>OX101815.2:48989196-49603039 GCA_944452925.2 Chrysolina oricalcia
CGGAAACAATCGGTAACAATAAGTCTGAATATCACCAAATCATTTCTGGGGTTCCTCAAGGATCTCATCTGGGGCCTCTCCTATTTAATATTTACATTAATGATATCTCTCAATGTTTCCGATTCGCCAACTTTTTAATGTATGCGGACGGTCTAAAAATATACCACTCAATATCTGATGCTGACGACATCATACTCATGCAACAGGATATCAATAACTTCTATGTCTACTGCGATGCAAATAGTCTATACCTGAACTTTGATAAGTGTCACTATATTTCATTTGGACGCCGAAAAAGTATTCTAAATCACTGCTATCAAATATCTTCTTTACCCTTGAAAACCGTCACAGAAATAAAGGACCTAGGAATAATATTTGACTCTGAAATGCTTTTTGATAAGCATATATTTTACATTTCTAAAAAGGCCCACAGAATGTTAGGTTTCATTATGAATTTAAAAACACACAAACTCTCCGTACTCTCTATATGTCATACGTCAATAGTGTTTTGAGTTATGGTTCCGTAATATGGAACCCTGGATACGTAATTTACATAAAAAAAACTTAAAAGGATTCAGAATATATTCTTAGATTATGTCAACAAAAAATATTTTTGAAATGATTTGAATATATTAACACTGGAGAACAGAAGGAAAATTTCAGACGTGAAGTTCCTCTTCAAAATCATTAACAATTTAGTTGATTCGCCTGCCATTCTTAGTAACATTTATCTTAATGCTCCTACATATACTACTAGGCATCAGCATCTTTTCCGTTACGAACAATAGCAAACAAATTATTTTCTGAACTCTCCCATGCATAGATACAACATATCATATAATGCGTTATCGATTTCCATGAATATTGATATTTTCTCTTAATCATTGTCAAAATTTTCCTATATTTTGAAAAAACACTTTCTTGCTTCACAGACTTCAATTGGATAAGTACGCTTTCATGTTCGTTTTCATTCACTCATTACTATATGCACTAAATTCATTACTCTTATTGTTTTTTTTTTCTGTTATTTTCTATCATCTATCATCAATTTTGTAATTTCCGGTAATTTCATTGTATAATTATATGTAGATTCTGTATATTGAGAAATCATCTATCTGTGAATACTGTTTTGGGTTAGTCCCGTTTGTATTCCCATTTGTAAATAAATAAATAATAAAACTTAATTGACTCTCAACATTAACATTGAATTTATCCAGCTTATTATTCTCTTTCTTCATAAACCTTTTTACATCCTGATTTTTAGTATTTAGAGAAAACTTTTTAAAACTCTATCATGAATTATATTTATTTGCGTTCATTCATTACTGCTCAGCATGATATCATACATTATATTATATATTAAGACAATCTTACAGGCAAGTAATTTTGCCTTTTATAAATAAGTGTATACCTTTTTTTTTGTTGTGATGAGGTGGAGGAAAAAATCTTTTATAGAGAGGACAGGAGCCTCCGGCTCAAGACTCCAGACCTACTGTGAGACTCCACTGATCACAGGGTTACTCACTAAAACCTCCACCTCTAGGCCCGTCAGGTTGTTGCCCCCGGTGACACTTAGGCTTATTGGCCCATTGTATCTTGCCTGTGTGCCTTTCACAGTACCCTATCCAGTAATTTCGTGCCTTGTACGAGTTTGTACAAGTCCTTTACTGGGTGCGATCTGTATAGTTCTGGATCGCCAGATGGCTGCCTGAAGATTGCCTATCTTTTGCGGTCTAGTGCCTCGCAATAGCACAGTATGTGTATCACTGTTTCTGGATCCTTACCACATAGTCTGCAGGTCAGGTCTCCATTATACAGTCCCATTTTGTTGATGTGCTCCTTCACTGGTGCGTGATCAGTCAGGAGTCCCGTAACGATTCTAAGCTGGCTCCTGTTCATCGCCAACAGGTCTGCCGTTCTTTTCTGGCACGGTCCTTTAATGTATTTCTTCCCGTGATTGTTTCCTGGTATGCTTTCCCAGTAGTTTTTGTGACTGTCCCCAATCCACTCTCTTACAGACGCTCTTACCGTGCACTTCGGTACCCCTAGTGTCTGCCCTTGGTTTGGGGGATTTTCCGAACCTTTTCCCGCTAGTTCGTCTGCTTTTACATTGCCTGCAATTCCCCGGTGTCCTGGGACCGTGTATACCTACTCATTTGCAGCTATTTTTGCCAAAGTTCGTTGTATGTTGCATTTATGTGTATATATTTGTATTCATGATCATTATTGAGAAAAAATAAAAATTATTATTATTATTATTAGTTGGAAATCAAATTCACCTGCACTTCTCCTTAGTTTCATTTCGAGTGGACTATATGAAAAATTTGGCCTGACTGGAGAAAATTCAGCATTATTATGTTGGAGTGCTTTATTTCTGGTACGCTTGATAAAATTTTGGTAATAAATACGGTGCACTCTGATGAATGTTTAATGGCCCTGTATCTGCCATCATATATTTCAAGAGCAACACCGCGCAAAGTCGTACTTTGGGTACTTCACCCCCATTCAATGTTTTTTGATAAATGTACCATTTCACGGATTCACCCATAATGAAAACACAGATATCATAATATGTATACTCTTTGACACAACTTTTAATGAAGCTTCTCAGAAAAAACTCACCAAACAAACAGACTTGCTTGTTTACAACACGTCATGCGGAGCAAACGTCATCTGATTGAGTTGACCGTGGCGCCCCGCGAACATTTTTGTCGACTCGGTTCCCGAGGTGGAAAATTGCCGCTTGGAATTTCAAAATAAAACTGGCCTGAGATTTTCAACAATAAAATAAAATTCACCGCGAGAAAGAGCAGATTCTCCACTACAGATTTTCACATTTTATAAAACTTAGTCGATAAGATAAACTCACTTATCAGAAAAATTTTGAAGCGTTTCGAAAATATAGAAAATGATGGATGAAAACTTTGTCATCAGAGGTTTTTAGATACATATTCTGAAAGTAGAGAGTATTGGCAATAAAATCAGAAGTACGCTTTTTCAAAAATATTCACTTTGATATAATTACGTCGATCGAAAAGGCATCAGACATAAAAAATGAGCGACCTTAAAAACAACGGGTACAGAAAAACTTGATTTAGTTAGGCCCAAGATGAATAGGGAATGAATATTAAATCTGATTTGTTCAAATTTGACCTACTGAATCTTTGAACAAACTCAGAATGTCGAGCTAATTCGATAGTAAAACGTAAAAAAATTGTAAAATTACATTGTTTATTTATCAAAGATCATTATTTCACCTTCGATTATGAAATACAAATACTTCTGCCAACATCCGCCAGCTATATATGGTAATTATTGAAGGATTTCTCTTCATAACACCGTTATGTTTATGAATTTTTGACTAATAACAAGGAAGATAAAGAGATTTTAGTCGAGCGTCGGGGTGAATCATACGAAATCCCGAGTTGTTCGCGCGGAAATCTGAAAATATCAATTACAGCTGATTATCTCTCATAGCAAGAAATTTTTGAAAAAATGTGTGAATACATTTTTTGTGGAGATTTTCACGCTCTACAAGTTTGTTCTTATAGATTATATCAAAATTTCCAAGCTCTTCCAAGTTATTGATGGAATACCAAATTTCCGAAATTTTCCGGGAGAAATCGCCACTTTCCAAAGGTGCTCGCGTGGAGAACATTTGTTTTTCTCAAAGTACTCCTCGGAAACTACTTGTGTGCCAAAACTTATTTCTACTGGATTTAGTGCCAGGTTAAATCAAAACTATAATATAGAACAATTTTTACCCCCAAAAATCACACATGCTACGCAGTCTAAACTTTATCTTTATGAAAACTCTAATCTAGAACAATTTTTACCCCTAAAAATCACGCATACTGGCTAGTCAATACTTTATCTTTAAATCAGAACTGTCATATAGAACAATTTCTACCCCTAAAAATCACGTATGCTACGCAGTCTAAACTTTATCTTAAAAAACTCTTATCTAGAACAATTTTTACTCCTAAAAATCACGTATACTGACCGGCCAAAACTTTACCTTTCAATCAAAACTATAGTCTAGAACAATTTTTACCCTAAAAATCACGCATACTGTGCAGTCAAAACTTTACTTTTCAATGAAAACTCTAATCTAGAACAAATTTCAACCTTAAAAATCAAGCATGCTGCACAGTCAAAACTTCATCTTTAAATGAAAACTCTAATCTAGAACAATTTCTTCCCCTAAAAATGACGCATGCTGCGCAGTCATAACTTTATCTTTAAATGAATATTAAAATATAAAACAATTTTTACCCCTAAAAATCACACATACTGACTAGTCAAAACTTTATCTCTGAATCACAATTATACTCTAGAACATCTTCTTGTAAGCACTCATTTATTGAATTGAGAATTCTAACTGTGATATCCATGTATATTTTGAATTATGTCACTTATGTAAAACAACACTGCCTCATGTTTCAGGAAAGGGACACCACCCGTCTTGCCAAAATTTTAATTTCATTGTTCCTAATCACAAATTAACATGTGTATCTAACGGACCTCATATTATGTCTATAAGACTTTACAATAAACTTCCTATATCCATTAAAAAAATTTCTAATCTCAATAATTTCAAAAATTGTGTGAAGAATCTTCTCTACAAGAATGCATTTTATTCTCTTGGTGAATTTTTACGAACTGATTTGGCTACCACGTTATGAATGTTTGCTTGTGTACTTTTTGTTATTTATATTGTTTTTTAACTAATTCTGTTATAGAGTGGCAATGAAGGCATAATGGGAATTTTGGAGGACAAAAATATTGATGGACAGGAGTTAGTTGTGAGTATTTGGTGCGACTGGGAGAACTTAAAGATTGAAAATATTCAAATGATTTCAGGAAATTTTAGAATTGGTTATGTCCTGGAGGCTCACTTCCACCGAGAAAAAACAGCTTGTCACGTTCATCAATAATCTGAAGTTGAATTTATCCAAACCCATGGAAAAAAATATTTCGTCAAATGTTTCCAAATGCAATACAGAAGTTACAACGGAAATACCCATCAAATCAATGAACTCTGAATTGACACAGAATACGACGAAAACTTCGAATCCGATGCATGGAAGTCAACCGGCAATCAATATTGCAGGAAAGAATGCAAATTTCTTGCAAGAATTGAATTATGTATTGAACCATAAATCTTGTTCAACAAGTCAACCGATGCCTCCAATCAAACTGCCAGTAGAAGACATTCCAGTAACTCGAGAAGTACCACTCTCAACCCCAGAAGGAGTGGCCAAGTCTGTGGGCGATTTGGTGCTTGGAATGTGTGAAATAGTTTGCACACCCATCAGACATAAGTTTGTCAAAAGTATCAAGGATCATGAAGACCAAATGACTAACAATGGACCAGATGCACCTGGAAAATGTTTGGTAAGTACTGTTCAGTCCGATATATAGTATGCTAATTGCTACTGAAACTTTTTGCATTGTTCGGTTCAGTTTAGTATTCAGTAGAAGGTATTGGAAAAGAACATATTTTTATCACGCATGACAAGAAGTTATCCCATTAGTATCCATTAGTACCCGTATCTTTTTTTGTTTTGATTTTTGGAAAACTATATGAATGGAGACAGGTATTATACTGAATAAGATTTAATTGTTAATATTTTAATTTTATTTTACCGGAGAACACAAAAAAAGGTGGCACATACATGTGCTGGGCAAGTACCATATCAATAAATGAAAATAAACACATTTTAAAATTGAATCTATTATCTATAAATATTATTACATTTATAATAAAAATAAACGCATTTTAAAAGAAACTATTGTAACTATTGTAAACAGATATTTGGATGAAGGGCTACTTTGCAGGTATTGCACTCGAAACTCGTTCGGTTAGGACATGCTTCACATTTTCTCCATTTCGCACTACCTTTGATTATCAAATGATTTTTTTCGTTCACACGTATTTGACTGACAACAGGAGATAATTGCATTTTTGATGGCCCTGGTTTCAATTGTGGTTGTCCATAAGTTACTAACAAATACAAACTGACTTGTCGCCGGAACTCAAGTAGTGGCATATTTTTGTTTCCACATCTTCTCCATAACAGCTATGCTTCTACACAACATTGATCTATTGCCCAGCTAAAGAATGGCCACCACCATTTTTTAGTTCTTATTGATGTTCTGTACGTAGACAAAAACTGATCATTCAAATCAACGCCTCCCATATTTTTGTTTTAGGCGGCTATGGGTGCAGACATTTGAATTTTCTTTTTTTTCCGTTTAGAATATCTGTCTACAGTTTTTATAGGTTTGATATGTATGCAGTTGGATATAGCAGTCACAACGGCATTAGCATTCCAACTCACGAGTACTAACTTTTCATCGGTTTTGGGCTCCATTGTTCCTCGGCTCGTTTTAGCGAATGATTTGGCATCCAAAAAATTGGCCAAAAGGGCACTCTATTTTGTCGCAAAGTTCCAGTTCCCCCATAGCCCAAACTTGCAAGTCTGTCTAAGTGCGAATTATATTTCTGGTTCACACAAAAAGGTTTTTAAAGACTTTTTATTTGAAGAGAGTAACTACATAAAAGTATAAAATATGACTACTGACTATTACAATTCAATCATCGTATTTATATATAAATTTCGGGTCATCGGACAATAACTTTCTGATGCAAGGGCTTATCGAACTGTAACTTCTCCATCCCCTGAGGAAGTCTTGTAAGGGACGAAGATGATGCTTCGTTTCCAGGAACTGGGTGATCATCCGTGATTCGTTTTATCTTCGGATGTTTCAGTCGGGTTCCTTCTGGGATGAGTTGTAACCTTCCTCTTCTAGGATCAGATGTTGTAGCTAGTCCAAGGAAATTTTGTCCAATTTCAGTGGTTTGAATTTCAAAGAAGAGTTAATGTGAGCTGTCTTGATATTTGGTATGGTTAGTGGTTCCTCTAGGATGACAGTATTCGAATTGATATTTCAGTCCTTGATCGAAGTTCCGCAAGTTGAAAAAGTAGGGGTCACTTTGTCCGTTACGAATTGCTGTGGAGACAGCATCATATTTGGATTCTATGGCATCTACCTATCTCTTGGTGGAGCGGTTGAAAATCGTAATAGTGTATGAAATCGTGGGTACTAGTCTTGATTTTTGCTTGTCCCAACTTGAGGGGTAGTAGTCCTGGGTTGCTCTTTAGGTTTTGGATCTCGATTTTCTGTTCTCTCGTCAGATGAAGGTTGTAAAGGGACGAAGAATTTAGTTATCTTATCAGGCAAGTGTCTAATATTCTTTATATGAATATTTGCATCTTCCGTCTCCACAGTTACAGTGTGGTTTTTAAGGAGGGATTTTGGGGAAAAAGGTTGTAGTAGTTTGTTTCGCTTTACTATTTTCCTTGTATATATCTTCGTGCAGGGTTTCTCTTCTTTTGTTTCTCTTTTCGATGATGTTTGTTTTCTGTTTTTGCATTTCCTCATTTTTTTTATATATATTATTTCCTTCGTTATTTCTCTGTGTTGTTGGACATAGTTGTTTATCAAAGCTCGTCTTATATCAATGTCAAAAGGATATTGACTATTGAGATTTCCATTGAGAATATCCATAGGTTTCTGTTTTGTTGTAGAATGAAGAGAATTGTTATATCATAGAATGGCGTAGAGCACTTGTTCTTTGATATCTCTTTTCTTCTGTGTCTGTCTCAATATTCTCAGGTGCTCAATCAATGTAGACTGGAATCTTCCGATTATTCCATTTGACTGAGGATTCTCTGGAGTCGTATAATGTATGTTAACTTTATGTGTGTCAACAAACTCCTAGATTAGTCCATTTTTGAATTCAGTTCCATTATCCGTGACGATCATATGTGGGATTCCATGGTGGTTTATGAAAATTAGGAGAGCATTGAGAGTATTGATTGCGGTGGATCTTTCTATATGATACGCAGGGCCATATTTAGAAAATGCATCCACTATTGTCAGGAATTTTTGTCCACTAGCCTGAAAGGTATCCACGTGTACTATTTCAAGTGGTTTTGTTGTAGTAGGTGTTAACATGAACTTTGGCTTCTCTGGTCTTCGATCGTACTTGTTGATTTGGCAGGTCTCGCAGAAGCTTCTTCAATGTTCTTCCTTATATTGGGCCAATAGTACTGTTTTCTGATCCTAGTTTCCGTTTCAGTGATTCCTCTGTGGTTTGTTTTTCCTTCGTGCTGCTGCGTGATTATTTCCTTTTGTCTGTCTGGGTGGTTGACATCTTCTAGAAGGCGATTGCATTTTATTAGGTCGAAGGAAGAGTTCTTGAATGTCTCTCTCAGAATTCTTCACATGCTGGGATATAGGTCATCGTCTTCGAACATAAATGCGTATTTTCTTCCGGGTCTTATATATTCTTTGAAAAATTCGAAAACGTTTTGGTCCAGATTATCATTTCCTAGCTGGGCATGGTATCTCTTCTCAGTTGGAAATATTTCTTCAATCGCTGTTCTTGCTGGATTATAACTTACTCGTTTGAAGATGATTTCTGTTTCGTTAAGGGTCCTGGATGCGTAATCAATTGGTTTGTCTTTTCCTATAGGGCCTTGGGATAGAATAGCTCCTACGGCAAAGTAACTTGCATCTATGGTCAAATTGAAGGGCTTTGGGAAGTCTGGGTACTGGAGAAGTGGTTCATTGGTAAGCAGGTTCTTGCAGGTTTGAACACATTTCAGGAAGTCTGGTGTGTGTTCTATATGCCAAATCCAGGGTAGTGAAATATTGACTTGTCTAGGATGTCCGAAATGTTTGGAATTGGGTAACGATCGTCTATTGTCTTCTCGTTAACTTCCGGAAATCCACAACGATACGCCACTTTGCTTTTCCGGATGCGTCTGGTTTCTTGGGAATGACCCAAGTTGGTGAGGACCAGGGAGATTGACTAGGTCTGATGATACCTTGATCCAATAACGAAGATATTTTCTTCCTGACTTCTTCTTTATGTACGTATGGATATCGGTAAGACTTGGAGTATACCGGAATTTCGTCCTTAGTTTTTATTTGGTGTTTAACTTGATTGGTAAATGTTAGTGAGGCATCTGGATGGTGAAAAATGTCGGCGTATTTTCTGCATAATCTTGAGATATGCATCTGCTCTTCTGGGTTGGGATGATCTGTTCTGATTAGATCATCCGTATTGTAGATCGGTTCTGAGTTTCCATATGGGATAATGTCAGCAGAGTAGATGTGGTGCTCTTCAAGGTTTATCATGTAGCTTTGTACTGGTTCCGCTAGAACGATTTGGAGTTTATCTGGACTGAAGTTGACGATTTCTGTCCAGGCTAGATGATCACAGGCGTCGATGAGAGCTTCTCGAATGTAAGCGCCTTGTAGTTCTTGTCTTGGTATCATAATGGTTTCATCCTTTTCTTTCACTGGTAGTCGTACTTGCGTCACGCTGTCAGGCTGTAGTTGGATCGAGTAGAATTGTGTCTTATTGGTTTCGTAATACTGGATTGGGAGAGATGAGTATTCAGTGGAGAGAAAAGATTTTGGGAAATTCAGTTCAGCTTTGAGGAATTTCAGGATATCGAGTCCTATAAGGCCATCGAAAGTTTTGTGGAGTTTGAAAAGGTAGAATTTGAAAGTACCTTTTGAATTGAATTCAGAGAATATGGGAATTTCTACACTGTAGTCTTGGGAGTAGTTTTGAAAAATGGAAGTGACGACAGAGGGGTCCTTTTTGATGTAATCTTTATCAAATTCAAATGCTAAGTTGGGGTTGAGGAAAGATTTTGTCGATCCGATGTCAATGAGGAGTTTGAGTGGAGGATTCAAAATGGTTATGTAAGGAAGTTCTCTCTTATCTTCGAAGGTATAGAGTTCTACTACGTTTCTAGACTTTGTCCTAGGTCCATTGGAAAATTTGCATGTTGTTCCTGTTGGTCTTCTTGTTTCTGGAATTCTTCAGTGTTGTCTGGATTGAAATACGAAAACGTTTCTTGATTATGATAGGGGTTCCATTCATATCCAAAGTCTTCTTTGTATTGCTCAATATTGAACATGGGTGCTTGATTGAAATTCGGTCTAGGTTGGGGCTGGGTCCTCATGCTTCTAGTTGGAGCTCCATAGGTATGTCTGGTACTGATAATCATTGGTGTTGGTTCCTGTACGTTCAGTTTATTCAGGTTATTCTGTGGCAAACGTTGTGGTAGGTTGTGAGGCCCCATTTGTCTTTGTTGTTGCTGCCAATGCGGTCTGACAGCTGGTTGTTGCGGTTGTGGTTTCATTGAATGATGAGAACGTTGAAAGTGCTGCGTGGGTTGGAACATCCGCTGTGGCATTGATTGCTGGGTGAATTGGTGATTTACAGCTCTTTGGGGGGTCTGAAGTGGTTTTCTGGGAACTTGTGGAGGTCCAAATGAATTTTGTAAGTAACGGATGTTGTTTTCCTCTGGAATGTACTTCATCGCTGTAGCCAAATCTACTGGTTTCATTGATCTGATAGTGGATCCTATAGGCTCTCGTAATCCCGCTAGGAATGTTGTAAAAGCTTGTTGTTGAAAGAAGTTCTTCTTACTTGCTTTTATGGTTTCTTCAACCTTGTACAATTCCACGTAATTAGATATAGTGTTTAAAAGTCCTATGACTTTTTCGTAGAACTGCTGTGAGGGTTCATTCTGATCTTGTCATAGGTTGACTAGATCTCTTGTCAAGGAATTTTCGTTGCGTTGGTCAGCGAAGTTCTGGATTAAAGTTCCTTTGATGCTGTTCCAATCTCTACATCCGTAAATTGAAATGACATCTTTGGCTCTGCCTCGTAGTTTATTGAGTAGCTTGTATCAGTATGTGATTCTGGAAACAACTGTTATCTTCGGCATTCCAGTACTCGTTCAGTAACATTGTCGATACGTTGATAAATTCGTATGGTTCATTTGGATTTCCGTCGTATTCGCGTACGATACAGAAATTTTTCAGATCGAATTGGTTTGCCATGATGAAGGGGGTAAGAGTAGACTTTGTAAAATTAAGGTAGTAGGTAAAGTTGGATTCATTTGTGCTTACAGGATGACGATGATGACTCGTTGCATATTTGTACACTAAAAATCTTCTTGTTGCTCGTTTCTAACTGCTAGGCTTGTTAATGGACGGTAGTGAAGAGGGATTCTTTTCTACGGCAGGAATCCTTCTTGGAACAATTGATTCTCTCTGGAACTAGGTTCGGGAATAGTTTATAAACGTTTGAGAACAACTAAGATCTTCTAAGGGCTCTTCCACTATCCTAACGACTGCGCCAATTATATTTCTGGTTCACACAAAAGGGTTTTTAAAAACTTTTTATTTGAACAGAGTAACTACATTAAAGTATAAAATATGACTACAGACTATTATAATTCAATCATCGTATTTATACAGGGTGTCAGGTAAACCTTGTACAATATTGAAACTGGTGATAGACCAGGTCATGACTGTTCAAAATATCGGAGTTTTGAAGATTACTGATGAGTGATGCTTCCAAATGTACGAAACAGATTTTCAGAAAACGATATAATTTTTCAAGAAATGAGGTTAAAATGCCAGATTTGAGTTTCACCAATTTTTTTAACAAAACTTTGACATTATTTTTTGAAAATAAAAAACAACCAAGTGGAAGTGGATATTCATTACAAAAGAATAGCCATCTGGTTCAGATTCTAGCATGGTATGAAACATACGATAATTATTGTTGGAAGGAGTAGAATTTCGATAATATTAGAATGTGATGTTATTCTGAGCTAAAATCAAATCCATTAGACTCTGTCAGTAATGTCTTTTACTTTCATCCTATCAAGATGAAATGATTAAATAATAATGAGTTATAACGAATCAACTGCTTATAAGTATTTAATGAGATGTAAAGTTGTAAATACTAATTCAAGGTTTTTTTAAATCAACATACACACTATAAACCACAATAACGATTATTCAACATCGCACTGAATAACTTTATGAAAATGTTATTTTCCATCCACTCGTTCGCAGAAACGACATCTTTTCAAGAAGAACCTTTTCAAATGCGTTATAGGTTATAGCCCCCTAATCAGCGATTCTCTGAGCGGCATTATGCAATCAGATATCGTTTTACATAAAGCGCTGCTGCAGCAGAAGCACTACCTCCACATTCACCATAAATGTAGTGCATATGCGCATATTCTCGGGGAGTATAACGTGTGTACGGCATGAAAAAGAAATAAATACCACTGAATGGAACAAACGGAATGATTTCAAAAAACTACGACAGAAGTCACAAGTTCAAACAAAATGTGACAACCCCCTAAAGGATTTTTTAATTCTATTTACAAAAGATCTGTATTTAATTTTTTCATAAAGAAATTATTGCTTCTGTGGCCACAACAGAGGAAACTTTTAATTTTCGACAAAGATTCACCTCCTAAAAAATTTTGCACTCATTTGATTACAGCTTGTATATCTGTCGGTCTCTGAAACTTTGTTGGAATCTGGATGTTGGACAATTGCGAAATTTATCACAAGAATTCGTATTAATCGGTGCCATGTCGGATAATCGACATTTTATTTCGATAATTTTATTAGGCTTAATTACATGAAAAGTTAATTTTATTGACATACTATTTAATGCTACCAAGCAGTCTGTTCTTTATTATTAATAATCATTTCCACATTTTATCTTGATGACATCGAAATAAAATAAATTTTGGGCGTAAGTATGGAAGTTGATGGAAGCCTAGAATAAAACCACGCCTAATTCAATGGAATTCACTTCCTCCAAAAATAATTATAGTTTGTTTTATACCATGGTAGAGTCTGGACCAAATGAGCATTCTTTTGAAATGAATGTACACTTCCATTTGGTTATGCTTCTTTCAGACAATAATGTCAAACTTTTTTTAAAAAAATTGTTAAAACTCAAATCTGTCATATTACCCTCATTTGTCGAAGTTTTTCTTTCACTTTCTGAAAAATTGTTCTATGCGTCTAAAAGCATCGCTCATCAGTAATCTTCAGCAGCAAAGATATTTGAATTCATCTCAATTTGTATACATGGCACTCAAAAATCCAAGGTTATGTAGCGATTTTCCAGAAATTCTCAAAATGCCCATTATCTCGAAAACGGTCATATTTTTACTGAGGTGAAATTCCGATATTCTGAAAAGTCATGACCTGGTCTATCACCAGTTTCAATATTGTACAAGGTTTACTGGACACCCTGTATATAAATTATTGCTGATGTTTGCAATCAATACGTGCTGTCGTGTTCGGGTCATCGGACAATAACTTGCTGATCAAACTGTAACTAGCGCAACAGATGAAAATGAATTATCAAAAAACAACTTTGTGCGTTTTTGAAGTCCAGTATGCTGTGCCATTCCTAAGACAACGTACTTGAAAAACGAAAATTTGTATTTCATTCAAAATGTTTTGCATGAAATACAAATTTTCGTTCTTCAAGTATATTGAAGCATGCACCCAGCTTGACAATTTCACCTCAGACAACATCTCCACCATGACCGTATGAAGTTTCTGGTAAACGAGTCGAAGATCACAATAAGGTTTCGCATGATGGAGGAAGCCTATCGGGTTAGCCAGACACCATAATTTGGAGCCAAACCTTATAGGCTTACCACGAATAAATTGTTTTGCACCGCGGCGACCAAAATAGGGTATGATACTTTTCATCTATACAACAATTTTGTTCTACTGAAAATCAAAAATCGGTCTGACTTTATAAACCCTATCAGTTTAGTCAATTCGAAGATTATCAGCTACATGAAAATATCGTAGAATTTCGTCAAAGCGGTTTTGTCGTATAGAATCTGCATTCAGTGGACAATTGCAGTCAGCGTCTCTTTTCCAATACATTCTACGTGCAGGTAATGTATGGTATCCAGAAAAAAGTAATACACCAATAACTACCTTTATCCCGTTTTCTGTTACGTGAATGTTATGTTTTCTTTTATGACCAGCATATAAATTTGTTTGGGTTGTTATTTATTGGACAAGTTGCTCAGAAAAAAAAATTAAAAGAATGCATCAACAGGCTTGGTAAGTGTATTTTTCAAAAAATCTTCAATCGATGGGTTTGAATTCTGTTATTTCTGTAGTGTATGGCCCCGTATACTGATTACTAATAAAGAATTGGTGGTCGATTACATGAGCGATAGCTATCATCGATGACTAGGGAGTCAGTAGATGCGAGACGAGACTAAAGTGTGCAGTTAAATAAAGTGTTTTATTTCTATTTCCCAACGAGCAAATAGTGAACTTTACATTGGCGATGAGGATAAAACTATACCAAAAACGATGTCGAACATTCGATGGTGATTCATATACTATCGCCATTGAAAAACTTGATCAATATTTTTCCCCGAAGCAAAGTCGAATTTACGAGAGACACCAATTTCGACTTTTGAAACAAGAAACAGGAGAAAAATTTGAGCAATTTTTAGTAAGACTGAGAAACCAAGCCGAAAAGTACCAGTTCATGAATGTAGAAGAACAAATAATTGACCAAATTACCGAGAAGTGCCTCTCCGTTGAACTTAAAAAGAAAATCTTGGCTACTGGGGATTCAATTACTTTGGAAAAAATTATCGCCGAAGCAATCTCGTCAGAAACTGTTGAAAGGCAAATATCGGAGTTCACCGAGAAGCCGGGTTGTAGTTCAGCTACAACCGTCAATCTACTTCGTCAGAAGAACATACTCTCAACAGCAAAATGTATGAGATGAGGATCTGGAATAGAAGAGGGCCAAGTACACGATTGTCCAGCAGTCAATAAAGTATGTCGGAAATGTAACTTCAGAGGCCATTATGAAAAGTGTTGCCGCTCAAACAAAATTAATAAGAACCAGAGGGGACCGCCACCAAAGAAATTCAAGCAAAGACAGCCAAGGAATGAAGAAGTGGACTACGTAGAAAACCAAGAAGATGTGGAGTATGTATTTCACATTGACGATGACGATGCGGTAGATTGTAAGGTAGGAGGTATTGTAATTAAGATGTTGATAGATTCTGGATGTCAATCCAATATCATAAACGATTACACTTGGAGATCCCTAAAGAAATGCGGAATAATAGTTCAAAATCAAATAAAAAAGCCTAACAAAGTATTTTTCGGTTATGGATCTAAAGATCCCCTAGAAATTTTGGGTTCATTTGAAGCAATAATCGAAATTGGACCTCAAAAAGAAGTGGCTTCTTTCTATGTCATAAAGGATGGAAAGGGGAATTTGTTAGGCAAACAAACAGCAATTTCTTTAGGAGTCCTCAAGATAGGCCTGAACATTAATAACTTGAAATCTGAAATTTTCCCAAAATTCAAAGATGTTCTCATTCACATTACCATCGATAAAACCGTTAAACCTGTGAGCCAACCTTATAGGAGGATACCCATACCTCTGGAACAAAAAATCAACCTGAAACTTGAGGAGGTTATGCAAGCTGACATAATAGAAGAGGTAAAAGGTCCATCTGAATGGGTATCACCCATGGTTCCTGTTCTCAAAGAGAACGGTGACGTCAGAATATGCATCGACATGCGCAAGGCTAATACCGCTATCTTGAGGGAAAATTATCCTCTACCCACTATGAACAGCCTTTTACCAAATTTTCGAAAAGCTAAATATTTTTCCAGACTCGATATCAAGAATGCGTTTCATCAAATCGAAATTTCTCCGAGATCACCGTACATAACCACCTTTATTAGTAGTAAACGTCTCTTCAGATACAAAAGGCTTATATTTGGAATAACATCTGCCCCAGAAATCTTTCAAAAGACTCTGGAAAAAATGCTACTACCTTGTCAAGGTACAGTTAATTTCATTGATGACTATCACATGCGACAACGGCAAACAATTTATAAGTGAGAAAATAAAAACGTATTTTGAAGAAAAAGGCATAAAAATATTCAACTCCATTCCATACTGGCCCCAGATGAATGGAAAGGTTGAAAGACAAAACCGGGATATCTTAAAGAGGTTTAAAATCAGTCAAGCACTCAAGAAAAATTGGCGACAAGAACTGGTAGATTACCAAATGATGTACAATAGTACTCCGCACTCAACAACTGGAAAAACACCAAGTGAGTTATTCTTTCGACGCCAATTCAGAGATAAGATCCCTAGTTCTGGTGATACCGAAAATAGCATATTTGAAGAACATGCCAGAGAAAAAGACCAAACACAAAAACAAATAGGAAAAGAATATGGTGATAGAAAAAGGAGGGCTGGAGAAACGGACTTGGAATTGGGCGATGAAGTCTACAAGAGAATATTGATTAGAGAAAATAAAACAATGCCAGAATTCGACAAGCACACACACAGTGGTCGATAAAACAGGGGGGGATGTTGTGGTTCGAAATGACGACTCTGGTCAGGAATGTAGAAGAAGCATCGTCCATCTGAAGAAAATAGAAGGAAAATGGAGTGTGTGTGACGATTCAAATTGTTAAAACTTTATTGTTTTCAGATTATTGTTCAGGTCACTAATATTTATTTCTTTCATTATTATTATAAGCTATTTTTATTATTGGTCTTTGATGCATACTTATATGAATTGTTATTGTTATAACTTCTTTGTCGTTACAATATTGTTCAGGTCACTATTACTTATTACTTTCATGATTATTATTATTTGCTATTTTAATTGTTGTTCTTTGATACATACTTATATGAATAGAATACTTATATATGCTTTGTATTTATATTAAGTTAGCCATGGTAATATCAGGTTGTGAAAACGTATAAATGTTCGTGTTATTTTCACATATAAGTTACATTAGAAAAAGGAAGAGATGTAGTGTATGGCCCCGTATACTGATTACTAATAAACAATTGGTGGTCGATTACATAAGCGATAGCTATCATCGATGACTAGGGAGTCAGTAGATGCAAGACGTTTGTGGAGTCGAGACTAAAGTGTGCAGTTAAATAAAGTGTTTTATTTCTATTTCCCAACGAGCAAATAGTGAACTTTTCAATTTCGACTGTCCTTTCGGTTTCATTCCATTTTATTTCCGTTTGTTCATTTTTATCCTGCGTCAATTTTGCTATTTGTTTAGTTTTGGTCATGGTCCTCGAAATTTTACCTTCTTTTAGAGGCGAGTTCGAGGAACATCGTCATCGCTTCCACTAGAGCTTGTTTTCTTTGAACTACCAGCTTGTATATTGTCATCTGATGTGGTATTTTTATCACTGCTGCAGGTCGTAACATATTTTGACAGTAAAATTCTGCTAGGTAAGCGATTTATATCGTAGAAGCATCTGAATCTTCACAGCTTTCCACGCCATCTGTTTCGAAAGGCGGCTCGATTGCAATAGATGAAATATCCATATTCTCATCGTTCTCAAGGTGTTTTTCTAGTAATTCATGAGACAGAAGGCCTCCACTATCTGGACCCCTTGTATACCAATAAGCGCGGAAAATGAAGATCGAACATAAATTGAAATCGGGTTATACTCACAATGATTTATCCATATTTAGTTCACCACTCTCAAATTAATCACACAATCAACAACTGACAGAAAAATAGAACTGCTCAATGAATAAAATACTCTGCTACTTGTTACGCATACAAACTAGTCACAACTGAATATCAAGTATTCATTTCTACCTTGCAAAGCTGTGAAAATGCACGGAATCTAAAAACAAACCAACGTCAAATTCACAGAACTGCTTACCAAAGTATAAAATAGTTTTCGAAATGAAAAGTAAACTCACTTTACTGCAGCACTGTTGTACACTGTGTTGAGTGTAATAAAGAGGAAAAAACATTTCACCTATAATAATTCAAAATAAATCAAATTACACATACATTGATTTTGGTTACGGTTATCTTGAATCAGTTTTACTTAATTAAATGAAAATGAACAAAATCCTGTCAAAAAAAGCAAGAAGGTGTTGAAATAACTCTTCACTTGTCCAGGAGTAAATAGTTGTGCGGTTTTTTTAGTCGACTCCCCTGTTAACTTCTGAACAGTTTCACGTATAAACAAGATACAAAAATAATTTTGAATTATATCACCGATACTACTTCTCGAAATATATAACATTGTGATTGCTTGATAGACGAGGCGAGAGTACGTCAATTCAAAAATTCCAATTGGCATGGGGGATCAAGTGAAACATCGTTGGACAGACATATCAATTCTCTTTTCAACCATTTGAACTTTTTTGGATTCCGCCGGGTTTTTTTACCATATGCACTTGAAATATCAAGATGATGGCGGATTTTGATGAATTCGAACGGTTTGATGTTAGACCAGTATCCCACGCCTATTTTCAAAAATGATTACTTACATGCTGAATCTTCCAGAGTGCCTTCATTTTGCCGAGACTCCCAACTTTTTCCTCTACGAAAATTCTCGATAGTGGTAGCTAATAAACTGCGCAGGCGTCAATCATGTCGATTGGGTAAGTGCCAAAAAGTCATTAATGATAGTTAGTTTTTCAGTTGAAACTCGAGATAATTTGATAAAGTACTTGAAAAAACTTTCGTCCTACAAAATGGATAGTAGGGCTGAAGAGTCCCCCACTTCCAACATGTACCAATGACGTGGTCATTAGAAATCATCAGTATCCAGCTGTTTTTTTTACCGTTGCTTGATTGATATTTGTTTAATTGAATTATCATATTGTCCTACAAATTGAATGGTAGGTGTTCCAAATCCTACGCTCCGAAATTGTCAATTCCATGATAAAAAAAATATTAGTAACTTACTGAATCTTCGTGAGTAGCTTCTTTTTATTGAGACGCCCAACTTTTTCCCTCGACTAAAATTCTCGAAAGTGGTAACTAATAAAATGCGCAGGCGTCAATCATGTCGATTGGGTGAGTGCAAAAAAAGTCATTAATAACAGTTAGTTTTTCAGTTAAACCTTGAGATAATTCGATAAAATACTCGAAAAAACATTTGTCCTACAAAAGGAATGGTAGGACTGAAGAGTCCCCCGGTCCCAACATGTACCAATGACGTGGTCATAAGAAATCATCAGTACCCAGCAGATTTTTCTACCATTGCTTGCCTTATATTTGTATAATTGAATGGCCACATCGTCCTAGGTAGGTTTTCCCAGTCCTACGTGCAAAAGATGTAGTATACAGGGTGCTCCATTATATTCTCGTAAAAACTTCAAATGGTGAATTTTTGACTAATAACAGAATGAAAAGTTCATGTGAACATGAGTCCGCAAATGTTTCGTTTAGGAGATACAGGGTATTGAAGTTGAAATGTCGAATTCAATTATTTTGAATAAATTTTTAAATGAAATTTGTTGAACGGAGTTTATTTGAGGTTGAAATCGAAATTTGCTATTAATTTTATGTAAAATTAGCCAAATACTTCCCTTCAAAGTTTGTACAAGTACTCATCAAACACCCTATTTTAAAAATGTTTACTAACAGGCTAAATCTTCATGAGTAGCTTCATTTTGACGAGACGCCAACCTTTTCTCTTCACGAAAATTCTTGATATTGGTAGCTAATGAACTACGTAGGCGTAAGTCATGTTGATTTGGTGAGCTCAAAAATAACTTCTCAAGGCAGTAAGATCAATCTATTTGACCGTAAGCCTTGGGCTTAACTAACCTACAGATATTTCGACCATACCTTCTGAAATAAAAAATTATCAAAATATCTTATAAGTAGTCACATTCATCCTCATTTTTGTTCCTATGGTCAGTTTTCGTGTTACAGGGTGTCAAAAATTCCATTATTGATATTTTGCGAATAATGAATCGATTTGATTTCTTTGCTTTCATTAGAAATCAATTTTTTTAGAAACAACCTCATGAGATCAAATTTGTAGGCCCTGAATAAAAAATTATATTTCACAACGGGTGTTGCATTACATAACATGGCAAGACACTGTTCAAAGAAATAGATAAATATCACTTTTATTTTACTAATTTTTGGAAAAAGAATGGGTCTTTATCAAGTACATAAGGGTTCATATGATTGCTAGTTCAACAGAATATAGTTTTCCATGTACATGGTGACAATTTGAATGCTCATAAAGGCTTTATCTCAGGAACAAAATGAAATAATTATTACGAATTATCCATATCTGTGGGATATGAGATTTTTACAATTCTTCTGACCTCTTTGAAAGTTTTCAATCATAAATTTCAGCTTTTCAGACGATGTAGGTTTTTCCGGGTTTTCCTGCATCTGTGAAAGCGAATGCACCATCATTTATGCTGTCCTAACCTAACCTAACCTAACCTAACGCTAATAGACCATCAGATAACGACAGATTTTGCTGACTCAATGGGTAGTATTCATAACAGGTAGCAAATGCTTTTACTACAGGTTTGTCTCCCTCATAACCCAACAAAATGATTAAGTCTGTTCAATGAAATCGAAGTAAAAGCACTTGCTCAAGGTTTATGCATACGACCCATTTTCTTTTTACTGGGATTTTAACCACAGGAAATTATGTCAATGTTGTGCCTAAAAAAATGAAAATCTAGCTATCGGGCGTGTATATACAAAATTCATTTTCCTTTTGCAAAAAGAATGTTTTATTTTTTAATTTTCTCCTTTATTGCATTTTAACACATGAATAGGTATAACAATCTAATTGTTGTAAAGGGAAACATTCTCAATTGAAAATTGAATCAATACATGACTCCTCTGGAAATGGAAAAAACCCTACGATAAAATTGAAGTTACTTTTTTGTAATATCTAACAGAAAACAACTACTTCCCCGGCTAAAGACACGCTGGACATTAAACTACATCTGATAGATATTGTGAAAGACCCTATATAACTTGAGAGAAAAAATCTGAAAGTGAAAATTCGCATTTTCATACAAATAGTGATTATTTCTGAAGTTTCCACTGGAGATTCTTATCTATAGATGAGATATGAGGGATTGTTATTCAGAAGTATCACTCAATTCAATTGTGAAAAACCAAAGCCACAAGGTTTGCACGTGCCTACTTGAAGGGGTGAAATAGGGGCGCGATCTTGAATCTTTTTTCGTTTTCCGGCAATCTTTCTCGTAAACAAAATAATGTGCAATAAAAATTTGTTGATGTAAAAGTCTGTTACAAAAAAAAGCCATAAGTCTAGTTCGTGCTTATCATACTATATGAAACTGGAAAACTTGCAGGGAAATCACAGGATTTTTTTTTTCATTTTCTCGTTTATTTCAAGACCAGAAAAAAAGTCATGAGTCGGATACATGATTACGACGTTTTATACAGTGAGGTCCTAAAGTAATGGATGATACATTAATTTTCTACGTTATTATTTTTTAATAAAAACCCTGAGTTATGTTTTCGAAAAGACACTCTGTGACATTAAAAATCGCCCCTCTTTCACCTTCCCCCCCCCACTCACCACATTTTTTTAATGGATTGGGTGGTCAGTTGAAAACCGTTCATGAGATTCACCAATCCGTTGGAGAACAGAATTTTTTGAGGTTCCAAATATTTTCAGAAATTCCAAGAAACCTATGTTATGGGTAGTTTTTAGAGAAACCGAGAATGATTATCTAGAAGATCAGCCTATCTTAGGTGATTATGGCAGTTGTATGTCCAGTGTGATATGGTTCCTTGGATACGCAGGAACCAACAAAATATTACATTTCTTCCTGTTCACCATTTGAATTGTACCGAAGACGCTACAAATCGATTTCAACATTGGTCCAGAACTGATTCGAATCTGGAAATGAGTTTGATTTTTCATTTTGACATAGAAGCAGTTTATTATTCTGGAACTTTCACTTCTTAAGAGTGAACTGGGCCTGAAGGGGATGCCACTATGAAAATAACGTGCCAGAAACTATGCTTCTAAGGTGGTGGGAAAACGAACTGGTGTTTATTATTATCTCCTATGTGGTTATTTTTCCTATTAGAATCTGACATCAAAGTTTTACTTTCGAGCCCTAGGAACAGAAAATACCTCACATTGTAGAAAGTTAAATGCTCACTGCTGGTGACAATGTTAAACCTCATTATTAGGTATAATGTAATTGATACGAAATGTCATGATTTCAAAATAATGTATTCGGACACAGAATTTCTGGATTTAATTTTTGAATAATATTTTTTTTTATTGCAGAAAATGTTTCTCTCTTTGACAATTTCTTCATTTGAAATGCGAATTTTGTTTCCTATAGATATGAATGGAAGATATCCCTTAGAGCACCATCGCACACAATTGTGACTTCTTATTCAAAGTATCATTAAGGTTCAGAATACGTTTTGTATCGGCCCGATACTGCTTCACACGATTGTGAAATATACAAACAAAGCGTCTGTATCAAATTGGCGCGGAATATTCGTCTCAGTAGTGTTTTGTACGGCAAAAGGTGAATGTGTGTTGTGACAGTAATGGCTTCCAGAAGTAAGTTAACGTTTTTTCTAGTCTAAACATAAAAAAAATCCTTCATTTCATTCATGGAATCCATTGATGAGTGATCATAAAAGAGTTTTTTAGTAGAAAGAATAATATATTTTAGTATTGTGAATTGAAAGAATATAATTAAATTCGTCTTGCACAATTGTTAGTGTCGGTACTTAACCCCGACACAATATGAAAAATGTTCCGAGCTTTCCTCTTATTTTCAGGTAATAAAGTCGATTTGGATCATCTACAGAGAAATTCAGATGCATTATTTGTCTCATTAGATGAAATTGGATTAGACTTGGAAATTGAGGGAGAAGAGGACATAGATGAAACTTATGTTCCAGAAGAACTTGGAACTATGAATGAAAATACCGATGATAGTTCAGAAGAATCGGAGGATGAGGAGGACAATATTCCTTTGTCAACCTTTCAGAAACTTCACTGGAAAAGAGGCACCTTTATCAACAAGGGAGATCCGGAGGAAAGTTTGGAACCAAACACTGAAGTTCTCACTCCTTGGAGGTATTTCGAAAGGTATTTGAACGACGACTTCTTCCAGATTACACGTCACAATACCATTTACAAACGTGGGAACTGAACCGAATGTAACAAGTACGGAAATTAAACAGTTCTTTGGCTTGCACGCAATTATGGGGTGTCTGAAGTATCCTCGCATTCACATGTATTGGAACAAAAAATTTAAATTCCCTTTTGTGGCTGATATCATGTCACGTACCAGATTTTTTCTTTTACGAAACAACTTTCATGTGATAGATAATCTCAGCATTAATGAATATGTGAAAAAGATGAATAAGTTGTGGAGAATTCAGCCAATGGTGGATTTGATCCGAAATCGTTGTGAGACAATCAAAAGGAAGGCCAAGGGTTCTTTTTCCATCGATGAGCAAATTATCCCATTTCTTGGCCGATGCCCTGTAAAACAATACGTCAGAAATAAACCAAGACCAGTTGGATTGAAAAATTTCGTATTGACAACATCTGATAGGGTTATTTTGGATTTCGAAATTTATCAAGGGCCAACATCACCTTTTCAGTTTTCATCACAATTCGGCTTAGGACCATCGGTGACCTTACGGCTTGTTGAGACTTTACCTAAAGAATCTTACGCGTTTTTCGATAGATATTTTGGCTTGTTGCTTTGATGGAACAATTAGCCATTCAAAATATTCATGGCACTGCCACCATTATAGCCAATAGAATGAAAGGATCTGAATTCAAAAGAGACAGAAATATGAAAAGGGGTAAGTCTGAAGAATTTGTTAGGAGCGACAAAAAATTGTGTGTCACCAAATGGATGGACAATAAATCCGTGTTGATGGTGTCTACTGCTATTGGAGTGCAGCCTGAATCTTCTGTCAGAAGATGGGACAAAATCCGAAGAGAACGAGTGGAAGTCACTTGTCCAAAAGTTGTTAGTATGTACAACAAGAAGATGGGTGGAGTTGATCTTGCAGACCAAATGATCGAGTATTATAGGTCATTTTTCAAAACGAAGAAATGGACTTTCAAAGTGATTTTACATTTTTTTGACTTGACTGTGGTCAATAGTTGGATGGAGTACACAAATGACATGAAAGCTGCAAAGGAAAAAAATTAAATCCAGGATCTTCTCACTTTTCGATTAGAACTTGGAGAGTATTTGATTTCGGGATCCAAGAATCGCCCAGTTGCAGAAGTCCTCACAGATAACAATATCAACTCAGGAGAGAGTACGAAAAGACTTGGTAGAAATGCAATTCCATGTCTGGACAAACGATATGACGGTTTCGAACACTGGCCAATGAATGATGATTTGAAAAATCCTGTCCGTTGTAGATTGGAAGGCTGTGAAAGTAGTACAAGAAATACCATTTGAAAATACCTACACTGTTGGTCAATCCTTTCTTGACCACAGTGTTTATTGAAAAAGTAAACTCAAACAGTTTCCATTGGCAACTTTGAACCACAAGTTATGATTCTCAATGTGTTTTTTACTATTAGATTTGGATTAATCAAGAGTGTGTTTTCACTTGATTTCAGTCAGAATTTCAAATTTTTTATTTTCATATTGACAGCTACATAAAGAAATATCTGGTCATAGAATGTGGATGAAAACTCTCAGCCGTATTGGTGTTTGCACATCAAGTACAGTGGTGGAAGAAAACTCCTACCTCAACGGAGTTAAAGTCCAAAAAAAGTAAAAATAAAAAGATTTTCGTGAGTTTTTATGAGGTTGGCAGGTTTTTTATCACTGAATCACCCTGTATTCTTTGAAGTTTATGATTATATATTCTGGAAATATCAAACAAACATCTTAACTCAACCCAAAAATACTGGGTGTCTACTCAAACTCCATTGTTGTTAGTACAGGGTGTTTCATAATTATTGCGACAAACTGAATTAGAGGGTATCAAAGTAAGCAAGTTTGCTTTATGAAACTCTATCCGGAAATAAGCCGTTTCGGCAATAGAGCAATTAAAATTTGAGAGGACCAAAATGGTTCGTCTCGCTCACAGTCCTGTTCTGTCGCCTGGATTTTCTGCGCAATTTTCCTGCGCACACTGGATTGCTGTGTTTACTTTTCTGTGAACTTTGATTCGCCACATCGTGCCACAAAGACACAGTAAACTAGTGATGGGCATAGTCGCATTATTGCAAAAGTCGGATTTTCCGTATTCGAATTCGAATGATCATCCGATTATGACACAGCAAGCCAGTAGGCGAGAGGGAATTGCGCAGTTAAGTTCTTTAACTCATCAAGGCGACAGCAGAAGACAGTGAGTCAGAAGTACATTTTGCTACCGGTGCACTTTTTGCTTCTTGCTTAAATTATCTTTACAACCGCTATCACTTTGTCAAAATAATGCCCATAACTATTTTTCTTTCACCCCATTAAAAATTTATTCAATATTCAAACAAATAAATTATGTGTTTTTAATATTACTTTCATACTTCCGACTTAGGTTTGTTTTATATGGCCTGAGAATGAAGTTTGCAATTCCTATGCCAAATCCCATGGAAGAAAAAAAGACCAATTTTATCTTTATTAATTTCTCGCAGCAGCATTTTCGAAGAATTGTATTTATTTATGCAGTGTGACCCATTAAAATGGAAGCACTCATATCAAACTTTAATTTTTCAACCGATTGCAATGTTTTTTTTTCAATAGGAAGTCATTCAAAAAGTCCATCAGGACACAAAATTTAATGAGTAATTCTTCATTTTCAGGGCCAACCATTCTCATTTTTCAAGATAAAAAATCCAAAATTATTAAAAAAACATCTGACCAATCCGTTGGATTCGCGACATTTTCAAATAGTTCTTGTTGGAAGTTTGTTGAAACTCCTCCATCAATAAGAACGTTATAGAAAAATTAAATTTCAAAAATATGCCGTTTAATCAATCCACCAATTCAATATCAGAACTCCTATCAATCAAAATTTGGAATACATCAGGAAGTTTGGAAATATCACTGGTCAGAATTTCATAAATATCCATTTATAAATAAGAAAATTACAGGATAACAAAATTTGAAAAATTTGTTGATGGAATTTCATAAAAATATCTTTTTATTTAATGATTTTTTTAAATAATATTTTTTATTGATAGATTTTGATGAAATTCTGATCAGTGATATTCCGAAACTTCCTGAATCTACTTAGTGATGTATTCCAAATTTTGCATAAGAGTAGAAATTGAAATAGTGGGTTGAGTAAACGGAATATTTTTTAAATTTAATTCTCCCATAACTTTTGATTGATGGGCGAATCTCAACAGTATTTCAAAGTGAAGCATTTGAAAATATCACGAATCCATTGTTGTAGTCAGATTATTTCTCAAAAAATCGTCAATAAATTTTCAGTTATTTACCTCGAAAAAAAAAAGAATAGGTGGCCCTGAAAATGAAGATTTATTCATGAAAATTGGTGTTCTAGTGGACTTTTCGATTATCTACCTAACGAAAAAAAGGCATTCCAATCGGTTGAAAAAAGTATGTTTTATAAGGGTGATTCCATTTTGAATGGGCCACACTGTAGAAAACATCGATATAATGTTTCCGACTTATGACTTTTCATTTTCTGGTCTTGCAATTCTTCTTACATGCCAATTCCCATCAACGAGAAAATGAAAAAAAATTCCACAAATTTTCCAACAACATACGGCTTTTCTTGAGGTACATGCAAAGCTTATGGAAATTTTATTATGATGTTCAACCATCATCAAAATCATATGGCTCAAATGCCATAAACGAGAAAGTTTGCCGGAAAACGAAAAAAAAATTCACAAAATTTTCCGTCCGAAAAATATACCTCAACAGCTGACCGGCTTATGGGAATTTTTTTTCGGGTTCCTGACGAAATTCTCTGACAAGCATCACAAAGTAACAGTGTACATTGGTTTCTATATAATAACGTATATTGTACGAGTTTTTACATAGTAGGCACTACTGAGGCGTTTCCATGCTGTGAAAAAAACTCTCATAATTATGTCTGGATTATTACACTTTTACTTACTCTCATTTACTCTCCCTCAGAATTTAAATTAGAAGTTTGAGATCATATCATATCATCTTTTCTCATAACGTTAGAATGCCATGATTTCTTCAAAATAATTTTTCACCTTGTATGGGGAATTTGCGGTTTTTACGATTGAGAGTTGACGCTAAACACATTTGCGGTTAAACAGAATCAGGAAGTGGAATATAACGAAAGATAGTATTTTTCAACTACATTGTACATGACAAGACATTCAGTTGTGATATTTTGTTTGATATTCTTTCGATAGTCGGCCTTTCTTCTTGATATGTACCACAACAATCTGGTGACAGTTACAGAAATATTGAAGACTTTGTGCCACAATTTTTAGAAGAATGAGTTCAAATAAAGTTAAACTCTTGAATAAAGAGCAACTGATAATTGCAATTGAACAAGTGAGTCTATCTAGAAATATGGAGTGCTAGTTATGTAGTTCGCTAGTGTTGCATAAAACAGGTGGTTTTTTTTTTATTTCAAATAAATCGCATCAACCATTAGAGGTTATTAGCGATGGAACAATAATTACATAACATTACATTAAATTACATTAAATTACAAATCAGAGTTTACAATGTCTATATTTTGGTCAGGATATCAATTGACTTGAGAAATTTCATGAGATTAACCATGTTGTTTCCTTGAAGATTTTTCTGAAGGTCATTCGATAGTCCGTCGGATACTCGTTGTCGTTCTAGCTCGGGACATTCTGAGAAGATGTACTTCACCGAGATGTTGACTCCAAATGTCTCGCATTTGATGGCTTCCTCTTTACTGAAGACATGTTGATGTGTTAGTTTGGTATATCCAATGCGTAGTCTGGAAAGGATAACTTGTTGTCTTCTGCTTACACCTTCTACTCTATTTTTGATGATGGTTGGGTTTATTTCCATTAGGTTAGTGTTAGAATTTTGCCATCTAGTGTACCACTGTTGCCTGGACAGGTCATTTATTCTCCATTTGAAGTCTTGGTTCGGTATCTCCAGAATGACTTTAGCTTCGGGGTCTGTGCAGGCTTGCTTTGCTACTGTATCGGCCGTTTCATTTCCTCCAATTCCAGTGTGTAAAGGAATCCATGCAATCTCCAAATATTTGCTTTCCTGATATAGTGCCAAAAGGTCCCTCTTTATACGTTGTAGAAGTTGAATTGTCGTTACAGGCATATTCTTCGAATGTATTCTCAAGAATATTTATTATTTCCCCATTATTCTGGGTGATATCGTCCCCGTTTACCGTGTGTGATTTTGTTATTTGGATTGATTCCCTTGATCCTCTTTACACGTTTCCATACCTCTGAAGATGGTGTAGAGCTATTCAAGGACGAGGTATATTCTTTCCATGATTGTTTTTTACATTTTTTGAGTGTGTGTCTGCATTTAGCTCTGAGGTTTTTGAATTCAATAATGTTTTCCATTGTTCAGTGTTTTTTAATCTGTTAAATGCACGGTTTTTCAGTTTTACTGCCTCGTGACATTCTGTATTCCACCATGGAACCGAAAAGCGACCTACTAATGTAGATGTTCTTCCTGCAGATTCTGTTGCAGCATTTATTATAACTTCAGAGAAACGAGAAACTACCATATTAATATCTTCGTTGATACAATAGTTTTGAGGGACATTTTCATCGATGAGCTGAGAGAATTGTACCCAGTCGGCAGATTTTATCTTCCACTTTTGGTGAACTGAGTTAAACGCCAGGGGAGTGTCTACCCTCTTTACCACAATGGGATAATGGTCACTTCCGTATATATCTAGGTGAGGTTGGACATTCCACATGAGTTGATGGAAGATGGTGGCTTCGCAGAGCGTAATGTCCAGAGATGAGAAAGTGCCTGTGAAGGAATTTAAACTAGTTTTTTCTCCTGAATTAAGTATATTCAAATCTGCTAGATTTATTTCGCTCTCTAGGGTTTTTCCTCGATGATTTGTTTGTTGTTGTTTGTCACTTCCCCATATGACATTATGACAGTTAAAATCACCGAGTATGATTAGTGGTTTGGGAAGTTGTTGCAGCAAGTTATTTAACTCTGTCTAATTTATTTCCACATTTGGTGGGATGTATAAATTGCACACATTAGTTTTGGTAGGAGCTGACACTGATATTGCAACTGCTTCTAGGTTGGTAGTAAGGGGAATTTGTGCTGATTCTATTGTTCGTTTGACATATATAGATACTCCTTCGCTGGCTCTGTTTGGATTGTTTCTGTTTTTATGGTATGCCTTATAAATTTTCATATTGTATGTGTGACTATCTTTGAAGTTGGTCTCTTGGAGACATATAGTCCAGGAGCCTGGTAAAAATTTGGTCAGTCATTTCCTCTCAAGCGATATTTAGTGGAATGCATCAGAGAGTCGTATCAAAAAGATACGTGAACGTCAGCTGCGATTCCGTAGCTTCCTACGCACGAAGAAAAAAAAAATTCAATTATGTCCTCCTTCCCGGAAACATGTTAAATTGACGCAATCCGAATATAAGGTAAGATTTTATTTGAGAGGATATCATAGAAGATACAATTTTTTTTTGTGTTCGACCAACTAGCTGTCGTATAATACAACATGCTATAGTCAGCTGATTTTTTCTTCCTTCAAGATATTGCTTTAGCGATAATTTAACAAGTTTTCAGGTAGGAAAACAAAATTGAATACATTTCTTTTTCTTTGTGCGTGGGAGGCTACCACCGCTCATCTTCCCCACGGAAGCGCAGCTGACGTACACGAAGCTTTATAATATAACTCTCTGATGCATTCCACTAATTTTCGCTTGGGAGGAACTTGGTCATGGAAATCTGTCACTGGCTCCCGGACTAATATAACCATTGGGATTAATTCATTATTGAGCAACTGCAACATTTCTAAGTAGGTGAAAAGCCCATTAATATTCCACTGCAATATGAATGCAATTAAAATATAAGTATGTTATTGGTTGTTAGGAATCTTGGGACGAGTCGTTTTCTGATTCTGAGAGGGAGACATTGGATGCCGTATCGAAGTCATTATTCAGTTGATTCAAAATTCTCTTCTTTATTCTCGTTATTCTTGATTTTGTGGTCTTTTCTGTTGCTAGGGGGTGTATTGATGTTAAAAGTTCTAAAAGCCCTTGTATGTCTTTTGTATATTCTCTTGCAATGCTGAGAGGTTCAGAGGATCCATATGCGTTGTCAAGGAAACTAGTGAGCTGATTAAAGTCCAAGATTGTCGATGAATTTTTCAGCAGCAAGGATTGAAGTTTCACACGATTGGGTCGTCTCAGTAGGAATGCTTGTATTGAGTTTTTTCGTTTTGGTTGAGAAGGGTTTAATGAAGTTGATTTCGGAAGACATTTCTGGGGAGGATTCAACAGTAGGACTAGATAGTGCTGAGCTGGTGCGTTTCTGGGGATTTGATCTTGTGGTTTCTGCATTTTCTTGTTCTGTAATTCCTTGGGATACGTGAAGTGGGTCTGAGTTTATTTCTTCTGGGCACAAGGAAGCTATATGTTCAGGATTTTTACATTTGAAGCAGATTAGGCCATCTTCTGAGAGAAATAATCGATAAGATGTATCTTCAAAGTTAATAAGGATAGAATAAGGGGTTGGGGAGGACTCAGTGGGAGAAATGTATGTTTCGCGGCGAAAACTGAGAACATGGCTATATTGGGGAGCATTCAGACCCGCTCGAAGGAAGGACATCGGAGAGAGCAACTTCTGACCTAAACTCTTGAGGTGCTGTTCTATTATGACATGCGGATTCATTGGACATACATTAGATAAAACTAATCTGGTCGTGGTAGTGATCAGTCTGCGGGCTTTGATTATTTGATGCTGGACTGTTATTTCTCCGGGGTTACTGAGAAAACCATCAACAATTTCTTTGCTTGAAAGATACACGCATATTCTGTTATTGGAAATGCGGGAGCAAAATGTATATGTTTCGGTTGAATAATTGATCCAAGAGCCAGAACATAGTCTTGTATCTTCGTATCGTCTATTGCATGGAAAATTATTGCCTGGTCTTTGGTTGGGAATTTAATTGCTTGTTTTTGGGTCACTACGCTTGAATAAAGATTTGCTTCGGTTGTGTTGGATGGTTCTGTTTGATTATTTGGAAGACCCCTGTAGTCAGAAATCCTCCCGGAACTGAATGTTTCCATTTTTTGGGCGTAACTTACTATGGAGGGTAAGTTTGACTGATGATGATATCTGTCCTGAGTGCGGTCCTGTCTGCTATTACCACAGGAGCCGATGGGACGGTGTTTGGCTGGTCAACCAGTTTGAGTGACAGAATTTTATATCGTTCAAACTCTAATTACCGAATTATCATCTACTTACTTCGACTTTCAGATGACACTATGGGTATTTACAATCACCATGAATACAGTTCAAAGAATTAACAATTGATTATCAACAAGTAGTTAGGATTTGTTTTTGGTACACCGAAACTTCTTCCGTTACTACTCGTGCCAGGATTGGCTCTCCATAGGTGGTTTCTGTTTCTGTACACAAAGTGTTGCCAAATGAGTACGATCGTTTTGAAAATTCGAAAGTTATAGGAATCTTTCATGTAAACGGAAGATTTTAGGAATATCGTTGAAAAGATGCACGATTTCAAAAATGAGAAATAAATAATTTCTTTCAAATTGCTGAATAGTTGAATGGCATTTCTACCGATGAAATAGATTTTTCTCAACTCTGTTGTGATTTTTACCATTTAACAATTACATTTTTTACCACGACTTTTAAATTTTTTCAAATATAAAATATGTGTTGAAAAGAAGAATACATTGACTTTTTCCATTCTTGTGTTATTTCCGAAAAAGCAATAGTTTCTCGATAAAAGGATGTTCTGTAAATGAAGTCGAAAAAATCTGGTAGGTGGTTGTTGAGTAGTTTTGACCTTCATGTGTACAGTTCTCTTAATTAAATAAAAAAACATTCAGCTTTTGGAGGAAATTACTAAAATATCATCACGAATTGCTTCATTTGTTCAAAATTTTAATGTGGCCAAGACAAATAGACGCACAGTTTTCTGGAAATTGGATGTTTCTCATCAGTCTGAATTTTCTCAACGTATATGCTGGGGAAAATTTGTTCATTGCCGATCCGCAGAATTTTCTAGCTTATATCAACGCTGGAGTCGCTTTCCTTCATTATACATTTGTTTATCATTTGGGCTACCAACATTTATTATTCCGCAGTAATGGGCGAAAACAACTGCCCGGAATGAATGTCAAACAACGTTGTCTGCGACCACCACTTGTATGGTTGACTATGACGTACTATGATGGACTTCAACAGTTCAATTCTCGTTCTTACATGGCATTACACGTTGAAAGTTCAGGTTCTCATCTTTATCAGCTTGCACAACTTTCAAAGACTTCTGAAGAATGCAGCAGGCTGACGGAAAGAATAAATCTTAAAAAAAAAAAAAATTATGAATTTTAACCTATCTGAATATGCACAATTGTTTCCTCAATGATCAGTGCTCTTAGTGCAGTTTGTCTTCCATTTATCTACCGAGTTTCTCTTCATCAGCTACATAGATTTGTTTACTGAGTTTGCGCAAGTGACTGATTTCGAGGCTCCTGTATTTAAGCTGAAGGTGCATACTCGAACTTCTGTGTGGTCTTGAAATAGTTAACTTTATCTGTTAGATGCTTCAAAGTTTTCAATCAAGGAGGCCTTGGTGATGTCATGACCTCCGAGCGATTTCATGACAGGGAAGACTTCTTCAGAGGGTGTCTGCTTGTGTGGAAGGTGTACATTGCCAGCCTCTTCTTGATCGTATTCATTTTTTGTTGAATGTATTGCCCACTACTTGTGCCACCTATACATTGCCATTCAATGTCTTGTATTCTTTTCGTTGGCTCCGTGGACTTCACCTGGTTTTCCTGCTATGCGCCGGGGATTCAATTCTGGAAAAACTGTTGAATTTGACTATGACTTCTTTCTCTAGCGAAAGTGTTGGAGAGGCTCTTCTTGTTCCTGAATTCTCCAGAGTTATTGTTCCTCTTGTTGTTTTCTTTTGACTTTCATATCGCCGTAATTATTGGTTTAAAGATTTAACATTCAATGCTGGAAAACTGCACTTCATTCACTCTTCTTTCTTCAGTACCACTTATTTTGCTGTAGTCGCCAGTATTTCACATTTCTGGGTTCTCACATGAGTGATCAATTTGCTAGGGACTCACTACTTTTACTCATGCCAAAATTCTGCATTACAATCTGTGATTCATTTGGCAGTTTGCATGAGTGTATCAATGTTTCCTGAACATTGAAATACTTCAACTGTTTGAACAATTAAAAATGCTTCAACAATTTTTTACTGTCGAATCTCAATCTGTCAATCCTTATAAACTATCAAGTCTAGGTTCTAGAGCGTCCAAGAAATTCTAGAATAGATTAGGAACAGAAACAAACGAAGAACGGAAAAAGGGGAAAACCTTCCTAAATATGAAGATAGCAGAGTTCTTTGGGAGATCGTTTAGTAAAGAACAGTCGTTGCCGATGAAGGGTTCATCATCGGTTCATCAACGGTCGGCAACGACTGTTTGTTACCTCCTGAATATGTCGTCATCCCATTTGAACCTCGAGTTACTCGAGGTTTCGAAGGTATTTTCAGAACCCTCAATATGAGGTGATATACAAAACTTCGTGTAAACTTCAACATGTATTGGGTACACCCCAAGATAAAACAGATGAAAAAGAAAAGCCAAGGATTTATGAAATTAGCTCTGTAAGGAATACGAGAAAAAGTATTTGGGTCAAACCCGAAGGGCCATGAAAATACGGTTCAGAGAACCCATTACTTATTTCCGCCATTCAAGACCCGGAAAATCGAGTGTGGCCCAACATGCTTTGGATCACGACAACCGTTTTGATGACACAAGCTTAAAATTAATCAGACAGGTTCATGACTATAGACTTCTCGATGCATTTGAGAGTCTGGAAATTGCCAAGTGTAAATATAGTATGAATACTGATAAGGGTCCTATTCCTTACAGCCCATTATTCAAGTTCGTAGTACATTGAAACATGTTTTCTTTTCTTTTCTTCACGATAAATTCATAAGTTATTGTTTTTTTCCAAGAAATTTGTGTCATCAAATCCAAAACAAGTTGGATAACATTAAAATTAATTTAGTGCAGGTAAATTACTAAAATTAGTAAACAACAAAAGTAGGAACATTTGATAATGAGTGCGCTTGCTACTCAGATGAGTAGTAGGTAGAGTAGGTAGATTCGAAATGTAAGATAATTTGACGTCCATTGAAAATAATGATATAAATGGAAGTAAGGTAGGATAAAAGGTTTGGTAAGCTTTAAGCTCTTGAAGATGCTAACTTTGTTGGCGAAACGCGTGTCGAGTGTGATTGTGACGTAGTTTTGGTGTTTGGGTAGTTACTTTTTTCTTGAATTGTTTTATAAGTTGTTATTTCAGATGCCAACTGTGATTTTTTCCTTTTTTGAATTTATTCTTTGACAAAAACACTGTGTGTACACATTAGAGTGTTTCAAGTGCTCGATTCAAAATATATAAACATTATCTCACTAGTCTCTAGTTTCTAATTTTGGTGTAACAAAATTTAGTACACTGTGAGCCAGTGGCATTGCATATATGTGGTCGACGCAACCTCACTTTATATCATCAAGAAGTATATTTTTCGTTATTTTCAGTGTACCTATGAAAGTGACTCGGGTTAGGGCACTAATTCAGAGGCTTCTGGGGATAAACGAAATTGATTCAGGATGTTTAATTATTTACTTGGAAATAGGTTCAGAGAAAGAACAAGAAAACAGGGAGTTTCATTAGCACAAAAACTTGCCAGAATCAATTGAAATACCTACATTGTGATTGACGAATATAAATTTATTTATGAAATATTACAAAGTATGCTGTGGCATATCTACTTTCGTTTTTGGATGTTTTCCATTTGTATGGAACCTATTTACTGAATTACAATGTCTTGTCTTATTTTTTTTTCTCATGTTGATTTAATTGAAAATATGAACAGGATGTTCATAAAGTCAGTTGTGGAATCATCTGTGACTGAAAGATGAACTTTAGTCGCTATTTTCCATCGTACAAGATAATCTCTCTTGGAAGGGATTCATGTTGTGGAGGGAAACATTCTCAATTGAAAATCGAACCAATACATTACTCCTCTGAAGAGTCATGTATTGGTCCAATTTTCAATTGAGAATGTTTTCACATATTATCACTTCCCATATTATGCCGTTTGCTCATGGTGTAATAAAAGTAGCATAATAATTGGATGTCACAAAATTTTCTATAGACTCAAAAATCTCAGAAAAATTCATTTATGATGTTTACAAAATTTTAAATTTTGGTTTGAAAAAAAAAATTCGTAAGTGAGAGGGTTAATTTGATGATGTTATGCAATAGTGGGACAAGCCATAGTCAGCTAGTATCGTAAATAATATCAAAATAGTTTGGCATATCATGGGATGATGAGATGAGGCTTAATACTATCGTCAGCGGATGGAGCCCACATAAAATTGCAGGTTGAATCATTTTTGCTTTTTATAGAATAACACTTTGGCGATTCCAATAACTGTGATAGCTTAATTATTAAAAAATGTGGCTTGACTCATTGTTGCATAACACCATCCAATTGATGTACTTGTACAGATGACTAGGACACCATGTCCGTAACAATGTTTATGTGTAAACGATTTAATTTCTGCAAATTTTATCTACATATTTCGCCACACTGTGGCTTGTATTGGTATTACATATTGGAATCTATATTTAGATTTGATGAATAAGGCATGAGTACAATTACTGTAGGATTCCGTATGATATGATTCAAATTGTCATACAGAAACTCTAGTGTATAATGAATATGAAATGGCCAATTCGACTTTCCACTAGTAGGTATTGAGAATTTTCAATATCGACAAACTCCCATTATGATTGCAGCAGATGATTTTCTCTGGCTCTTATGATTTTGTATCAATTTCAACATTTTGTGTCTGTGTCCTGAATGAACCAAATTATTGGATTGAAAGTAATGACCACAATTTTTGTTTTAGAGTGGCAATGAAAACATTGCTGAAATTTTGAAGGACAAAAATTTAGATGGACAGGAGTTATTAGTGAGTATTGACGTTTTTTTTTTTTGAAAAGTGTGAAGAATTTGAAATTGAAATATCTTTTAGGATTTAACAGAATTGAAAATCATAAACTGGAGACTCGGATCATCTCAAAAAAAGGAACTATTTACATTCATCAACAATTTGGAAGTAAATCCATCCAATATGTTGGGAAAACATATCCCAACAAATGTTTCCAAATCTGATACAGACACTACCAAGAGTATACCCATTGAGTCGAAGAATCATGAACTAATACCTAATCCACATTCGAGTCCTTCGAAATTTCCCTTCGGGAATCCTCCTGAGATAGGTATTTCGGGAAAGAAAGCAAATTTCGTGCAGGAACTGAATTCTTTACTCAGCGGCGCTCTTTCTAATCCTTCGAATTTATCGACAAGTATTCCAAAAGTAGACAACAATCCAGTTGCTTCATCAAATCAAATTCTAAACATTCCCAGATCTACCAGAGACGATGAAACAATTATATCTAAATACGATCAAGGAACCTCATCGTTGTCACCTATATTGTACCCTGAAACCAGTCAGTTCCGTCAGAAGGATTCGATGAACGCTTTGCTTCCAATTGCGCAGCCTCTTCAAAGTGGTTCCAAAACACCGAAACCATATCGAAAACCTGTTTTTTCACGTTTGGGAGTGGCAAAGTCTACGGGTGACTTGGTGAACGGTTGGGATCAAGTAGGAGGGCCACCACCAGTACCCTCCAAAACAAAAGTTGTCAGGAAAATCAGTGATCATGGAGATAAAAGCAGCAAGGGAGCAGGTGACATCAGAGACTATTCGGTATGTAACTTCCATGTTTATTAAATTTCATAGGTCAGTAGAGATAAACATGATTTTTCCAAAATTTATTTAGATTACAAAAGCTTTAAAACTTCAGTTGAATGGAGAGTACGTTAAAATGATAGTAGGTCTAATTTTGCAACAATTTTTCAGAATGGAAGATGTTGAAAACCCGGATTCAATAAATTTTCGCATCATTAGTGTGGAAAAATTGCAAAAGTTCTGCAAACTTCCGAAACGTTGACAAATAGCAGTTTAAATCTTCCGATAAACATCGCAAAATGGACACTTGTCATCCATAGCAAAAATGTTTGATGCAATTTTTTGGATAAAGCACAACTCAACCCATCTGCATTTGAACACTTCATGTACCAAAACAATAACAAAACACCGATCTGGAATGAATCAGTTCCAATCAACCATAGTACAAAGTGTAATAGATATACACGATGTTCAAAGTATTAAACTGAACCATTGTAGAATGATCTCTTCATAGTGTTTCGCTTTGACTTTGAACGAATTCTTACGTTACGACTGCTGCAGCTATAATATAAATTAATATAATTATTATTCGTGAATAATTGAGGTTCCGTTTTTCGTATGAGGTTTCAAAATTTCATATCTACTGAAACCAATATTCTCTTCATTTGCAACCACGATGAAGAACTTCCATAATTTTCATTCATAAATAAATTATGCGTATTTCAGACGCAGTTGCAAATGTACATGAATAAGAAAAACAATATTTTTATTCACTCATCTAATTTGCAGAAGTTCTGCAATTTTTTCAAACAAATTTCAATGGAAAACTAAAACACTTAACATATTCGGGAATATTAATTTCATGTTACCTCATGGTACAAAGAATTGTGTAGCACTTTCTCTAGGCATCAGAAATTTCTGCAGTCGCCGTGGTTTGAGCCATTGCCAACTGGCATCCAAAGTAATTGAAACAATTTCGCTTGAACCACTCGGCTACCTGGCCCTCGAATAAACAAAGACCGAAATAAGGATTTGATTATGATAGAAGGGCGAAAAAAGGTAGACATTTGGTGGTAAAAATGGTTTCTCACGATTTCCAGCGAAAGTTAACAGCCTAAATAAAAGTTTGAGAAAAAAAGTTTTGGCAATAAAAAGACCTACCAACAACTTTTGTTTCCAAGATTTTTCAACATAACCTCAAATTTCAAAAATAATTTTTTCGCCAATTTGACGGTCAATTTGAGGTTATGTCGAAAAGTGTTGCAAACAAAAGTTTTCGATTTTTTCATAATCCACAACTTTTTCCGTGAACATTTTTCGCGAAGAAGTCACGTTTCGCCGCAAATCGCAAAAAACCATTGTCAACCCATAAACTGCATCCCAATTCCACCATTTTGAGTGTTTTCATATTAAATTTTTTTTTTCGTCGAAGTTGGAACCTCTACAACATTCTTGCCTGTTACTTTATTTCTTATTATAGGAGCTCAAAATTCGTTTTGCTAACTGGAAGCCGCCCCCTTTCGGAGTACTTCAAAGAGGTTCGAGAAAAATAAATATTTCGCTGCAAAAAAAACATCTAATTTAGAACACGAGGTATATATCCAGTGGATTTTGCGACAAACATACAATTTTCAGACAAAAAAAAAGTTAAACGGTTTTTCTGATTTTTCCGGAAAATTTGAGATTATGTGGAAAAATCTTGAATTAAAAAGTTGTTAATATTTTTATTACCAAAAACTTTTTATTCAATTTTTTTTTTTTGGAGGAATTTTCGCTGCAAATCGTGAGAAACAATTTTTCCCTCAAAAAATCACCTCCTTTCGCCCAAATCCTTATTTATTTTTTGCACCTATTGAGGTAACATGGATTTTTTTCTTTGGTGTTTTGGCATCGACTGCTATGGTCATTAGCCATAACATGGAATTAACATTGAAATTTTTATTCTCGAAAGGTATCAACTAATAATTTCAATAATTTCAATAAAGAAATATGAGTTAAGAACAAAAATTAAAAAAATTTATCTCACAAAATCTGTTGTTGAAATTTTTTGCGTTTTCAGGAAAAAAATTCCACAGTAGTGCTAATCTTTCATTGCATAATCTATAAGTAGACGCTTCAACGATAAAACTGGCAGCTGGCGAGCCTTAACTTGATCGGTAGAATTTTTTAGTTGAAAATGAGGTCGTTTTTTTCGGAATTTGTCAAAAAAAAAGGAAAAATCTGTATTTCGCTACAAAAAAATAACAGCTTTCTTGAAACATGTTAACTAATATTTCCACCAAATTTCGTGAAGAAAATTTGATTTTTGCGAGAGAAAAAAATTTTAAACTGAATAATTGGTTTTTCCGATTTTCGCGGAAAATTTGAGGTATGTGGAAAAATGTCAATAAATTTATCAATCAAGATATATTTTATGGTCAGAAGAAAAAAGTTCCTGTTGACAAAGTTCAAATAATAAACACAATGACAAAATGGTTAAGGCTTTCGCCGCCGAAGTTTTCAGTGTCACAATTTTCACTCGGGTTTTAAGTCCGTCGTTTTTTTGGAATTTATTCCTAACGTTTCGCTAGCGCGAGTGGCTAGCTTCTTCAGAGGCTTATACATCATGAGTAATCTCAGATGACTGGAGAATCCGTCTGCGAAAATTGTATTTATTCTGATTAAGTAGTTCTATTCGTTAATTACCGTATCTGGATTTGGTACATTCTCACTAACCCTAATTGACCCCCTTCTACCTGTCGGCTTAATGTCGTTGATATCCATTTTCCTTCTAGAATTACTCATTCTCGTATCTGGGTTAAGCATATTTTCGATAACATTAATTGACACCTTTTTGCCTGCTGTCTCAATGTCGTAGTTTCCTTTTGTTACTCTGGAATTTCTAAGAATGGGATTCCATTGAGGTTAACAGCTTCTTCTTTTCTGTTGAAATTCTCCGCGTGTTTCTGGATCTCTATTGCCTCCCGTACAAGTTGGCTATGGTATGCCTGGTTGGGGGCAAGAAATTTGACGTCGTCAAACAGCATCTTGTAGTTTCCTTCACTGAGCGCGTGTTCTGCCACTGCTGACTTGTCCGTTTGGCCTAATCTGCAGTTCCTCTGATGTTCCTTCAGCCTTGTTCCCATCGATATTTTTGTGATTCCGATGTATACCTTTCCGCAAGTGCATGGTATGCGATATACCCCCGCTGCAGATAGTGGGTCTCTTTTGTCTTTTGCCGACCTGAGGCTATGTTGTATTTTCTTGGTGGGTTTGAAGACCGTTTTCATGTTGTGTTGTCCCAAAACTTTTCCAATTCTGTCTGTGACCTGAGGAATATATGGAAGATACGCACGTGTAACTATTTTAGCCTCCTCCCTACTTTGTCTCGTGGAAGTCCTCGGTTTTATTGGCAATGATTTCTTCGTTCGATACTTGGCGTGGAATGACTACGAAGTTACCGCCTCGTGCTAACACTGTTTGAGAACGTAAAACTTCTTGCCCCCAACTAGGGATACCATAGCCGACTTGTACGGGAGGCAACATAGATCCACAAACACACGGAGAATTTCAAAAGAAAAGTAGAAGCTGTTAACCTCAACCGACTGAGGAATCCCATTCTTAGAAATTCCAGAGTAAACTACGACATTGAGACAGCAGGCAAAAAGATAACTAATGTTATCGAAAATATGCCTAACCCAGATACGAGAATAAGTAATTCTAGAAGAACAAAGGATATCAAAGACATTAAGCCGACAGGTAGAAAGGGGTCAATTAGGGTTAGTGAGAATGTACCAAATCCAGATACGGTAATTAACGAACAGGACCACCTAAATCAGAATAAATACAATCTTTGCAGACGGAATCTCCAGTCATCTGAGATTATTCATGATGTATAAGCCTCTGAAGAAGCTAGCCACTCGCGCTAGCGAAACGTTAGGTAAAAATTCCAAAAAAAACGACGGCCTTCAAACCCGAGTGAAAATTGTGACACAGAAATATAAACAATGTGTCAAATTGTAGTACATACATACAGGGTATACCACGACGGGCAGAGTGGATATTTATGTGGGAGTTTTCCAAGGAGTTCGTTTTATATAAGATATTTTCAGTTGTCTTCGACTTCCGGTTATACCGGAAGTGGACCCCAACTCTGACTTTCTTCCATGAAACACCCTGTTTTTTATTGCATTTTCAAAATCCACTTTGAATTTCAATAAAACTATTTGTAGCATCATTTCAAACAAAATGGTTATTGCTGACGTAAGCTTTCAAACTACTCTTTCTATTCGACATTATTTTATAGTAACTGCTTATCTTCTTATAGGAGCAAGAACTATTTCATCAAAAACTTCAATATAACACAATTTTCCACAGTGTATAAGCCATTTTGTGAACAAAATTCATTCAACTGATCAAATATTGGCGCACTCACGGTATATATTTTTCAGAAGAAGGAAACGGGACATTTCTCACCACCAATTTACAATGGAATCGCTGATGCTGAATCATCTCCTGGAAAAAATATTCTCAAGTTACCTCAAAATGTTCTCAATGTGCCTCAAGAAGTTACCAGAAAACCTATTCCGTTACCTACAAGAGGAATAGCTCAGCCTCTCATTCAATCTATGGATCAAACTGTTTGTGCACCAATATCCTCTAGCAATCAGAGATTGACGAAGCAACCCATTGAAAAAAAGAACAGTATCGAAGCAAATTCAACAGGAAAACATCTGGTAAGTGAACTAATTCATCACCTACTATAATTTGCATGAATGTTTTTTATAATTCTGGACATCCAAGCTGCGTCAAATCATTGCTATGAATCAAAGAACTATTAGAGAAATCTCAAAATGGAAATCCATAATGAGGGTCCACTTGTTTTTGAAAATAGATAGAAATATTTTTTTAATCCCTAGAGACTATGGACATGATGAAGGATAAATCGATAAATGATGATGACTATTGATGCATATAAAAAAAATGCTTCCATCAAGTATAGATCTCCAAACTCAGGGGAAACGGTTCCAGAATGTCAAACGCTAGCCTTGCGAACGATTCGTAAAAGAGAAAATGCACCTTCTCTACTCGACGTTTAATATTTGGAGTTGTTTGAGCAAATTTTCAATATGTGCTTGTGGTAGGACCAGTTCTCTTGGTATAATATTGTAGCTTCATCTGGGGTCTCACAAATTTTTCTGATCCTAGTAGCAATCAGAATCAACGCAATCATTCAGCCAGCTCCAGACCAACTTCAAATTTTTATCATTCTTCTGACTCTTTCACATTTCACCTATTAGATTGTTTGGAATCATCTCTCACAGTGGTGGCTTGGTGCATTTCATGACTGTTAGAGTGGACTTCTCTGCTATCAAGTTTTAGACAATATTGGTATTGCTGCTCCAAGCATATATGTCCTGGTGATTACTAAGATTTGCTGTTTTCTGCAACTACGATGAATAACTTCGAGTTCATATTGCTGGCGCCTCTCTAACTATCTGGGTTACTGAGCCTAGAACTGTTTGAAATCCTTCATTCCCTGCAAAATGCTGTGATCAGTTCTTACGAAAAGTCTTGCATAGAAGTATGTGTGTGGATGGAAATCCAGAGGCTTTGATTATCGATTGAACTCCTTCGTCCTTATAGCTGTGCCCACAGTTTTAGTAAAGTACCTATCCTGTCACTTTTTCTTCACCATGCTGTTCCAGCGATGAAAGAAATCTAAACCTTCCTGAGACACATCACTATTCAAAAGTGCCTTTATGTCATGTATTAATCAATGTTGAAGCAATTGTTAATTTCTCTTTCAATTCGGTGAGTGACTGTTAGTTGGCGATCAGAGCTTCGATTTCAGTCAAGCGATGGAGTAGCTTAGCAATTGTTCTAAAATCGTAGACAAATTTTCGATAGGAAAAACCTCCCTTACCGAAAGGAACTTTCCACTTCTTCTTTGACCCTGGGACCTGATCAATTCTCAACAACCTCAAAATGAAAAAGTCTAATGAATGACCTTTTTAGGAATAATCAGCACTTCTTTGTAGATTGACATTTTCTTACATCAAAAGGAATATACTTTTTACAAGTGATTCAGAAGATCTTCGAATTTTCCTTCACGATGAAGTCATCTGAGTACACTTAGCAAGTTTTTCACGTCAAGCTTCTCAGCACTAGTTATATCAGCTTCTTTAATCTTTGATAATCCGAGTGGAAGAACTTTCAATTATTGGTACAGCAGATGTCTTGCAGATAACTCTCTTTTGCATTTGTCATCTGGGTGAACTTCCACTCGCCAGTAACAGTCTTTTGAATTGATCTGGCAAGACCGGTGATGAACTTGATTGGTACATCCCGTTGAAGTCTCTGCTGGGTAAACGTTAAGATGACTAACAAGGAACTCGTTAGACTTCTGCATTTCTGAGCAACCACCATCATTACGAGAGAGGAAGTTCTTGCTACCTGCAATTCCCGGATTATGAAGACAAGAGATGGAATACCGAGGGGAACTATGAAAACATAAAGCTACAAATTATTGGATACAACTCTCAAAGAGAAATGAAAACCGTAGACATGAGTTTCGAGAGTTTTATCAGTAGATTTTCGGTCGTCGACTAGTAACGCGCAACACCAACATTATCTCTTAGAGAAGTGTATGAACCAGCGATATTGTAACTTTCATTTGAAGTATTGGTTTATAGAAAAAATTCAATTATCACCACTTTCAAAGAATTTAATATTCAAACGTGAAGCTTTATATGTACTAGTACATACTTGAACTTCATTGGACCCACCTTGCTTTTTGATTTGCAAGACATCCAATAAAGTACTGTATCATCTACTCGTTACATGAATAGGTGAATATAATGAAATGAACTATTTGTTCATTTCAACCATTCGGGTTCAGAGTATTTTGATTTTGGAGTTGACCATTCCTATTCCTCAATTTGATTCATTTCAGAAGAAGAAAACGAGAAAGTTTTCATTGCCAATATTGAATCCCCCTAAAGCATCTTTCGAACCCAGTCTTCTACAGTCACCTGAAAACGTTTCAAGCGTGTCTACAGAAGTCAACAGAAAACCCATTCCATTACCCACAAGAGGATTTGCTCAGCCTCTGCCGCAGGATCAAGCAGTTTGTGCACCATCACCTCCAAGCAAAAAGAAAATCATCAAGCATGCTTATGATAATAAAAACATCATCGAACAAGATGCAACTGGGACAAATCTGGTGAGTTGAATGAATGATGACCTGTGATGATGCCAAATGATTTTTTCTCAAGAATATTCATCATTGTTTTTGAACAATATTTTGCGAATATCGATACTAAGTTATCTTCATCAACAGGATGTCTATACTTTCAGTAGGTATATTGGTTGCTCAACAGTAGAACTTTCACCAAGTTACCTAGTTGTCACGAATACACAACATGTGAAAATTGATGACGCTATAATTACTCAACATTTTTACTGGAGTACCGCAATACTGTGCACATAGACGGAATCGGTCACATGCCCGATGTGAATGATGTTCTAACCTCATATATCGATGACACTGCAATGATATTCGATGATGAAAATTGAAGGTAAATTCACAAGAAACCTGAAAGGAGGCATTCCATTAATCAAGTTTGGTTGTTCCAAAATAAACTCATTTTTATTGTCAGCATTAGCCCCTATCCTCACTTCTGAAAACCAAATGAATTATGAGTTGTCGATGATAGGAGATGGCGAAAAACAATCGATCAAAATCACAGGATATTGAAAAAAACCAATCATTCAAATCATATTTGCAGAAAGATTCAGATCATCAAGATATAATTGAGGCAATGAGGTCTGATCCAACTATGGTTCTCAGAATCTCAAAAGCAGAAACAAAGATCTATTTGAATTTCTCATTATTATATTATTAGATAAATCGAATTACCTGAAGGGAGGTCAATCTAAATTATTTGAACTCATATTCCAGGACTTCTACCTACTCATACTGTATCAAGCTTCGACTCACAAGTTGAAAGAAATAACTATCAAAAATCGTTATGTCACCTCCTTGCTCTTTTATTATATTGTTTAGTGCCTTTTGGAGGCGAACAAATCCTGAAAGTATTGGGTAGGTGGGCCGTAAAAGGTCCGGAATATGACTTGAAATACTTTAGATTGATCATTCTCCCTGGTAAGTCGATTAATCCATTAATTATTCTTCACTCATATTCCAGACCTTTAATTCATATATATGTTGAAAGTAAATAGTAATGAAACGATGTCTATGGAAAAATTTTGTATTAATGACAATTGCTAAGTAGGTAATGAATAAAAAAAAGGTATTTTTACCCAACATGTAACATGAATAGTATAATAGTAACCGTATAATACCTCCGACTGTATATGTAATAGTTTCGATGTTGACTCATGCCCTCGATACTGCAGAAGTTGATACATGTTGATAAAAAGTTGTTGTCAAAGTATTTAATGAAGAGTCTGACCTGACATTTATTTCTTACGAGAATTATTATTTTACATTGGTCCTTCGAACTTTGAAACACCCCTTACGGTGATGTCCGAAGAAGGTAATATCCAGAAAACATTGGGGTCTGGTACTGAAGTACCAGAATCGACTGAAAACATGGAAAGAAAAAGCAATGACAGATCATCAAGAAAGTCAAATGTTAGTGACAAACATAATTCAAAGAAGACTAGAACAAGTGTCCTGAGAAAACAGAAATTGGAAAATAAACTTCAAGCAATAAAAGAACTCAAGGAAATTGAAGACAAGGAAGCTAAACTACTACGGCAGAAACTAGAACGAGAAAGAAATCGAATCAGATTAGAATGGGAATTGAAAACATTTCAACTCGATAATGAAGATAGTGAGAAAGAAGAATCGGACATATCCAAAACTAGATATATCAAAAATTGGATAAGCAACATCAAAGTGACTACAATAAGCGACAATGAACATGAAGTTGCAGAATATTCCAGAATACCGACAAACAATAATGCTGACAAAATCAATTTTCTGGAAGAAATGGATATGAGACAGTCACTCAATAACGACTTGCCCTATTTTGGAGGAAATCCATTAGATTGGCATAATTTCATCACACAGTTCAAAGAAACAACAGCCTTTTGCCACTTCAGTAATCGAGAAAATATTAGCAGACTGTTGAATTCCTCAGATAAGATTGATCGTATCCTAAATTTGTTTGGAGAAGAGGTTTGATAAAACCGAAGATATTCTAGGCAAAGTATTCAATCAGATCACATATATGGAACCGATAAGAGAAGAAAAAATGGCAAATCTCATACAACTATCAAATTGCATACAGAATTCAACTGTAGTTCTGAAAAGCCTAGATTGCTCAGAATATTTGATAAATCTACAAATTATCAGAGACAGTAGAGAAATTACCAATCAGTTTGAAACTACAACGGGGAAAGTATGCTAAAAATTTGAAAAAGAAAACTATTTCAATTGAAAATTTTGCAACTTGGTTGGAAGAATTCACTAAAGAATTTAGTTATGTACATTCGAGCATCGAAAGAAGAGAAAAGAAGCAGAGACATATCCTTACAATAAAAAACTCCACCAATCCTAAGTTTACGTGTATTCTTTGTGAAGAAAATAATCATCAACTTTCTTTGTGTGAAGATTTTAACAAAATGACTCCTGACGACCGTTGGAAATTTGTTGTATTACACAAATTAAGTTTCTCATGTCTCACTCCACGACATCAGACAAACAAGTGCAAGAAAAAGCAACCATGCATTGTTGATAGATGTCTGAAATCATCATAAATTATGACATAAAGTTGAAGAAACTGCTGCTGAAGTAAGATGTGAAAATGATGAACTTGTGTGTCGTACCAGCCAGAATACCGAAAATAGGAATTTAGCTATATTTAAAGTTGTTCCAGTAGAATTGGAAGGTCCTGGAGGAACGATGGAAACATATGCCCTATGTGATGAAGGTTCTACTATCACTGTGGAGGAAGAATCTGTTGCAAAGGGTCTACAGTGCCAAGGAATCATAGATCCTCTAGTTATGAAGTGGACAAACGACAAAACTAAAATGGAAGAAGATACAAGACGAGTAACATTGAAAATCAGAGGAAAACATGACGAAAAAACATATTTTATCAGAAATTCCAGAACAATCAAAGACCCATGAATGTTCAAACAATCGATGTGAAAGTGCTGAAAAAACGTTACGATTTCTTGAAAAACATTGAAATTGAAATTAATAGAATTAATAGGAAAGGACAATTGGCCATTAGTTGTTGGACGAGAAATTTGTTATGAATCTTGGAATGGTCCAGCAGTGTCCACAACATGTCTTGGGTGGACATTGCATGGAAATTTGCCTATGAAAAATCAAATAGATGACTACACATTTCACCCTGTTGTTAGGGGCGAAATTTAGGAAAGGAGAGCAGTGAATGCGCAATGGTGTTTCACGCCACTAACATACCCAGTAGCTCAGTAGGCGTGGATTCGATAATAAAAATTGATTTCGATAAGATTGAAATATGGGGTTAATTTTCCGGAGCGCCACGGATTTATCGCTAGTGAAAAATCCGAAACCACCCTGATGGAATGGGACAACCCACTGCACTAATATTACTAAAATATTAAACAATAGAATGGTATAGAAATAATATATAAATATGTAGAGGTTTTGTCTTCCCTTACGCTTGGATAACTTGGACCAGAATAAAAGAAATAGTCATGTCCCTCACTATTAAAATATATTGATTTATGTTACACACACTGTATGTGCTCAGTTCGGTACACAATAACAGAAAAAATTAATGAAATTACTGTAAATATGGTACCACCAAGATGAATTCAAGTGATTAAGGGTGGTGTACTGTTTAAATATATCAATTATGAATATTCAGTGAGGGCTGTGCCTGTGACGTCACGATAGCTTACAATTATGAATACTGATGCCTTAGGGGCAAACTCTTATACTAAACTTATCTGATCGTAAGTAGGTTTCCTCAGTAACGCCAATTCACAAGTTGTAGGTTATGAATCCAGTTCCTTGATGAGAACGTGTGCACAGTGGGTACGGCTCAATCAATCTGAGTACCAGTACATCTGGGACGAATATCCTCAACGAAGAATACCAACAATGGGGACGAACAGCGGAGGAATGCTGAACAACAGATATACAGCGAGACAACTACAGTGGAGCAGGAACAATCACAGTAGTGGAATAGTGGAAAGACAATCGTGTACCAATGGAACAGTGGAACAATCACATTAGTGGAACTCCAATAAGCGGTAGCAGAGAAGTAGCAATAAACCGTAGTGGAGCACTACCAGCGGCAAAGCAGTAACAGTAGCAAAATAGTAGCCACAGCGGAGCAGTAGCAGAGTGGTAGCAGAGTGGTAGCAGAGTGGTAGCAGAATGGTAGCACCCTAGAATAAACAATACCAGTCTGACTTCTGATTACACTTGTATTGGGCCATAGGTAGAGCCCAAATGTAAATACTAACCTCTATTAAGTGGCAGGGTTCTGATAACAGCTTTGATGGTCGGTTTGCTGTCTGATAGCGAGTTTATCGTTCCAGTGGTTTCACACAATGATGAAATGACTTCTAACCTCAAAAATCCGCAAAGCGAATGGAGATTTCTCGAAAATATATAGCGTCAAAAATCGCAAACAATATGAGAAACTCTCCAGATATGAATTTTCCCATGATCCATCAACGATGATCAAACTATAATTGGAAATCTTCAAAATAGGTCAGTCACCCACCACGATCGAATAATGAACCGGAAAGTATAACTCTGACGTCAAAGTCAAACCTGTCACTATCTGACAAGGCGCTTTCTTGTATGTTAGTGTTCGGTGGGAACAGTCCAGGAAATATCTCGAGCAACTTGGAGCTATAAAAAGATCACCTCAAGATTCAGTGTTGCCAACTGAACCAAGACTAAAACGCCAGCCTCTCAATCTCAGAATCAAACACAAACAAGGTCAAGTATTCGAATGCGAAGTAGGTACCTCAATGACACAAGACAGAGATAGAGTAGGAATGAGTTTTGTGTTTTTAACACAAAACAATATACTTACCAAAATTATGTTTACAAAACATAGCTGTCACACCGCAAAATAGAACAACTGATAACAGTAATTAGCTTAAGGCCGGTTCATGTCCGCTCGAACTAGTACGGCAAAGGTAAGTACCAAAATTTGGAACAAGCTATACATGACAACGATCAAGTTGTCATTTTGATACAGTGGCGTACAGAGTGGAAAGTGTATATCATTGACAGAGAATTTCTGATGTTATTGTATTAAAACAGATTCTAGTGCAAAATAAACCCGTAAGACTGTTTAGCACAAGCTGTAAAGAATAAAAATGCTCTGCAATTCAAAGAAAAATATCCAGATTCTGCAAAGGCGATATAGAAAAATTTTACATGGACGACTACTTGGATAAAGAAGATAATGAAGATGAGGCTATAAAAAGAATACGGGAAAAAGAAAATAAAAGAAAATGAGAATTTTGTAGTTAATCTGATGATTTTAATACATTTTTCTCAGGTGAGAATGTAAAACCACTCCTGTATATCACTCGTCTCTCTCGAGGCCGCTGGCGCTGATAAATTTCCTGATTTTTTAAATTTTCTATAGCTATAACTAAAGATGCCATTCTCTCCCTACAAAAATCTCTGAAAAATTATTAAAGAAAGTTTCGACATTTACTATAAACTATTGGACCCCACCTATAAATTTCGCATCTTATGAAATTTTCGCATTCGACATAAATTGTCGACTGCCTCTGACCATTCTACAATTTGTCTATCAAAAATTTGCGAATGCGACATTTGAGAATGAGATATTCAGATTTCGTTCGTCAAAGAGCATGCGACAAAATATGTCACGGTTATAGAGAATATGGTCCCAGGGTTGTCAAACTTATACATTCAAAAGTGTAGACCAACATGAATCGAGTTGCTCATTGAGGGTTTTACGACTGGAGCCTTGAAAAAGTCAATCACAGTGCCACCCAAGATCAAAGCAAAAAGAATTTTTATGAAGCACATACTGTAGGGAGAATTTTAAAGTGTGCCAGAATGTCTCAAATAAAGGAACCGAATAATTACGACAAAGTCGAAATTCCCATCTTTCCACATATGACACAACTAACTGATATAAAACAATTACTTCCCCATACGGATACATCAGACACTTATTTGTACCCTTACCTGCTTATTTCATTCGAAATATTCATTCTCCGAATTAATAATCAAATATGAATACAGCAAATTCATTGAACAGTTTCATCACATGGGGTGATAGGTTTTTTTGAATTGATTAGCAGAAACGTTAGGCTATGTAAAGTCTATTGATTTAGAAATGTATCAGAAATTTCAGAACAACATTGTATCAATTTTGGCATAATTTTTTAGCAAATTTGTATTTTTATTTCAACTCATGTTAGAAACATTTTTCAATACAAACAATCCTTTCAAAAGATGAGTGCATTATTTCCCCACTAGACTTGAGGATATGAAAAAACGGAAAAGTCAAACTTACACTGATAAAAATGATTTTTTGCATCAACGCATAATTGCGTTGATTCAAAGAGATTGTATTCTTGAATAGGTCCAACCAAATAATAGTTTGATTTTTTGACGGATTCCTCTTGGCCACTTGCAAGGAAAATATTTTGAAAAAAGTGAAGACTTGCTTCAGAAATTGGTTGAGGCAAGAATATTTCAGCTTCAATAATGGGCAGCTTCTTTGTTGAATCATGGGAGTAGGTTGAGACAAGAATATTGCAATTTCAATAATGAAAACTATTCTTCTATCAACTTGGAGGTTGAGTTTCAATCTGCACTTTGAACTCGGTTATAAAATATAGATTGGAAGCCATTTTCATTTTGGCAACATTCAATAGATTAAACGAAGTATAGATTTACAATTTCGAACAATTTAGTAATAAATAATGGTTTTATATGAGAATAGTTTTAAGTTTAATAACTGTATCCTCAATAAAACCAGTTAGTAGTGACGCATATTGCAGTTTGATTGAATACATTAACAACGCCACTCGCTTTTAGACACTAAACTGTAGAAGATCAAAATATATTTCACTCATTTTCACAACTGGCCCATGATGAGCCAAATTGAATTTTTGATATTGCATTTTCATTGTATACGAGGGCTGACAATAAAGTAAGGTCTCCAACGCTGCAACTTCGCCGGATCACGCGCTAGGCGAAATCTGGCAACACCGCCGTGTTCCTTGGTTCCCCCACTACCACTTTGCTGCTGGGTGAGGCTTCCCCGACCGCTCAGTCTTGGCTGAGCAGCCGTCAACGATGGAGGTACCACTCGCGTCAGCGTCCAAGTGCGAATTGCGTTCTGTAATACGTTTTTTGAGTGCGAAAAAGGTGACACCTATTGAAATCCATCGTCAACTAGTTGAAGTTTACGGGGAAAAGTGTATGGACATAAAAAACGTGCGTAAGTGGAGCCGCGAGTTCAATTCCGGGCGCACTAATGTTCACGACGAGGAGAGAAGTGGCCGACCGTCGGTCTCGGATGCGATTGTTCAAGCAGTGGAGGCAGAAATGCTCAAAAACCGCCGTGCGACAATTAGGGACTTGGAAGAGAAGCTTGGAGGAGTGTGTAGCAGCGAAACAATCCGTCATATCCTTGTGAACAAGTTGCAGTACCACAAAGTTTCTGCCCGATGGGTGCCGAAACAGCTGACCGAAGACCACATGAAGCGGCGCGTGGAATGTGCGACCAAAGTTGTGGCCCGTTTTGAAGAGGAAGGCGATGATTTTTTGGAAGGGTTTGTTACGGGGGATGAAACGTGGGCTCATCACTACACACCCGAAACAAAGGAGTCGTCCAAACAATGGCGCCATAGCGATTCTCCGAAACCCAAAAAGTTTAAGGCGACACTGTCAGCCGGCAAGGTGATGGCTACGGTGTTTTGGGATCGCCACGGGGTATTGTTGGTGGATTTCATGCCAAGGGGAACCACTATCAATGCAGCAAGGTACTGTGAGACCCTGGAAAAGCTTCGTCGTGCCATAAAAAACAAACGCCCGGGATTGCTGAGCAAAGGAGTGAAATTTCACCACGACAACGCGCGCCCGCACACAGCCAACGTTACCCTTGACCTGCTCAAGACATTTGGCTGGGAAATCATCGATCACCCTCCCTATAGTCCCGACGTGGCCCCCAGTGACTACCACATGTTCCCCGCCCTGAAAAAACATCTCGGAGGGAAGAAGTTTGATAGTGACGCGGAGGTTCAGAAAGAGGTCAACACCTGGCTGCGCGAGGCGGACGGAGAGTGGTATTCTGCCGGCATAGACAAGTTCATCGTGCGGATGCGCAAGGTGTTGGAAAAAAATGGCGATTATGTAGAAAAGTAGCCAAGACCTTGGCCTTTCCAACGGTGTATCGCTTTTTGTAAATAAATGTCATTTTCTATGAAAAAAAAAATTGGAGACCTTACTTTATTGTCAGCCCTCGTAGAATCAGTTTCCACTAGGCACAAAACTAACATTTATATAGGTACGCATAGCCTCATAACCTCCAACCCAAATGGTCAAAGTGAATGAAATGTTCGAAATGGAAATCGTATCATTGTATAAAGGTACTCGCACACTTGTACATTTTTGTGGCGCAAGTTTTTCTGGCGCCATTCCACAATTGCTCGATCTGTTCACACAGCAGCAAAATTGCTCTCTAAATTGCGACATAAATGAACTGCGCAACTTAAAAATGGCAAAGACATTTTCAATAGTTGCAGGGCTACTCACACGTTACCCACTTTTTATTGCCGTAAAATAATAACTAGCCATTAAAAAGTTGCTCTGTACACTTTGAATTATTTTTTGATACTACAAGTATAATTTTGGTGTTGTCTGTTCTATTTTGATAATGTATTCTGATGAACAAAGAAAAGCTGCTGCTACCGTAGCCCTTATATTGCTGCGAAGACGACAAAATAGAAGACGAAAAAGTAACCGTAAAAAAAGGACAATTTGGGTTCGTGAATGGATTAAAAACCGTAACCGATATGGAGCAGCAAATACTTTACGAATTAAGGACTGGCGACGAAGCATTCTACAAAAATTTCATACGAATGTCCAGTAACGATTTTGATTATTTATTAGAAAAAATCACCCCGCTAATACGAAAACAGGATACGTTTATGAGAAAAGCCATAACACCTGCTGAACGTCTTGTCGTAACTCTAAGATATTTAGCAACAGGTAAGTATTGCTGTACCAATAGATGTACAAAAATTATTTACTTATTTAGTCCTAATAATTCTCCAAATCAGAAAAAAATTATTTTAGGTGATAGCTACCAGTCCCTCATGTATCTGTTTCGAATACCGACAAATACTCTTTCCCAAATAATCCCAGCGGTATGCAAAGCCATTTACGAGGTATTAAAGGATGACTATTTAAAGGTACAAAATACTTATATTTTTTTATAAATATAGTATACAAACACCAAATATGCATTTAGTTTAATACATTATCAGTCGAGAGATTCGCATCGGAAAAATTCTGCGTAAGGAGCACTGTATCGGTCTGGGCATTATCATAAAGTCCATTGCCAGACAACAGTTCATTTTCTGGCTGTAAATTTTGCACTACTAAAGAAGAAGGGTTCGACAAGTTAGGTGAAAGCGATGGTGTTTTAGATGTAGAGGACTGTTTTTTATATTTTCTTGCAGCATGTGCCGCAGTATTGGCCTCCAAAATAGCTTTTAGAATTGAACTTTTTAAAGTAAATTGTACATCTTCCACATCTTTTAGCAGTCTTAGTTCATTTGCTACATGCTCGCCGAATTTCGAATATTCATCTGGAACATGCTTTGGTTCATTCAAAACTTGAAGGCAATGGGCGATCGTTGCTTCTTCTTGGGCATCCACAGTACCTTTTTGATTAGTTTTTCCTCTTTTTCTTTTTAAACCTCTTTGCTGGGAATGGTCAGGCTTTTGAGAAGATGAAGGCGATGGTAGACTTGATTGCGATGGCTGTTGCCTTTGAAGTTCCTGAGAATCTTCAATTTCTGCATCTTTGTTAGATATATCGTCTTCATTTTCGGTTTCGATGTCTTCATTCCCAGCTTCGCTGACGTCTTGTAACTCATCATCGATTGTAGCAGTCTCTGTAGTGCCCTATGAAAATTAATGACGCTAATTATTAAAGTCTGTGTGATCATCTTAAAATGAATTTTTTTTTTCTATAAAATAATTTTAAGATATGATTGTAATTTTAAGTATTTTAAATTAAGTTGCCAATTAATTTATATTTTAGCTGCCAAATGCTGAAGACGAATGGATGAAAATAGCAGTTGATTTCAACATCAAATGGAATTTTCCTAACTGCATTGGGGCCCTAGACGGAAAACACATAAGTATTAAAGCACCACCGAATTGTGGTAGCTTGTATTTTAATTACAAAAGTACTCATAGCATTGTTCTTATGGCTTTAGCTGACGCCAATTATAATTTTACCTATATCAATGTTGGTTCACCAGGACGTGACTCAGATGGTGGAGTTTACAGCAACTGTTCACTTGCAGGTGCGGTTGCAAATAACCTACTGAATATACCAAATGCACGACCTTTACCGGGAAGAAATACTCCAGTACCATTCGTTATCGTAGCAGATGATGCGTTTGCATTAGAGCCACATATTATGAAACCGTTTGCTTTTAAAAATCAGAGCATTCAAGAAAGGATATTCAATTATCGTTTGTCACGTGCGAGAAGGATTATAGAAAACGTTTTTGGAATATGTTCTGCTCGGTTCCGAATCCTAAGAAGAAGTGTAGAACTGTGTCCAAAAAAGATGAAAATTATCGTATGTGCAATTGCTACCCTGCATAATTTTATCATGTCACGTAAAGAATCAGCAAAATTGTATGCACCTCAAGGTACTTTTGACGTGGAGAATGAAGATGGTACAATCACAAGAGGTAATTGGCGAAACGAAGACAATAACCAGAATTTCGTACCTTTAGCAAGGATACCAAGAGGTATAGGCCCAGCAGCAAAAAATGTACGCGAGGAGCTTAAAAATTATTTTTGTAGGGAAGGAGAAGTTCCATGGCAAGTAAATTACATTTAAATATAGCAAAATTAAAAATGTATCCATATTAACTAGCATTTAAAGTATTAAGTACAATAACTGGGTCTATACCACTATATGTAACCACGAATATTTAAAACTTTCTAGAATCACTAAAAAGTACTCATTTTCATATTTTCTCAGTTTTGAAAAAATTTTGAAGCTCTTATTATAAAATATTGCATGATAGTAAGTCAAATTAAATATGTAAAAGATAAATATTTAAAACATATATCAATATTTTCTATGGAAACGTAAATATCTTGGTTACATATAGTGCTATGAAACCCAACAAATTTGTATACTTACCATGGAATCAATTGTTTCATTTGTTGAACTGTGTTGAAACATAAATTGTAAAGCGCTGTAAAACTCCCATTTAGTCTTATAACGATCAATTGTACCATCTCCGCTTTTCATCTTTTTCATTTTAGAACGCTCGTTCGTATACTGTGTTCGTAAGCTATGAATTTTCTTTTTAACTTCCTCAGTCGAAATTTTTAGCTCAGCAGCAATGTTACATACTGCCTTCTCTCTTTTTACGCGATCTTTAAAGTCAGCCAATTTCACATTCCATAAGCACTGATTATCTTCTATTAAACTAATTAAATGTAAAGTGTCCTCGGACTTCCACTTGATTTTCTTGCGATCCATAATTTTCAATATTAATTATTATTACTAGAGTTTACTAGTATAAAGTTTTCTCATTTAAAAACGTCTTTTATTTTATTAACCTCAAAACATCAACACATCAAAGTTGCACTAGACATAATATTGCGACACATTATTTAACCAACTTGTCGGTCCATTTGTAGGTTGCGCAATATTATTCCTTTTGGCCGTTCACACACTGCAATTTCTCAAGTGTACGCAAGTTGAAAAAATGTAGTGAAGTTTTGATTGTTGCGCAACTTTTGAAGTTGCAACGATGGTCTCACCTTGCAATGTCAGAATGGCGCCATTTTTCAGATTGCGCAATACAAAAAGTGTACAAGTGAGCGAGTACCTTAAGGGTCGTATTCACAGGTCGCCGTGCCGCCACTTGCTTTGATTGCTCATTGGTTGAATGTGTCACGTGGCACGGGTAGTGATATCTACAAAGGAATTATATTCTTGTGTCAAGAGGATTATGTTTCACACTGAGTTAAAGTGAGTGTTTTCTAGGATGAAGAATAGAATGATTTCACTGCAAGCATATTCATTTTAAGAGAATTTATGTAAAGAAGCAAACATCTCAATCAGTTTGAATTGAGAGTATATTCATCAATCAGAAATAGTTATTCTTTTCAGGAGATTATTCTATTCAAGAATATGTATATTTGTGTCTGACGTTAGTTGGGATTGAGATCAGTATAAGTTGAAAAAAAAACTATTGTTTTCTTGCCAACGTTTCGAATTTAATTAAATTCATCCTCAGGGCTCTGTAACAATGGTTTCTCATGAAATTGTTTTATTTGTTATATTTACTTGCCGCGATGTATTATAATATACGACGATTATGTTGAAATGTCTGGAAAGTACTCACCAAAAGTAGTTCTTTCCGAGTTAAATTCCTTAAAACTATAAAACATAGTGAGACGCGATAGATACAAAACGAAAACGAAATCCACAGGCACAATAAATAATACATAATATATTACTGTAACGAGACAGGCTGAACACTGACTTAAAACTCCAAGATATGGTAGGAATATAGGGGTAAAAAAATTATGAAAAATAAAGAACTATAAAAGGTTTTTTCCTATTGATAAGATAATTGGTAGTATGTACAATAATGATAATGACAATAATTTATATTTTATCTCGGCATTTGACCAATCAAATTGAAAAAGGCTGTATTTAGTCCATTCTAGCCCATTCTAGTCCATTAAGTCCATTCTAGTATTTACGCTGTCATGTTTTAGAATTTGGATCATTTCGCTTATGAGTCTTTGGGAAAGATATGGTTGAATATCCAGGACAACTGGGGTTGTGAAATCATAATTATGGTCATTTTCTCTAGCATGCTCGACTAGAGCAGTAGGGTTAATAATATTGAGTTTTTTTGTGTCTCTCTCATGTTCAGACATTCGTTTCTTCAAGTACCTTCCAGTTTGTCCTACATAGCATGTTTTACAGTTATTACCATCGATTTTGTAGATAACATTAGAATGTAACCCTAAAGGGGTTTTCTCTTTCTGTCGTGAAAAAAAACCTTTTTCCGACAGTGTTATCATTTGTAAATGCATTATTAAATTGTTCGTTATTCAAAACTGTTGCAATTCTTTCCGAGAGATTTTTGACATATGGTATTTTGATATATTTTTTCCGCATTATTGTTGTTAAATTATCTGCTACGTTGAATGATTTATTCTCGTGAATAATTCTATTGACTAATGATATGTGATAATTGTTTTATTAATTCTAAATTCTTTTTGAGGTATTCTGGGTTCGAAATGGTAAGTGCTCTCGTTTTTGAATTTCTTATAATAATAAAAACGAGAGCACTTACCATTTCGAACCCATAATATCACAAAAAGAATTTAGAATTTATAAAACAATAGCTAGTAAAGAACAATTATCCCATATCATTAGTCAATAGAATCATTCACGAGAATAAATCATTCGACGTAGCAGATAATTTAACAACAATAATACGGAGAAATTATAACAAAATACCATATGTCAAAAATCTCTTGGAAAGAATTGCAACAGTTTTGAATAACGAACAATTTGATATTGCATTTACAAATGATAACACTGTCGGAAAAGGTTTTTTTCGCAACAGAAAGAAAAAACCCCTTTAGGGTTACATTCTAATGTTATCTACAAAATCGATTGTAACAACTGTAATAAATGCTATGTAGGACAAACTGGAAGGTATTCGAAGAAACGAATGTCTGAACATGAGAGAGACACAAAAAAACTCAATATTATTGACCCTACCGCTCTAGTTGAGCATGCTAGAGAAAATAACCATAATTATGATTTCACAAACCCAGTTGTCCTAGATATTCAACCATATCTTTCCAAAAGACTCATAAGCGAAATGATCTAAATTCTAAAACATGACAGCGTAAATATTAGAAGAGATATAGATGGACTAAATACAGCCTTTTTCAATTTGATTGGTCAAATGCCGAGATACAGTGTAAAGTATTATCATTATCATTACTGTACATTCTACCTATTCTCTTATCAATAGGAAAAAACCTTTTATAGTTCTATATTTTTTATACTTTCTTTACCTCTAAATACCTTCCTTATCTTGGAGTTTTAACTCAGTGTTCAGCCTGTCTCGCTACAGTAATATATGTATTATTTATTGTTCCTGTGGATTTCGTTTTCGTTTCGTTGTGTATTTTAAGGAATTTAACTCGGAAAGAACTACTTTTGGTGAGTACTTTCCAAATATTTTAACATAATCGTCACATACTATAATACATCGTGGCAAGTAAATATAACAAATAAAACAATTTCATGAGAAACCATTGTTACAGAGCCCTGAGGATGAATTTAATTAAATTCGAAACGTTGGCAAGAAAACAATAATTTTTTCTTCAGCTTTTACTGATCCCAATCCCAACTAACCTCCGACACAAATATTTATTGGATCACCAACTTATCAGATTTTGAAGACTACAATATACCAGAATTCATGGAGGTACGGCAATTTTTTGTAGAACCATTGATAGTAAGAAATGTAAAAAGATAACTATCTTAAATAATTTGTCAATTGAAATGTCTTTTGAATGCTCTGCCGTCAGTTTTGACAATAATTCATGCATAATTGTGTTATATAGATCACCAATTGAGGGAGATTTTAATGTTTTTATCACTTGCATGACAACACTTCTTGAGTATGTGTCAAAAAATTATAAAAACATTTATATTTGTGGGGATTTGAATATCAATAAATTCAATATGAACCTTGAAAATGTCCTTCTATATGATTTGATAAACAGTTTTGGTGTAGAGTCTTTGGTTAACGTACCAACAAGGATAGCAAATGGCCGATATTGGTTGACGGAAACGGCAGTAGATTATTTAATAACAAATAGGGAGAATCTCAATTTCGAAGTTTTTGACTCAGAAATATCTGACCACACAGCGCAACTACTTGAAAATCATTATCCAAATAATATAAGTCAAGAGAGAGCGAAACAGTCGTATCGTAGACAAATAAACGATTTTTCAATAAAAGAATTCAATTCAAGTTTTGGTAATGCATATAATAACTTATTGATTGGTAGTGATATTGATAATATAGATGAGTTATTTTGATATTTTCTGGTCTGAATTCATATACAGTTTCGAAACTGCATTTCCCAAAAGAAAACTGCCATGTAATAAACAAGAATCTCACGCTTTCAGATTCTCACCAACTCTGATATCAGAGTCAAAGAGCTTGAAAGATCTGAATGCACTCAGAAAGATGGTATGTGATGACACCATAAATACATTATATAAAACAAAAAAAAAGTTGTATCAAAAAAACATCAAAAAAGAAAGACAACAATACAACAGAGTAACTGTAGAAAACTCGAATAATAAGAACAAAACATTATGGAAAATTGTCAACCAGAACCTCAATAAAACTCAAGAAATCAAGAAAGATATTGTATTGAACTGTAACAGAGACACCGTAGATGATAAAACCCAACTCTCGAATTTATTTGCTAACCACTTTTCTACCTCTATTCAGGATAAATTGAACTCACATTTCTCAACGTTATCCAGTGAGTCACTCGTAGTATGAATGTAAGTAAAAATACAATGTTTTTTCTTCCTGTAACTAATGGCGAAATAAAAGGTATAATACATTAAATGTCAAATAAACCTTCTACAGGCTTTGATGAAATCCCAATAAAGCTTCTGAAAACATGTTTAGATGAAATATCACTGTGTTTCTCAGTGATAATCAATAAATCGGTGGAATTGGGGCAGTTTCTTAGTAGGTTGAAACTGGCCCTGATAATTCCAGTATTCAAGAAAGGATACTCCTTTGACATATCGGCCCATTTCATTATTAAGTGTATTCTCTAAAGTGATTGAGAAAATTATGACTATCAGAATCCACAATTATCTTAGCAGATTTATTCTAATAACATCCTCACAACATGGTTTTAGAAGTAATTTATCTACAGAAACTGCAGCAATTGAGCTGACACAATACATAAATGATGGTATAAACACCAAGGAATTCACAATTGGCGTATTTTTCGACATTACTTGTGCTTTCGATACTTTGAATATAGATTTTGTACAAGAAAAATTGGAAAAACTTGGAATCAGAGGTCATATCAATAAATGGTTAATTTCTTAACTAACTGATAGAAAATTGCTGGTGAAAGTTGATGATATTTTTTCTTCTGAAAGGGACATTTCTCTCGGAAACCCTCAAGGCAGTGTGTTAGGCCCGTTAATTTTTATATTATATGTGAATGAATTACCAGAATTTATATCACATGTAAGGATGTTTATGTATGCTGACGATACATCTATTATAACTAGAGGAAGAACACTCGATGAGGTCACTTCCAGAGTGAACTCTGTGTAACAAGAATTCCATTCATGGTGCTTCAATAACAGACTCATTATTAATTATAAGGAAACTGTTTGTTTGTTTTTTAAATAAAAATCAAATAGAGTTGATACCCATGATATTAATATCCATATAAACAACCATAAACTCAATTTCAGTAAAGAAACGAAGTTCCTAGGAGTCACAATAGACGAATGTCTGAGTTGGACTCAACATATAAATATACTATGTCCCCGCTTAGGCACATCTTGCTTTGCAGTGAGTACATTGAAATATGCTCTGGACCAAAATTATCTAGTGAATGTGTATTACGCTTTATTTTACTCAAAAGTTTCCTATAATATAATCGTATGGGCACAAGGTATCGATGTGTATAGGGTATTTACTTTACAAAAACGAACCCTAAGAACAATTTTTAGGATGAAGCCAACAGACACCTGCAGAAATATCATGAGAACACACGAAATACTGCCAGTAATGGGAATCTATCTATCAAATCCATAACGACCGCAATCGCTTTCAAAAGACATCTCAAGAAGTTCCTTTGTGATAATTGTTTCTACACAATTGATGAGTACCTGAACTTGAATCCAGTAAATGTATAAAATATGCTTATAACTTACTTTTATCTTTACATTTAAAATTATTTATTTTATTCATGTTTTTATCTGAAGCCACCGCCGGCGACATGTACAATTTCTACTTAATAATTGTATTTTCTGTAGTGTTATATATACAACAAACCTGTGACGTATTCTATCCAATTTTTACATTGGCATAAAGAATAAATATATATTCTATTCTATTCTATTCTATGTATATTCTTGATTGAAGAAATCTCTTTTATGTGTGTATTCACATTTTCTTAAAATTTGATCGAAAAATGTTGTACTTTTCTTCAAAATTCAAAAATATTTTTTAAAAATTTGATTTGAGAGATTATTGCCGACCAATTTTCATCACATTCAAAGCACCAACTGCATCATGAGTCTATCTGTGAAAATCAAATATAAAAAACAAATCCATCCCACATCTGGCTGACTTTAACGGTGACACTAAATATCTGGCTGTAGGTGGGTCAAGGGATTCCTTCATTATTTTTCAATAACGACAGACTCTGGTTTCAGCAAAAACTATGTGAAAGTAGTTTATCACGACATAATATTTAGATTGAGCAACATAACATGTGTGTTGATAACCGAATAGTGTTAATTTCGTTTCATCATAGTTGGTCGTCTCTTAGTAAAAATGAACCACCGCGAATTCAGATTTAACCGGGAAGTGATCATTGCTAGTTTCATATAATTCAACAAAAAAACGTTGTAACTGAAACCAAACTTTATAAAATAATACATTTCAAATAGATTAGTCAATTACCTGTAAAACTATATTCAAATCAATTACATCTTCCTAAATAATGTAGTTACCCAACATTCTTTCAGGAATCAGATGAGTTTCGAAAAAAAGAAGAACCACCCTCCAGCAAGTTCGTCGATACGAACGACGAGGAAGAATCAACAACAAAATATTCAATTTTTTACGTTCCTCTTGAAGGTGTGTATAATGTTTGTATTTTTTTCTGTCGGTTGGTACGTTTCAATCCATTTCCAATTGTATTTTTTGTGTAGAAGAGTTTTATATTATGAATGTTCGCCGGGAAAACAGGTGAATGAAAAATGTAAGGCAAAAATTAAATGACCCATTCATGAACCTATAATAGTCTTTGGGCCCAATACTGAGATGAAAATAACCTGAACATTGAGACTTCGTATATATTTGTTTTTAGTAAGAAACAACTTGCTGTTTTCGAAAATATTTGGTAGCAGAACGTCTTTTTTTTTCGTAAGGCTCCGTAAGGCTCCCCGCAAACTCTTGGGACTTATGAATACACTTTGTTAATTTTTTTATATATATATAAGTATTCTCTATTAATCCTCCATTATTTTCTATAAATTCTAGAATTTTTCTCCTGTTGTTTGTAGCCACTTTCTTCAAAATATTAGGGGTAATGCCATGACTCATACACGTTTTGCTTCAAGGTACCCCACAAGAAGGAATCAAGTGGGGTCAGGTCTGGGGACCTTGATGGCCAGTGAATAGGTGGACTATTGCGACCTATCCATTTTCTTTTGAACTTGGTGTCGAACCAAGCGCGTACTTCTCTAGCATTATGAATGCTTGCACCATCTACCTGAAAGTATATATCCCGTCGTAGCTCAATCGGAATGTTTTCCAATTCAACCCATAATTGATTATTTAAGAAATTGACAAATATTTGTGAATATACGTTGCCTTAAAAAAAATGGTCCAATAATTTTTTTCCCTAAAATACCACACCACACGTTGATTTTCTGGGAATAGTGCCGCTTACATTCAATTATCCAGTAGGGGCTTTCGCTGCTCCAATAACGGGAATTTTCAGAGGAAACTACACCGTTTGTCGTGAAAGTTGCCTCGTCCGTGAATAAAGTGTTATTCAGAAAATGTTGATTGTTCATAAATTTCCCTTGGCACCAAAGGCAATATTCCAGTCTTCTGATATTGTCTCTATCCTCAAGAGTGTGGAGGAATATCGGTTCAAATGGAATGACGTTTTCATTTTTCAAATAACTCCAAATTTTTGATTTCGGTATGCCGATATCGAGAGACTACTTGTGGGATTGTGATTGAAATAAATTGAAATATTTCTATCGTTATTTTCCCGTCTCCCGCGATCCCTTCTTGTTGAATTCAGCACAGTTCCCGAACTGCTGAATAATCTATTCATCCGACTCACCGTTAATGGCATCCCGATCTTGATGCCTTCGATTGAATTCAATAGCTGCTTCTCTTGATGACCTGGTATTATCACCAATAATTTTTATAATTTTTATTCTCTCCAAAAGAGTGAACTTTCGTTGCATAGGCATTGCTGCACAAATAGTTATAATGAAAACCTACAACTTAAACAACAATCGTTATCTGTCAAAATATTTGAAAATGTGAATATCGCCTTACTCCCATAGCCATATTGACGGTATTTCCTTAAATTTATTAGCATTTTAGTTAGGATACCTGAGTAAGAGAGAGTTATAATGAAGGGTTGTGTTTCCACGGCAGTCTTGATCATCAGTTTATGAACTCTCTGGGCATTCTGCAGAAACGCAAACATAGTTATTAGATCGGTACCTTTCTTCGATAAAGTTTTAGTAAAACTTGACGTCACGATATTTATTGCCATCCTACAAATAATGAAAACCGAACTCAATTGGACTCTTGGATATTTCTGAAGAGAAAGCAGAAAACATAAACATTCGATTGAAGTATCCACAAATTTTATGATAATTCAACTTGAAAAATATTTAAATCCTAGAAGAGGTATTCTCAAATGTATGAAAAATAATTATGACAAATATATAACTTATAATTATTCAGGATTTGATATTATTATTGAAAAAATTCAGTTGGTTCCCGATTTTTCATTATTTCCATTCAATAATCAAAATGTAATCATGGAAAATACCAAATTGTATGGAAAAAACATAAAAAATCAATATTTGATTCAAGTGTCCATGAATTTCAGAATGATGGGGCTTCAAAAATAATTCGTTCTTATTGCAAATGTGCAGAAAAAATACTGAGCAGATGTTCAAGGTGTATTAGAATATATTCATGATATTACACTATTCTTTTCTTATTATTTTGGTTCATGGGATAATTATTCTCAATAAAAAACAGCCTATATACGACACCGTCGTGAAAATTTTAACACATGTGTTTCAGAGAGTTCTCAACGTGTTTATAATATTACTTTTCCGCTTCAAAAATCCCTTATATTACTAACTGATTTTTTGCATTTTCAATAGATCATAGTTGGCCGTGTTAAAGTGAAATGGTATAAATGAATAATCAGAAATGTACTATATGTACTATATGTTGATCGTCGAATAAGAAAATACGGAGGTGGTGCTGCTCAAAGTGGGACACACTTTATACAATATGACTGAATTTTACGAAACTCGACTTGAACTCCTCAATTTGGAAACGTTTTGATCATTTCTGTCAATCCATTCAGAATGTACAAATTAGTATATTTTAGAAATTCAAAGTTGATCGAAAAAAAAACTCGAGAAAATTTGTAACGAGTGGACCCGTTGAAATACAAATACTGTCTGATCTATTTCAAATTTGCACTATATTTACGTGATATTGCACGCTGATTCAGAAAGTGTATGATTTATGCTCAGCTATGAGATTCAGCACGAAAAGAAAATAAAACGTCGATAATTCGAAATTTCAAAGGTTCCATAAAAAGCCTATCAACTTTTAATAGAATCGAAATAGAACTGAAATTTATTGTGCATATAGAAAAAAAATTGAAATTTACAAAAGTTAGTCTAAAAATCTGAAATATGGCTAACGTGTTTTTTATTCTTATTCAAGCATTCAATTTTTGCCAAACTATTAAGATCCAGGCGTTTTGGGGAGAGAATTTTCCAAGTTCGAAGTTAGTATTTTGTCCGGGGTATGGAAATATGTGTAACACTGAATTTTCCAGCTACGGGGTCATCTGAAAACACATCTTTTTCAGAAAAAACATCACAAGAAACGACATTCGGGGTACCTTACAGCATTGACGATCATGGCTATCTCCAACTTTTACAAAATCCAGTAGATAAAACCCCAGTATCGACTGAGAAGCGGAATGAGTTTCTTTTGGATTTATCGAAAGCAGTGAAAGAAAAGGTCGTTCAAAAAACAGTTAAAGAGAAGGTTGTTCAAAAAAAAGTACCACAATGGATAGTGCAGGATCACAGTCATCTTTCTTTGATAATAACACCTCCTAGCAGTGATGATGAGTTATTTGATGAAGATCAAGAAGAAGAAGAATATACTCATAGAAGTATAACAATTAACCAAAGTACGACATGTAATAAATTTGGTTTACAACTACTTCTGAGACCGCCAACTCGAATGGTGACACCGGAATTCGTGGATGAGGATGGTTATTTCGAAATTAATATACAACATGGTGCGAAACGTTTCAACATAGGTATGAAATCTTATATAATAGCTGATTAGAAGACTAAAAACTCTTACAATACAAACAAGAGTTACGCGAAGGAATAAAACTCGGATTCTGACAATTATGTAAAAGTTTCGGAAGAATATTAATACCGTTTGTTTGGGAGTTGTAGACGATGTAGTAACTTGATTACATGCATTTCGGACTCCCATCGTCTCAATGATTGAAAGATTTCTACTTCTTTCAATTTTTCACTACGTTTCAATTGCTTGAATTTGCAGTAGTCTTTAAAAAAATCTTGCAATCGTCGTAAAATGGAGACCGCTAATGCGCCAAACAAAAATGTGAAAGAAACATTGAAATATCTCTAGAAATTAAAAAGTTATGGGACTTTGAATTTGCGCTTGGAAGAATAATTTCATAGTACGCTGCGCTCTAGTCTGTGACGTCACGCCACATGAACGAGGCGACTGGTATTCGCAGAGTGCTTACAAATTTATAGGTGTACAGCACTTGAGCCGTTCGTTTTGTCTATTATTTGTTCATTACCCGATGACTGAAATTGAAAAAATATCCTAAAAATATTGTATTGTGCCTATGTGTAAAAGCACGACAATTAGAAACCCCAATAAATTATTTTTTCATGTACCAAATGAAATAAGTAATAGGAAGAAGTTGTGCAAACTAATGAGACGTGACTTATTGGCCGATTCCAGTACCCCTATTCAGTGTTGCCACAAATGATTTTCTAGTTGAAACATCTGACATTTTATTGACCTATTCTGATATTGTTCAGGGTCGAAACGGATACAATTTTCAATTATAAATAATCACGAGTGTTCCCGGATACATGAATCGAAGTAACTTTGATGAAATAGACAAAATAAAAATATCCCAGGGAATTTTATTCACATTGATAAACGTACTTGCGTGAAATTCCCTAGAATATTTTATTTTTGACAATATCATTATTTGTACTTTGATTCGCATATCCGGGAACATTAAGGAATCTTTCTCATTAAAAATTGTATCCATTCCAACCCTGAACCATATCAAAACAGGCCTGGTAAATTGCAGTCAATTCTGGCAACACTGAATATGGGTACTGGAATCGTTCATTGGGCCCAAAAGTACTACATATGTGTGCCTTGGCGCGGCTAAGGATCTAATACGTTATTATTTGTGGTGTGGCGATCTCAGACATGTTGCGTGACGTCACAGACGAGTCGGTGACCAAAGACGTTCCGCGGTAAAATAGGTAAAGGACCCCGCAAAATCCTTATGGAAAATGGCTCTCGGCTAGATTCGCTGAAACTTCGCAGAAAGATAGTATTCGGTATGCTGATCAAAAGTCTCAATGGGCACAACCCTCCATTTTCAACCCCAGACCCCCTATAGCCCCCCAAATCACCCAATGTATACTGTTCTGTGTGTCAATGCATAAGTTTCAATTCACTGCCCAGCCCTTTCTCCAACCGAATCCTACATTCTACCCTTCCCACACCTCGCCCCCACCCCTGCACACCTACCCTACCCTTATTCATTAACTCCCTATTACTCACTTTCAAGGTTAAATATTCTTTAAATGTTTTATTTCCATTTTTTTAAGCTTTTATTAAACATATGGATATATACATTATACCACAACCCTCCCTCACCCCTGCACCACCACTAGGGACATTTGCGCATGTTGTTATTGTCTTATGGTAACTAGGATATGCACGACATCAACAAAATATCAGATACCCTGATGATTCTCCACTTAATACAACACTAGATGCTCCAAATCGTGTAGTACTAAATCTTGGTATCGAAATAATAGATGAATGATCAAAATAAGATTTTGAAAAGAAATACAGAATTATAACTCTAGTCTTTGGTATTGCTCCAATATTTTATATTCTCTTTAATATTAGATGAATAATTAAAGATGTACGTACCATGCTTTGATCGGCTGGGTAACACAACTTGCCTTAAGTGGCTGGGTCACACACCTTGCCTTAAGTGGCTGGGTTCACACACCTTGCCTTAAGTGGCTGGGTTCACACTCTTTGTGGCCAGGGTGACGGAGGGTGAGGGAGGGATGTACTGTAATGTAAGCTTCAAAAGATCGAAATAAAACAATTAAAGAATATTTAACCTTGCAAGTGAGTAATGGTGCGTTAATGAAGGGTTGGGTAGGGGTGCAGGGGTGGGGGTGTGGTGAGGGTAGAATGTGAGATTTGGTAGGAGAAATGAGTGGGCAGTGAAAAGAAACGCTTTGAAGATGAATTGAAACTTATGCATTAACACACCGGAAAGTGTACATTGGAGATTTGGGGGGCTATAGGGGGTCTGGGATTGAAAATGGGGGGGTTGTGCCCATTGAGACTTTTGATCAGCATACTGAATACTATCTTTCTGCAAAGTTTCAGCGAATTTAGCCGAGAGCCATTTTCCGGGATCCTCTAAATAGTCATTTACTGATGGAATAAAAAAAACACTGATTCACTAGTTCTGATCTATATTGTAACTCCATCGCGTCGAATATAGTATTTTCAACATCACTAAACTAGTCCATTACAGCGTGATTACACTATTCCTTCAGACCTATGAAACATCTCGTAGATTTTTAATTTGTCAGTATTCACTTGAAGACGATTGCAGATTATAGCAATTGAAACGAAGTAAAAAGTTGAAAGAAGTATAGAAATCTTTCAACCATCAAGACGATGTGTTGAGAATTACATCATTGAATAATTTTTCGTTGAATGTTTCATAGTTTCTGTTTTTCGATTTTTACGTTGTTATTTAAAATATATGAATGTAATGTAATTTTTTCTGAATAAAATGTAAATGTCACGTTTTGAAACTTTCTGGGATTTCATCCTCATCCAAAATGCAAGTAATCAATGTTAATACAATTTCTCCATGTGAAGGATCGCGGTTCATGATAGAAAATGACTGTTTGGTGAAATGTTTTTCAACTAATTTCATTGGATTTCTGGTTAGGCAAAACATTTCTTTCTATTGTTAATCTCTCTATCAAATGTTCTTTAGATGATAAAAAAATGCATTCAAATGTAATTTCTGTCATAAAAATTAGATGAAATATGTATTTTCTGTAATTTTTTTTTCTATATTCTGTTTTTTGATCGAATGACTTCTATCAAATGTTTTTCTATCATTTTGTAATCAACCAAATTGCCGCACCCGTTTTCATTTATTTCATATGTAGTCATAGTACCAGAGCTGGAAGCAAAATGAACTGCCTCATAAGTTTGAGTTTTGAATCGTAAAGTTGTAAACATATTAAGAAATATAGATATGCTCGTCTGCCGAGCCGTAACGGTCGCCTTTAGGCCCTGCAGTTCTAGAATTTTTGGAAAAATTGACGTACAACCTCCTCATTATTACCAAATAGATATTCGTGTAAATGAAAAGGAAAGAGTAATAAACTGGAAGATGGTGACAGATTTGAGGTGATGATTTTCTCGTTTATGCCTCTGAGACCAGTGAAAGATATGAAAAACCAAGATGAGAATGTATCAACTCGCTTTAGTTCCAAAACATAAGTAACTATGGGTCCATGTCATTTACTCTCAGTAAATTTCCTCTCAGAAATTTTCCTCCCACAATTTCCTCTTAAACAAGTTGCTCTCGCACAAATTGCTTTCAACCTATTTGCTCTCATTCAATTTGCTCTCATTCAATTTGATCTCATTCAATTTGCTCCTATGTTATTCGCTCTCACACAATTGAAATTTTCCTTCAAAGAGTTAGGTCTCATTAAATTTATTCTCATGATATTCGCACTTAAATACTTAATAATTCAATTGAATTGATCTCTTGGACTCTTAGTAAATTTCAGTGGCATTGTCAATACACTTCTCTCCAATATAACGTTAACTTCAAGGCATCTGTCCAAATGATTCAGTCCATTTTTTATGTACAGTCACATCAAGGTTTTTTCGAACACCTCAAAAATGTTCCTAAGATATTCTTGTTTCGTATATTGAATTAATTAACCGTTTTCTCCATTCATACACTGACCCATTTTTACTTGTGAAAATACGTTTTGTGAGGAGTGATTTTTTAGGATGATCTAACCAGAACGAACTAACCTTACGTAGACCTTTGAGTTCGTGGAAATTGATAACGTAGGTAGGTTTTGCAACAGTTTTTCTTGTAAAAATGCATTTTGTGCAGAGTAATTTTTTAGATTTACCCAGAACGAACTAACCTTACCTATAGACATTTGAGTGCGTGGAAATTTGCGTGGTTAGGTAATTTTTTGAGGTGTACGAAATGCGAGTGTACGAAAAACGATACCACCCACAACAACAAGACCCTCTTTTAATTCGTCCACTGCATAAATTACAAGTAAATAATGTCAAGAGACTGTGAGTGAGAGGAAATTACACGAGAGCAAATGATCTGGGAGGAAATTGCTGGAGAGCAAATATCAGGAGAGTAAGTTGCCCAAGGCGATAATGGGAGGACAAAATGATTGAGACCATATTGAGCAAGAGTAAATTACCTGTTTCCGTAACTATCACGTACCTGAAAACGTTATCAGAAATAAAATACAATCTCTCCCGAATAAGGGCCCAGGCCCTGACGAACTTTCAACAAATTTTATCAAAATGTGCTCAGAGAGTTTGTCATTTCCACTGTATCTCCTTTTAAATAAATCTTTAGAAAAATGGCATTTTACAAACTCCTGGAAAAAAGCATTCGTTATTCCAGTTCATAAATCTAGACAAAAACAATTACCTCAGAATTATAGACCAGTGTCCAAATTATGTATATTAGCAAAATTGTTTGAAAGTATTATCTTTGAATATCTTTATCATGATGTTATGCACATTTTGAATATACATCAACATGGATTTTTCAGAAAGAGATCTGTCGAATCAAATATATTTGAATATACTGAATATATTTTGAATAGCCGGATTCAAGAGAGTGCCGTTTACACCGACTTCAGCAGAGCTTTTGACAAAATTGATCATGTAATATTGGTACGGAAGCTGGCTGGGGCCGGTGTGACCGGCTCCCTGTTAAATTGTTTTCAATCTTACGTGAGTAATCGTGAACAGATTGTTTGCATTGGCAACTATCTCTCAAGATCAGTTATCATAACGTCGGGTGTACCCCAAGGTTCACATCTGAGACCCCTACTTTTCAACATTTATATAAATGACATTTCTGAATGCTTCAAATTCTTAAATTTTCTTATGCCTACTGAAGATCTTGGAATATTCCATACAGTGTCACACTTGAACGATTCCAGTTCATTCAAAAGGATCTTGACCGGTTTTCAGACTACTGTCGAAATAACGCCCTTTACCTGAACCACAACAAATTCCGTCGGGTGACATTCAGTAGAAATACTTACTTGACAATTCATAATTATACCGTGCGAGATCATTATCTCCACACGTAAAGGACTTGGGAGTCATTTTTGATTCGAAAATGACTTTCAATAAACATATTTCCTACATCTCTAAGAAAGCGAACAAAATGCTAGGTTTCATTTTGAAAACAACCTATCCTTTCAAAGATCATAATACCTTGCGTACTCTTTTCATGTCATACGTAAATATAGTCTGCTACCATTCGCCTCAACAATTTGGAACCCCCACTATACAATATATATAAAACAAATCGAAAGCATCGAATACGAATTAATTTACTATATCAATAAAAAATATTTCGGAAACATGTCACAAAATCACTTCGTAAGTCGAAAGGTCAATTTCATTAGTCTTGCTGACAGAAGAGCTGTAGCCGATATCAAATTTTCTTTTGAAATGATAAATGGTATAATTCATTCCCCAGTAATAAATAACTTGATTCAATACAATGTTCCACAATATTTCACTAGAATCTTTTAATTTGTTTCATACATCCACACCAAGCGCGAATTACTATTTGAACTCTCCTTTACATCGATGCTTGAAAAGTTATAACTCCATCTCAAACTTACTGGGCATTGATATTTTTTCTGACTCCTTAACCACCTTCGTGAATAAACTTGAGAAACACGTTGTTCCATCCTCTAATCGATAATATGTTCTATATTTCATATATAATTTTTCTACCGTCTATTTATACCGGGTGGTCCACTAAAGACTATCCACCCTCAATAACTACCAGAAAAATGATTTTACACAAATTCGCCGAGACGCGTCGTTTTTTGTTTGGAGGGGGACACCATTTGACGAGAAGAAGATATTTTATACTTCAAACCCCTACTACCCGGAGCAACCACCTCTACAATTTTAATAGGGAATGGGGGTCGTGTCATACATCATTGTGAAGGTGAGGACCACGCACACTACTTTTGGAAAAAAGTATTTCGGTGAAAATGGCTGAATTTTTTATATGTTGTAGCTGGGACCATTTTGAGTAAAAGTCTTCATTGGCCCAACTCGATCGTATGACTAGATTCGGCGCTAGAGGGCGCCAAATCATGAATTTTGTGATTTTTGGAGAAATTCAGCTGAATGAAAAAATATCAATATCCCATTTATATTCAATATTGTGTACGACTGGGAATTCCAAATGTTAGCGTGGAATATTTTCCCATAAAATATATATATATATATATATATATATATATATATATATATATAACAGAAAGTTACTTATGACATCTACAGTCACTAGTTGAAACTTAATTTGACACGAACCATGGAATCCAAAGTTAGATGTTTATCTACTCATTGACAGGCAGCCAACAATTCGTTGTTCTGACCAACCCAAGGTTCAATCAAGTTTCTCGTACGTTAAGAGGAACGCAAGCAGAATCTAAGTGAAAATAGAGTATATTTCGTTTTAATTCCGAGAGCTCTAACCTTTGACGAAATATACTCTATTTTCACTTAGATTCTGCTTGCGTTCCTCTTAACGTACGAGAAACTTGATTGAACCTTGGGTTGGTCAGAACAACGAATTGTTGGCTGCCTGTCAATGAGTAGATAAACATCTAACTTTGGATTCCATGGTTCGTGTCAAATTAAGTTTCAACTAGTGACTGTAGATGTCATAAGTAACTTTCTGTTATATCTGTCTTGCCTTCACGGTATTAATTCTTGAGTGGATTCGTTTTGATTTCGAGAGCTCCATAAATCCTTTCTGATGAGTGCGTTAGCACGAAACAGCTGTCAAAGGTTAGAGCTCTCGGAATTAAAACGAAATATACTCTATTTTCACTTATATATATATATATATATATATATATATATATATATATATATATATTTATATATATATATATATATCAAACTGAGGACACACCGTAAAATCAACGTTGCGAGGACCACTGGAAGGAAAGGTGCTAGACACTCGTCATACCCTTTTCTGTTCTTGTTCAGAGTGGGGGGCACCAAGATTCTCTAATATACGCTTGAATTACTGAACAGTTCAAATTTGATTTTTACGAGTATATCTGAACCAAGTGAGGACCATACTTCCGTGATATCATTGAGAGGTCCGTTTATTTGTCTGCAGAATCCTACCAAACTGAGGTCCGTATAACCCAATTATCAGTATGAGGTGTATGAAGTGAGGACCACTGAACGTTGCCATGTTTCACAAATTTCTCTTCACATACGATCGGCACTTTTACGGTACATGTGACAGTACAAACAAGCCAAAATTATAATTATTGATAGAAATGGATTAGGCAATCCAGACTTCTGCATTCAACCTATACAATAGGTATAATCGTCGACAAGTATCTAACAGAAAACAACTACTGTCCCCTACGACAATTGAATTAAAACTGATAGATTCTTGGCAAAGTATTCTACAAGAACTACTTTGCAATGTTATCCCAATCTCAACGCCAAAACATGTCTCAACCCACATGGTTTTGCCGATCATCAGTGTATCTAGTTATTTTCTGTTGCCGTCGATTATACCTATTGTATAGGTTGACTGCAGAAGTCTGGATTGCCTAATTCATTTTTATTATTAGTTTGATGAGCTTCTGCCAAGTAGTGTTATCAAATATTTTCTTCCGAAAATTATGATTGTAAGTCAGTACTGCATTGTATATGGAAACAATTCTGGCGGTTTATTCGTCAACTAAAGCAATATTCAGTATTATTTCGGACAAAGTTCGATACGGAGAGTATGATGAAAATTGTTTGAATTAAATAAAAATATTGACATATCGTGAGTCGCAGAAATTGACATATTTGTAAATCGCGACTGAATTCTTGGATGAGGGGTAATTAATGCTTGGAGGGCACCATTTGTTTGGTGGGACAGTAGGATTATTATGTTGTTCGACGAACCCTAGCACTGAAGATATGCAAAAATCTGGAAACATGTCTGCAGATGGTCATTTTAAATCAAATGATAAAAACAATAATAAATCGTCTTTATATTCTTCGGTACGAAATAGGCGAAGTTTAGTTTAGGTCTCTCTTACACTTAACCTAAGTAGTACAAATGAGAGATGAAATATAGGTAGGAAAGTCATTCATGGGGTCGAGCAAAACAAAATAAAACCATTGCAAAGCAGTAGTGCTTCATCAAAACATATAAGTCTGATAATCGAATAAGTGAGGAATATAAGGCAACCCTCTGACAAAAGACAAGTGCTTTACTGGCAAATACAGCGTTGGACTTCCCTTTGATTTACATTATACTAATATCTGCTAGACAATCGAATCAGAATCGATTAAATTAGTCCATCTGAAAGAAAGATTGAGAAATAGATTGAAAGATTCGTAAAAAGATAGGAGAATAGGTGAAACAAAGAATAAATGTATTCGACAAAATATTAAATAAGAAAGAGAAATAACAAGTAACAAACAAATAAAAAAATCTGCATTGTTCACAATGAACGCTTGTCAACAAAGAAACAAGGTGTCCAGCCATACCAGGACGGTGCTCATTGTCTTAATCCTATACGATAGGAAAAGGCACTGATTCCCGTATTTATCTGGAACACCGCAAAAGGGTTGGTGAACTGTCTTCCTTCTTGAGATGTTTTGATAACCCAATCTCTTCTGAACTATCTTTGGCCGTTTCACCTTTATCAGTTCCATCAACAAGTTCAGTCATCACACCTATTGTTGTCACCTTTGATACTGCCGTCTATTCACCAGGACTCATTCTTTCAAAGAACGGCGAAGATTTGGAGATCATTGACTACGGAAATGTTCGGCCTACATACTCCAAATGTTTAAGGGGAATCCCAATTCCTAGTTACTTCATCTTGATTCCGAAGATGTTCTCGAAATTTTACAGGTGTTTGTTTCTCTTTGAAACCAGAAGAAAATAGAATGAACAAATGAATATATAATAGTTAGTGGTAAACAGCGGAATAACAAAAAAAACTTGAATTTGTAGACGCTAAAAAGGAAAAAAATTATTCAAAATGTTTTTGGTACTCATTCAAATGCACAAAGAGGTGAAAATCATTGCATTATATGTGTGATGTAGCTGAAATAACAATCCCTAGCTTTTGAATGTTTTACTCACAGAATAACCGACGTAACACATCTGAAGCAGACTTTTTCTTTGGTGTATTCAATAGCAGTTTTAAAATTTTCTCTCTCCCAATGTTATTCATTTCTTTTCAGTGAATTTGAATAAAAGCTTGTCTTTAAATGTTTTTTTTTAAGTATTTTTAGTCATAAGTAATCAGATACTCCTCGTTCTGTTCATTTCCATAAGCGCTTCAGTATACCAGGGCTTCTTGATACTCAATATTGTGTATTCTACCTCTTCGATCCGATGAACATCCAATGATCGATTGAATCATGAATCGTTTTGTCAAAATTCACGATCTCTGACTTCAAAAACCTACACATCAACTTTGATAGAAAACGAGCAATGATCACAGAAACTTCGCAATCCTGAAACCTCGAAAACTACCACATAGTATTTTTGGATCAGACGATAATTGCAAAACTCGTTGGCCAAATTGTAGCTGCCAATTCAAATTAAAAAAATTTCATAATCTCTTTTCTCGAAAACTCCACTCACCAATTTTGATCAGAATGGTGTCATAATCACATAACCCGTTCGTCATCTTGAATTCATAAATAAAAAAAAATCTTAAACTCCGACCCCAAACATCTTTTCATACTAAAATTGAATGAAACTGACCAATAATACCAAGCTTGTCCGCCGTCTTGAATTTACCAATTTGGACCTAAAATTCATAATCTGAAATATCCCCCAAGGGCCGATTATGAATAGAATCTCAAAGCTCGTTCTCCATCTTGATCTCATATTCCGAAATACTCAGTATTCCAATTTTGTATAAAATCAGACCATAAGAACAGAATTCGCAATTCGCCATCTTGAATTCATTAATTTGATATTAAATCCATTATCTCCGACCAGTTTTTCTAAAAGAAGTTCAATCCCGCATTGTCACAGGAAAGAGGAACACATTCCAAATTTTTATTTGATCAGTCCAGTGGAAGCGGGTCAAAATTCACTTTCTATTGGCCCGTCAGCCCTCTGCCATATTGTCTAATGATTTTATAAGGTATTCCCTTCAGGGTTTTGGTAGTTGTGAATATAATGATCAATGCACAAGCAAAATTTGCGCATGCACGTGGAACATAACAATAACAATAATTATTGTTTTAATTAAATTATATTATAATTATATAACGATAATCGTATTATAATTATAAATTTCATTATACTTCATTTTCTCAAAGACATGCAAAACACGTATAGATTCGAAGAGCCCTATTTCTCAACATAATTGTGGGCATATGGTGTCCTTCGGAACAACGCGACATGTATGCCGATCGGTTTCCGTCTGATTTTCATTCGATGAAATATCGTTTGGTATCATGCTTGGCATACGCTAAAATATCATCAAAATACATGATTTCTCTATGCAATCCACAATAATCAACTAGTTTCTGACAAATTCTATACGGGTTTATGCATGTATTTGAGAAAAAAAGTAGTTATTATTATTATCGTTATGTTCCACGGGCAAGCGCTAAGTTTGCTAGTTCATTGATCATTATATTTATAACTACCAAAACCCTACATGGCATACGTTATGAAATCATTATACATTTTGGCAGCGGGCTGACGGACTATAAATTTCACCAGATAGTGTGATGAGTGAATTAACACATAAAGAGACAAGCGGACGAGTGTAAAAGCAGCAACGGTTTTCCCAGCAAACGGTTTTTATTTTTGCTTATGTTATTCACAAATATCCGTTGCTCGAGGTTTTTCCACGGGAATGTATTATTCTAAACTTGCTGATAACGTTCTTTATAATGTTGTTGAGGGGTAGCTGTTGAATCACGAATTATTTTGCACTATAAAACATATTCAACAGACATAGAATAATTCATTTCTGTAAAAAAAAACAAACAACGGGTATTTTAACTGTTTCACGATTTTTCTACTTCAGAGGGTTGTTGAGGGATAGTTTTCGATACACAAATTATTTTACGCCATAGAACGTAATCAGTAGGTGTCGAATAATTCATAATTATTCGTTCTCAAATTATTTCATCCTATAAAACGTATGCAACAGGAGTGGATTAATTAATTTTTTTCAAAAAACCTCGAGTCACGGGTACTTCAACTGATTCAAGATTTTTCTACTTCCGGAGGATTTTTGAGTGGTAGTTTTTGGTTCACGAATTATTTCACTCCATTGAACGTATTCAGCAGGTATAGAAAAATTCATTTCTGTAAAAAAAAAAAAACAACGGGTATTTTAACTGTTTCACGATTTTTCTACTTCGGAGGGTTGTTGAGGGGTAGTTTTCAATACACAAATCATTTTACGCTAGAGAACGTATTCAGTAGGTGTCGATTCATTCATTTCCTAAAAAATTCTCGAGCAATTGATATTTCAACTGTTTCAAAAATTTTCTACTTCGGTGGGTTGTTGAGGGGTATTTTTAGGTTTACAAATTATTTCACACCATGAAACATATTCAGCGGGTGCGAAATATTTAATTTTTATCAAAAAACCTCGAGAAACGGGTATTTCAACTGTTTCAAAAATTTTCTACTTCAGATGGTTGTTGAGGGGTAGTTTTTGGTTCACAAAATATATCACCTCATAGTACGTACTGAGCCGGTAAATGATAGTTAATTTCCGTCAAAAAAACTTCGAGCAATGGTTATCTCAACTGCTTTAATTTTTTTTACTGCAGAGGGTAGTTGAAGGGTCGTATTTGATTTACAAATCAGTTTTCCTTATAAAACGTATTCAACAGGTGTAGAATAATTTATTTCCATCAAAAAACCTCGAGCAACGAGAATTTCAACTCTTTCGAGATTTATCAACTTTGGAGGATTGTTGAAGGGTAGTTTTCATTTCACAAATAATTTCACCCTATATAACGTATTCAACAGGTATAGAATAATTAATTTTTGTCAAAAAATCTCGTTCAACAGAAATTTCAACTGTTTCAAGAATTTTCAACTTAGGAGGGTTGTTGAGGGGTAGCTTTTGGTTCACAAACTATTATATTCTATAGACCCGTATTCAGCAGGTGAAGAATAATTCATTTCCGTCAAAAAAACTCGAGCAACGGGCACTTCAACTGATTCAAGATTTTTCTACTTCGGAGTGTTGTTCAGGGGTAGTTTTTGATCCACAAATTTTGACACACTATAGAACATATTCAGCAGGTGAAAAATAATCAGTATCTTTCAAAAATATCGAGCAAAGGATATTTCGAATGTTTCAAAACTTTTCCAGTTCAAAGGGTTGTTGAGGGGTAGTTTTTGGGTTAATCTTCATTTCACCCTGTGCAACATATGCAGCAGCTATAGGATAATTCATTTCTGTCAAAAAACCTCAAGCAACGGGCATTTCAACTATTTCAAGAGTTTTCTACTTTGAAGGGTTGTTGAGGGGTAGTTTTTGATCCACAAATTTGTTACCATGTAGAAAATATTCTGCAGGTGAAAAATAATTTATTTCTGTCAAATAATATCGAGCAACGGTAATTCTGAAGGTTTCAAGATTTTTCCACTTTGGAGGGTTGTTGAGGGGTAGTTTTTCATTCACAAATTATTTCATCCTATAAAACGTATGCGACAGGAGTGGAATAACTAATTTCTTCCAAAAAACCTCAAGCCACGGGTACTTCAACTGTTTCAAGATTTTTCTACTTCAGGAGGGTTTTTGAGGGGTAGTTTTTGGTTCACGAATTATTTCACTCCATCGAACGTATTCAGCAGGTGTAGAATAAATCATTTCTCAAAAAAAACAAACAACGGGTATTTTAACTGTTTCACGATTTTTCTACTTCGGAGGGTTGTTGAGGGGTAGTTTTTGGTTTACAAATTATTTCACTTCATAGAATGTATTCAGCAGGTGTAGACTATTTTATCTCTGTCAAAAAAAGTCTAGCACCAGGTTTTTCAAGTATTTCAAAAAGTTTCTACTTCGGAGGGTTGTTGCGGGGTAATTTTTATTTGACATATCATCTCACCCTGTGAAACGTATTCAGCAGGTACAGAATAACTCATTTCTGCAAAAAAAATCTCGAGCTACGAGTATTTCAACTATTTCCAGATTTTTCTACATCGGAGGGTTGTTGAGGGGTAGTTTTTGCTTCAGAAATTATTTCATCCAATAGACCATATTCAGCAGTTGTAGATTAATTAATTTCTGTGAAAAAACCTCTAGCAACGGGCATTTAAACTATTTCAAGATATTTTCCATTTCAGAGGGTTGTTGAGGGGTAGTTTTCGATTCACAAATATTTCACCCCACGGAAAGTATTCAGCAGGAGAAGGATAAGTCATTTCTGTCAGAAAAACCTCGAGCAACAGGCATTTCAACTGTTTTAAGTTTTTTCTACTTCGGAAGATTGTTAAAGGGTAGTTTTTGGTTCAAAAATTATTCCACTCTATTGAATGTATTCAGCAGATGTGAAAAAAATTTGTTTTGTCAAAAAACCTAGAGAATTCGGCATTTCTATTGTTTCAAGATTTTTCTACTTCGGATGGTTGTTGAGGGGTAGTTTTCGATTCACAGATTATTTAACCCTGTTGAACGAATTCAGCAGGTTCAGAATCACTCATTTACATCCTTAAAAAACAGGGCAATTTGAATTAAAACTTGCAAAAGTAAAGAAAATGAGGTGAAATATAGTGATACCCATTACCTAATAAACACCAATGTGTTCAGCGTAACACGATATGTTGCCACATTTTCGGACCTCACTCAGTGCTGACCATATAATCCCACAAGGAACGGAATACGCACGTACAGAAAATATACATTCTCAGCAGCGCCTTCAAGTGACAAATCCCCAAACTACAATATACGATTTTTTCTATATTTCTACCAAAGTGAGGACCACATATTTCACGCGATATTTCAACTAACAGTAGTGAATGCACAAAAAGGAACGAAACACTATATCTGTCTCACTTAGAACGATTTTTAGGTTAGTCACTGAACTTGTACAGAGGAGGATCCTCCACACGGAACGGCAGAAACGTTGTGAGGTCCGTATACGGACCTCACTTCGACATGGTCCTCACAGCTTCCGTAATTTTTGCACAAGCGGACCTCACTTTATACGTTAGTCAAATATATATATATATATATATATATATATATATATATATATATATATATATATATATATATATGTAATTACTCCAAATCACAAATTTTATTAATTTTGAGTGAATTCAAATCATTGAAAAACATTTTCATATCATTTATAATCGATATAAAACTGTTGTTCAAATGAGATTTACTAAGATCGTGAATGATTTTTCTATAAAACAAAAAAATATTTTATATATGTTAATTTCCAATATAATCAATTTTTAGGTGACAAAATTCACCTTCGAGACTATGAGATGATTAAGTTGATTATTATTGATGATCGATCAGAATAGAAGTTGATATCTCAAAACAAAATGCAAGTGAAATACATAGTGTTTCACACAAGGAAGGCTCCATTCGATTTGAATGGGTAATTACTCTTTTCGAGGATTCAATCATGACATCGTCCTCAACCTAACTATGTCGTAATACCTGAAGGTTCGGAGATGGAGGGCACCAAATAATTAATTTTGTGTTTCTGTAGGATTTAGCAAGCTATAAAATACGAATATATATTGTGAGTCACTCAAAGAAATATATCTGATATTACGAGGATATTGAGTATATTTCCGTCGAATTTATGTTTGAACTGATTGAACCCATCTGAATTCAAGGAGAATTCATTAATAGGCACTATCCTTCGATTATAAAACCTAGAGGAACGTATATTGTTCATAATTTGTTGGATATCTTATAATTTGGTGACATTATGGTAGTATTTTTTTCTGGTACAGATTGTGACTCCGATCTATTTCCGTTATTACTATTTCTACTCTGTGAGAATTAAGATTAGCTGTTTTGGAAAAAGTTTGGGATTTTTCGTATTTACCTATGCTTGGTCTACAAACGGGCACATGTAAACTCGGTCGCTTAAGGATTTTTAATCTTCTTAATCGAAGGACATCTCAAAATACGGTATGTAATCTCGGCCGATACCAAACCTGGGTTTATCTTCATTATTTAGTATAATCGAACCAGAACGAAATAACCTTACGAAGGTTTTTGAATGCGTGGAAACTGAATACACACATTTTTTAAGAAAGTAATTATTCAGTGTAATCGAACCAGAACGAACTAACCTTGTGTAGACATTTGAATGCGTAGAAATTTAATACACACATTTTGTGAGAATTATTTATTATAATCGAACCAGAACGAACTAACCTTACGAAGACATTTTAATGCGTGGGAATTGAGAATACACAAATTTTGTGAATAGCAATTATTTAGTATAATCGAACCAGAACGAACTAACCTTACGTAGACATTTGTATGCGTGGCTGTTTGTAGATGTCATAAGTAACAGATAACTTGGACCCTTACTTATTCCAAACACTCTGTATTCATAGCTACATTATATTTTGGTCGATCAACAAACCATTCTGATTGATCCTCAATGCTAAACTCAATCAACTTTTAACCTCGTAGGCGAATTCCATCACTGAATAATTGAGTATATTGTTGACTACCCTGTTTAAAAGTAACGGCATATTTTTTCTCTGTATTATGGAAAACTATTTCTCGAGAACATTAGGAATGGCTAGTCGCACGCAATATTGAATATAAATGAGATATTGATATTTTTTCATTCAGCTGAATTTCTTCAAAAATCACATAATTCATAATTTGGCGCCCTCTAGTGCCGAATCTACTCATACGATCGAGTTGGGCCAATGGAGACTGTTACTCAGAATGGTTCCAGCTACAACATATAAAATTCAGCCATTTTTACCGAAAGACTTTTTTCCATAAAGTGTGTGCGTGGTCCTTTAATTCTGATACTAGCTCTGCGAAATTTTCTGAATTTGAAAAAGGCATTCTCGAGATATTCGAGTTCAAATGGCACATTGTTGAAAGTGAGTAAATAAATTATACGAAATAGATTTTAAAAAATGTATTCACAAAAAATGTTCAAAATGACTTTCATTAACTCCCAGACAGTGGTAGATTCTATTTTCAAATTCCTCCTGCACCTTTGAAAATGTTTCCCTGGTAATTGCCTGGCATTCAGTTATAATTCTTCTTTCCAAATCGTTCAGGTCAGTAGGTTGAGTTTTATAAGTAACGGATTTCAAATGACCCCAGAGCAAAAAATCATTGGGTGCCAAGTCCGGCGAGAGTGCTGGCCATTCTATTAGACCTCGACGACCTATCCACTTGTTTGGAAAAGTTTGGGATAGCCATTCTCTCACCTGTAATACGAAATGAGTTGGTGCCCCATCTTGCTGAAAATAAATGTTTTCTGCCAACAGATTTGGATTGCCATCATTACCAAGGTTAACAGCATCAAAAATGACTGGTTCAATCAGATTATGCATCATATCCAAATAAACCGCACCATTTAAATCACTTGGATGAATATTGGGCCAATGATTTTAATACCCAGAATCCCTGCCCACACATTCAACTTTTGGTGCCATTGTATATGCTCTGCTCTATGTAGGTGGGGGTTGGTCTGACTCCAATAGCGAGAGTTGTGTCTGTTCACTAACCCATTAAAAAAAATTAACACTCATTACTGAAGCAAATATGCCTAATGAATCCGTTGTTCCTCTGTATCATTCTTGTAACATTATTGCAAAATTCAGATCGTCTGTCGTAGTCATCCTCATTCAGTTCATGGTGAAGATGCATCTTATACGGATGGAATTTGTGCAACTTTAGCACTCTCATTATGGAAGTTCTCGATATGCCTGTTATGCTACTTAGTTGCCGTGTAGACAAAGTTGGGTCAACTGCAACTTGTCCTAACACTTCTATTTGATTCCTCTCGTTTGTAACAGAAGCCATCCTATTCTTTTTTTTATTGGCGACTGATCCAGTCTCACAGAAATTTACCACAAGATCTAAGATATATCTAGAATGATAAAAAAATATCAAAATATTTTCCTATAACCATTTGTCCTAATACTCACTTGTGAGTTACGTTTCTGTTTTCGTGTCTCCCATTGAAGATCCGAGCTGTTGCTCGTGTACACTCATTTTGAGCAGCAAAAATAAAAATAATTTAAACTTTCTCGTCGTTTGTGTAAACCATCGCGATACAAGTAGAATTGTTGAAATACGTAGTCACTTTTCGATGCTACACTATCACCATTTCACAAAAAAGTGGTTCTCACAGATTAGTATTTCTTCTTTGACAATCATGTCGACAACAAAAAACTAAAATGTGTACTCGGTGAGCAAATAAAATAAGACAATCGGTGGATATTACGACTGAACTCTACTAGTGTCTGGGAGACAATAATGGAGATCATTTTGAACAATGACCTTGAATATTTCGAGAATGCCTCATTCAAATTCAGAAAATTTTGCACTGTTAGAGTCAGAATTGAATATTAAAATTATAGAGGGGGTTGCTCTGGGGAGTAGGGGATTGAAGTATAAAATATCTTGTCTTGTCAAATGGTGTCCCCCTCCAAACAAAAATCGATATGTCTCGGCGATTTTTTGTAAATTTGTAAAAATTTTTGGGGAGTTATTGAGGGTGGATAGTTTTAACTGGACTACCTGGTATAATACCTCAACATATTTAGTATACATGTGAATACTGTTTCTGGGTTCGCCCTGTTTGTATTCCTTTTTGTGAAAAATAAAAAATCCTGGCAAAAATTATGAAAAATTTGAGCGGTCGCCGCGTGGCTTTCACATAAAAAAAAATGTGTTTTGGGACGATTTTATCGCCAATGCCATGTATACCAACGGCATTTTAGGATAGACAATAGCAGCGAAAAAATAATAGACATAAGGGTTGCACGTGGCCAAATGATGGCATGATCTTGGAATAATGGAAGTTTCCATCATGAATGTTCCATAAAAAATTGGAATAAGGTTTGCGGATGTCGATAAGTAAGGGTAAGTGCCGAAAAATTTTGTGTAAATTTCAAAAGGGTTTTTAATGACATTATCTCCCATGCCTTTGAAACTATATGAAATCTATGATTAATTATTTATTATGTAAAATTGGCATGGTGGTTGAAAGTGTTCAAAATGAAGGCATGCAATAAAGTTAGAGAGAAAATTTTCACCATTTTTTTTCATGCCATTTTGCAGGTTTCTAGGAAAAGCAATTTAAGGACTCTAAAAGAAAATGTATAACTATCAATAATGCCAAACATGTGGAAAAATATCAAAATTCATAGCAAACATTGCACAAGTCTCTGCAGATTTCCAAATAATTTACGGAAATTAATCTTGGGGTTTCTCTGCATGCAACTTGAAAATTTTTTCTCATGCTCCTATAACAAATGGTAGAACGATAGATAATGCAAAACTATGAAAATGGTTATAATTTTCAGAAAAATATCATGAAAAAATAATAATTTACGTAACAAGTCCGGAAAATACTGGTTTTTTGGACGAGTAGCCCAAATTCTAGGACGAGCGCTAGCGAGTCCTGGAAGTCTGCGAGTCGAAAAAAACTGTTTTTGGACGTGCTGCGTACACTATTTTTTCGGCATCCATGTAGAATAACAAGTCAATGAGACGCATTTAGTCTAAGAGACGAAGAGAGGTCGACCTTCACCCATCTGTTAACCGGATGAAACTACTTTTTATGAAGTTACATGAATAGACGAATACGCCTAAAATGGGTGGCTTATCAAAAGGTGGTCATGACTATATACCGTGAGTTTCAAAAATTTGCATCATATGGAAACTTTTTTATTATCGATTTATCATTACGGAATACTTGTATTCGAGTTATCAAAATTCTGAATTTCCAAACGGTGTACAGAGGGGAACAGAAAATAGAATTTTGATCAAGAGTAAACTACCCTGGCTGTGATTCCAAATTTGAATATTTTGAACATTTTAGTTCTTTGTATTATATTTTGAAATTGGAACAGAAACAGTTTTAATTCTTATTTATATTATAAGATAAGTGATTTGAAACCATCCAGGCCGAAAAGTTCAGCTCTGGAACCTCACCTGAGGGCCATCATCGTGTATTAGGTTCACAGCTTTCATAATTGAACGCTGAAGAGCCCTTAGTTGTTCGCCTGTTAGAGCAGTGGTAGAATATTCAGGGTGGATTAGGGGTGGGCCCTGTTGCCCCCTGCCACTGTCCCGTACGAAGGTTTGGCTACCCCCGAGCAAGCTTCCTTCGCCTTGTGATCCGGCGTACTGTCGTTGGATCTCAGGCGTTTGCTTGCTCCAACAGCTCCGGACTGAGATTTGTCCCCTTCCACTTGCTGATTTGGCTTGCTAAGATCTTTGAGCACTTGCTCTAAGGCGGTCTCATAAGCCATTCCGCTCTTGAGCAAGCGACTCAGTGCTTTCCTTCTCGACCCTGAAAGTCGAGTGCATTTCAGTTTGAGGCTATCCATAGCTATGGTAGCCTCATCCTGATCAGATCCAGTAGGTTTCGTGGACTTTAACAGTTCCCTTTCCTCATCTGAAGTCAGTTCTGGAGGCGGTATAATTCCGCTCTCCTCTTGTTGAGAGACTAGACCTACGCCCAGTCCCTCTTGTGGAATCTGAATTCCGATCTCCATTGGTTTCCCAGTTTCCTGATGATCGGGGGTTTTATCCCCCCGTTGGGGTTCTGATATTCCTTCATTTTTACTCATATTTATTCCCACGAGTAGCTAGGAAAATGGGATCCACCATGGTAGAGCCCCGCCTTGTTATGGTAAGGCTGTAATACTCTGAGAGGTCGCCCAGTGTCCCAGAGGGATCGTTCAAGACACATCACCCTATGTGCCATACACCCTTCAGCACGATACCTCCCACCTTAGGTTAGGCGATCTTTTGAAGTAATGTTAACGACAAACATTTGTCGAGACAAATCGGTGGAAGCAACGAACCGACTGAGGACTGGGTCTTGATTCTTGAAATTGATGGAACAGAACGCTCTAATTTCGGAAGAACCCTGTATTTATAGCCTGTCCAGTAACATATTGTAAAGGAAACAAACAGTTTCCAATATAAAGATAGCTATTATACTTAAGAAATAATCAAAAGGAATAATTAGAATAATAGTAGGAATCAATCAAATCTTAATAATTTTTTTAACCTTCCATCAGTAGTCGCTTGCAGAGTATCACTCCGCACGCATGTAAATCGTGGATTTTTTTGGAAACACCCCACTTTCCCATTCCGCTGCAATTAGTACCTTCCTAAAATGACGTCCTCAGTACGAATCAAGTATTACTGCTATGCAGTATTGCTTCGTTTCAGTGTTACGGTGTAGTGCGGAGTAGTACTCCGCAGCGACCTTAGACGTCCAAGTTATATTGCATACTACGAAGTCACTCTTTGGGGCTATTTTGAGAATTTCAGACAAACCTAAATTCATATTTCATTTCAAGTAATCACGCCAGTGGTAAGTTATCAAAATACGTTTTTATATTCTGAATACACAACATATTTTTTTACTTAAATGGCAGAATATGAAAAGAACAACAAAGGTTACAACAGTTGATGGAAGAGTGTTTGAACTATAATGAAGAAGGAGAAACTATGAATTTTGATGATGAGGCAGAAGGGGGCGAAGAGGATTCTCCTGAACAGGCAGATCTGATGGATTCCGATACGGAAAAGGATATTTCGGAAAAGAAAGTAATTCAGACAATCCAGGCAATCAAGAAAGATCCAGAGAACCTCATTTCTTGGGCAAAGATGAAGCTACCAAGTGGAGTTAGCATAAGCCGACGCAAAATATCAGAACAAGGGCAGAAAATTTGATAAGGCAGTTGCCGGGTGTCAAAGCGGCTGTGAAAGATTTGAAAAATTCAAAAAACATTTTTACTGGAGAGATGCTGAGTACTATAGTCGATTGTACAAATCAACACATTCGATAAGTTCAAGCAGAATATATGCGTGAGAGAGATGCCAAAGAAACAGATGTATTGGAAATACAAGCGTTATCCGGCTTATTGTACTTTTCAGGAGTTGTCAAAGCAGGTCGTTTGAATTCTGAAGAACTTTGAAAATCTGATGCCACCGGTATCAAGATTTTTCGACTAACAATGTCCCACAGGAGGTTCAGATTTCTTCTGAGTCATCTGAGATTTGATAATATGACTACTCCTGACATCAGACGAGAACTTGATGAATTACCTCCAGAACGGAATATTTTATGACATGCTCAAGAGTTATGTAAGGTTCAATTTTTGATTTTTTTTTTTTTGAATAAATATGTTTTGATGCGATTATGATATTTACTTCGTAGGCATATTCATGTCCTGAGCCATACTGATGATCTAGTTGGTGAATTTCAAATCGTTATGTTTGAATCCACCCAAATTCTCCATTGCGGAGTCAGACTCCGCAGCGACCAACAATGTCTTGAATAAGGCGCGACTACTGGAAGGTTAAGAACAACCGCACCGCCGAGGGCTGCCATATTATACTTTTATTAATTACTTTCATTTCGGACTTCCACCGTCCTAATGGTTGGAAGATTTCTACTTCTTTCCAATTTTCATTGCTTTTATTGATCAACAGGCATATGAGATTCAGTACCTAGAGTTTTTTCATACTTTCGGAAACTTCGATACTGATTCCTTTCCTCTAAACATGTAATGTTACAAAATATTGCCACAATATTATGTATGGCTTGCCATCGTAAAATGAAAATATAATATTGCATAAAGCTCAATGCTATATTTAAGTTTTTAACATAACAGAATAAACTAGAGACAAGTTGTTTGTAAGTTATAAAGCAAGCTATTGATTGAGTTTCAAATGCAATGTTAGATGATCCATGAAAGTTCATTTTAAATGCAACAATACAGAAACTATCTACGAACAAAGTGAGTGCAAGTTACATTTGGAACTATCGAACAAGTTCAAATCGCAATGTTGCACTGAGTTTGAAATTCCATGATATTTACAACCATACATAAGCTAACTACAAACAATATTGACAGTATTTTGAAAACACAATACACTTTCAATTTTCAATTGCATCATCGCAGAAATATGAAAAATGATACGCTAGGACAATTTTAAATGGTACGTATAAAGAAACTTGAAATAATATATCATTTATCAGGAATCCAACCAGTTTTGAAATTCCCGGTCTTGATGACATGCCACCTAACGGGGCGACCCAGTAACCCAGATCCCAGACAAGCACGCGCCTCGCGCCATTTTGATATTGTAAATTATATTGTTGTTGTGTGTCGTGCCTTTGCGTTAGTTTCGTTTTGGATACTTTTATTCGTTCTTAAGAGCAAGTTGTACTATAATATAAATAGTGTTTGCAAGGGTTTGGTAGTCCCTAACTTTTTTGGTTCATTTTTCACTTTTAGTCAATGAAAAAATAAGTACAGATTGGTAAAGATCTAATCTATGTTCCTGTTTTCTCACTTTTTCAAAATTTGATTTAGTTTTTTCTGAAAAAAATCGCAAAGTCCATGTTTTTTTGATGATTTTCCAATTTTTTTTTTAAGAGAACCAAATTAAATTTCCAAAAAGTAAGAAAACAGGGACATAGATCAGATCTTTACCAACACGTCCAAATTTTTTCATACACTAATAATGAAAAATAAACCTTAAAAGTTAGGGACTACGAAACCCTTGCACGGCAACATTTTGTATCCGGAGAGTGGCGCCGCTCTCAGAATTCAAAGGAACTGTTCATTTATGAAGTGAGATGAAATACATTCACATTTCAACATGTTTACGAGGGATAGCCGTATGGGTGAAGAATTATAATTTTCATGGAATATTATATTATTATTTCATATCCATGGGTTAGTAAAAAAAAATCTGGAGAGTTACTCAAAATTTAATAAAACTACCTGTATCGAAATTAGTGGCACATACTCAAGCCGATGACCAGAGGGGGTTTCAATTTAGAACTACCTGATTATCAGGCTTTATCTAATTATTAACTGCAGCCAATAGAAAAGTGTTCAAAGTCATAATGCGGTGGGAGAGAATTCTGTAGTTCTGAATCCATTATTTAGTTTTACTTGTGTTTTTGTGTGCAGTGAAAGTATTACGATTTTGATTTCAACAATGCCGCGTATACGAAAAGGTCCGAAGCAAAGATTATGGATGTCATCTACGAGAGTGTCATCTCGATCCAGAGGTCACCAATTGCATAAGGTGAGTGGAACTGGAATTGTACGTAAAATATTTTATTATGCAGGGTGAAGTTACAACGCCAATTTCGTTAGCGCTCACTTCTAAATTAATCACATAATTTCGAAAATCGTATACCTATACTGTGACAGTTACGGCAGTTATACCTACTTTTATTTACTTTTTCCACAAAAGTCGATTTACTTAACATGAAAATATTTTGCTCAAGCGAAAATCCAATGAAATTAGTTGAACTGAGGTCATCTGACTGAATACAACAAATCAGAACATCTGTTATACTGATAACAGGCCAAGTGGTCTGTTATCACTCTCACGTTGCTATGGATATATATATATATATATATATATATATATATATATATATATATATATATATATTTTGATTTATTTCGAATTTGAAGTTTCAAATATTCACTAACGTCAAAATGTCATTCTCACGATTTGGTTGTAATACTGACGAGAAGATTAATGAAATTTTCGTATTAAATATATCAAAATATGCTGTTTACAATAACAAATTTGTATGGAAAGCATTCGTAGACTTAGGCAATATTGAAAAATATCGCTTAGCAAAAAATTTTCTATGCGTATAACAAATTCCTCAAGCTTGTTGCTTATAGGAAACAAGCTTTCGGAATTTGCTATAATTATCAATGTCCTTGGGTTATTACTACTGATAATTACTGTGACTATGATCTAGAGTACTACATGTTGATTTTTTTTTAAATCGGTCTTCGAATAAGAAAATAAGGAGGTGTGCTGCCCAAAGTTGGACACACTATAATATATTTGTTTCCAATAAATCACACAGGGGTAGATGGTCTCATGATAAAATTAGTAATTGTTCCTTATAGGAAATAGAAAATACTGGTATTTTTTTATTCCCTATTCCTTCTATCAAGCTGTGTAGAATATGATATTCTATATAAAACACGAAATGTGGTTGAATACTTTTTTACCATTAAAATAAATGATTTATTTGGTGTCCAGTTCCTGGTGATTGATGGCAAATATTTTTAGGTGTCATCCAGGTTGAGTCAAGCTGGGACTTCAAGATTATTAGATATGCCGGAGTCTGGTTCATCACCGGTGGAATATATGGATATTCATGATGTGACTGCTACTATTGAATACCGTGAATGAAACAGAAGAGAGGAAAGATTTCAGGGATATCGACTACTCAAACGAACAATTTTCGAGCAGTGATTTCGCTGACGTGATTCTTTGCGGTGTAAAACGCCTAAGTGAAATTACTTGTTCTGAACAAGGTCCCACTGTTGAAACGACCTATGAACAAAATTCCAATATCGAAAATGAACTGTGTGATATCTCAAAAAACATAAATTTTCGGGATGATGGTCACGTGAGAAACGATTTTATTGAAAATTTTTACTTGATCGAAGTAACTGATATGAATCAGAAAGAAAGCGAACGCATGATTATCGATAAATCATCGATTGAAACCTGCAACAGCAAAAATGAACATACTTATGAGTAATGGGTTGTTAATGAAGGGTTGGGTAGGGGTGCAGGGGTGGGGGCGAGGTGTGGTGAGGGCAGAATGTAAAATTCGGTTAGAGAAAAGGGTGGGCAGTGAAAAGAAACGCTTTGAAGATGAATTGTAACTTATGCATTAACACACCGGAAAGTGTACATTGGGGGCTTTGGGGGGCTATAGGGGGTCTGGGGTTGAAAATGGAGGATTGTGCCCATTGAGACTTTTGATCAGCATACCGAATACTATCTTTCTGCAAAGTTTCAGTGAATTTAGCCGAGAGCCATTTTCCATAAGGATTTTGCGGGGTCCTTTCTTGGGGAGATGAAAACCTATCAAAGCACTATAATCAAAAGCTGCAAAGGAAATTGTGTATGTATATCTTCATTGAACAAATAAATACGTCCACTAAAAATATTGAGAAATGAAGTGTTGAATACGATGAAAGTGAATATTTTTTTGAGCATTCATTTGACCCCTTTCCACCACTCTGGAAACAATGATCCAGAAATTCTAGCTCTCACATACACGCTTCCGCGATAACGAGCATGGCTTTATCGAAGCGTAACGCTGTTCGTCTTGCTGGCGATGTCGTATTGCTGCTTTCATTGCGGTATGAAAAATTAGAAATGTCTTACCTTTTGTGCAATTCTCTACCATGCAATATATTGGACACATTGAACATATCAAATAACTATCTGTATTTTCAGCTCTATACGATAAACTAATGGAGTTTGTCAGATACCTCGCAAATCATTCCAAAAGCTTAATATACGATGTAGACAACAATTGTGCAGAACAATTCAACAGTGTAATCGCAAGGCACTCTGGGGGAAAAAGAGTCAACTATATCATGAAGAGGTCTTACCAAACTCGTTGTTATGCGTCTGTGGTTGCCATGAATACCAAAAAAGAATTGAGCACTCTCAAATCGAAGTATGGAAGGTTGAACGATCCCTTCGTTTTGAAATATGAATTACAAAGACAAAAAAAATTGATGCAGGCCGCTGTTTCCAATCGAAAAAATAAACACAAAAAACGACGGGAGCACAGAGGAAATGATCTTTTCTACGGAGAGCATTGCACAAAACCAGATATGGATGATGCTTCTTTTAGCATGGCAGCAAAAGATTTTTTGAAAAATTTGTCAATATCTGTTGAAGAGGCTAAAAAAATTGAGGTGCTTACACGAGATCAGGCTGATTCTGCTCTATGGCAAAGTGAAAGGCGAAAACGCGTTACTACCTCTAAATTTGGAGAGATTTGTAAAAAGAGGGAATCGTCTTCAGTAAAAAATTTGGTTAAATCTATTGTGCATCCGGTACCATTTTTCTCAAAAGCCACTCAATATGGCATAGACAATGAAGTAAGAGCACGAGAAGAGCTAGAACATCACTTGAAAAGGAAAATATCAACATGTGGACTATTCATTGATGAAGAATTCAGTTACATGGCTGCCAGTCCTGATGGAATTTTAGAGGGAGAAAACTCCATTGTGGAAATAAAATGTCCATATGGAGCCAGGACTATGACTGTTGATGAAGGAATAGTTCAAAGAAAAATAACATTTTGGAAAAAGGACAAGACCATCAACGAATGCCATAATTGGTACTTTCAAATCCAGGGTCAATTGCGGATCGCCAAAATGAATTATTGTTTTTTATGTGTGTGGACCCCTTAAGGAATTAAAGTGGAGAAAATTCCTCGAAAGCACGAATTCTGGAGTGAAAAAATGGAAAGAAAAATAACAAAGTTTTATATTGAATACATTTTACCGGAAATTGTAGATAGTAGGACAAATAGAGGCATGGAAGTTCGGGAGAGAATAAAAAATGAAAAATGAGTTGTAGGGTCTTCCCTACAATGAAATTTTAAATTTAAATCAGTTATAAACTAGAGCAATAAATTGTTACTTTAAAATTTTGTCTTCTGTTTAAAATATTTAATTCTCCGAAGGTTTATGTTACTTCCGGTGAAACCAAACGTGACATTAAACTGAGCCATTTGTCAAAAAATACAGTTTAATGTCACAATGCCTATTCAGATACATGGGTGCTCACCCAGGGTTTTTCACCCTGCATGATAAATTCCTCCAATATTAACGAAATTAATACTTCTGAACCAAAGAAAATGACTTTTTGAACGTATGTGAACTGTTATGCAGTATACAGGCACAAGGGTCAGAAATATATACTTATAAATTAAACATGCTTCAAAAACCCTGCATGGGCCATTTACAATCATATATTTTTGATTCTTGTGTCTGTAAACTGCAAGACAGTCCACATACGACCCTTTTAGTTGCGTTTCTATCAAAAAGTCATTTTCAGAAGTATTAAATTTATTAATATTGAAGAAATTTATCATGCGGGGTCAAAAACCCTGGGTGTGCAACCATGTGTCTGAATAGGCCCTTAAACATACGAAAGCGTCTAAGGGCCACATAGTTTCTTTTTCAATTTTTTCGACTTCAAACACGGAGTTTCCGACTTTAAACTCGGAATTTTATTTTCCCGACTTCAAAGTCGTAAATTCTGAGTTTAAAGTCGAAAGTTCCGACTTTGAAGTCGGAATTTTGTTTTTCCGACTCTAAACTCGGAAATTCCGACTTTAAACTCGGCTGCCATTTCGGAACTTTTAGCTGTGCTTTTTTTATGAAAAAGTAGATTTTTATCTCCTATTCGTTGCGATATACCAGGTGGTTCAAAAATTAGTAGAGGGGGAACGGGCATTGTATATTGTAATAATAATAATAATAATAATAATATTTATTTGCCACTGTGGTACAACCTGTACATATGGTACGTCAATAATTTATAGATATAAAAAATATTATTACACACTGATATATATGAATAAAATACAATACAATAAGTACAATAAAATATAAAATATGAAAATTAATGTCGTATATAATAATATATATAAAAGTCGTGCATATAGCTGATGGCCTAGTAAAAAATATAGCCAAACGTCAAAGATCAGAATAAATAGAAGTTAGAATAAAAGAAAAAAAGATTTAAAATCAGTGTTCATCGTAAATCATCATCCAGGAATTCATCACAACTATAGTAACACTTTTGCAGCAGCAATTGCTTTACTCTGCCAAGAAACATTTTTTCAGAGGTAATTTGCTTGATCTGTTCTGGTAATTTATTATACAGATTCATAGCATTGTATATAGGGGACTTTTTATATTTTGTTGACCTATGACTCGGAATACGCAAAAGATCACCATGACGGGTATTGTAGCTGTGCGTCGTTCTATTTGTTTCAAAATTTTCTATGTTAGATCTAGCTAATCCTATACATTTGAAAATATATATAGATGGAGCGGATAATAATTTTTCTCTAATGAATACTGGTTTACAGCTGTCTCTGTGTTCCATACTGAAAATCAGTCTAACAATGCGCTTTTGTGCTACAAATACTCTGTTAAATTCATTACTGGAACCCCATGCTGTGATATTGAGTGATATATGTGAATATGCCATTGCAAAATAAATTTCAAGTAGACTGTGCATTATATCTGTTGGATATAATACAATACCCGTCGTGGTATTAGCCAGGTGAGTAGTAGTTTTCTGACGGGTATTTGCCATAATAAGCCTACGTCGTAGGTGTATATGGAAGTAAAAAGTGAAACATCGGTCGGCAACGACTATCGTTTTATTAGATTGTTTATATGCAGTAACCAAAAATTGTCTTCATCACACTGAAGAAGATTTACGATGTGTGACTTGAGTGAAACAAAAGTACTAAAGTATCAAGATAAAACTTCAAAATTCCGACTTTTAAGTCGGAATTTCCTACTTTTATGTCGGAAAAATAAAATTCCGAGTTTAAAGTCGGAAATTTCGTATTTGAAGTTGAAAAATAAAAAAAAAAAAACTATGTGACCCTTAGACGCTTTCGTATATAGGTACAGATCCATCAAATTTCATTTCTTTATTTTAAAATCCAGTTATAGGGACGAGCCACCTTCTGCGGACACCCGGTATGTATGCAATTGTTCATACATTTTTAATATTTCAGAAAATTCTCTGATGCTCAAAGTTGTGAATACGCTTTGTTATTAGATTATGTTGCATTTGGTAAACAGATAATCGGAACATGTTTTCAGCTATTTGGAATCCGATATAAATGCTCGATTCGAATGCACTCGTCCATCACCCAGATTCAGTACCTACATTCTTCAAGCTTATGATGATGGCTAGTCGACAGACGCGCGCGTCGGTACCGCCACGCCGCGCGCCGTACCGAACTTCGAATCCCCCTCGTAATTGTTGAATATTAATGAGCTTCGGTCTAGGGAATGCGTTTACAAGCGATTATCATGTTTCCGTAGTATTTAGACTCCGCCCACCAGTGGCGAATTTTGTACTTCTGCCTCACCCGCTGCCCCACAGGTCTTTCAGTTTGTAAGGTATCACAAAATCTTAACCTAGGTACCTAAGTAAAGTACATATTCTTCTGCAATTTTGTTTTTTGATTAAGAGTTCACTGAGTGTTGAAGCAGCATAATGGATAATGCTAATAAATTTAGGGCATCTTCATGTAAGGTAAGGCGATACATCAAATATTATTTTAGGTTAGGATGGTCTGGTATGCTCATTCTGCGTTTATTAGGGGACTGTTTTTTCTCCTTATATTGCGAATAAATCTGGTAGTAGTGTCAATTTGAAAGGTACATTTACATTTGTAAATGATGTGGAATACTTTTACGTCTCGATTTTAGTTGCAGGTTTTTCAATATATTGGTGGCTTGAATGAAAAGTTTTGTGTTGGAACAGGTCTTGAACATTTTTTCACAAATCATTGTGCCATGTTTTGCAATTGGATCAACAAAAAAGACAATTTCAGAATCAAAGAATTGAAATCTAAACAAATTTTAAAATTCTAGTCAGTTCAATTTGAATATAAAGCAAATATGTAAGCACAATAGTGCCATAATCAAGGACAAGTTCAATTGTACATTCTATATTGAAATAAGACCATAATTGTTGAGTTGAATAATTATATATTTATTTATAATATTTTCGTTCCAGATGCAGTGAGAAATTCATCTCAATGCATCACAGATGATGCATTTCAAATAAATGTGATGGCTTGGCTACAATTCGCAAAAACACGTTACTTGTAGGGTTAGGTAGTAGATCGAGATGTCGATATTTAAGCTATAAATAAAGTAAATAAATAAATATGACATTTCAATATGAGTACTTATTTGTTTTTTTTGTGATATTTTAATTAAAGGTTTCAATATCAAATTTTTGTCTATTTGATCTCCAAAATTTAAATGGACATTCAAGTTAATAGGTATCATTTCAGAAGATTTTTTGGGTTGTCACTGCTTGTTTCTAAAAACTAGAAAATGATTAATTTGATTTCCATAGAGGACACATCAATACTGAATGATCTGTCTCCCATGAAGATTGTATTCATTTTTTATCAATATTAGTAGCGAAAATCCAAAAATTCTGCAGTAGTGAACAAACCTACTGGAACGTAATTTATGAAATCTTACTGTTATGTTATGGAAAGGAATAGACAAGATTGGTGGTAAGTTGCTGCTATATAAAAATATTGAATATGTTATTTTCCACAAATTTATATTCTATGTTGCGGTAACCTTGCTGCAATTACTAATTATGAAAGATTACATCCATCAATCCATTTCAGTAGTTGCTGCAACATTGTCATAAGACGTCATTTTCAATATCACATTTGCAATTTTCCTGTATATTATATGCAATGTTGCAGAAACCTTGCTGGAATAATTGATAATGGCATATACCATTTGTAATATTGCTGAACGTCCGTTTCAGTAGTTGCTGAACCTTTGCAGTAAGGTAGCAGAAAACTCTGATGTTACATTACACATTACCATGAAAGGTTACTGAAATATTGAATGAATGTTACTTTGCTTAGTGGGAATTGAAATGACTTTTTCGAAGCACATGGAAAATTGCATGAAAAACTGAATGGTATACATTTTTATATGTTTTTCTACAACTTCGTTAATAATTTTTAATATGAAGGACATGTCCAACACTCATGCCATTTTGCGTAATAACATTTATACCATCATATTAAAATCGAACTCCAAATCATTGACGACAAAATCTTCGAGAAACCCTTTGAAATTTCCACAAAATTCACTTCGACATCATGACATTCATGATAGAAACTTCCATTATTTCAATTGGCAGCAACGAGAAAATCGTCTACAATTTAAATTTTTCTTCACAAGTTCACGCTATCAATTGGCCACGTGCAACTCTCATGCAATGGTGATAATGAGAAGGTTGTTCGTCAAGTTTTCAAAATTCTAAAACTGCAGGGCCTAAAGGGCGGATTTAATATACCTTACGATTCAAAACTCAAACTTTTGGTAACTTATTAGGCAGTTCATTTCACTGCCAGCTCTAGAACTATCATGAATAACGTGTGAAATACTTCTAGCAATTTTTTTATGTTCGTTATTTGTATGTGGGGAATTAAACAATCACTCATGGCATATTCGATATCTTTTTCAGGAAATCTGAGCAATGATCGCTATTACATGCAGATACGTGGAAAAGAAACTAAACGGATGTTGATGTCTCGAGAAGATGGTTCTTTTTTATTCCGACCAAGCAAAAAGTTCTTCTTAGTATTGACTATCAAGCATGGTGGCAAACTCTACAACTTTGGAATTGATTTAGAAGCTGATGGAAAAATATACCTGGATGGCAAGAGTGGTTTTGCACTTGGAGGATTTTCCAGCTTACAGGAATTTGTCAACTATTTTTGTTGTGAACCAATTACTTTCAAGGATGAAAATATGATGATTGAGATATATATGAACCCTTTTCTAGGGCCTGATTCATTTTCATGTTATAATAATCAGAAAACTGATCATAACACCTATCAAAATATATTCTTTTCTACATATACAAAGAAATGACCGGTGCCGTGTGAAATGATAACAACTGATAAATACATAGTAACGGAGCCATCTATGCAAAATCTCTAGTGATTTTTTGAATTATTGTTAAAAATAAATGATTCTGCCGAAAAGTAGAGGTGCTTTTAGGTTTAGTACTGGGATAATAGAGATATTATCAATTGAAAATGGTGTATTTTTTTTCTTTCAGTACGGTCATGATCAAAGCAAATTTTGTTATTTTGGTGATGTCAAATATATCTGGCAGATGTGATTTATATACCGATATATTTTCAGTAATACCTAATATCCAGAAAAAATGCAAAATTTTCAAATAATGTGGTATTTTGGGTGTTTTTACCTTCCACAGTCTAAAAATGGGAAAATGTAAATTGAGTTTGCTGAATTTGCAAAACTGTAGAATGGAATTATGAAATTTATTCAGTAACGTATCGTACTTATTCTGGATATATAGGGTCCCAGGGGCCATATCTTTGAGTTCGCTCGATAAATTTCGAACGTGATATTTGCATCGCGAAAAATTCGCATGCGATACTCTTCTTGTTCGATACGCTATTCCCGAACCGAAAGCGATACAGAGTTGGTCGGTTTCGAAGGATGTGAGGAAAGTCTTAGCTTTGTTCACAAATTCAACCAATAGCTTAAAGGTATTTATCACATGACGTGGCGCTTCACTTTGACAACTGTTCTGCTTATCGAAGGCTTAGAGTGTAAACCGGCTATCTCCAATTATGCATATTTTACAGGAAACAAAAAAAAGTGTTTTGGAGACCCATTGTGAAACTGAGGGAGTCTTGGAACACCTTGTGTAGCACAATGAATCAGTAAATTTTACAACGTTCTTCACACTACCAAACTACAGATTTCAGTTTTCCCTAGAAGATGGCAACAAAATCTCAATTTCACTAAAAAGTGGAGTTGGCCGGTTTACAGTTTGGGCCATCGTTATATTTCTTGTGTTTTGTATTACTAACCAATCGATTAAAAATATCTGGTTGATTTAAAGCATTAATAACTTTATCAATGTACATGACTGACTGGATGCTACGTGTTTATTGGAAGCTGAGTCTAGCTAGTAGCTGCCACTTGCGAGGAATCCAAGACATATTAAAACATTCATATAAGCATGTTTTATTATTAATCATATTCATATACCTGCATATTTAGACTGAAGGTAACTTACTTTTGTCTCAATATTTATAGCTGACTCTACTTCCCTCCTCTATATAGGCAGACACTAGTCGAATCATCTCACGAATCAATTCTTTTGATAAATGAAGCATTCAAACGAATTCTCTATCTCAAATTTTAAATGCATTTATACGAGGGTAGAAGGGCTGATCTGCTGCTCCCGCAGCATCGTCCACTACTCCTGCAATAGCGATCATTGCAATTTCATAAAACTTTGCCATTTCGTAATATCACGGGTAAAACGTAAACAACGAATTATTTTCGAGGTAAGAATTTAAGTCAATTATTCCGATCGATAGTTCTTATCGTATGCTAACAGGTCTATCAACTATCTTTTAACGATATCGCTACCAGTCGTTATCAAGCGGTAAGCCGTAAAATATCGACAGAATTGTATTCACTATCTGTTCCTTCATCATCAATTAACTATAAATCGTTGCCAAAACATCGCTGAGCAAACGACACCTACTCGGCTGTCGTAACTGTCGATGACAATTTCCCTCATATCATGATATAATCTAAGATGTCTAAATAACCAGGTGATTCTAACGATTCGATTTTGTTTTGATTTTTTCGGACGGCACCACCTGTTGGATTACGAGTTAGTTCCATAATAACCGCGCGCAGCGGTTAGATCGATGACAGAAACTGTTAAGCGACTTACACATAACGGCGTTTTGCGTTCACGACTTTTATTTTTATAATGTTTTCTTATTGGTTCCGTTCGAGAAGGGTTATGGTGGATTTATGCAGCAGTCATAAGTCATAAGTTTTAAGTCATAAGAAAGAATATTCGTCAGTGATTAGTTGGAATATACGGACCAACCAATCATTGACGAATATTCTTCCTTATGACTTAAGACTTATGACTGCTGCATAAATCCACCATTGATGTTGTCATACATTTGACATTAATTTTATTGTTTTGGTATTATGTATTAAGTCTGATTCTGACTTTCTGATTCAGTAGTGATTCATTATCTTCTCATATTTTTTATGGTGTATTGTGTTCGTTGTATTTATCCTGTTTTCCGTTAAAATTTGTTTTTCTGTTCTTTTGTATTGTTTCCGTTAGTTTTGTGTGCAGTGTTATTTTAGATACGAGATTTCCTTGGAGAATTTACTTTGCATTATTAGTGCCTAGTGAAGATGACACGAATACGAATGTGTCTTTTGTGTGGAGAGTCAAAAGAAGGAAATCCCTATATCCCAAACCAAAGGCAAGTTGAAATTAATATTTTTTTATCAATAAATCATTCTGATTGGTAGACGAATGGTGAGGTGAAATTCATTCAAAAATCAAGCAGAGACTGTTAAGACCAAGGAAATATTCTGGGTTGTTTTCATAGCACCATTACAAAAAATACATAACTAGGAAGATTAGATGACTATTATCACCTTCTCTCATAGGACTGTCAACCAGTTGCACCCCTACGCCCTACAGAAGTCTACGATATACTTGTGCTAGCTAGGGAAGACGCATCCCTAATTACATTTTAACGTGTGATGGCATGCAAGAGTGACCAAGCTGGGAATCAACGTTGTGCCAGGCGACCACCACGACCCATTGATGAAATATCCAAAAACTTTCATGTACTGCTAGTATCAAATATGTACTATCGGTTATAATAATTCCAACAAATTAGAACTACGTATTCTTCACTCCACTTTTCTTACTATATAGCATACTAGGCAAATATTCAATGGAAAACAGCTACTTCCTTGACTAATGTTACACAGTTTATTGAATCACTTCTGCCTGACGAATGAAATAAAATTCATTAGGAAAAAAGTTTATTGTTCTGAAAATATACAGAGAAAACTTGCTTTACTTGGAGAGCGATGAGATATGTAGCTAGTGTGCACTTGAGCTAGTAGTAAGCGGAGGTCACATACATATATTACCTTATATTATGCTAAGACATCCAGATTTCCAGAATGATTGACTCCAAACATGGATTGATGACATTGGAAAACACCTTCCAGTTTCTGGACAGCTGTCTTCTGCCGAAGAGAATAAATATATTGGTTCAAGGAAGCTATTGAAAGGTGCAGTAACGTCCATATGGCTATTTAAATTCAAATTTCTAACAGTATTCAGTAACTTTGCAATACTGAATTATCAAATGGTGTTTCTTTTACTCCAATCTTGTAAGCTCAACTTCATGAATAAGCAAATTGAACAAGAAGTTTTCTTCAACATTCCAGATTGATGTGCAAAAACAAATCTGATAACACTGGAATAGTTTCATTGAATTTAAAACCCTCCGATAATTGCTTTCTCAATTCCTAGTGATAATTCATTGTGTACAGTGACATATTTGGATACAAATAGAAAAAAAAATCTCGTTCAAACCCAAAATGCACTATCCAAACTTTGAATACCTTCTTTCAAATATGAAGGTATCTAGAGAAAAGTATCTTTTTTTAAAAATACGTAAACAATGTTATTCAAAAAAATTACTTGTGATTGCAGGATATGAAATATTGTATTTTAGCTACATATAGGCTGAAACACAATAGAAGATTTATGTATTAAGCTTGAAGATTTTAAAAATAAAACAGGACGCAAAATGAATTAAAAGATTGAATTTTACCAACAAGACTGTGTGGCGTAATCAGAATAACAATACGTTTCCCGTTAAAAGAAAATCTGAAATCGTAAAACTTAATGCTTAAAACAAAAATTCAATTGTATTTCAGCCTTATCAAAACAAATTATAGCTGTTTTCGTTTTGGTTTACATTTTTTCGTAGAAGTGTCTGATCAATCTACACAAAGATCTCAGTATACTGGAAAAAAAACTCTGAATCTAGTTATTGCTTTCACCCAATTCGAATGAATGTCTTGGCATTTTACATTGCCTCTACAGTTAATTGATTTACTCGTTTTGCATTTTCAGTTTGCTCATGGCCAATGAAGAGGAGAAACTCCTCAATGAAATGTTAATTGAAATAACAATGTTACTTGAATCAAGTTATTTATGAAAGCAATGAAGTTTTTGTCTATTAATGAACTGATATTCAATTTCAAGAACTTTTTCTTTGATAGTATACTTTTGAAATTAAGTCACTGATCTAGATAAAAGGTAATTGACTTTGTTAAATTAATTCAATGGATGGATGAAATTGTATTTTATACATGTTAATGTATTATATATTTTCACCTGTGACAATGTAAATTAACTGTATGTACGTGCTGAATAAAGAAGTTTATTATTATGTTGTATCAAAATAAATATGTAGGCATATACTAATCAATGTTTCTATATTAGCATGGCTTCCAATCTTTCGTTTCACTCCTCTCCTGGTCCATCTTGTGATAACACTGCCTCCGACTCAACCATACCAGATATTCCTTTACCAAGTCCAATTACAGAAATACCTGACACTTCCGAGATAGAACAAACATTTTCATTAACAGAAAAATTTGATATAATGACAGACCTATATTCTTTGATTTAACAAGATCAAGCTCCATGATAGATGGGGTTATCATAAATTAGAGGAACATGTAGTACTGTCAAAATTGACAGCAATGAATAATGATTTACCCTACCTTGAGCGAACAGTGGTTTTGAGGAATCACTCAATTTGTGCTGTTGCTTCAAACAAATTTCTCTATTTCATAGACTTTGTCACTACCATTGATAATTTAGAAGATTACGTAAAAATGGTAGATGAAATATATATTTGCAAAGGATTAATGAAGTCCTTCCTGTGAAAGTTTCATTTCTACTTTTGCAAACGAATGCAGATTCTGTTCAAAATATAATAGTTTTTAAAAGAAAATGAGCGAAAAGAAAATGTATGATTTCTTAAAAAATCTAAAACTAAACAACAGTTCTGTATCAGAAAAAGAAATAGGCAATTGGAATCTATTATAATTAAAATGAGAAAAAAAAATTATTGACTCCAATAAATTGGAAAACTACATAAGACATCTCCTAGTGAATAGACAGGAAATGATAAAAACATGTTGTTAAGCTAGTCAATGCAAGAAAACAGGTAAAAGATATACTTTGGACTTGATGAATAAATACCTGCAATTTGGTTGAAATCAAAAGTCCAAAATTATATAATCATATGAGGGAAAATAATAAATATACTACCTCGCCATCTCCATATGTACCCAGTCGAGGTGAGTATTGAATATATTTAAATCCTTTATTGATAAAATTCGTATCATTGACATATGAAACAATCCCATTATCAAAGTTCAGGTTCAAAAGGCTCAGGTTTGTTAAAATACTGATTGAACATCAATTTAATGGTAATAATAATAATGGATTATGATGAACTTCATGCATAGAGGAAAAAATCTACAAGCTAGCAGTTAATTACTGAATATTCTACAAAGTTAAATCTTCTACTCAACATTAAGTTAATTAACTCAGAATTATACTCTAGTAGTATTGATTTAATTGAAATAAAAAAAATGCTGTTTTATTACAATAAAAGTATTTAAAATAATTAAGTGGATAGCGGTATTAGGTATGAGCAAAAGCAATTTATAAGGGTGTAATTCTACTACCACATTCACTAATCGTTGTTTTTAAGGTATATAAGGAACATAGATGGCAGTTTTGTCATCCAGAAAAGAGTTTTTTCACTATTGAAAGAAAAAAACTAAGCATTTGGCAGAAAATGAAAAACATGTATCTCTTTTGGTGGATGAATGCAAAATAACAAAAACTAAAAAGTTTGTTTAAAATCTGATGGATTTTATCGGATTTGTTGACTTGGGTGATGATACTCCAGAAACTAACAAAGACAATCTTAGGGACCATGCTTTGATTCTAATGTTTCAACTATTTGCCGGTCGTGGTCTCCAAGCTTTGGCATGTTTTTTGAGTGGAGGTGATGTCATTGAGGAAATTTTGTCCAAAATCATTCTTGAATGTGTTATTCTTTGGAATTGGAAAATGTGGGAACATCTTGGTGTTGAGAATAGCCTGTAATCTTGGTGTGAGCATCCTATGGATGCTTCAAGGAATTTGAGATTGTGTTCCGATTTTCCACACCTCATCAAATGCTTGAGAAATAACTTGATGCTGAAAAAGAAATTCAGAGTATCAATCAATCAAATATACTTCATTTATTGTCAAATATTACACATCTTGTGGATAAAGCAATTATTAAAACTGAGTGTAAAAGGGTCAAACAATACAAAATGGGTAATACAGATTAAAACCTTGAAATATAACTCGAACAATACACAATAAATATATACATTTATGTCGGGGCGTGGCGCAGTGGTCAGAGCGTCCAACTCTGAGTCGAAAGGTCCGGAGTTCGAACCCTGGTTGGGCTGGGATTTTTTAATTTAATTTAACCGATTAAATTATTAAAATCTCGTGGCTAGAGTAGGGTGAGTCCTGCACGATTCACTGTTGCGTTCCAATTAACAGTGCTGCTCCTAAGGTGGCGTATGGAGTTAGTAACAAGGCCTATAAAGAACACATGGCTAATGACCAGAGCAGTCGATGCCAAAAAACACCAAAGAAAAAAAAAAATATATATATATATATATATATATATATATATATATATATATATATATATATATATATATATATATATATATATATATATATATATATATATATATATACATATATATAGATATCATTTGTCAGTACGGCACCATTTAACATATGTTTTGTATTAAGAGGCACCCATATAAACCTTGTAGCACCCGACTTTGGGTGCCACTTTGTTCCGCATGGAAAACATTTTATTATGATAGAAAACTGCATCATTTTATGAAGAAAAAGGGGGGGTGCCTCATGACCAATTTTTAGCCAGCGACATATTGATTAGTTCAGCCTTTTCACTGTAGAGGGCGCTTTGCTTTATACGAATGTATAAAGAAAATGAAATTAAACAATTTGACACCCGAAGAATACGATGTATTGAGGCACCCGTAAAAGCGGCAACACTGGTCTATGCAGCAATTTCAAACATGGATTTTGTCAATATTCAAGACGGCGGCTCTAGTATGGCGGACGAGATTTGTGATCAGAGTCAGATTTGAATCAAAATTGATATATAAGGGTTTTTAGGTCGCAGATTTTGGATTTCTTGTCAAAATTCATGAATTCAAGATGGCGGCTCCAGTAGAGCAGACGAGATTTGTAAATAGGGTCAGATTCGAGTCAAAATTGGTATGTGGGAGTTTATTAGGTCGTAGATTTCGAAATTTTTGTCGAAATCCATAAATTGAAAATGGCGGCTCCAACATGGCGGACGATATTTGTCATTATGGTCTGATTGGATTCCAAAGTGTGTGAGGGTTTTCGGGTCAGAGATTATGAAATTTTTGTCAAAATTCATGAATTAAAAATGGCGTACGATATTTGTCATTATGGTCTGATTCGTTTCCAAAGTGTGTGAGGGTTTTCGGGTCAGAGATTATGAAATATTTGTCAAAATTCATGAATTGGTAGACGAGTTTTGTGATCATGATCTGATTCGATTCAAAATTGGTATGTGGGGGTTTTTGGGGTGGGAAATTATGATTTTTTAGTCATAAAAAATTATAGTTTCAAAAACTAAAGAACATGGCTCACTTCTAACTGGGAAGTTGAAAATAATTGACAATGATATTACTCAAATGTAAAATAGCGTGGGGTGCTTGACAAAGTTATCTTGAGCTCTTGAACGCTCAGTATTGTTAAACCAAAATAGAGGATATGAGAATATAGATCGAAAGCAATCACGTTTTTTTCACATTTGAGAATTTAATTGTCAATTATTTTTTAAATTTTTTAGTCCATGTTAGAAGTAAAATAGGCTTTTTAGTTTTTTTCAACTATCATTTTCTCTGTCAATAAAAAAAATTGTCGTCAACCAGTTACATCTCACGAGCAACCCTAAGAACTCTTCGAAAAACTTGTGGGAGCTAGAGAAGACGTAGCCCTTACCTTTCAGCGTGTGATGCTAGGCGCGGGACCGAGCTGAGATTAGAACCCATACCGATGACTGGATTGAGAAGTGAACACCTGACCACTCGCCACCTTGGCCCATTCATGATAATTTGAACGTCATTCCGAAAACGTTGAGTTGAAGTTGGTGAGAGTGTATGTTACTTTGCAGCAATAATAGATAGACAATACAATGACGCCAGAAAGCATTCAAGGAATAGCTATTTGTGAATTCAGAGCGCAAATTGATGGATTGTCGCTCGACGTAGAGAGTTACCGCGCGACGCATCAATTCCCTTTTGTATTCGAATTACACACAGTATTTTTTCGACAAATGCAGATTTCAGACAAAGAAAGAACTCGATACTTCATTGAACATACATTATTACCTAAGAATAATGGATATCGTCGGCTTAGCAATACCAATAATTAGAATTACCTGTAAAACATTAAAAGTATAAATAACTTTTGCCAAAGTCGGTATCGAAATTGCTCGCAGTCCAATCATTATCTCAAATAAAAAATGCGAGTCTAAAGAATCGAACTCCTGCCGTCGGCGTGACAGGAAGAGTTTCTAACCACTAGTCTAATTTGTTCACAATAATTAAGAACATATTTCTCAATATGATGCCGGCAAATCGAAAGCTTCGTAATAATATTAAATGAATAATAATAAAACTTTTTTTAGAAGCATTAGAGATCAACAAAAGAAGAAATTCCAATAATTTACTCAATGACCAGTTAGATTTAAATTATTCACCACTTCTTAATCTCTTTAATAATTAAATGCATCTCTGTGTTGACCCTGAAGGGATCCTCGATAAACAGGTAGCAAGCTACCTGTCTATCATTATGTGTATCATTGTACCGTTCTTCTATTGTTTACCTTACTTCAAATTACTATAAATATGGTTGTACATTTACTGAATTCCATTTTATGTTTGAGAAAGCTGTATTAACAGCGAAACGCGTCACATATTACATCTAGTAATATATTGTGGATATCAAAAAACAAGTGTTTTTTATTTAATTCTGAGTAATAATAAAACTGATTCACAAACTACTCTGAAGAGTATAAAGTATAATTGAAATGTACCTTTTTGATGAGATAGTCTTTATCTACGGCTTCATGTAAAAATCCTTGTACATTTTCAGAGGTAAATATTATTTTGGATTATATTGCTCTACATTCAACAGATTGTTTCTTGAGAACGCGACAAGCTTAGAATATTTGTTGATGTTTTTATTGTTTTTGACATTCAAGCATGTCCGTAGCATCGAATACATAGACCAAAGAGTTAATGGCTTCAGGGTCTCAGATCTTTCTCCAAAATGAGCCAGTAGGTAATAATTTTCCTGAATACTAATAAACCTTTTTCGATTGGCACCAAGTTATGATTGTTCGTATTGTTATTCATATTTATGTCTCGATTTTTCTGGAAGAAGATGTATAAGGTGGATTCATGCAACATCACTAAAACTAAAATGAATTAAAGATTTAGATGAATTTTAAAATAGGAAAATGACGGTGTTCATGTAGCATCAATTTAATGAAATCAAAGGTGCATTTAGTCAACATCATGAAAGTGTGCCTAAATATATGTTAAAACGGAAAGTCGAATCTGTTATATCAAATGGCACCGTTTATACAACAATGTTAAGTTTATGCTAAAAACCTTTGATGTTACCGTTATGTTCATGATAATGCTTGTGTTAAAGTTGACTAAATCCACCCTAAGAAAGTACTAGACATGCGCATATCATTCCAAATGTTGATTTTTGAAACCTCTTGGTATTCTTTGTTTAGAAAACAGAAGGTGATTAAGGTGAACCATAACCTGAGATTATCGTGGTTTGTTGATTTGATGTATTCTGTTCTGGTGTTTATGGCATGAAAACTATCACCAAGATAAAGAATTGTGGTTTTGTACTCAGTGCTTCTGGGAGCCTCTGGAGTTGTGAGGAATCAGAGAAATAGAAAATAAGGCGTCATACCAATGCTGAAATTGCGAAGCAAATTTGTCAATTTGGCTCTTTCAGTATATTAAATCGGATGCCGAAAAAGAGATCTTTGCATAAACTCGGATGACGCCCAAAATAGTTTCTCTCTTATCTCTTGTCATATATGAACGAAAACTGTTTGACGAGTTCAATTAGCTGACCATTAGTATCCATAAAAAAACAAAACACGAAGATATAGATCTAGACAAGAAATTACTCAAGGATAAAACATAACATATTTCTTCTTTGGAAGCAATCAGCTGTGAGCAGAGATTTTCGTATGTCACCTTTGTGAATCTTCCCCAGGGCAAGACCACACATGTACTTTTTCTAATTTATGGAAGAAATTAAGTTATTAGTTGAAAGTTGGCAATCTTTCTTAGTTTTAATGTTGATTTCAATTGCCCAGTTTCTTGCATGAACACGTCCATTTCATTACATTTTCTTTCATTCGTAGTTTTAGTTTTAAATTTATGCTTGCGATGTGCGAAAAATGCGACTTTAGGTGGATTCATACCTAAAGTCGTATTATTCGCACATTCTGCCACATGAGGAGGTGTGTTAGATTATTCACTACACTATTTTCCATGGATACCTACTTGTTTATTCCCAACAGTATGTACCATACAAATGCGAGCGTTTTTTTATTTTTCCGCTTGACAGCGGAAATGTTGTCATTAATGACATTCATCGAAAAACATCAACTTTGCGTTGAGATTTGAATGAGCCAAAGGCTACTTTGGTATGCGGTGGTCTAAAAACCCTATTTTGATAGTGATTGAAATTATTCCAAGATTTAAAAAAGAAATATTACAGTTTCGTCTATTTGCCTTCGTTACTCATTACGAATATGAGCTTTTATTTAGCCTCACCAGTCCCGGTGCCTGCCTGTAATGAAATCTTGCCTATTGAATTAGAGCGACTTCTTGTTATCCGATTAACTTCCAGTGAAAATGCAATATAGAATATTGATGGAGAAAAAACAAAATGGCGGATGCAAGATGGCAAACAAGATTTGTAATAATTATGTTATAATTGGTATGTGATAAAATTGGTATGTGGGGGTTTTTGAGTTCGGAGAATTTGAACTCAGAATTCAAGATGGCGGCTCCAAGGCGGCAGACGAGTTTCGTGATTATTATCCGATTTGATTGAATATTGGTATTTGGAAGTTTTCTGTGTCTGAGATTATGAATTTATTGAAAAAAAAAATTCAATTTAAATTGGACGCTTCAAGATGGCGGAAAATTTTGTGATCATGGTCTGATTCGATTGAAAATTGGTATATGTAGAATTCTGGGGTCGAAGATTATGAATGATTTATCGTAATTCATAAATCCAAAATGGCGGACTCCAAGAAATTTCGTGGTTTCTTTACATTCTATAGTATTATTGTCTAGTAATAGTACAGGTAGCTTGCAACGAAGGCTAGTATTTTCATGTTAGATACATTCAATGAGAGTAAATTTAAATCAAACCATCCTTTAATGCGGTCAATATCTCTAGAAATGGTTTGAAATAGATTAGCCTCAGTCTCATCGTGCCATTGTATGGTAGTATCCTTGGCAAATAAAGTGAAACTATCTGATATATTCAAATTGGTCCTGTCATTAACATATAATAGGAAAAGTACAGGACCGAGTACCGTACCTTAGGGTACACCACAGCAAATAGAATGGAGTGGTGAGTGATGATTTCTTTTGACATCCTGATGACGATTTGATACAAATCTGACAGCTTAATTCAATCTGTAGGCGTGGTTTTCCCATACCTGTAGTGTAGATCTGCATTTACCGAACACTCCCAGTGTTACCCATTCTAAATGGCAGCACCCTTATAAAACAGGGTATTACTCGAGAACCTCGTGTATTAGTGGAATAACTTGGGATTTTTGGGAGTTGATGTAATACTATTTCCTCAGCGGTTTCCCCCTCGGTATGCATCTTGTACGCATCAAAAGACACTTTTAGGCTGGTGCCAAAACGAATTTCAAACACTAACATTGATAAAGAAAGTAACAGGCAAGCACCAAGTGGAAATAGGCGTTGGGGTTCCAACTTTGAGGAAAAAATATTTAAACACGAAAACGGTGATATATGGATGAAATATAGGGGCCGAAAACGAATTTTTGCTATTTGCGCAAAACGTGGCCTCTTTCATTGGAAAAATCCAAAACTTTGAATTCAACACTTTTTGTCATAATCCCAAATTAACCGAAAAATAGTAATTGATTTTTTCTGGCTCATAAAGGTTTCCCAAACCAACGTGGAACGGGAGCGGGAACGGGATGAACACGAGACTACATTCGATAGTAGGATATATAAAAATGTATACCAGTGCGATTATTCGTATTCTAAAATGCAGGCAAACAGCGAAATATGTTTGGTTTGCTCCGTGCGCTGTTTTTCTAGATATTCGCACAGTTCCCATTTTCCGTTCCCGCTCCCGCGTCCCGCTTTGGTTTGGGGAAACCTTATATTATTATTCAATGCACATGAGAATTTATCTTCTGAATTGCGGAAAAATAATGATCAGTCGACACAAAAAAAAGACATAAGTATATCATCAAATTTTTATCTGAATTAAATCATTTATATACGAGAAAAAAATTAAATACTGATAAATAGGTTTCCCATCATTTTGACGGTTATGAGGTCAAATGTCAATATGGCACCCATTCAACACCTCTTTTGTTATCGAGGCATCCATATAAACCTTGTAGCACCCGTCTTCGGGTGCCACTTTTATTCGGGTGTATAAATTTTAACTTTGATAGAAAACTGCATTTCACGGCATTTTATGAACAAAAAAGGAGGGTGCTTCATGACCAATATTATAACTAGCGATTCGAAATACAAAACTATACTACTGAGACAATTATTCGTGAAAGATAAGGGTATTTTTTCGAAAAATGTACAGAACCCGAAAGCTAGTTGTCTTTTGAATTGCGAAAAAATCATGCTCAACCATAAGGAAAAATCCTATGTTAGGTTACATAGAATAAACTGTTTGCTGCAGGTCAAGCATATGTAGCCTTGATCCAAGTTATATCATAGCAGGTCTTCAAATCGAAATATTAAACTGCTCCAAGTTAAGACGGCGGAAAGTCTTTGTAATGTTGATGGTCTGAACGAAATGGATCGAATGAGAAACTCATACAAGTAATTAACTAATAAGCATACCTATTGTATTATTGAAGCTTAATTCAAAATCGCAAAAGGAATTGTAGTTCAATTATATTATAGTATTAAAAACAAAAGTATGAAATATTGTAATAATTACTAAATTATTCATTTTATAATACTAAAAAGTTTAAAATAAACCAAACAAAAATTGAAACAAGCTGTCATTAAAAAAATACACTGAAAAAAAGAAAATAAACTTTTGAGTAAATCAAACCCATAATTTTGATATATTATACAATTTTCAATAATATAAAAGCTTTTTGCGAGAATAGATCTTGACACAAGTAACTCTTAATAATTACGTAAATTGAATGTATTCAGGAAAATCTTGCGACCAGCCTTTAGATCATTCAAAATTGTATAGAAAAATTATGGGATCAATTCACTTCAGAGTTTATTTTCTCGTTTTTAAATAAAAGCTTGATTTAAAAAAAAAATATTTCAAGTTCTTTTATCACAATATATCATGTCGTGACGAACTACATCCCGAAACTTCCTTTCTTCATATATCCTATCCGTGAAAAGCCGTGATAAAAGCTAGTATCATCTGAACTGAAGAATTGAAGAGAACTTCCAGCTATGTTTCCAAAAAACATAATTCACAGTTTCAAAAGTTTGCGTAGCCGGAAATACTCGTACGTTGATCGTTTCAACAAAATTGACGTTCAGTGCGGAATTCATTTAGCACTCCCATTCAAATATAATTTTAATAACCGGCCGGATTTACGACATATAAGTAAACTCTTTTGAGTCTCACGACTTCCTTACCAAATCAACAGATACGGATCCTGTTCTTGATTTAACTTCAAGTGATCTTAAGAATTTTTGACCAATCACGAACTGTTTCTACAACACAATGGCGCAACTGCAACTGTCAAACTTTGGAACGGACACCAATTGAAACATCAAATTGCGATATAATATCTCTCCTCAAACCTATTTCATTGAACGCATAGGTACAGTGTCGCATAACATTTCGTGTGATCCTAACAAATGTTCATATTTTACTGATAATAAATGACGTGTGTTGAATACCATATCGCTAATCTACTGAAGAAATAAAAGTGAATTAGGATTTGCATATATCTAAAATACTGTGTTTTTGTGATAGAAGATGCTTCATATATGTTTTTTAGCTTTTCATTGATCCAATTTTTTTCTTTATGTTGTTTTTATATTTTTGATATCTTATTCAATTATCGTCGATTGAAAGTGCAAAGAGTGTGGACACAAAGTCGGATTCTGACAAGGAATAAAATTGTAGTCATCGACTTAACGGTGAAAAAGCCGTGATGATGAATGTTCTGAATATACTTCCGATGCTTGATTATTTTTCAGTTAGGCACCCTTCAATCTGGCAACACTGGTGGGTGTCGGTTTGAACAATACTGACAGAACTATATACACATGGGGTGCTTTTTGTCCTGTATTTCCAGTGGTGTCTCTTTCGACAACGTTTTGAATATACATTTATACACTGGGTGTGATATTGACACCGCTTGAATGGGTGCCACTTAATACGAAAAATACGTATATATATATATGCATCCACCATACATTAAAGACTCAGGCGAATTACAACCTCAGTATACTGACGCCACAATATCATCCTCAATTTTTGCCTCTACTGAACACTTTTTTATTACCAATTTCCAACGCTAGAAGCCTAGAAGCCTAGAAGCGAGTTGAATATGTTGGTTTGTCAGAAATCTGTACATTGTTTGAGGTAAAGTAGAAATCTGAAGAAAAAGAAGAGTTTGCATGGGGTGGTAATGTTAGAACTATGATGAAACTTGTATATATTAGTTCAGCATTCTACCACGTGTGGCGTACACGTCATATACCTACGGAATATATTTTATCTGTTTCAGTAATGTTGCGAACTCACTGATATGGCAACATGGTAACGATTATTACTAATCTCATTCTTGGACAGTTCAAAGCAGGTATGACTGCCTTACGCGGGGAAGTTGGAAATTCACAATAGACTGAAAATAAAGCCTGCATATTATGGATGTTGGAGGAACTTTTTTTCGGGCATTTATGAAGATACCTTACACGTACAGGGTCATTCATTAAATGATTTTTTGGTATGAAAGTGAATTTTATTGAATGAGGCAGAGCCGGAGTTCAACAAAGCACGCGAGTGCAAAGAGTTGTTTATAGGCAAATTGCAGCGATTATATCATTTATTTGAATGTTCAATCTGAAGTTTTGAATTTCTAATGTAATAATAACTTAAATGTGAAAAATCTTGGGTGTTCTTCACCTATATTCTTATAATATTAATATTTAGCGTTCAAGAACTATATACGTAAAGAGCATTTTTTACATTTCAGAAATTATTAAAATTTATTTTCTACTTTTCAGTCAATGTTAGGAGTGAAGTGTCTTCTTTAGTTTTTTGAACTAGAATTTTATTTTTACTTTTTTTAGTTTTTATACATGTTCAAAAATTCAAGCTTAGGAGAAACACCTACTTAACAATTTGGACCGAATCTAACTATGATCACAAAACGGGTCCGCTATCTTGAATTCTGACAATAGAATCATAATTTCGAACCCCGAAAACTCCCAGATACCAATTTTGAATATAAACGGACCATAATCGCAAAACTCATTTTGGAGTCTCCATCTTGAATTTTTCAATTTTGACAAAATAATCATAATCCCCGACCCAAATATCCTCAGATGACAATTTTGAATAGAATTGGCCCATAATCCCAAAACTTGTCTTCCATTTTGGAGCTACTATCTTGAATTTCTCAATTGTAACAATAAAATCATAATCTCCGACCTTGAAAACCACCAGATACCAATTTCGAGTCGAATCGGACCATTATCATAAAACGGGTCCGCCATATTGAAGCCGCTATCTTGAATTTTTGAATTTTGACAAAGAATCATAATCTCCCAAAACCCCTAGATACCAATTTTGAATTGAATCGGACAACAATCTCAAATCTCGTCAGCCATTTTGGAGACGCCATCTTGAATTTTTGAATTTTAACGAAAAAATTATAATCTCTGACCCCGAAAACCCACAGATATCAATTCCGAATAGAATCAGACCAGAATCGCAAAACTCGTCCGTCATTTGGAGCCGCCATCGTGAATTTTTGAATATTGACAACAAATCATAATCTCCGACCCGGAAAACCTCCAGATACCAAGTTTGAATAGAATTGGCACACAATCACAAATCTCGTCCGCCATTTTGTAGCCGCCATATTGAATTTTTGAATTTCAACAAAAGAATCATAATCTCCGACCCGAAAACTCCCAGATACCAATTTTGAATATAAACGGACCATAATCGCAAAACTCTTTCGCCATTTTGGAGTCGCCATCTTAAATTTTTCAATTTTGACCAAAGAATCATAATCTCCGACCCGAAAACTACCAGATACCAATTTTGAATATAAACGGACCATAATCGCAAAACTCTTTCGCCATTTTGGAGTCGCCATCTTAAATTTTTCAATTTTTAACAAAGAATCATATTCCCCGACCCAAATATCCTCAGATAACAATTTTGAATAGAATTGGCCCATAATTCCAAAACTTGTCTTCCATTTTGGAGCCACCATCTTGAATTTCTCAATTCTAACAATAAAATCATAATCTCCGACCTTGAAAACCCCCTGATACCAATTTCGAGTCAAATCGGACCATTATCACAAAACGGATCCGCCATATTGAAGCCGCCATCTTGAATTTTTGAATTTTGACAAAAAATCGTAATCTCCCAAAACCCCTAGATACCAATTTTGAATTGAATCGGACAACAATTCTCAAATCTCTTTCGCCATTTTGGAGACGCCATCGTGAATTTTTAAAAATTGACAACATAATCATAATCTAGGACCCCGAAAACCCCCAGATACCAATTTCGAATAGAATTGGACCATAATCGCAAAACTCGACCGTCATTTGGGCCGTCATCTTGAGTTTTTTAATGGTGACAAAAGAATCATAATCCCCGACCCCGAAATTCCTCAACTTCCAATTTTGAATAGAATCGGCTTATAATTAAAACTAATAATCAAACCATTCACCCTCATTCTAATACTTCGACAGTAACAAATCTTTAGTCTTCGCGATAAAAATGAGTGAATTTTCCCGCCATTGAAGAATTTTTACTGTTTGTAGGTATACTGGGAATAATACCAGTAATTTCTATTCATTAATAAAATCCGATAATATTTCATTCACCTTTAGAACTCCTTGCGGTCAACATCATTTTGTAGGCTCTTGTTGATTTGTCCATTTTCAATTTCCACCAGTACCTCACACAAACAGACTTGAAATAATCATCCGTCAATTGAAAGTATTGGACGCTGGGTAGCTAGGGGATTCCCACAATAACACACTAGACGTGGCAATAGACGTGGCAACAATGCCTGACGTTATAATGTATCGTATATGAGTTTTTAATGTTCACATTTCGGATAAAATATACAAAACTGACGTGATAATGACAGTGATTTGTGAAGAGGTGCCAAGGTACTATCAATAGTGAGAAAACATATTTTATTATTCTCATATTAGTACCATCTGATCGGTTGAGGTGGGGATAGGGCTGTTCGTGATGAATATACATGAGCCAAACTCAGGCTATACTTGATTCTTCAACAAGACGCTGTAAGGTATGCGATCTGGTTTGACGTCTTAATGTTCATAGATGTAAATATATATATATATATATATATATATATATATATATATATATATATATATATATATATCCCACTATCTTCAGGGCGTCCGTACATTGACATATTACTATCTTCCAAGCGTCCGTCTCCAACTGAGCGTCCGTATACGGACGCTCTGTTGATTTCCTATAGAAAATGTGCTCAAATCTTCATAGTAGTTTACAGATTTGAAAATTTGCCGGACGCCGTCTTAATAGTAGGACCTCCTTTTTTGTATACTTTTGTATATTATTAGTTCACCGGGTTTACCGCTAGCGGCGCAAAGAGCACCGTCTGTATATTTCTCGGAGTATGATTTACTTTTAGACTGCCGATTTCCAAGCGTCCTTCAAGTTGTGGTGAATACGGCAACGCTGAAGAATTTCAATGAGCATTGTTTGAAAATCGTTATTTGCGGTATTCGTTAGTAATCGTGAATGATATTTGGTGTGCTGATAGTAAAGTAAGTTTGAAAATAAATGAAGAATGGACTCACAGTAATATTTATCGTTGTACTTGTTCATTATTTCAGCTTGAGTTTATGAACGAGCAAATCCAAATGCATATCTGCGACAAAGGTTTTGGAAATTAAACAGCTAATTATGTGGAAATCCTTGTCAGTTTCGAGAGTTATTTTCATTTCTGATCTTGGCAAATTTATATGTGTTGTTTTCCAAAAGAGTTCATGATATTGTGTTGCAGTCCATATCAGTGGAAAACTAAGTCATTAAAAAGTTGAATATTCCAAAAGTACATCAAACTCTAGAAGTTTTTCACCTCCTTCAAATAAAAACTACAAAAATTGTTTTTTCTGTCAACCTGCTGCACCCTCACCACAGCCCTCAGAAGTATTCTTCGAAAGACTTGTGCAAGCTATAGAAGACGTACGACAATTGCACCCACGCCCCTATGATAGAGAAGCGAACCATCACCATCACGGCCCAACTGGTACAAGTGGTTATAAGTTGTCCTCAGAAAACTTTCTTGATACTTGGTATATGAAAGAAAAACAATAAGAAGTTCTGCATATCACAAAACTAGGAGCGCTTCAACGCAAATGTAAAAATCTCTTATGATATATGGGGAGGGACAACGATAATATTATTTTGGCTCCAGAATTCAAGACCGTCAATTCGAAATCTGACGAAGAATGCTAGTCAGAAAAGTTGTTCCAAATGATGTGTGTAGATTTGAAGTCAAGTTCATATGCAGGGAAGGATATATCATTTCAGCTTCAGAGTAAAGTACCTTCATTTTGAAGAACATCGAAAAATGCTACTCAGAAAAGTTGTTCAGAATTGAATTTCATATACAGGGTGACCCAGGGTTAAACCGCCAAACTTTTAGGATCGGTTTTTTAGGTAAAAATAAGACTTTTGTTTCTTATACTCATGTTTCCTAACTAGCTTCGTTTTCGAGATACAGAGTGTCAAAATTTCTTACCCTGCAGGATGTCCTGAGTTAACCCCTATGGATTTTTGCATAAGGTACAATGAAAACCAAAGTGTATGTTGAGCCCATCAACGACCAAGGTATTTTCCTAGAAAGGATTGTACAAGCAGCTGTAGAGATCACACCAGCAAGATGCCGTTCAGCTGCAGAATCCATCCTTCGTAGGTGAGAACTTTGCATTGAAAGAAATGGTGGCCATTTTTGTGAATTTTTGTTTTCTCTTTACCTACTAATAAAATACAATGAATACGTTTGTCCTAATATCAATTTCTCAGAAAGTTTTTTTTCTTGTTACATGAAATCGGTTTTTAAATTATTTCTCAAAAATGAAGGAAGATACTGAAATAAACAAAAAAATTGTATTTTTATTGGCCTAATCCAGAAAAAAAACTGAACATGCAAAAAAACTGTGGAGTACAATGATTCGTTCTAACATTAATGAGATTAGCCCTTGGGACGCCACTGGAAATAATAATGTTGCCATAAGTAAATTAAAAGAAACCCCTTATTACCGCATATTAGCAAGACAGATTTTATTGAAATCAGCTAGAAGGTTTTTAAATAATATGATGAAAAACTGATATTTTGTAAAAACGTTGAACACTCTGTATTTCCAAAACAAAGCAACAAAGGACACATTGTTATAGGAAAAAAGTTTCCTTTTCAACTAAACAAACGATCCTGAACGTTTGGCAGTTTAACCCTGGGTCACCCTGTATAAGTTCAAAATGATAATCACACAAATCCTAGTTGAATTATTTTGTAAATACAAGTTTTGTAAGGAAAAAAACATTTTTGAAAAAGAAAAAACATTTTTGAAAAGGCATTGATTTTATTAAAAATCTGATTTTTTCTAAAGAGTTTTGCAGCCTAAAGAAAATAATATTCAAGTATCAAATATTGACTTGTCATGTACAGTGGTGGAAAATAAACATGATTGTCGAGCAAAATGGTATAACAAAATTATTTTCTCTTAAGAAATCTCATTGTTTAAATTTATAGATGGCACAGTAGTACAAGAGATGTAATGATAATATTTTTGACGGAATGAGCTTCTAATGCTTTTCATAAAAAAACTGAGGGATTCGTAAAAAACAATTTGAGAGCAAAAAATGTAACTCCAGACATTCTAATGAATGTATTAGGAAAATTTTCTACAAGGACTGCTATTTTTATGTAAAGAGAATGTGATCATGAAGAGGCGAAATTTCAATAATAATGATGACACTTTCTTTGAAACAGTCGTAGAATGTACCCAAACACACTGCATGTGCGTGTAGAGGCCCGATATTATTATTTTTCGTTTCGTGTAAAAGAAGAACTGATGAAATCCATTTCAATATTCAATATTGTTAGAGTATATGCAAAATTCAAAGTAATTTTAGAAATGACTCTGTTAAAAATTGTTCGTTGTGAATAATTTTTCATTATTCGCAACATTTTTTCATGTTTCAAGTTTTGCCCGTCAATTGCGTATTTTCACCACTCTGCACATCACTTGTCTAATTTTGATAATTTCTTAGAAAGCAGAATTCTTCAAAGAAAATTCATAAAATCAAAAATAAAAAGTTTATCGTTTGACGGGTGAACCATCTTCAAGTAATGGTGTCACCGAAAATTTCTTCAAATCTACAACCAGTGTTTTTCCTTTTGAGATTCAAAGAGCTGACCTGATTCAAGAAATGTACTATGAATTGCTTCAAATGAATTCCTAATGGGCAAACACAGACAATATTGATATTTCTTTTGAATTTATTCTATTTCAATAGTTACATGAATATGTTTTATGTTATTTTTTGTAGGAATATTTTGTTAATTCCATATTAATGAAATAATTTTATTTGGAATATTTGTTTTTTTGGAAATACAGCTATACTTTTTTGCTGATGATGATCTAATGGTAGACTCTGTTATTGATTTTCAATAAACCTAATATATACTGTTCTACCTTCATTTGCCTGACAACCTATACCCGTTACAGATCTATCTTTTGAATATCTATAGAGTAACCCATTTGAATGTGGGTACCTCAATGAATTTTTTACAAGTTGTCTCTACTATAACTATAACTTGTAAATTAAATTCATAATTTTGTTCAGAGACAAAAATCCAAAAATCTTTTTTTTTTAAACAAAATTCCACCACGCCACCAGATTTATGATAGTTTCAAATTGGCATGACAGAAATAACACAAAAAAATTATTAAAGAAAATTATCTCTTGACAGCTTGTTGGAATATCAACGTTCCACAGTCTGAAAATGAAAAATTGTTAATTCACGAAAATTTGTAAAAGTGTAGAAGGGCAACGAATCAATATACCCGATAAGTTACTGCCTTCGAAAGACTGTCGTCTTGAAAAAAATTGTTTAATTTTTTCGTAAACTCATCGTATTCTCAAATTTGCCTTTTTTGAAAATATTATTTTAAATTTACAGAGAATAACTTTTTTTTTAATCGCTGACGTTAACTGACATGAACGAAATCAAACAGGAAAATATTATATTGAAGGAAGATAATAAACAATTATCTCAACATCTCAACGGATTGAATCCACTGAAAGGAGACTGAAGAAGTATAACCTGATTATTTCAACTCAAATTGGGGATTGATGAGAAAGATATAGAAATAAGGGATGAATTCAGAATGAAAATAATAAAACTCGCCCCATTGTAATTGAGTGCTTGACTAATAGACTGAGGTCTGAGATATTATACCGGAAGACTATATCAGATCAAAACATTATTATTGTCACAACAAAAGGCTGCAGAAGAAAACGGTCGTGAAGCAAAAATAAAGGAACCTCTCTGATAGTGGATAGAATCAGCCATACTTACGAAGAACTATATAGAGAGCAAGTTGGCAGCAGAAAACTCAACAGATACGACTGCAAGTAAATCAAGCACAGTTGAAGAAGAAAACCCGAAGAAATGAACAGCAGGAGAATTGGAACATGCCGACAGACCTAGAGTAAATAAATCAGCTCGAACTTTCGAGATTTTCATTTAAGATTCCAAATAGATTTTTTTCCTATATCTCTTATTTTTCATCACATTTGTTTTTCTTTATTTATTTCAATAGTGTTTCCGTATTTTGATTTTCACTCATGTTTTGTTTCAGATAAAATGTCACATTCACAGAGATTTAGCCACCTGAATATTACATCGCTGTTACCAAACTTATCATCTTCGAAAGATCTCAATACTTTACAGAAAAATCTATCCTATGCCTGAGTGAAACTTAGCTGTCCGATCGAATTCATAGTAATATATGTCATGTGAATGATTATGTTTCCTTCAGAAGACATCGTCTGAAAAGTAGAGGAGGGGGCGTTGGTATGTGTGTTGACAATAAATTTCCATGTAATTTAACGTGGCTGTTGGAGTTGTCTACAAGCCTTCAAACTATTCCGAAACTGATTTCCTCAGTTCACTAGAGAATGGTATACCATCTTTAATTCCCAAATATGATGATGAATTCATTCTGGGTGATCTCAATATTGATTTGTTGAAAAATGAGTCTAGGGCTGCTATCAGGCTGAATAATATGTTGGAGGGATCGGGACTCGTTCAACTAGTTGATAGACCCACATGAGTGAACGTTTCATCACTTTCACTAATAGATTTGATCATCACAAATAACAGTGATGATATTTCCAAGAATATCGAAGTTGTCTTGGTATATTGACGAAAAAATTAAATTTCATAATAAAAACATTATGTCATAATTCAATCTGCATGCTCCTGTTCAACTGATTAGAATAACCAAACATTATGCACCATGGATCACAGATAATATTAAATTATTGATGTCATAGCGAAATAAAGCTTATTCTAGGTGGCAAAAAACAGAATCTCCAGGTCACTATGAATATTATAAGACATTCCAAAGCTCCACAACCCTGGCTTGTCAAAATGGAAAGAAGGCATATTTTCAATATATTTTTAGACAGCGGGGTAAGCAAGATATGGAAGGATCTACATCACTTAAAAAAGATCGACCACCATTTTCGATCATTTGTTTGATGTAAAGGAATTGAATCAGTACTTCGTGAAAGGTATTGCAGCGGTCGCTGCAGATCAAATTCTGATAGAATTCTACTCCAATAGTATTCATGAGAAAGCAGGTTTTCAGTTCACATGGAACCCAACATGTCCTATATAACTTGTTATCTAATGGTATCAATCGTATCAATTTGAAACTCCTACTCATGTGTTACCCTTATTTGATACCATTTATAAATCATATCTCGAATTTTGGTCTCACCCAAATGTTTATCTCCAAATTTGAAAAAAGTCAGTTGTACATCCAATACATAAAAAGAATACTGTTGGTGAGTTTTTTTCCCCTTCTGATGCTGGTCCTGTGCTCAAAAATAATGCAGTTGGAAAATCGGTAATGCTATTTGGAACACGGCATCACAGACGTCTCCTTGAAAACTAAATCCAGATCAATGATGAAAACCAAGTAATAAAACCTGTCAAAAACATGAGGAATCTGGGTTTATCAGTCGATGATGATCTTAGGTTCAAATCGCACATACGAAATATTCGTGGCCTGGCGTTCAGGAATCTGGAACTCATTTATGGCAACAGGAGGTACTTGAATCAGAAGGTTGAGGCCGTGCTCTGTGACTTACTAGTACTCTCCAAATTTAACTACCGTGACTCAGTTTATAGTCCATGTCTGGTTCATGAGGACAAGAGGCAAAACTCATGCCTGAGATTGATATTTGGGATCAGTATAGGGGATGCTACATCTCTCATAAATTGAATGAAATAGGTTAGCTCAATATGCAGCGTAGACAACTTCTCTATGCGACTTGTTTTTTCCATAAAGTAATCACTATTCGAACACCCTCATACTTATGGAAGAAAATTCAATTTCTTGAAGATGTTCACAATTTAAACATACGCTACAAGGGAACTATTACTCCACCGATTCATAGAACTGAAACCTTTAGGCGGTCTTTAAAAAAAAATTTAAAACTATGGTCCAACAAACATGAAGAAATTAAATATGAATTCATTTAAAAACGTATAAAAGAATATATCATCACGGAACAAATGAATGCATGAGTCTATGGAATAGTTTTTCTTTTTTTTTATTGCTATTCACAGGTAGGTAAATATAGATTTAAGGAGCGCTGCAGAATAATTATAAACATAGTGATTTTTGTTTGTTATATTTTTTCAGATACGCTTGACAATAATAACAGAGGTAACACGTATATCATCATCTGATCTTCGGGGTTTTTCCTCTTATATTGTACGTATATTTGAACAATAAGGACCTATTATTATTATTATCATTATCATTATTTTCGTTGGGAATGTACCAGTCAGTCCCTGTCTCCAAAGCTCCGACCAATTCGGAGGGCGCGCTGGTGTCGTTTACCCCAATAATAATATTGACAGTAATAATTATTATTATTATTATCATTATTTTAGGAATGTACCAGTCAGGCTCTATCTCCAGAGCTCCGACCCATCCGAAGGGAGAGCTGGTGTCGTTTACCCTAATAACCACTTCCTACGTGACTATTGGGTCCGAGATTCATGTGTTCTGAGCAGACGAAGTGAACCAAGGATGACGGCCTTCTGCATTCGTGCCGCTAAGATCTCTGTCATATCAAGGCAAGCCGGTATCATCTTCAAATTTGAGAACAGTATGTTCATCATTCCACCAAGGACTCCTATGATCAAAACCACCATTTTGACAGAATGGTTTGGATACAACCTGCGGTGTTCAAAGATAATATCTCGATATTTAGTCCGTTTTTCCTCCTCTCTCCGAACGATATTCATTCCACCTGTAGCGAAAAACTCCATGACAAAAATCGTTTTATTTGGTGATCGAGGTGGACATCAGGCTTATTGGCTTGTATTTGCCTGAGGGTGGGGAATGAGTAGTGTCAATAGATTCAGCACTTCTCATTCTCCACAACGGACTCAATATCCCCCTGAGCACCGGTGTCTCGTCTATACCGTACAAGTATCGTAGCGCCGCGTTCTGCCTTTGCCTGAGGCCGCATAAGCTCTAATCAGATAATATGTGAAATTCAACCCATGAGTGGCATCCGGAAAATACACAGTGTCGTTGCCCTAATTCGATTACCGCCGCTAAAGGCGATGGTTAAATCTGGCATCATTGCTGGACGCTCACAAATCTGCAGGATGAAAGTAAACTATACAAACCGGACGCTAAGTAGCGTGAATTCGTGAATATATTGGACGCTCAGAGACGGGTACATGAAAGGACGCCACGAAATAGGTGTAATGAAACTTTCAAATTTTTATCGTCGAAAAGGAAAGCTTGATCACTCCTTTATGACCCCTGATGTTCAAATCTTAAAAATATACATATGTAGAACAAGAGACTTATGCTATCCACTCGACGGACGCTCAGAGAAAGAGTTGTGGAAGGACGCCTGGAAGATAGCTGGATGTATATATATATATATATATATATATATATATATATATATATATATATATATATATATATATATAATATATATATATATATATATATATATATATATATATATATATACACATTTAATAAAATCGCAAAATTCATAATAAGGTCTACGAAGTAAAAATTCTATAATAGCTTTCCTGAATAAAACATAAGCTCCTTTATTTTTCACTGAACTTGGCAGGTGGTTAAACATTTTCCCTACATTATAAACGAATGAGCTTTTTATCAATTCTGACCAAATATAACTTGAAAACCGGATGATATTTATTTCATAGTGCTACAATGTGAGTGTCAAATTTCAAATTGAGGACAAAATTTAAACCTAGCAATTTTTTATTTCATGAATTAAGCAATCATCTACACTGATATTTCCAATGGTATCTTTGAAGGAAATAATATTGGTTTTATCGAAGTTAATTGTATTGTATCCTACCATATATTTGTTTTTGTTACATTTTATATTAGTTTGGCAACAGCGCCAATGACTCCACACTCAATAGCCTCTCGAGAGACACTCAGAGAGTCGTACCAAAATTGTTAAAGAGAACAGGCCGTTGTGTTTGTTGTGTATTTGAAGTTTTATTAAAGTTAGTGTATTGCAAGCGTTGTTTGCATCTTATTTACACATCCATCATCACACATTCATCAATCACATCAATCAAACATACATCAAGCAACCTCATCAAACATACAGTACATCACACAACAAAAGCTATCAGTAGGTTGAATGAAAAATCTCAGGATACCGAACATGGTCCTTCGAGCCGGATTTGAAAATCAGCGATAGAAGACAACAATCAAGAAAAGAAGCATTTCAATACATTCATCAGGTCCTTCGAACCATAAAATCAAGAAATATCATCTTACAAAATTAAACAAGTGAATATTCTGCCAATAAACAGTTTATAGACAGCTACTTTCTGTGTTGGTTCGAACGGTGGAGTTTTTAAGGGCAGATTAGACCAGGTAGTGGCAAGTGCAACCAATTGGACATCTTATGTGAGACTGCAGTAAGGTTCACATTCCAATACAGCGGTGACACATCTGGGTCTACATACGAACAAGTAAGTCTCGCCTTCCTTTGTCCTTTCATACTTTATTTTATCGTTCTCAACTTGTGGCTTACTGTAAATTCTTATTAGTCAAAATGGCTGAGAATGACATCAAAATATTACGTCACAAACGCGGCGGATTAAAAGGTCAAATCACAAGATTTACAAAATTTATGCAAGATGTAACAGATTCTTCAAAATTGGAAGAATTGTGTTCACGTCTAGAAAGAGTGGAACCTTTAGGTAAAGAATTCGATAGCATTCAGACAGAGTTAGAAATAAAAGACGAAGGTACCACAGAAGAAATTCATCTTGCTGAACGGGAAGAATTTGAAGAAACGTTCTTCAAATCACTTTCTCAGGCAAAACAATTAATTAAACAATTAACAGCACCTACAATTAGTGCAAACATTCCTTCGAATTCAGATTCTAATTCAATCATTCCAAATTCAAATGCTAATTTACCAAAATTGAATTTACCCGAATTTCATGGGTTATATGAAAAATGGATGCAATTTTCAGGCACTTACAAAGCCATAATTCATAACTGCAAATCATTAAGTAACATTCAAAAATTTTGGTATCTAATATCTTGTTTTAAAGGTGAGGCAGCAAATATTTTGACTGCCATAGAAGTATCTGAAGTAAATTACGACAAAGCGTGGTTTCTTCTTTGTGAGCGTTATGAAAACAAAAAAGCTATTATTCAATCTCATTTAAACGCAATTTTTGATATACAGTGTGTTCAAAAAGAATCTCCTATTCTACTCAGAAATGTTATTGATACTGTCAATCAACACTTGAGGAATCTGGAATCTTTAGAACTCCCTGTAGATAAGTGGGATACTATCGTTATTCATTTAGTTTCATCCAAGTTAGATGTAACAACCAAACGAGAGTAGGAAGAACATGCAATTAAAATAGAATCAGAACTACCTACTTTCAAGGAGTTTACTACATTTTTGAATAAAAAATGTCAGCTGTTAGAAGGCTTATATTCTAATAAAAAATCTTCTCATGTACCCTCTACACAAAAACATTATACAAGAGATCAGAAAACTCAAGGCATGCACGAATTGTTTGCGCAAGGGACATTTGACAATAGAATGCAAAAATTCTTACTCATGTAAAAAATGTTTTAACCGACATAATACTCTCCTGCATTTCGACAGAGGTCAAACTTCAAGTGTTACTAAACCAGATAATGAAAATCAAACACAATCTTTTTCTCAAATGCCACAATCAACTCTCACTGCTTGTTTATCAGAAAAAACATATGATTCATATGTTATGCTTTCTACAGCAACTGTATTCATTTTGGATAAACACGGCAATTCTCACAGATGTCGAGCTATTTTAGACAACTGTTCTCAGTCAAATTTCATGACTGAGAAACTATTCAACTCTTTACAACTTCCATTGGCCAAGGTTACACATTCAGTAGAAGGTTTTGGATCAAATGTCACGTCTGTACTTCACAAGACATCCGCGAATATAAAATCAACTAACTACGCCTGGAGTCTACAAGGCGTGCCATTTCTGATATCCAGCAGAATTACAAAGGATTTGCCTGCCATCTCATTCAATATAAACAATCTCAAAATTCCCCAAAACATTGTTTTAGCTGACGAAAAGTTCCATGAAACAGGGCCTATCGACTTACTCATTGGTGCCTCTATTTTCTGGGACTTGATTTGTGTGGGACGAATCAATTTATTAAACAATCAAACTATTCTGCAAAAAAACAAAGCTTGGCTGGATACTCTCCGGTCCTTTGCCAATATCATTTGCGAATAATTCAAATTCAGTATGTAATCTCACGTTGCAAAATGATAATTACATAAAAGATTTGCTTGAACGGTTTTGGAAAATAGAGGAATGCCAATCTCGAGTTAAGTACTCACCAGAGGAGGCAGAATGTGAAGAACATTTCGTAAAAACCACGGTTCGTGACGAATCAGGAAGGTTAACTGTTAGTTTACCAACCAAGGATAACATCAATCAACTTGGTGATTCTTTCAATAACGCACTCAAAAGGTTTTTTGCCGTTGAGAAAAAGTTATTAAAAAATCGAGATTTTAAACAACAATATGTCTCATTCATGACCGAGTATAAGGAACTCGGACACATGTCACAATTAGACATTTTGAATGATAATTTCCTCAAGTCTATGTACTATTTGCCACATCATGGCGTTCTAAAAATGTCCAGCACTACGACAAAGCTTCGTGTTGTTTTTGATGGTTCAGCAAAAACATCAAGTGGAGTGTCTTTGAACGATGTTTTGAAGGTAGGTCCCACAATTCAGGATGATTTGTTCACCAGATTTCGAACTTATCAATATGCAGTCACAGCTGATATAGAGAAAATGTATAGTATGGTTAACATACAATCTGATCAGCGCGATTTGCAACGCATTTTATGGCGTTCAGACCCAAGTGAAGAGCTAGGTCATTATCAATTGAATACTGCCACTTATGGCACTGCTAGTGCTTCATTTCTATGCATAAGATCTCTTTGGCAGATAGCCATGGAAAATAAATCCAAATTTCCACAAGCTAGTGACATTATCACGTCTAATTTTTACGACGATTTACTAACAGGTTTCAACTCAATACAAAATGGAAAACAAGTTTTAGCAGATATTATATCCCGAGGGCTCAATCCGAACGAATTAATAGATTGCAAAATGTGGTGGACAGGTCCTTTTTGGATGTCCCAAGAAAAAACTAGTTGGCCTATTACCGATATCATACTGAACTCTGAAATTCCAGAACTGAAGAAAACAGATCTAACCTTAATTTCACTGACAGAAACCCAAGATATCAATATTATTGATAGGTTTTCATCATTCTCAAGGCTACAAAGAGCAATGGCTTATTGTCTCAGATTTGCAAACAATGCCAAAATCTTAAATTCTGAAGCTCGCTTTTCAGGGCGATTGTCAAACTCCGAACTTGACAATGCTCTCTTTTGTATTTGTAAATTAGTTCAACATCATTCGTTTTCGTCAGAATTGAAAGCATTGAAGGAATCAAAATCTCTGTATCCTAATAGTAAGATTCTGTCATTAACTCCATTCTTAGATAAAAATGGTTTGATCAGAGTTGGTGGGAGATTAAAATTCTCAAACATCGCGTATAATCACAAGCCCCCAATTTTATTGCCTGACAAGGGCAATTTCATTAAATTAATAATTCGGCATGAACATTTGAGACATCTTCATGCTGGTACACAAGCCACTTTGGCTGCTGTTAGGTCAAATTTTTGGCCAATCAATGGGCGTAGCGCCGTTCGAGGAGTTCTGCGCAAATGTGTAATATGCTTCAGATCAAAGCCCATCGAAAGCCAATATCAAATGGGAGATATTCCTCAATCACGTCTTCAACCTCAACGTCCGTTTTTGACAACAGGAAAGACAAGAAGTAGAAAGATTGTTAAATGTTATTTATGTATATTCGTATGTTTTGTTTCAAAAGCTGCTCATCTCGAGCTATCTGACGATCTTTCCACAGAATCATTTCTAAAATGTTTAACAAGATTTGTATCAAGACGGGGTGTTTGCACGAACATGTATACCGATAATGGCACCAATTTTGTAGGTGCTGATAATGAATTAAAAACAATAATGTCAAGTCTCAAAGACAATACCAATTTTCATGAATTCCTTAGTTTTAATAAAATTAATTGGCATTTCTCGCCTCCACATGCTCTTAACTTTGGTGGTCTTTGGGAAGCATGTGTTAAATCTGCCAAATTTCACTTGAAAAGAATTGTGGGTAATTCTCATTTAACTTTTGAGGGTTTATATACGGTGATTACTCAAGTTGAGGCGGTCCTAAATTCACGACCGCTACTACCCTTATCAAATGATCCAAATGATATATCCCCTCTTACACCTGCACACTTCCTTATTGGCGAGGCTTTAACTACGTTACCTCAAAATGACGTTCTAGAAGTTCCACCCAACCGTTTATCTCATTTCAAGAATATACAGCGTCAAATTCAACATTTTTGGAAGCGATGGTCGCACGAATATCTCAGCAGTTTGCAGGAGAGATCTAAATGGCGTCAGACCCATCCAAACCTCGAAATTGGATCCTTAGTTCTCATTAAGGACGATAATGCAGCTCCTTTGTGTTGGAAACTGGGACGAATTATCGAAGTACTTCCAGGTAAAGACGAAATTGTTCGGGTAGTGAACGTTAAAACCGCTAATGGTGTATTAAAACGGCCAGTATCTAAAATTTGTGTCCTTCCAATGAACTCTTAAGACATTTTGAACTTTACAAAAATCATTCATATTTCACAAGGTATTTTTATATGTATATATTTTTTGAAAGCCTATCCTTTCAAGGGGGGCGGCATGTATTGTTTCCTACCATATATTTGTTTTTGTTACATTTTATATTAGTTTGGCAACAGCGCCAATGACTCCACACTCAATAGCCTCTCGAGAGACACTCAGAGAGTCGTACCAAAATTGTTAAAGAGAACAGGCCGTTGTGTTTGTTGTGTATTTAAAGTTTTATTAAAGTTAGTGTATTGCAAGCGTTGTTTGCATCTTATTTACACATCCATCATCACACATTCATCAATCACATCAATCAAACATACATCAAGCAACCTCATCAAACATACAGTACATCACACAACAAAAGCTATCAGTAGGTTGAATGAAAAATCTCAGGATACCAAACATTAATAGATAAGAAGTTCATATCGCACCAGACTTTGATGACTCGTAGATCTACTTCAATTACCGTGTGTAGAACATGCACATCTTTATTGTGTTATGTGATAGTAGCATCGTCTGCAAATAGTGTAAAAGTTCCTTCAATGTCTATGTTCATCAAATCATTGATGTATATCAAAAATAGTAAGGGGCCCAGAACTGAGCCTTGAGGCACACTGCAACACACTAATTTGAGATCAGAGGATGCATTCACTGACTGTCTTTGATTACTCAGGAAAGATTTGAATCAATCATAGGCATTGCCTCTACAGCCATAAGGGTGCAGCTTCAGCAACAGCCTTTCATGATTGACATAGTAAAAAGCCTTTGACAAAAGTCTGTTTCAGCCGCCTCCACATAATTCCAGTTGACATTTTCTACTTACAGAAAGTGGAACATCGCGTCAATAGTATTTTTATGTTGATTTTATTAAAAATATGAACAGGATGTTCATAAAGTCAGTTGTGGAATCATTTGCGACTGAAAGACAAACTTTAGTCGCCATTTTCCATCGTACAAGATAACCTCTCTTGGAAGGGATTCATGTTCTAAAGGGAAACATTTTCAATTGAAAATTGAACCAAAACATGACTCCTCTGGAAATGGAAAAAACCTACGATAAATTAAAGTAACTTTTTTGTAATATCTAACAGAAAACAACTACTTCCCCGGCTAAAGCCACGCTGGATATTAAACTACAACTGAGACATCTTGTGAAAAGACCATATATAACTTGAACGAAAATCTGAGAGTGAAAATTTGCATTTTCGTTCGGATAGTTGAAAGAAAAGAAGCTATTTTTTGTAATATCTAACAGAACTACTTCCCCGGCAAAAGCCACGCTTGACATTGAACTACATCTGATAAATATTGTGAAAAGAACCTAACTTGAAAGAAAAAATCAGAAAGTGAAAATTTGCATTTTTATTCAGATAGTTGATTATTTGTTAAATGTCCAGTTTCCATTGGAGATTTAATCTATAGATGAGATAGGGAGAATGTTGTTGAAAACTGTTGTGCAGTCAAGATGTTGGGCAGACAATACTGTCTAAGGTGCTGAAAAAGGTTTTGTTATTTTGAGCTACTAAAGTATTCTAAGGCACTATCGGGCAGGTTAGTGAAAATTCTAATTGATGTCTTATCTGTAACACGAGCATTTTTGTTCTTTATTTGAGACGAATTCAGCAAATTCACTTTGCTTGCCAGACATAGTAATCCTATTATTTTAGATTCCAGAAGGATTAGTTTTGTTTTCCCATTTCAAAAACATTTTCGATAATGAATCAAAAAAATGAATTCAAGATGGCTTTCAAGCTCATTCAGCCGAAATATGGAGAAAAGATAAAAGATCTATAGTAATTCTATACACTGCTAGCCTTTCAAGTGGGACAGAAGTTACAGAATACTTCACAGAATAGACCAATGTCAATAATTTTAGCAAGTCAACAACATCTCTTGAATTGTCAGAATGTTATAATATTTCATTTACTTCAAAAGGGTACATTATTTATATGATTTTCTTTATAGTTCAGAGTTTCAATAGATTTTTTCTTTGAAATTGTACATGTGGTCTCAATTTTGAAAAAATCTAATAAATATAGTCGAAGTCAAAATATACTTTACTGTCAGAAGTTTTTCAACTTATTTTCAAAGCATTTCAACAATATATCTAAACTATAACAGTGATAGTCTCCTCCATCTAAAGATAAGTCCAGATTAAAAGGGGGTACTACCACCATCTGCCCTCAAGGGCGACTTGACAAAAAAGTAGCACATTTCCTAATTCTACTTCGGGAAAAAACTACAGTACTACCAGAGGAGTCATTGAGGCGAATATTTCCATCATATATTAAAAATCCCATATGAAGCGGGACATTTTCGATCAATTACAGCGAACAATTCCCGGTGGGACATTTTAAGGCTGAAAATTATCCGGTAGGTATCGAAAATTACCCGCTCGGTCCGTGTAACTATAGTAACGATTGTTAAAATGTACATTTGTCATCTTGACAGGCATAAATACTGAATTTTAAATGTCGTTGAAATGTCACGTTTCGGGAACGATTCAAACTCAGAACATACATTTTTGTTTTAACTCCGGAAATATTCTACCGAATTACACTCGTGCATCAAAATAAACCTGATAATTGTCCATTCAAGCATGTTGTCAGTAAAAAAACTGCATTCGGTTATTTTCATATTTTGCTAAAAGAGCCCTCCTCCTCCGGAGTCGGGCTCTTTCGACAAAATATGAAAATAAACTCATCCAGTTTTTAGACAACATGCTTTCATGGAAAATTATCGGTAATTTTGAAGCACTCGTGTAATTACTCCCGAGAATGTGCGCATGCACTGTACGAGGATAAAAAACAAACAGACGCCCATCATCATACCAATGACCCCTTCATTTCTGCCAACTTCCTAAACATTGTCCCATTGTTCACTAAGGAAGCTGTTATTTTCCATATTTTAATCTTACATTCGTATCCTAAACATTGGGATACTGAATACTGGAAGATAAAAACTTAGTTGTTGATTTTTAGAATTTATGAAATATATTTAAAATTCAATTTTATGTAAAAAATGTAACTTCTTAGAGTAGTATTTCACTGTTCTGTAATTGTGATAATATTTTTTCTAATGGTGAAACCGTAAATAAATAAATAAGTCGGTTCTTGGAACATTCCTAAAAACAAAAAATCTCCTCGTTAATGTTGCTGTTAAATTTTATTCTTAGTGCATGATTGGGGTATTCTTGAAATAATGTTTCGAAAACTTTTAAAACATTTCAGCAATATTTTATATTTCCAGAAATGAATCCGCGTGTTCGGTAAATGCAAATCTGACAGCTCGATTCAATCTGTAGGCGTGGTTTCCCTGCACTTGTAGTGGAAAATGTAGCAAACAGATTGAATCGAGTTGTCAGATCTGCATTTACCGAACGCGCCTTATGTTTCTCCATTCCAGTGAAATGTATGTCATTTCAAAGTGTGATATTAAATGATAGTTATCTCTGTTTTCATGTTTTTTGTTCCACTTTTTCCAGAGTGTGACAGCAACGTCCAAAATTTTCTCCAACACATCTTCGTTAAATTTTCTCATTAGGCCAACACCTGCAAAAAGTAGATTACTTCACCAAAAAAAATAAAATTTTAAAATTTGTTTTCATGAATCCCTCAGGTTTCCGGAGAAACCCTTTTGCTCATGAGCTTGTGTGAGCAAGGGATATCCGGCACTTAAAGCTTACATGAGAGTGGATTCCGAGCTATTCTAGCTCAGTGGCAGTCTGTGGGATAAGGGTGAGTGGCAAACCCTCTAGCACCACGACTACTTTTGAGAAGCCATTATATTAGCAAATCAGTTTTCATGTTGGTGATTTTATAAATACATTGTTTCTTCGTTTTCACTGATCAGTAAATCTTGGATACTAAGCTTTTCATTGGTGTCTATGTAAGGTTTGTTACTTCTTCATAAAATCATTTAATTTTTCATATCAGTAATGAAAATAGTAACTTGAAAGTATCCCAAAACTTATAATTTAGAATTGATCAGTAGTATCTCAAATGTCAAATTTTACTTCCAATGACCAAATAAGTTTACAAAGAGTATTTGGTGCCATGTGATGTACGAACCATAGATATAGGTAGATAATAGTGCAATTGAGTTGTTAGAAAATGTATTTTTACATTCCTTTCATCAACAAAATGTTCAAACTAGGCTCAGTATAAACATTAGTTGAAAAGTTGATCACATATTCATATTCAACAAGATTAAAAACGTGATATGTTGTTGATAAGCAGTGATAATTAACCAGGATATATTTAGAATTTTATTCATCTATTGGATCTTGATCATTTAGTTAGTAAAAATTTGAAGTAATGGAAGCATGCACGAATGATCGAATTAAAGAAAGGATGACATTTTTGGTACTTACCATAAACGTAAAAATAAAACTGTAGTATAATTCGTTTTCAATCCTTCCACAACATGAGCATCTCACAACTTCACAAGGACGGAAATAATGAAATTTTCACTGTTTTCCTTGGAAATTTCATCAACATAACCAAGAGTAGGATATAAACACTTCAGCAGTCACGGTCACCGGTCGTCGCTGAGGTCTGTGGCCATGCCAGTCATGCCACACGGTCATGGATGAAAAATAGGCACGAAAATATAAACACCCTGTGCATAAACATAACGGAGTCAGCCCTCTGGCGGTAAATTCGGAACTAGAAAGTTATCGTCAAAAATGGAGCAGAATCAAATAGGCAGGTGTCTTCAATTTGATCCCACAGTTTTTCAGCTATAAGTGCACGCAACATCTTAATATAAACCAACCAAATTTGAAATCAAACCAATGAGAAAAGGACTTTTCGAAAACACTGTCTCCAGCCCGTGGTATTTTCAAATCGGTGTTTCACTTCTTCCTTATTTATAAGTTTCCATAGTTACAACGATTTCTGTGAATAGAGAAACGTCAGTTTGACGGTTCGACTCTTCAACTGACATTAATGACACATGATGGACCGTTCCTGCAATACGCATTTAGTCCATAATAATTTAATGTATTCGTGAAATTGTCTGATCGAATATCAATTCAAAATGCAGAATTTTTGAAATACTTTCACCTTGCCAGTCGCTCAAACTGTGTTCGTGACAGCATGGTAAAAGTATTTTTTGAAAATTTAGCATTTTGTTGGGATTTTACTACTGATAATAACTGTGCTCAGCAAAAAAATAATTCTCACTCGTCCTTTGCAAAGTTCAAATTGTGATGAAATAGAAAAAGATCACTTCGAGCAGGACGTATTGGTTGTAATCCTAGAAGAACTGCGAAGGAGGTATTATGATGATTTTTTAAGGTAAAACGGATCACATATCTGTTGTTCCGTAGAGAGTGGAATCGGAGATTCAATAGAAGTTGGGGAAAAGGTAAAGTTATCGGGCTCATTCTACAAAAAAAAAAAGTGAAACTTACGTAGTTTTGTCTCCTGAACACGAATTTGAAAGAATTTTGTGGGGGTCTCCATTACTTTAGGAGTTATAGCCATTTCAAAGTCGAAAATTGTAGATTTTCAGACACGAATTTTGCAGTCAAAATTTGCACAAAATGCCTACTTCTTTTTGTTGACACTGTGATTAATAAACACTAATCTATCCATATTTCACGTTTTTAAACACAAAAACTAATTTTTTCACACAAAAAATTGAACTTCTTTTACTAGTGATTCTAACCTATTTGTTAGTTATTTACATGCTCATAAGAAGTTGGTATCACTGAATCTGCGCCGTCAACTATTTGAATTCAAATATGAGCAATAACTTCCCCTTCATTTTTATGTTTTGAATAGTTGGCGGCGCAAATCTCAGGTAACCAACCTACTGCAATCATGAAAATTACTAAAAACCAAACAAAAGTTGGGTTAGAATCGCTAGTAAAAGAAGGTCAAGTTTTTGAGTATAATTTTAATTTTTGGTGTTTGTATTTGTGAAATATGGATAGATTAGTGTTTAATGCCAGTGTCAACAAAAAGGAGGCATTTTGTGCAAATTTTGACTGCAAAATCTACAATTTTCGACTTTAAAATGGCTATAACTCCTAAAGTAATTGAGACCCCCACAAAATATTTTCAGATTCTTGTTCAGGAGACAAAACTACGTAAGTTTCACTTTTTCTTTTTTTTTTTGGAGAATGAGCCCGATAACTTTACCTTTACCGAAGTTGGGGGATATCAGCAACCCTTTCGAGACCCCAGAATAAAAATTCCAGGAAGATTTTAGATTAACCAGAGAACTGTCTTGAGTGTTGTTTAGTCGTCAAATCAATAAAATATCGATCTGTTTCTCAAAATACTTTTTACTTGTCATCTATCTGACATGACCTCTCGTCATATCAAATCCAAATACAAAGTGGACAAAAATAAATAACAAGGAAAAATAAGAGAAGATTCAACAAGTGTTATTTTACAAAATGAGCGACCACTTTGCAATGTCCCGCAGGAACGGAGACAGGAACACGAGGATACCTCCTGTCATACAAGTAAACAAAAAATTGTGAATTTTCGTTTTATAACCAATTGCACAGTTTTCGGTAAGGGTAAGCTTATCGGCTCGTTCTCGAAACAAAAAGAAAAGTGGTGTTACTTACGTAGTTTTATCTCCTGAAAACGAATCCAAAAGTATTTCAAACTTTCGAGTTATGACCGTTTGAATCTTGAAAATCGACTATTTTCAAACACGATTTTTTTGGTAAAAAATCGCAGAAAATGCCTCTTTCTTTTTGTAAACATTTTTTCATTTCCTGATTAACTATTTTTCACAACCAAAACCAATCGTTTTACGGAAAAAATGTATCCTTTTATATAACACTATAACCTCACTCTTCATTGGCGTTCATTCTAGAGGTGTTGGAAGGGATAGTTACACTTTATAAAAAGGTTGAATTTTTGTGTAAAACATTTGGTTTTAGTGCTTGTAATTGTGAAATACGAGTGGATTAGGGTTTTAAAAAAGTGTCAACAAAAAGAAGGAGGCATTTTGTACGATTTTTAATTGAGAAAGTCAAGTTTGAAAATGGTAGATTTTCAAGATTCAAAATATTATAACTCGAAAAGCATTAGATAACCCCACGAAATTCTTTCGGATTCCTGTTCAGGAGATAAAACTACGTAACACCGCTTTTCTTTTTGTTTCGAGAATGAGTCCGATAAGCTTACCTTTACACACTTTTCTTTTATCATTGCATTTTTTTGCCAATGGCAATTACCAGAAGCATTGTTTATATAGAAGTAAGATAGTTAGCCAACCTTTTGGGATTAATATTGGATTCAAATGGATGCGACATGTAGATGGCGACGGCGATCTTGCATCCAAGTCATGTCGTAACTTCAGTGATCTGGCCTCCAAGTAATGTTGTAACTTGATTGAAACAATGGGACAGCATTAAAATCAGGGTTTTTTGAAGAAACCTGCATTAGAATGACGTCAAATATTCATGTTTGTAAGTAATCACGTGTTTGGGTCCAATATCTTTTCCACAGGCATTGACTATCTTACTTCTATTTAAACAATGCCAGAAGTCTATGACAAAAGATAAATCTTGTGCCATGCCCCAGTCGTCTGTGAGCAGGTGTATTCACAAAGTGTCAGATATATTGCACTAGGTATCACAAATATTGATTGATCATTCGACCCTCTATCATAAAATTTCCAACAAAGCCGTTCAGTCCGGCTGTTAGGAGGTCCCAAGTTTCATTGAGAATTTCTGGTTTGCTTGGTGCACTTGGTGCATATTTATTTGTGCGAAACCAGTAGTATTTTTCCAATTCTTCCAAATACGCGAATTGTTGCCTCTATGATAGTTTTACTACTTTTTTTATAATTTCGTAATATTCACCAATTTCCATATTTGATTCGGATATCCATCAAATAACTGACACGGACAGTTTCAAAATTTTGTTTTCATTCATCACTCAATCTTGAAAATTCAGGTTTGTCGTTATTTATTTGGTGACGACTGAAGCCTTAAAAACAGTGTTTACAGAATACGAGTTTCTGAATTGTCGTTTAGATTGACGTATTCGTAAATTGAACTACAACCGTTAATCAACGACTCGTTAAATAGGTAACGACTTTTTAGAAAATAGACCTGTAAAATATCCGATTGTTGTTTTATGGTCGATAATTATCGCTGGTGATATTCGAACATCCCATTTTTGGGGTATCATTCGATAAAGTGAAAAATCGCACTCGATATTGCAACGAGTGAACAGCTAGGTCCAGTACAATACTTTATAGGTCCATGGGCCGAATAGCCTGGTCGGCCTCTCCCCTCCCAACTATTTATGCTATCTACCTATTGAATCATACGATAAACTTCCAATTGAATTAAGAAAATTGTCAAAATCAAGATATTTGAAGATATGCTTAAACTTATTCGCACCAAAAATTCTTTTTATTGAATTCACGAGTTTCTTAATTGCAGCGTCTCTGAGCTAACTTAATTACTTGATATTTGCGACTTTGTGTTTGTAGAATACCTGAATGATCTATGTAAAACCTCGATTGTCCATGTGGCAGGCAATATTCCCACAATCAAATCAAATAAAGGAACCATGCCTTATGGTGATAAACATAAAGAAATTACTCATAACTTGACAACGCCACAACCGATATTGATTTTTTTTCAATGATAAAAAGGCGATAGATGTCGGAATAAATTTGTGAGGAAAAATACAGGGTGTTCCATTTGAAAAATTCTAATGAACGTCGTCTGAATCTTACAATATTCAAAATGCAAATTTCAGCACCCCGTAAAGGATCATGTCGTAAAAATGGATTGGTAAAAATTTGGATAAATGAATGTTCCATGCCCTATTCAACATGACCCTTCAATAGTGGTAAAAGTAGGTTTATCAATTATAACTTGGCAACGCCGCAATCGGTTTTAATTTTGTTTACAGCGATGTATAGGTAAACCTTAGTGGAATAGATTTTGAATAAAAAATACTGGGTTTTCTATTTAAAAAAAACTCGTTCCGAGTCGTCCCGCTTTTAAAAAACACCCAGTATTGTTGAAAATATTTATGAAATGGGTATCTTTAGTAACGGAAGAAATTTGTTTTCAAAGTTTTTCTCTAGTGATGATGGCTTTCGAGATATCGAAGAATTACGCACTAAATGGACACTGTATAGGAAGTGGTGCGAAGAAAAAAAGGTTAAAAATATCGGTTCCGAAACTGTACTCCTTGCATATTTTGGAGAACAGAAGTAGCCGTCTACTTTGTGGGCAATGTACAGTATGATACATGATACGAACGATGCTAGAAATTGAGGAAAAAACTGATATTTCGAACCATGGGATACTGCTAGCTTTCCTAAAACGACAAAATGTGGGCTTTAGGACCAAGAAATCGAACGTATTTTCGAAAAAGAATTAAGAAGATTTTTTTAAATAAAGTTATATCTGATTCTTCAAAGAAGTATTTAAAAAAAAACGTGTTTGAGCTAGTACAAGTATAATGGTATTATGGTATTATTTTTTTTCTGAAATCGTTTAAGAATGCCCACTTTCTCGGAGCAACTGCAGGCCTCAAAATACGCTAATCCAGTATTTGAGTCCGTTGCTAAGCAACGAACTTTCCCGGACCGTTTAATACTTTCCCGTATCGAAAACAATACGGGAATAGTTATTTGTATGCTAAGGCCGCGAAATACCTTTTTAACGTACCGAAAGAACAGTTATCGCCGAGGCCGCTTGCGGCCGAGGCAAGATAATCTTGAGGTCGTTAAAAAGTTTCGCGGCCATGGCATAGTCACTATTTTTCGTGCAATCGTTGAAATTATTAAAATAGATAGTTGTGAATAAATATATTATTGCTCTAAAATCAACAGCAGTTCAATTTATTCAACAATATCACCGTGTGCTATGGAAATGATATGTTTCAATATATACAAAATATTTTGACAGTTCTTGTCAAAACGCAAAATGTCTGATACTGATAGCGATATTTCAGTACCTTCCACTCCTCCTGAACTCAAAAGCGTTGTAAATTCGGCGCTTTCCGTTTTAATACCCGAAAAATCTAAACGGCAGTACGAAAAATGTTACGGGAGTTTAAAGATTGGTGTGACAAACAGAATGTTAAGACGATGTCTGAAAACATTTTTGAAAGTGACGTTTGGTTTCGCGGCCGTTGCAATGGGTAACGGCCGCGAAATTAAATTTCGCGGACTGTGCTGAGAACGCGAAATACTGACTTCGCGTTCGATTGCACGAAAAGTACTTTGCCAGCCTAGGCCGTCAAAATCGGTCTTTGGTTTATAGTTGTCACTTTGACGTTTCAGGAAAGCACGTAATTTCGAATCCTCAATTTATGATAATGCTGATTGCAATTTCAGGAAAAATAGTATGTGTACCTCGTAGTAAAAGCACATTCCCAGACTTCAATTAACTTCAATTAACAATTTACATTGTCTTCCGGGAATGTATTGCTTTTACTACTAGATACACAATATACTTCGGGTGAGTCATAAACATTCACTTGTTGTAGGGCTCAGTTGGTAGATCTTCTTCGCCCATGACCTAAAAATGAATCGTCTCAGACTCTACAGGGTTCCATATAACATTCAGATTGTTTCCTTCTGGAGTGGGATAGCTCGAACGGAGAGCGCCGGTTCACCGATATCTGAAGCCAAGCAATGCTATGCGAGCCGTGGTTTGGATGGGTGACCTACGGACCTCCTTTCGATATTCTCCTCGGATCGTGCTAGGAATCGCACGTAAAAAGGTAAGACCTCGTTAATCCTTGGCTAGCACAAGTTTCGACTTTCGAGGGCTGCCGTTCGTAAGAGGACGACAGCTGGTTAACGGAAAAAACAATTTTAAACAATTTTTTTAAACAATACTTTTGTTATTGTTTCAGGTAGCATTAATAATAGGCATGGCTAATGACCAATAGCAATCGATGCCAAAACACCAAAGAAAAAAAATAATAATAGGCGAATCTGGAGCTCGTCGGACGGACGAATTAGTGAAAATGAAAATGTTGAATGTGGCTTTTTTTGAAGAAAAAATTTCGGTTGAGATTTCAGATTCTAAAACACATACAAATAGATCATTTCTCATTACTGATCCAGTATGAATGAAGATCATTCGAGACTACATACATTTGAGAAAAAAAAATAGAAATCGAGAGATTTTTTGTTCAGCTCAGAAAAAGAATAGTAAGAAATCAACCAATTGGACACAATACAATAGCTAATTTTTACCAAAAAAATCGCTACTTTTGTTAATTTAGAGAACTGGAAAGGCTTTACAGGACACGCACTCAGAAGAACCGCCGCTGCGTACTTACCAACAGAGGTGCAAGTGTACTTCAATTAAAAAGGCTGGGAGGATGGAAATCTAGTACTGTGGCAGAAGGTTATGTGGATGGCTCAATAGAGAATAAAACGAAAACTGCCACTATGCTGTCCCAATGTGCCATGTCTTCTGTAGCTATTGCAGGTAGTTCACAAACCTCAGTCATTCAACTTGAAATTAATTTGTCACCCAAAGAGACAACTGTTGGAGGGTCCAGCGCTGGTACAGGCCTAAATGTTTCAATAAACGCTCACAATAATTCAATAATAGATTGTTGTATTTTAGTTCATTATGGTTTTTTTTTGTTTGCCATTAAATGGTTATTATAAAATTCATCAAAAAAATGTGTTATTTTTTACATATAAAAAATATTCATCTAGAATAGATGAAATAAGCGCGGGAAATGAGGGCGGGAAGTGAGGTCGGGAAGTAGAGGTTTGTAATGTCACACTTCCCAACCTTCAATGCCGTTAGTAATGACAGCATTACATTTATGGTTGTAAATAAAAACGTTTATTCACCTTTTTATACAAATTGATGTAATGCTTTTTTAATTGAATTTTCACAAAACTTTATCATTATTATGATTGGGAATAAGATTCATATTCGGGTGAGTCACAAACATTCACTTGTTGTAGGGCTCAGTTGGTAGATCTTCTTCCAAACATTCATTCTCTCAGTTTCTGGATCAATATGTGTCGTCAATTCTTCGCCGATGTCCAAAAAATGAATCGTCTCAGACTCTACAGGGTTCCATATAACATTCAGATTGTTTCCTTCTGGAGTGGGATTACCATATTTTGCAAAATTTGTCCAGAGTTTCACAAATCTCCTGACAGAAGTTTCCTCAAGTACTCCCATTTTCAAGCCAACATCCACTGTATTTTTGAATAAGTATCCTAAGTCATCAGCATGACAGACTCCTGGAATAAAACCAATAACATCGATGTTTCAAACTCAGTTATATGATCAAATACCTGGCAGATCATCAAGTTTGTTCTTTCTCTTGAGTAAATTCAATCCAGCATCTAGCGACATTCTATATAAATAAACTGGATGTTGTGAATTTCTTGCGTGGAGTTTCGTACTTCCTATAATACCAACAACGAAGAAGTAGTCTGTAGGCAGCTGAAAATTAGGAATGAATTAATTGTACGTGAACACTCAATATGCTTCTCGGAAAAATAAAGATTTCAAACATTTGTCTTGTGTTGGATTTATGCAGCAGTTCTAAGTCATAAGAACGTTCGTCAATGATTGGTTGGAAAAAACGGTTCAACCAATCATTGACGTATATTCTTCCTTATGACCTAAAACTCATGACTTATGACTGCTGCATGAATCCACCATTAGACTGGAAGCATTTTCATGAAACTTGTTGAATCACGTAGGCAGTAGAATAAAATACTAAAAAGTTAACTGTTCTGAAATGAGCTGAGAAAGAATTCTAAATTACTCACCAAGTAAATATTATCAGCATTCTTCCCTTCAAAATAGAAGTCCACTAACTTCTCACAAATGTGTTTTCTAACAGGACTTTGTTTATTCAAATTCATTTGTGGGGGGATGAACGATTCCACATTGAGCTTCCTCTCTGGAACTGATTCTCCTTCTTTCTCAGAACGTCTCCAACCGACTTCTAATAACAATCCCTCATTTGAACAATATCCTATCATGATCGGAACTCTGTTGTATTCTCCAGAAGTCAAAAGTTCCATAGTGGGTTTTGAAATGAATTCTGTATCGTTTGGTATTTCTAAAACAGGACCAATCAGTCCATCTGCATATTGTCTCCACTGAAATGAAAATTCAAGATGTAATATAAGTTCGATGGTGAAAAAATCGTGGCAACATATCCTATCTTGTCAGTTTGTGTAAAGTTGTTATGGCTGAGGGAACGCTCTGACTTTCTTGTTTGTTTTTAGGTGGAAAAAATCTTATTTAGTAAGATTTCTGAAGTTTTTCTACTTTTGTGATATGTTCCTTATCGATGAAAATAGACAATTTGATGATATAAAAATGAGTTACTGGTTATTACTTGATTTTCACTATTTTCTTTCAGATAGGAGATTTTGCATTTTATGTGCCAGGACCCTACAAGCCACATAGGAGGAATCTATCTCTATTATGGCGGTTTCCAAAAAAACAATTCGAATACATGCTATGGTTCACTCAAATGAAAATATTAACAATAATTGAATTTATTTGGAGTCCCATGACAAAAATAGAGTTATAAATACGGAAACGAAAAAAATATCACCACGAGGTTATCTCCAGATATTTTCGATTTGGAAAATGATCATATTATTGACGACGAAACGTGGAAAAATTCTGACAATTCAGTTTGAGTCGAATCTCAGACTTAAGACTGCATCATAGAGGAAATCTTGATTAACTATAATAGTATTTTTTTTTGAAGAGAAACATTCTCTATTGAAAATTATATCAATACATGACTCCACTGGAAATGGAAAAACCCTACGATGAAATTGAAGTTACTTTTCTGTAAGATCTAACAGAAAACAACTACTTCCCTACTATATTATACCGAATGGTATAGAAAACGCAAACTGGACTGAGAATTTTGCTTTGGGTACTATTGGCAGTACTGATAATGACATAACTAATTCTTCTTCAAGTTATGTAAAAGACCAAAGAATAATATTAGAAATCCATGAGACTGAACGAACAAAACGTCTTATGCCTTATGAAATTTCCAGCAACGAGGAAGACAAAACATATGAGCCTTCAGAAAAGTATGTAAGCAGCAGTCAGGAATGTTCTGACAGAAATAGCTCAAATAATTTAACGGAACAGGAACAAGAAAATGAAATAGGGATACAAACCAAAAATAAAGCAATAAATAGTGCGAGAGAAAGAAGGAGGAAAGCGAATGAGAATGGCTGGATTAAAAATAAAAATAAGAGACAAAGAATGCAAGAAGAAGCGTAATTAGGCTTCACGAGATTGAGAGGTGAAAAAATTAAACAAAACATGCCAAGAAGGGGAAGGACTTTTAAAGAAACATATAAATCAAAATAGTGTATGAATTCGAAAGTGCGATATAGTAAGGAGTTTACAGAAGACTTCAGGAAAGTGATTTTAAATAAATTCTGGAATATGAATTGGTATCAGCGAAAGGTTTATATAGCGTCGCATGTGTTCAAAACCCCAACTTTCAAAAAAACCAAAGAGCACTCAAAAGGGTTACCTCAGCGATGGAAATGAAAACCTACAGGTATGCCGTACCATGTTTTTAACACGCAAAATATTGGCTATAAGAGTATTCAGTATAGGGTAGACAATAGTTCTTATAGCATGGTTTCACAAGAATTTCCAACAAGGATTTTTTTAGGAGGAGATACACTGAGAGCTACAAGTATTTGGGAGAACTTTTCATCACACTACTGTCGTCGCGATACATTGAAATTATATTTAGAGTATTCGTTTCAAACAATGAGTCAATTGTACGGAGTTTATAAAGACATATTCTGCAAATAAAATGTACTCCTTTATGGCGCAATGTTTTTGTTAAAATATTCAAAGAGAATAACCTAGCTTCATTCACCCCAGAGAAAGATCAGTGCAATGTATGCTTTTCTTCCAAGAGCGGAAATGTTACTGAACTGGAATATAAAGCAAATACACAAAGGAAAGAAATTGCCAGAAAATCGAAGATTGATGACAAACTGAAAGCAGAAAAATTTGAACTCATTATACTAACGATGGACGTATAGGCTGTCCCTATGTTCTAGCGTAAAAAATGTATTTCAAAACAAAACTTTGTTGTTACAATTCTACTTTGTATGACTCAAAATCTCGAAATGTGATGTGCTATTGGTTCTCCGAAAATCAGAATGATGATCTGAAAGAGTCCACATTCACTAGTTGCTTTGTCGATTATCTGGAAGAGAACTGTGTTACTCTGTCCAAAACTCCCATCGATATCGACTCAGACGGGTGCGGTTACCAAAACCGCAATAACACTTTGGCCAACGCATTGTTAAACTTCGCTATCAAGTATTATACTTCGAGCCACGTTCTCATAGACCAAAATGGTAGTCACGCATTCTCGTGCTACTAGCCACTACTTTCAACAACACAAAACATTCTTATCTCTTACTCATTCTGCCTGGGATATGTCATTACGTTTTCTAGTGCGCTAGTGACTACACCGTTTGTGAACTAAAGTTGAAATATTGTGAAAACTTGTGTGAAAGAAAATGCCTAAACGGGAAAGAACGAAATATGAGAAGATCAAAAGTAAACTGAGGAAATTGGAAAGAATGATCGCCGAAACCTCGTCTTCAGAATCTGACAGTAAATTGAAATCAAAGAATCTCAGGCATACTTTGTGGTTTGCCAACGAGATAAAAATTACCAAATTCAGACGGCAAAGACTGTTGTGCAGTTTCTTTTTTAATTCCTTCTAACTTGTCACAAAATGGAAACGGTTTGTGCCGATCTTTCCAGTTCTTTGCGATGAATCAGCACATTGCTATACAATGTTTGCGTATTTGACCGCAATGTTTATTTACGTATTTTTTTGTTAATACAAAATCTCCTTTTCATATGTATATGAATAAAAAGTGGAAAATTTGTTTCCTAGGTGACTCGTCTTCAGATAATGGAAGACAAACTAACGAACAAATGCCACATCGTTACAGGGTGATAGATGATAGCAGTAGCGACGGGGGAAACCAAATCAAAGCCCTTCAAGAGAGACAGGGCGGCCGACCTCCCGCTGCAGTGGCTCCGGAACAGGACGTTTCGTGGCTTTTAGGTTCTGATCCATCTGATATTTGCACCACTGGTCCTCCATTAGAACCACAGTTGGTTTCGAGATGGACAAATTATTTATCGATGGGATTAGACAAAGAGACTAGAGAACGGTTATCACAAACAAAGTTTTCGGAAAACTGTGCTATACTGAGAGGGCCACCTCTAAATCCGGAGCTAGAAAATGTTTTCACTCCAGTGGAGAGAAAAAAAGATAATATCATTTGTAGTATCCAAGATAGGATTGGTAGAGGCCTTTCTGTGCTAGGGGTATCCCTGAACAGCATTTTGACTGAAGATATCCCTGATGAAATCAAGAATAAAATATTACCTGGCATAGTAGATGCGGGTAGGCTGTTTTATGAAACGCATCACCTATTATCAGTATATAGACGTCATCACGTCTTGCCCTTGTTGAACCAGGTTTCTCAGAAAGTAGCCGAAACAGATGACTCCAAAATTGGCACCTTTTTATTTGGTCCAAATTTTGGAGAACGTTGTAAAACCGCCCAGTCTGTTCAGAAATCATCGTATGACATGAAAAAACGATCATCCTCCACACAGCAATTCAAGGATAGATCCAATTATTTAAACTCCAAGCGTCCTCTCCCAAGCTCCAAGATGAAACCTTACAATCGGGCATATCCATCAAGGAAAAACTACAAGGAAACATTGAACAGCAAAAAGAAGACAACATATGTACCACGTCGACGTCAACAATAGCTCCAAGAGACTATGAGGTAAACAAGACTTTTGCTGGTAGAATTTCCCATTTTTATACAGATTGGTTACAACTTACATCAGATCAATTTATTCTTCAGTGTGTCAAGGGCTATAAGATTCCTTTTTATGAATCTCCAATACAGTTCCACCCTCCAGTACTAGTTGAACGATCTAGAATTGAGATGGGAAACTTACAAATATGTATTATTAGATTATTGAATATTGGGGCAGTTATTCGATGTGATCATAAGAAAGGGGAATTTTTCTCTTCCTATTTTCTTGTTTCTAATCCAAATGGAGATTATAGATTTGTTTTAAATTTCAAACCCCTGAATACATTTATACACAAGGAACACTTCAAATTAGAAAATTTCAAAACAGTACAAAATTTAATTCCTAAAAAGTCTCTAATGTGCAAAATTGATCTAAAAGATGCATACTTTAGTGTTCCCATTTGTAAATACTATAGGAAATACCTGAGATTTGTTTTCAATGATGAAATTTACGAGTTCACATGTATACCTTTTGGTTTGAGTACCGCTCCTTATGTCTTTTGCAAAATTTTGAAACCAATTATCAATCATTGTCGCTACAAGGGATATTTATCAATAAATTACTTGGACGATTTTTTGGTAATGGCAAACTCAGCTGAAGACTGCTCCAGGAATGCATTATACACTACTAAATTATTGCAGTCATTGGGTTTTGTAGTCAATTTTGAAAAGTCTGATTTGGAACCAAAATATATATTTAAATTTCTTGGATTTTTGTGGAATTCTGATAAGTTCATTATGTCTATTCCAGAGTGTAAAGTTTTAAAAGCACAGAGTTACATAAAGACAATTTATTCTAAGGAGACAATACGAATTCGAGAATTTTCCAAATTTCTAGGGTATATTATTTCTATTTGTCCTGCTTTCAAGTATGGATGGGCTCACACTAAAATTTTTGAAGAACTTAAAAATAAATACTTGGCTAATAATTGTTATGATTATGAAGCATTCATGAAACTCGATTCCAATGTAAAAAATGAGTTAGACTGGTGGTTGAAGAATATTCAATGTTCGTCAAATGCCATTCGACGAAAGGCTTTCGATTTGACTATTTTTACCGATGCATCCCGGAGTGGTTGGGGTTCTTTCTGTGGGCCCTTCACAGCACAAGGGTTTTGGAACGATCACGAAATAAAAATGCACATAAATTCACTTGAACTTTTGGCAGTATTTTATGCACTCAAGAGTTTTGCGAAAGAGATTGTTTCAGGTTGTAATATTCTTCTTAGAGTTGATAATACGACGGCAATTTCGTATATAAATAAAAGGGGGGGAACCAGGTACTCCAACCTAAATAGGATTTCAAGAGAGATTTGGGAATGGTGCGAAATGAAAGATGTAATTATTGTTGCGTCTTACATTAAATCGAAAGATAATAGTGAGGCTGATAGAGAATCACGATGTACAAAAATAAACACAGAATATTCCCTGAGTGATAACAAATTTGAAGAAATAATCCGGGTTTTTGGACAACCTGAAATTGATCTCTTTGCATCACATTTGAATGCAAAATGTACCAAATATGTTTCATGGAAACATGATCCAGAATGAATTGTCATTGACGCATTTACTATCAAATGGTCAACTTTCTTCTTTTATGCATTTCCACCTTTTTCCCAAGAGTTCTCAATAAAATTATTGACGATGAGGGTGAGGGTATCGTGGTGGTTCCAGACTGGCCTACTCAACGATGGTATCCCTTATATTGGAGTTTGAGTGTATCAAAACCTCTTCATTTTAAACCCAGTCCTAGACTACTTATTTCTCCTTTCAGAAAGAGCCATCCGATTTGGAAGAAGATTACCCTGGTTGTCTTTAGATTATCAGGAAAGCATTCGAAAAGAAAAACTCACCAATAACACTTCTCCCTATCTTCACATCTTCTCTAAGCCAGAATACACAGGCTCAGTATAATGTTTCATTTAAAAAATGGTGGCTGTTTTGTAAATTAAACAAAATTCAGGTTTTTAACCCATCAGTTACCAACATTTTGAGTTTTTTGCACAGGGAATTTGAGAACGGTGCTGCTTATGGCACACTCAATTGTCATTTATCTGCATTAAAGTTTCTTTTTGTAATTAATGATGAACAGGGTTTGATAAAAAGATTTATGAGGGGTACGTTTAGACTAAAACCTACCTTTTCCAAATACAACGTAACATGGGACCCACACAATGTAATTCAATATTTATCTACACTATATCCATTGAATACCTTATCGTTTGAACAAGTCACTTTGAAACTTGTTACTTTAGTTGCCTTGATTTCATCACATAGAGTACAGACTTTAACCAAGATCAAGATTCAAAATATAAGGTTAATGGGGGATTCATATAAAATTTTTATTACGGACATTATTAAAACTTCAAATCCATCTACACCCCAGCCAGTTTTGAATTTTCCATTTTTTCGAGAAAGCCCTGAAGTATGCGTAGCCTTAACACTACAATATTATATAGAAGTCACTCGAACATTAAGAAACACAACTGAGGAATTATTTCTTACGATTAAAAATCCTCATAGGAAAGCTTCAAGTCAGACAATTTCAAGATGGATTAAATCCGTATTATCGAGTTCAGGTATAGACACATCTATATTCTCAGGTTATAGTGCTCGGCACGCATCAACTTCTGCAGCTTATCGTGCTGGTGTTAGTTTAGACTCAATTAGAAATATGGCAGGATGGTCTGCAAAATCAGGCGCATTTGCCAGATTTTATAACAGGCCTCTAGTAGATGAAAAATTGTATGCCAAGTGCATAATTTCTGGATAACTTGAAAAAAAAAAGATTGTCATGATGACAGAAAATATAGTTACTGTTCTTTTTGTAAAAATGGATTATTGTTGTGTTGTGTTACGATGTGTAATTTTTCTATTGTAACTTGAAAAAGATAATGATGAAATAAAAGATTGTTACTATTCTTTTTGGAAAAAATAATTTTTGTTGTGTTATGACGTAATTTTGTTCTCTTTGTCAGTTGACATTGTGTAAAAAAAAAAACTGTATATTTCAAGAATGAAATAAAATAATTTATTTACAAAATTTTGTTGAAATTTGTTCAGTTGAGCTTCAAACATCTACCATTTTGGTCTATGAGAACGTGGCTCGAAGTATAATAGAAGATTAAATGACTTACCTGTAAGGAAATTCAATCTTTATTATACGAGAAGCCACGTTCGATTAGACCAACCCTCCTCACTTTTTGAGACAACATTATACAAAAACCCGACCCATTGACGATGAACAAATTTCAGGCTCACACCAGAAAAACGTAATGACATATCCCAGGCAGAATGAGTAAGAGATAAGAATGTTTTGTGTTGTTGAAAGTAGTGGCTAGTAGCACGAGAATGCGTGACTACCATTTTGGTCTAATCGAACGTGGCTTCTCGTATAATAAAGATTGAATTTCCTTACAGGTAAGTCATTTAATCTTCTATGATATTTTAGTCTATGAAAAATATCTTGAACCGGTTCACACTCAAATGGAGTGTGACTCAGTTCACAGTATTATAGAAAGAAGTCTTAGACACAGAGTAATTTACTTGCCTAGTGACTACGCGTCAGTTACCACCGAAGCCAGAAAAACACCAGAACCATATGGTGTGAAAATACTAGAATACACATTTTTCAGAGACTTTTCATCACAGTTAAGGTATAAGTCACTTCGACCAGAAAGAAAAGTTTCTGATCCGGTAATCACTGACATAAAGTGTATCAAGTATGAACCAACAGGAAAAATACAAGTTCACTTGATTTTAAGAATGATTACATCGAACTTCCCATTCGACCTAAAACCTAAATATGCAATTATCTCCGTCTGTTCAATGCTCCACCTAAAATCAACACCCAAAAGTGGCTGCATTTGCAGGAGTTAAAATCTGTTCTTCCAAAGGAAACAGTCTTCTACATTCATAGAATAATACTTAAATGAATGAATTTTGTATCCTTTACATTTTTCTTGAGATTCCATTACTCATGCAACTGTAGTTAAAATAAAAATAATCATTTTTTAGTTAAAAAACAGGTTTTTTTTACTAATTTTTTGGTATAATGAAATTAATTTAATAAAATTCTGTTATTTTCCTAACTTGTTGATAATTTTTCATAAAAAGCAACTTCTCCTCAGTGTCAACACGGTTTAGTTTAAAATCTTCTATAAGTCAAAACATTGAAGCTAATCTTCCGAAAACTACATAATTTAGAATGACATATTTTTTGATCAAATTATTTTGTTTTTGACCTAATTATTCCATTCTGCTGAAGAAAATTATAAGAATTATCCTATATGCAAAAGTAGTTTTTTATGTCTAATGTAAAGTTCATGTTAAATCACTTAGGAGATATCGCGGGGTCACCATCGATTTGTGAAACGAATGAAACGATGGTTCTCGATAACTTTTTACAATATTCTCAAAATCAGGAAATAATTCTGAAAACCCTCATAGTTCCTTGTTGGCTCATTGTTCAACTAAAACTACATAATTATTTCTATAGGTTAAAGAAAATGTCATTAGTTTATTCTCTGGTTTCACTGAGGACAAAGGAAAGTATCAAGAGACTGGTGTAACTGGTAAACTTCTAGCTTTGCAACGGCCACTCTCTTGAAATTGTCAATTATTTTAAAAAGGCAATAAAGGCCAGTAGATATAGACAATCAATTCACACTGAATGAAAAAAAAAATTCAAACTTCAGTGGTATGTTAGTGCATTGAAAGCAAACTATGAATTTTTGCAGAAGTATTCTACGAACGGAACATTCTTAAAATGGCAAAAAATACGTTTTCCCGCTGCCGACACTGTAAATAGTCCATACATGCTTAGCAACAAAACAGGTAAATGGCCTATATCTTTCGTTTACTAATTCATCTTGACAACGGAATGTAAATAGTGTCATTTACATGCCTATGGTAATAATGACTTTGCCTTTGACAAGTAATACCTTCAGCTTCATTCATATCAATTTTTAGGTTATGAGACCTTCAGAATATTATTGTTGTCTGCTTATTCAATAACTTAGTTACACGCACAAGCAACTTAGAATGAAATAGCGAACGAATAATCATGTAGGAAGGGTAAGAAAACAAACTTCAATTCAGGCAAATTTTGAGAAATGTCAACAAGCAGCGGGAAAAACGTAATAAGTAACACGGAATGTATCGACTGTTATCATCCTCGGCAAGCGACAAGCCTCGGCTTTGCCTCGGCTCGTACTCGCTCACCTCGAATGTTAACTCGTCTTCACATTCCTTGTTACTTAAATAACTATTAAGCAAATTGCAAAAGTTTTGCAAATTGGAAAGCGGATGAACAAAATGTTTGACATATTCATGTACATTTTTAACCATGTCCGATAAACGCATCATCTATTCATCAAATTGTTTTCATCGACGCTACCTATTCAATACACCCAAGCATTGAGATAATTACAAAAGTGTTTGATCGTGCTTGAGAAGAAGAGAATATTGGTCTTAGTTGATATCAAACTTTGCAACATCATACGAGAAACAGAAAGCTAAGTATTCACGACTTTCAATTAAATTAATTTATATTATATCTGCAGCATTCGAACCTGAAGAAATCGCTATGTTCGTGTCGCAGCGACCAGGACGCAAGCATGGCAGTACATTTAAGTCAAAGCAAAACCCTCATTATTAAGTTTGTAAATGTATGAATATGTAAATTTTTGTACATGTCTATTTCTAGGAAACATTGTTTTATTTGTTTGTTTAATTTGATACGAATTTTGTGCAGTGTTTTCTACCTAAAACTTTCGCCCCCCCCCCCCCCCCAGCTTTGTTCGATATTTCCTGGACAATTTCGAACCTAAGTAGGTTAGGTTCAGTTTTTCTTGTCGATTGTCAATCGAGCCGAGAGAAAGGCTAATTTAGAAATATAAAAATCGAAACGAAAAATTCGACTATATCCGTTTCAACGGTTTATTGTGTACAATATTAAGAAGTATATAAATATGTTCTTGATGTGTATTACTGCACATCGAAATGGTCTGATCGAGCCCGGATATGGAAAATGATGCTTTTCAAGAACCTCGCAGAAGGGTTGCTATCATGCTTTGCTTTCTTCCATGAGAAGACATCAGCGAAGTCGTTCGTAAACCTTTCCTTTACCCGTTTATCACCACTAGATTGGCACCGACGGTATTGAGAGGAAGTGTTTTCGGATTCCAACTTCAACCTGTCAGTTTGTCATGTCACTTCTGTTGAGGAAAGTAACCGTTTAGCCGATGAATAAGTCAGGTTTCTTTATTTGCTAACTGCTTTTCATTGAAAATTTTGCTAGTATTTTGATAATCATAAGGTATTCTACTTGGGCAAAATGCCTCCCAAAGTAGAAGAACAACATGGTGGAACATGAGAAAGATAAATAGTCAGAGAAACTTATTGATCAGTTATCAACACGAAAATATGCATTGGTAAACACTGAATCATTTGGGGAGGCAATGTTCAGCATAGCTGCTCTTCCACATAACCCCCCCCCCCCCAATTTAGCAGCAATTTCAAACAAAAAGAAAAGAAAAAGTAGTACAGCGAAAGATAATAACATTAACAATGGCTTGAGAAGATCGAACTTATTCGACAGCTTGATGAGCTTTGACATGTTTTCTGAAGGAACTGATACAGGACGATAGCTTCAAATCAAAGGGAAGAAGATTAAATATTTCAATAGCGTTGTAGGAAAATGATGTTTGGAATATTCCAGTTTTGTATGCGGGTACAGGGTACAGACAGGAAGTCCGAGTTGAGCGATCGTGAATATCCGACCCTTTCACTAGCTTCGTGAATAAGTATCTAGGGATTTTACTTTTGTTGATTTTATATATCAAACAAGATAAGTGGAGTTCAAATCGCTCATTCAATTTTAGCCATTTGGATCGCACATATGAATTGCTGATGTGGTCATATTGTCTTAGGTTGTATCTAAATCTGATACACCAATTTTGGACTTTCTGAAGGCTCTCTTGATCGCGTTTGGTTAGGGCTGGCCAGTACACAATGTCGCAATACGACAGAGAAGACAAAATCAGGGAATCACATAAGTTTAGTTTTAATGTTGTACATTTTGAGTTTTGCATAAGATTTTCTTAGGAGTTCGCTCACATTTCTACCAACGTTAAATTCGCATCAATGTGAACACCTAAGTTTATACAATGTTTCGATACCTTGAGAGTGGCATTGTTGAGGGTGATATTCAAATCAGGACTTTCGGAGATTTCCGAACTCCTGAACCCAAAAACGATCATTTCCGTTTTGGATTCGTTTAGCATAAGATCGTGGGCTTTAGAGAGATCGGACAGGTAGTGGAGGTCAGACGTAATTTTTTCACATGCAATATTCAATTGATGAGGAACGAACGTAAGGTAAACTTGGGTATCATCAGCATATTGGTGCACTTTGCAAAATTCTAGATATTTGGAAAAGTCGGCTGTGTAGATGCAGAACAGAAGTGGCCCCAAGATACTTTCCTGTGGCACACCTCGGGTTAACATCTTACTGTTGGAGATATGTCCGTTAATGTAAGTCTGCTAGCTACGGTTGAATAAGTGATCACGAAAAAACATCAGAGCAATGTCATCAATGCCAAAAAATTTCATTTTCAAACACATTAATTCGTGATTGAGCGAACCAAAGGCCTTGCTAAAGTCTACTAGTACTAAGATGGTACTTAGTTTCTGATCAAACCCCCTAAAAATATCATCGGTAACATGAGCCAGTGCTGTAGTTGTTCTATGACCGGCACGAAAGCCAGATTGTATTACAGGTAGAACGTTATTAACTTCCAGATATTTTTTGAGTTGTATCGAAACAATTTTCTCCAAAATTTTAGATATCGTTGGTAGTATACAAATTGGCCTGAAGTGTAGCAATTCAGTTGGATTTTTAATTTTTCCAATAGGAAAACTATTAATGATACATGTAAGAACATGAATCAAGTCGGGTAGCACGAGCGAGAGCATTTTCAGATTTATACCATCCACTCCCCGAGCATTACTTCTGTCAGAGCTTACAATAGTTTCAACGTATTTGATAGAAACAGGAGTGAAATTGAATTTGTTTCCATTGTTCAGTTGTCTGTACTTATCAATGAGCCTGTTCATTTGTAACGGTTGATCTGCAGAGGGAATATTGTCAACAAAAAAGTCATTAAATTTGTCAGGATCTTGAAAGAAGTTAAGGGATTCTTGAGATTTTTTATTGATATTTAAATAGTCTAACGCTTTTCAGAATTCCTTGGGATTGGATTTTGATTTAAATTTTAAATAAGCACGATTTTCAGATTTAACAGCCATGTTCACATTTCCTTATAGAAAATCCATGATGTCTCAGTTCTCAGTTTTTTATATTCGACTAAAGCTTTATCCCTGATTTTCATCATATCTTACAGAGTACGTATCTGTGAGCCACGGTGCAGAGCTTTTAGATATTCTTGCAATTTTTTCAGGAGCATGGCGATCAAACAATTCACCTAGGTTTAAATTCCAACTATCAACCACTTCGTCTACATCCTGGAGAGAAAATATTTTACCCCAGTCAAGTGAGTGCAAGTCGAATAGAAAAAGGTCATATCCAAATTTCGAAAAGTCTCGATATTTTTGAAGGATTTGTTGCTGCTCATCGCGCTGAAGAGTTAGCTGACACTCAACTAGAAAGTGATCAGATATATCCTTCATATTGAGGGTGTTGTTTTGCTCTATGATAGTTTCATCAGAGGTTATAATAAGGTCGATTGAAGTACTACTTCTTTCGGTGACTCGGGTAGGCTGGTTAATGATTTGGTACAAATTATATTTATCCAACAGGCTTTGCATTTGGAGGGTGTTATTGTGATGAGGTTGAGACATGTCTATTTTGAAGTCACCACCAAACAATATGATGTCAAATTCAGTTAAAAAAGATGCAAAGATGCAAAAGTTTTCCCAGTTTTCCATACATGAAATCAAGTTATACTTTGGAGGTCTGTACTGCCCTGCTAAAATCAGACGCGGTATCTACAAAAAAATCGTTTTTTTTGGACTTTTAGTATCCTAATATGTTTTTCTATGTATATACCAGACATAAACTGCGGTATTTACATTATTTATACCGAAAATCACCATAGAACAAATCCTATATTCACAAATTACCTACCATTTCTAAACATAATTGCGGTATCCGCATGCTACCAGTTGGAAATGACGTATCTACTCAAGTGCGTATGCATATACCGCGTTTGTTTCTGGTATCAGCAGTTGCCTTTTTTATTAGGAATCCGTGCTCAATTGACGCTTTATTTTATATTTGCCAGTGCAGTATAATTCTAGTTCACATTATGACGAGTATTTACTAGGTGTATGCGACTTGTGGTTTATGGTTTTTGAAGAATATTAAATGGTAAGTAAACTGAAAATATCGCATGGGTTTATGTCAATTAATATCGATTTATTTTAGCAAAATGTCAATCAGTAGAACTGACGTCTTGTTTTCTTTAGCCAGTAGAGGAGGAATCCAACATAAGATGTCGAATGAATCATTGATTCGGAAAAGTAATGAATATTTACCCTCAACTTCCAAAGTGGCGAATAATGATGAATATATTGGTTCTACGCCCAATTTACCGATTTTATGTGAAGAAGAAATATTTGATGATGATGATTGTTACCCATTACTTTCTTTTGTGAATAGAAATTCAATGCCAGTTTCGATATCACCAGCTCATGAAATTCCTGAGGAAAATAACCAAAGTGATGTTCGTGTACTCACAGATTTGTCGAATATGATAACCAATGAAGCAAAATTTCAACAAAACAACAATAAAAAAAACAATTTTTTTCAAAATCAACCACTCATGTGAAATCATAAATAATGAAATTACGCAAAAAACTAGAGTGCCTGACGATACTGCCGAAGAAAATATTTCAATATCTAACTCGTCAATGAATATAATACCCCTTGACAATGAGATGCCAATTATTATGATATCAAATCAATCTGCAGAAAATGTAACGAAAAACTCAGATGACAAAGGTTACACGAAGGCAGGTAACCCAAGAAAGAGAAAACGAATAGACCCAAAGTTCAAAATTGAGAAAAATAGAATTAAAAAAGAAAACCAGGGCGGGGATTAGCGCAGTGGTTAAGCGCTCGCCTGGTAATCGAGAGATTGCAGGTTCGATTCCCAGACGGTGCGATCTTTTTTCATTTTCAGATGTGAAAGTCTGAATGACTGAGGCTCGTGTCGGCTGGGAATAATCCTCCACGATTCACTGTTGCGTTAAAAATTAACAGTGCTGCTCCTAAAGTGGCGTATGGAGTTAGTAACAAGGCCTATCCAGAACACATGGCTAATGACCATAGCAGTCGATGCCAAAACACCAAGGAAAAAAAAATAAAAAAAAAGAAAACCAGATTCAAAAGCATAAAGTTCGGCAAGCCTGTGATATAAAAAGTTGTAAGAAAGCATGTTCAAATAAAATAAATGAAAATCATAGAATTGTAATAAACGCAAATTTCTGGGATTTGACCGATGAACAAAAGAAAGCTTTCATGCTCAATACATGTACCAGGCAAGATCTAAAACGCCGAACGACTGAAGGAAATAGAAAACAGAATAGTTTCAAGTATCATTCAAAAAATGAAAGCGGGGAAGTGATACAAGTATGCAAAACCTTTTTTTTAACAACCTTAGGGTATAGATCAAACGATAGAGTTCTTCATGATACATTGTCGAAAACTTCAAGACATAAGATTAATCCTCCAAAGAATCGACATTGCTATTCGGCTAGAAAAAGAATGAATTATTCTCTTATTGATAAGCATATTGAGACATTTCATCCAACGATATCGCATTACAGGTGAGTTCTTAATTCAGCTTCACTATATTTATAGATGAGAATAACCTTTCATTTTTCAGACGAGTTCATGCCCCAAACAGAAGATATCTGCCGAGCGATATTTCAATTTATACCATGTTCGAAGATAACAAATCCAAACATGCTGATTCTAATGTGTCATACGAGTCATATCGTTTACGTGTGAGGGCACAAAATATTTCATTTGCACTATTGGGACACGAGGAATGCGAGCAATGTGAAGAGTTCAAATTACATGAGCACAATGAAGAAAACTTTCAGGAAACTTGCAAAACATGTGTTTCTTGGAAAAAACATAAGATTCGTGCCAGCGAATCTGAGAATTGTATCAGGCACAATCTGGCACCAATTCTGAAGACGGAAATATCTGTGTTTCTGCTGATTTGCGGAAAATTATAATGTTGCCAAGAGTTGACAGCTTCAAGAAAGTAATTTTTATCAAACGGCTCGTAGCGTATAATGAGAATTTCGTACCACTCGGTTCAAAATCACATTTGAAACCATATGCTGTTTTGTGGCATGAGGTAATTTCAGGTAGAGATAAAGAAGACATCGTGAGCTGTTTTTTTTCTTTCCTGAAGAGGCACAGAGATGCCAAACAGATAACCATATAATAATAATAATAATAATAATAATAATAATAATAATAATAATAATAATAATAATAATAATAATAATAATAATAATAATAATAATAATAATAATAATAATAATAATAATAATAATAATAATAATAATAATAATAATAATAATAATAATAATAATAATAATAATAATAATAAATCTTAGCATCAAGAATGCAGAAGGCCGTTATACTTGGTTCGCTTCGTCTACTCAGGGCACACGATTCTCGGACCCAATAATCACTCACCCTACGGATCTAGGGAGTGGTTATTGGGGTTAACGACACCAGCGCGCCCTCCGGATGGGTCGGAGCACCGGAGACAGGGCCTGACTGGTACACTCCTAAGGAGAAAAAAAATAATAATAATAATAATAATAATAATAATAATAATAATAATAATAATAATAATAATAATAATAATAATAATAATAATAATAATAATAATAATAATAATAATAATAATAATAATATTAATAATAATAATAATAATAATATACTCCGTGCAGTATAAGCGTAACCTTTCGATGGCCTGGATCGATTACCGCAAGGCATTTGATACAACATCGCATGAGTTAATCATGCATTTGCTCAGATGTCTTGAGGTACCTGATCATTGGACAACTGATGCCGCTCTGGAGGACTCGCTTCACCATAAGATCTGGTAGAAACACAGTCCAAACAGAGCAGGTCATCATTAGAAGAGGCGTGTTTCAGGAAGACTCCCTCAGCCCTCTTCTCTTCTGCATCTCACTATTGCCACTGTCCGTAGTACTCAGGAATACCCGTGGGTACAACTGCGGCACCCCCAGCAACCGGAGGCATAAGGTCACCCATCTGTTTTACATGGATGACCTCAAATTATATGCCTCTGGAGAAAGGGACCTACATCAGTCCCTTAGGGTGGTGGAAGAGTACACGCATGCTATCGGAATGGAATTTGGGATCGACAAATGTGCCACGGTTCATCTCAAAAGAGGACGATGCGAGGAATACGGAGAGGATGTCCAGCTCGTAGACGGAAGCATCCTACATCATCTGGATGCCGGAGAGACGTATACTTACCTAGGGGTGGAGCAACGCCGCTCCCAAGAGGTATTAACAGTCAAGAACTCTCTCCGCGGCAAGTATCAGCATAAACTCCGACAGATCTGGTCATCAGAACTGTCGGGGAAGAAAAAAGTTGCTGCAACTAATATGCTTGCCGTTCCGATCCTTCTTTACTCTTTCGGAGTGATGAAGTGGACTAAGGAAGAGCTGCGAAAACTCGACGTCAAAACTCGCAAAGTGATGCATTTCAATAGGAGCTTGCAAAGTTATACTTTCCCAGACAACGGGGAGGCCGTGGACTTTTGAGTTTGGAATGTCTGCATAACAGAATGGTTCTAGATGGAGCCTGTAAAGTCATCCGGAGTTCAGATCCCCTTCTCTACATGAAAAAGCAGGGATTGGAGCATTCCTTTTTAAGGCAGCAACCCGTGCGGCCGATGAACTCGGTCTCGTATTCGACACTGAACGGGCTAACCCAAACTCTGTCACCGAGTTGGGACCCGTTCAGCAAAAAGCTCACATCAAAGCTGCGGAAACAGAGGTCCTGCTACAGCTACATATGGATAAGCCAATGCATGGTGTCTTCTTTCACAACATCGAAGACCTTGGCTTATCCAAAAGCTTGACCTTTGCCTTCCTCAGATCTAGTGAGCTGAAGTCGGAGACCGAGGGATTCATAATGGCTTGCCAGGATGGTGTCTTCAACACCCTCGTCTACCGTAGTCGCGTGATGGGTATAGATGTCCCTGACACCCGATGCAGGGCATGTCGTGGAGCACCTGAGACCCTAATGCATCTGCTATCAGCATGCCCATCTTATGCGGTCTCAGCCTATATCCACAGGCATAACGCGGCTCTAAGAGTGTTGTATTACCATCTACGACACTCGTACGGTATAGACGAGACACCGGTGTTGCCTTATGTTCCGGGGGAGAATGAGAGATGCCGAATCTATTGGAACTACTCATTCCCCACCCTCAGGCAAATACAAGCCAATAAGCCTGATGTTGTCCTCCTCGACCACCAAAGTAGAACGATATTCGTCATGGAGTTTTCCGCTCCAGGCGAAATGAATATCGTTCGAAAAGAGGAGGAAAAACGGACTAAATATCGAGATCTTCTCTTTGAACTCCGCAGGTTATATCCGGACCATTCTGTCAAAATGGTGGTTCTGATTATAGGAGTCCTTGGTGGAATGATGGACACACTGCTCTCGAACTTGAAGATAATACCGGCTTGCCGTAATATGGCAGAAATCTTAGCAGCAAGAATGCAGAAGGCAGTTATCCTTGGTTCGCTCCGTCTACTCAGGGCACACGATTCTCGGACCCAATAGTCACTCACCCTACGGACGTGGGGAGTGGTTGTTGGGGTTAACGACACCAGCACGCCCTCCGGATGGGTCGGAGCACCGGAGACAGGGCCTGACTGGTACACTCCTAAGGGGAGAAAAAAAAAATAATAATAATATAATAATCATTTATTATTCACCAAAAGACATAGAGCTCTTTACATAAGTGGTTTATGGACTCAACACAAAATGGCAAATAAATGGTTGAATGTTAGGTCAAAGGACCGATTCTTCCACATCAACCAATATGGTTAGACAATTGTTCTAGCCAGAACAAAAATTGGTGTTTACTAACTTTTCTGGTGAGGATGATCAATGCTGATGAAATATCTGCCACTGATATATTTCTAAATTATTTTGAATCCGGACACACCTTTATATCGTCAGACAGTTTCCACCACCAGGTGGAATTATCGCTTAAAATACAGGGTAAAACTTATGATTTTGATGACTTCGCCTATGCGGTGCAGCAAGCGCAAAAAGGAAAAGTTGAAATAAAAAAATGGACTACCAGGAATTTTATCAGTGGAAAGATTTCAAATCTGAAGCTGCATTAAAAAAGCATGCAAGCAGACCGCATCTTTCGGATATGGTTCAAATCAAAGCTAGTCGTGGAAATTTTGTATTATACTACAAAACATCTCATACAGAAGATTTCAAAAGGCTAGATTTCCTTTGTAAATAAGCTGCAAAAAAATAGGAGTTTTGTCGAGCAACGTTTCAAGCGGATCAATACCCCGTGGATTCCCTAAATCGAAGAAAGAAGTGCTACTGAATAATCTTGGAGGAATTCTTCCCGAGAACAGAAAGGCCTTCTGGAGAAACTTACCAGAGTGCGATGATTGAAATGTTCCCACCTAAATTCGATTTTGTTTTATTTCATTTATTGTTAGTCTGGAAAACTAAATAAATATTTTTTTCTATGAATTATGTGGAGATACTGATTTTGGTCTGATAGGTGCATAATGTAGCAAAGTTCATGTGTTTGTTAATTAATACCATTTTTTTTTCAACCAAATTCCATTTGAGTATTGAAAAAGTATTTTCCTACGACAGTGTCGTAGAAAAAACGTTGTATGATAAACTTTAGTAAAGAGCTTTTTTGTACTGGCGTATTTGTTGAATGAGGCGCTCCATTCAACAAACTTCACGCTCATACAAAAATGTCCTACTTTACGAAATTGTATCATAAATTATTATTTTTGAAGACAAAAAAAAAATTTATGACATTATTTGACAATTATTTCTTGACAAGAAATAAACAAGAAAGCCGCATCTGCGTTGAATATTAATATAACGCTGATACGGCATGGTAAGCAAATATTTCCAATTATAAAAGCCGTATCTGATTTTTTTTTCATATCTAGTAGATTTCAAATGTAATTTTATGACAGAAGTCATTTTTCTTATATCAAATATATAGTTCTTTACAGAGGACCATCGGAAATACTTAAATGCTAGATTTCTCAATTTCGTACCATCAGCAGATACCGCATTTGATTTTAGCACGGCAGTATACACAGTACCCAGACACAAACTTTTACCTGCAATAGTAGTTGCGATCCATAGGTGTCCGAGGTGACAATCAGCTGGAGATGGAGTCTCAATAACGGTGTACTTAATACTTTTATGAATATAGAAAGCTACACCTCCCCCTCTGTCCTCTCTATCTTTCCTTTCCAGCCTGTAATTGTTTATGTGAAATGCATTTATTTTGGGGTATGTCGACAAGGATTTCTGAAGTGTTCATAGCACAAAAAAAGATTATTCGTTGCATAGCAAGAGTGTCGTACACTCACTCATGCAAACAATTGTTTCCAAAGTTTGGAATATTGACAATGCCATGTGTTTACATATATGAAGCATGTTTGTGTGTTTGTCGCAACAAAAGAGAATTTACTCTCAATGATGATGTGCATAATTATCATACGAGACACAAGAAAGATATACATTTTCAATTAGCCCGCTCAAAGTTGAGCAATCTCCGAATTACATGGGCCCTAGGTTGTTCAATAATCTACCACCCCATATAAGGATGAATGACAGTTTATATGAATTCAAAAAAAACCTTAAAACAGTTTCTCATAGAAAAGTGTTACTACTCAGTTAGTAAATATCTTAATGATGATAACCATTCGATTTTGAGTTTTAATTGAAGTGTTTGTAACAATTTAAATTTTAGTACTGTAACAACTTTTGAACCAATTCTATAATTGTTTCTTAGAATTTCTCATAGATAAATGTGATTACTTAGTACCTGCATATCTTGGTGAATGTGAATGTATAACTGTTACAAATTTTAATTTTTAATTGTAGTTTTTCTGACTGTTGTAATTTTAGTTATGTGACAACTTTCAATGCAATTTTATAATTGTCAAATTAGAAAGAATAAAGAAATGAAATGAAGATGAGATCATCAAGAATATTTTTATTTAACCAGGTTTCTGAAAGACCTAGAACTGAGTAAAATTCTCCTCTCATCAGTTCTGAAAACATGTCAAATGCAGTACAAAGAGAACGTATATTAAAATGAGCGAAATTAAAGATTTTTCTTTATTTTTCATGAATTTTGGATGATAATTCTCGCATACCTCCAGTATTTTCAAATAATATAGAAATGTTTAGGTTACTGTGCTAAAATAGTCTATTCAACTATCATCAGTTTCAGGAGCAAAAAGTTCATAGGCAAAAAAGGGAGTAGATAATAAAAAGGTATGAACGACATAGTTTCAAATATATTTCGACCAGGTCGATAAAGTGTTCACAGTTCATTTGCACTTTCAATTACTTCTTTATTTTTATTGCGTAACACATATATCTTCCCTCCTCTTGACCAGGCATTATGCACCCCATATTTCTGCTTCGCTTGACGTAGTAGGTTATAACGGTGTTTCGTAAGATCCTTATAGATAGAAATTTTTGAGCCTTTCAACTTGTCCTTTTTAGTGGCAAAGACCTCATTGCGTTTAATTTGCGTGGTAAAATTTACTATAACTGCTCTTGGTTTGTTCAACTCTTTGTTGCCTACATGAAAAGCAACATCGATTTCCTGTTTTGAGCAAGACACGTTTAGAGTACCACTAAGAAGATTTCTTGTGTTTCCAACTAGATCTTCATCAGTATTTTCCTCTAAACCATAAATTCGCAATGAGTTTTTCTTGGAGCACTGCTCAATAAAATCAGTTTTAGAATCAAGAACATGTATAGCAGCTTCATTATTTGAGACAGCGCTATCAAGTTTATTTAAGGACCGAGTAACTTCAGATAGTTTTTCACGGAATACCTCAAATTTTTCATCGATCTTCCGTTCCAACTTCTCAGAAAAGTTTAAAAACACCTTATTGATTAGCTTCTCCAAGTCTGAATTGGAAGTTTGGCTGCTGGATGAGTTGCTTCTTGTACTGGCCATGACTTTATCGATAGGTTGGACCAGGACAAACAGAGGGAAAACGTCACCGAGGCTCAAAATTCACTTTCGTTGGTAGAAAATCCATTTTTTCATAAGATATGGCTCACATAAACTAAATCTTACGCCCACCAGAAAAAAACTACTTTTCTATACGCTATTTACCACTTTTTATTAGCAAATTACTGGAGGTCACTGCAGATACGTACTATTCGCTCGTCATTCTCGAACATCGCTGTCTACAGAACATCCTGTGACTGTGATCCATCTCTTCCTATTCAAGGTTTACAGTTGCAAACATATGGGCTGAAACGTTCAGCTTTCCTAGCAACGCGATGTTTGGTGGAGTTGGCAATGAAAACAGGATTGATTTTACTCTCGCTTCTAAAGCCTTACTCACTAATACTTACGTGGATGATATTTCATCAGGTGGAAACTCTATCGAAGAAACAATAAAATTGGGAAATGAATTGATTCATCTCTTGAAGACTAGAGGTTTTGAATTCCACAAATGGAGCTCCAAAAATGACATGATTTTAAACAATATACCTTTTTCTCAAAAACAGATAAAATAAAATAAAAATAATGCTTTTGTAAAAACCTCTCACAACACAGCTACTGACAGTTTTGAAATATCAGCCCCAGTAATCAGCTACGAGGACTGCATCAGTGGAAGGCAAGTTCTCAGCCTCATTTCAAAGTTTTATGATCATTTGGGTTTTGTAGGCCCTGTCATAGTGATGGCCAAAATGTTCATGCAAAGTTTGTGGTTGTTGAAGATTGACTGGGATGATTCATTGCCTGATGAAAAATTACGATTGTGGTATGACTTGGCATTAAAATTAATTCAAATGGAACATATTATAGTACCTCGTGATTTCAGTTTCACCTCATCTAAAAGAATCGAACTCATAAGATGTTGTGATAGTTCAATCATAGCTTATGGTGCTGTTTTGTACGTTAGGGTTGTTAGCAATGATCAAGTTCATGTCAATTTGATTTGCTCAAAATCACGAATTGCACCAAATGCTGAAGAATTATCAATTCCTAGATTAGAGCTTAATTTTTTTTGTAAAATTTGTTTTTACGAAACTCCCAGGTTTTCGGAGAAAACCCCTCAAAAGCAGAGCTTGTGCGAGCAAGGGAGATCCGGGACCTACAGTTTAAATAAAAGTGGAATCCGAACCACTTCAGCTCAGTGACACACGACCGGGGATCGAACCCGGACCGTCTGGGTGGAAGCCAAACGCTCTAACACCTCGACCCCTTCGCTCATTAATGCTGCATTACTTCTTTCAAAACTGGTTGAAAAGGATTAAGCTATTTTAAAAAACAATATTAACAAAGTATACCTAAAATCAGATTCAACAATAGTTTTGTCATGGCTAAAGGTTGAACCGATGAAATTGAACCTAGCTAACAGCTAGGGCCCTCAAAATAAAAGAATCAACAATAAAATTTAATTGGCTTTATTTACATCGACTCCAAATCGAATCCAGCAGATTGTTTATCTAGAGGACTTGATCCTCAATTATTGAACTATAACAAAATCTGTTTTTTTGGGGCTGATGAATTGAAATATATACATCTTATCTTCAAAAATCGATGTTTGTATTGTCAAGTCCTCTTCCAGGGCAAATAGTTCAACATTTCAGTATAGTGGTAGAACCCAAAAACTCATTTTTTGAAAGGTATTCAAACGTTTCACATTGACAAAGGATTATGACTTATATTTTGAGGTTCTACCGCAATTGCAAAGATAACACCAACAAAATATCAGGAAATTTGAAAATACACGAAATTGAGAAAGCCCTGAAAGTCATAATTAAATTTGAACAAAATTTTTCTTTCAAGGAAGAAATGAGTCGTTTGGTTCACAAAGAGCTAATTATGTTCTTTGAATCCATTTTATTGTCACTTATGCACAAAGATATCCAATAATTTTGCTCAAAAACAATCACATTACTGATCTCATCATTGTTCAGGAACACTTGAGGTTGTCTCAACATGAGTTATTGGATATTAAGTGGCAATAGAGAAGTAAAAAAAACCTTCATAAATGATTACATGTTTCAAACAAAAAGCGCAATATGCGCAACAGCTTATGATTTCCTCGCCTAAAATACGAGTTACAGCTTCTCGCCCTTTCTCGCACGTTGAAATAGATTTTTGTGGGCTGTTTTATATCAAACAGCCAAAAATAAGGAAATCATTCACAACCAAAGCATATGTGTCTTTGTTCGTTGGTTTTGATGTAAAGGCCATTCACATTGAGCATTTGTTTGATATGACTATACCGAATGTTTTTTGGCTGTTCTTAAAAGATTTATTGGTAGAAGAGCAAAGCCGTTCAACATATTCTGTGATAACGGTTCCACCTTCAAAGGTGCTAATAATGTTCTGAAAGAACAACATAATAAAACAAATAAAGAAAAAATTCAATTTCTGTTTAGGTGAAATAATTGAATCCAACTCCATTCCCAGTTATTCCCCTGTGTTTGGTGGACTCTGGGAAGCTGGAGTGGAAAGTACAAAATACCACATAAAGCGAGTGGTTGGAGTTACTAGTCTCACTTATGAAGAGTTCAATACAGTTTTGATACAAATAGAAAGTATTTAAATTCAAGGCCAATAACGCATTTATCGAATGATCCTTCAGATCTCTCTTACCTAACCCTAGGACATTTTTTGACTGGTGCTCCGATTTCTTGCCTTCCAGAACCAGATTTAACATAAATTCCAGAAAATAGGTTGAAGCATTGGCAAGTTATTTCTCGAATGTAACAACAGTTTTGGAAAAGGTGGTACAAAGACTACTTAGCACAATTACAAAGCACACCCGAGTGGAGACAGGATTATCCGAATCTGAAGGAGGGTGCACTGGTCCTTTTGAAGGAAGATAATCGTCCATCTTTCAATTGGCGTTTGGCACGAATCACAATAATTATCCCTGTTAAGGGTAATAAGGTACGTGTTGAAGTGAGAACAAATTTCGGCACCTACCCCCGTTCTGTAACTAAAATAGCTATTTTGTCAATTTCAGAATCATAAACTAATAACATTTATTTATGCCTATAAAATGTATGCCTCCAATTTTAACAAGTAAATAGTTCGGTTTTTCTTTTTAGTCATAGTTGAAAGTTTGCAGTTTAACACTCGCAATTATGATTTGATGAAATAACGCAACAATTGTTCAGTACGCGTTTAAGTAATTCACTATTTCAATATCTTTTTTACCAGTAATTCAAGCCATTCGCAGGTTATCAGCTCTTGACGCTCAATCACATATCAATGCTTTCATAGCAAATACTATATGGCTTTCGGAGCTTTCATCTCAACTGTAGACTTTCGTAGTCAAAATAAAAACAAAAAGCTTTTGCAGCTTATACATATATACAAATCTTTCATAAACAGAATGTTCAATTATGTTGTGCTTTTGAAGCCGACAAATTCAAATATCAATAATATAAAGCTTTCGCAGCTACTTGATAATTTAATATTTCACTATATTATATGATATGGCTTTTGCAGTCCACTCACTGATTAAGTTTGTAAATGTGAATATGTGAATTTGTGTACATGTCTTTTTTTGGAAAACATTGTTTTTTAAAAATTGTGAAAGGCTTTCGCGGCCATCGTTGAATGAATGATCGTTTTTCAGGTTTTTAGGCCGACGTTTATTTAGAGAAAATCTCGACGTTTCGCCAACACGAGTGGTTGGCATTTTCAAGAGAAATGTTTTCAGCTTCGATCACTGAACACTACTTGTTTAGTATGCGTTGTCTCAGCCAGTATTTATGGGTCGACGTACTCGTACCTGCGTCCGGTGCCATTGTCCCTGCGTCGGGTACCCCCTCGGAATCATTAATTACCCGGTATGGTGTTATTACCGTTTTCTTGAGAACAGGTAGGCATGCTTTGTTTAATTGTAACTCTTCTTCAGTTCTGTTGAAGTTGTTGGGATGTTTTTTGATATCGATTGCTTCTCGGAAGAGTCTTGGAGTGTTGTGGCAATTACTTGGGCAATTACTTGGATTCTTATTGTTAAGCGCATGTTCTGCGACAGCGGATTTTTCTGAGTGAACTAAACGGCAATTGGCCTTGTGTTCCTTTATTCTGGTATTTGTGGAACGCCTCGTGGTTCCGATATAAACGTTGCCACAGGTGCAGGGAATGCGGTCCACCCCAGATGAGCTTAGTGCATCATGTTTATCCTTCGCCGGTCTCAAGTAATCCTTCAGTTTCTTTGAAGGTTCAAAGATGGTTTTGATATCATACTTTCGTAGTATACGGCCAATCCGATCTGTGACCCTAGGAACATACGGCAGGAATGCTTTACTTTGTTCCTGGCAGCCATTCGATCCACTGTCGCTGGAGTTCTTTCTTTTGCGTTTTATACACCGATCAGTTTCGCTTTCCTTATATCCATTTGAAAGAAATTCGCTTTTCAAGTGTTTCAGTTCCGCTTCCAAATATTCGGGTTCACATATTCTTCTGGCTCGGTCTACTAGTGTTTTGATAATTCCTTGTTTTTGACACGGATGATGATTTGAGGTTCTGTAGAGGTATCAATCAGTATGTGTTGGTTTTCTATATACCTTTTGCCCCAAACGTCCTTCTTTTCGAAAAATGAGAACGTCTAAGAAGGGCAGTTCCCTATCCTTCTCAACTTCCATTGTGAATTGGATATTCGGGTGTATGCTGTTAATGTGCTATAAACCTTCAAAGAAACTGAAGGATCACTTGAGACCGGCGAAGGATATACGTGATGCACTAAGCTCATCTGGGGTGTACCGCATTCCATGCACCTGTGGCAACGTTCATATCGGAACCACAAAGCGTTCCACAAATACAAGAATGAAGGAACACAAGGCCAATTGCCGGTTAGGACACTCAGAAAAATCCACTGTCGCAGAACATGCGCTTTACAATAAAAATCACATAGTGAAGTTCGAAGAACTACTTATGTTTGTTATTTTCCAGGAAATATCGAACACCCTATAAAGAGAGATCTTTTTACAGTGGTCCAGTTGAATACTAGATCATCCATCGCGTATATCTGTTACATTTTGTACTGGCTGACATAATAACATTTTGTGTAATGTAAAAATTTTATTTAATATAAAGAAAATTTACTATTAGCTGAAGAGTTGAATTGTACTTTGAGTAAGAAGACAAATTAATCTGCGTTGCCACAAATCCATGACAGTGCGAAAGAAATCAGTGAAACTAACTAAATCCATTTGAACGGATGGTACTCCGCTTCGAGCCGCGCCCTCAAACTCGTTACGCGTGCTTTAAAGGCTCACTTGTGCACTAGTATGTGATGATTATACTATTTCCGAGTTTGCAGGACTTTTCTTCGCCAAATTAGGATTACCTACTTTTTTTTAGTTTGAGAACAAAATTATTGTTTTGTTTGAATGGTGGCAAAGGACCCCGCACATTTCTTATGGGAAATGGCTTTCATTGAATTTGGCTGAATTTTTGGTATCGCCGTCCTAATTAACAAACCTCGTAACTCCAAATAATCTCTTTTTGGGATTTTCTAGCCGGTGTGTGGTTTTATGGATTCTGTACAGTTTAGTCCATCCGCGTAACTCCAAAAAATTTCTGGACAGCATAAGAAGAGAAAAACGAACCACGTATTTTCTATGAGTGGAATTGCTAGTTTGCAAAACATGTAACTCCCAGTTGTGGCAGCTGGTCTCAACGGGAAGGTCTATAGCTTGTGTGCAGTGCAGTGTAATTTGTTTATCAGGATAAACGCTCATTGTTTCAGATCCCTATAGTAAACTTTATGAAAAGTAAGTAAAACATAAATACTATAGTCAGCCATAAATTCAATGAAAAACAACATTCCAAAAGGGTTGTGAGTTACTTGTTTTGTTTACATGCAAACTTTTAGGTTAGGTAACAATAAAATTAGAGTTGCGTGTTTTTATGTCGTAAGCTAATTAAAGGCTTTAGACTGAAATTGATCAATTAATTCTTAGTGAGGTCTGTGCCTGGGCAATTTAGAATTTACAGTAGGAATGACAATTGAAGTATTTAATTGCCAGTTATGGAATCTTTCAGAATTACCTGGTTTGCTAATAGGGTTTTTTATGTAGTTACGAGGATTGTATTTCAACTTTTGTGGAGAACTACGTGGTGTGTTTGTATACAAATTATGAAATTCCAGTAATTTCAGGAGTTAAGTGGTCACTATTGTTCTTTTTCATAGCGACCACTAATTCCGTTCTGTTTCTTTTCAGCCCAAAATAATGTCCTCGAGAGCTAAAAAGATATTGGAATTATGTGGACAGACAATATCAAGTAAACATTCAGAAACAACCGAAAATGCTGAAAATATTGTATTGGATAATCCCATAGAGAAAAGAGGAACGTTTATTATAGATGACAATGGCGAACTTATTCAGATTGAAGAAATGATTGATGATTCTTCTTATTTATTGAAGGATCTTTCACAAACAGAACTATGCATGGAAATTCAGAAGCTAGATGTCCTCGACTTTAGCCACAATGAGGGTGATAATAATTTGAATAATAAAGTCATTGAAGCCACATCATCTGAAATCGTACTAACTTCTCCCCAAATTTCTAAGGAAGTGAAAGCCATTATAGGCGATAATAGCAATCAAAATGATGTTACGGGTTTATTTTGCACTAGAAAACCCTTTCTGTTTTAATACAATAACATCAGAAACTCTCTGTCATTGATATACACTTTCCACTCTGTACGCCACTGTATTCTTCTTCTTCTTCAGATTCCTCAAAATGACAACTTGATCGTAGTCATGTATAGCTTGATCCGAATGTTAGTACTTACCTTTGCTGTACTAGTTCGAGCGGACATGAACCGGCCTTAAGCTATTGACAGTTATCAGTTGTTCTATTTTGCGGTATGACAGCGTTGTTTTGTAAACATACTTATGGTTAGTCTATTGTTTTGTACTTAGAACACAAAACCGTAACATTCCTACTCTATCTCTATCTTGTGTCCTTGAGGTACCTTTTTCACATTCGAATACTTGACCTTTTGTTTGTTTGGTTCTGAGATTGAGAGCCTGGCGTTTTCGTGTTGTTTCAGTTGGCAATACTGAATCTTAAGGTGTTCTTTTCATAGCTCCTATTAGCTCGAGTTAGTTCCTGGACTGTTCCCACCGAACACTAACGAACAAGAAAGCGCCTTGTCAGATATTGACAGTTTTGACTTTGACGTCTGAGAGATACTCTCTTCTTTCTTATTTGATCTTGATGAGTGACTGACCTACTTTGAAGATTTCCAATTGAAGTTTGATCATCGTTGATGGATCTTTGGAAAATTCATATCAGGAGAGTTTCTCATATTGTTTGCGATTTTTGACGCTATATATTTTTTGATTAATCTCCGTTCGCTTTGCGGATTTTTGAGGTTAGAAGTCACTTCATCATTGTGTGAAACCACTGGAACGAGAAACTCGCTATCAGACAGCAAACAGACCATCAAAGCTGTTATCAGAACCCTCCCACTTAATAGAGGTTAGTATTTGCATTTGGGCTCTACTTATGGCCCCATACAAGTGTAATCAGAAGTCAGACTGGTATTGTATATTCTAGGGTTCTCTGCTGCGGCTACCACTCTGCTACTACTTTGCTCCGCTGTGGATAGTGCCTGTTACCACTCTGCTACTGCTCCTCTGCGACTACCACTTTGCTACTGTTACCTCTTCGCCGCTGGTAGTGCTCCACTACGGTTTATTGCTACTACTCTGCTACCGTTTATTGGAGTTCCACTAATGTGATTGTTCCACTGTTTCGTTTCTATACGATTGTCTTTCCACTGTTCCACTACTGTGATTGTTCCTGCTCAACTGTGGTTGTCCCGCTGTATATCTGTTGTTCAGCATTCCTTCGCTATTCGTCCCAGCTGCACATGTACTTTGATCGATTGTGTAGTACCCACTGTGCACCTGTATTCACCAAGGCACCGATGGACTACAACCACAATAATTGGTGAACTGTAATGCTTGAGAATATCTACGTAGATCAGATAAGTTTAAATTAAGACTGCCCCTAAGGCGTAAGTATCCATAACTGTAAGCTATCATCGTGACGTCACAGGCATAGCCCTCACTGGAGGTTTCATATCGATATATTCAAACAATACCATACTCTCAATCACAGCATTCACTTGAATTCATCTTGGTGGTTGATATTTACATTAATTTCATTTTCTGTTGTATGGTGAGCTGAACTGTGCACATACAGGGTGTGTAACGATCAGTATATTTTATTAGTAAGGGACATGACTATTTCTTTTATTCTGGTCCAAGTTATCTAAGCGTAAGGGAAGACAAAACCTCTACATAGTTATATATTCTTATTATACCATTTACAGGTATCTATTTTTTAATATTTTAGTAATATTAGTGCAGTGAGTTGTCCCATTCCATCAGGGTGGTTTCGGATTTTTCACTAGCGATAAATCCGTGGCGCTCCGGAAAATTAATCCCATTTTTCAATCTTATCGAAATCAATTTTTATTGTCGAATCCACGCCTACTGAGCTGATGGGTATGTTAGAGGCGTGACACATCATTACACATTCACTGCTCTCCTTTCCTAAATTTCGCCCCTAACAATGAAACAGAAGAAAATGAAATCGAACCAAATAATGACTTGTTCACAGCATCAATAGATTATGAAAAAGAGATTACACCATTAGTAGAGGATTGTAAAGAAAACGTGAGTGCTAATGTAATAAACGAAAATATTGTCAAACCCAAAAGGAAGAAAAGGCACTAGGTGTCAGAAGATGATTGGCAATGTAAAAAGGCGAAGATGTTACGTGAACAAGGAAAATAATATATGGGAAGAAAAGTGGTTGATGCTAAAGTAAAAGGTTTTGTCCCGTCCACAAAGAACAATGGGGGCACTTACCTGTAAGTGCAAAGGAAAAACATTTAATTGCAAATCTCTCAAAGAGGCAGAAGGGCAAGATATGTTCAATAAATTTTGAAGCATAAGCTGGAAGGAGAGGAAAATGTTTGTCAAAAGCATGACTGATGTCAGTTTAACACAGAGAGCTCGAGATAGAAAAAGCGAACACACTTCTCGCCGTTAATTTTCTTTTAAGTTTTATCTCAATGTTAATAGGTCTTGGGTTAGAGTATGCAAAAAACACTAATGGCAACCTTGGGGATAGGAGAGTGGATGATAAATCACTGGCTTGAAAGTGAAGTTGAATATAGCGAGTTAACTGAAGGAGAAGCAGATGACACTACTGTAACCAAAAGAAAGCCAAAGAAGGTTTCAAGGCAAGAGGACCTAAAGAAAAAAGTAATATCATCAATAGTTATTTGTATGCTAAGGCCGCAAAATACCTTTTTAACTTACCGAAAGAACAGTTATCGCCGAGGCCGCTTGCGGCCGAGGCAAGATAATCTTGAGGTCGTTAAAAAGTTTCGCGGCCATGGCATACACACTATTTTTCTTGCAATCGTTAAAATTATTAAAATAGATAGTTGTAAATAAATATATTATTGCTCTAAAATCAACAGCAGATCAATTTATTCAACAATATCACCGTGTGCTATGGAAATGATATGTTTCAATATATACAAAATATTTTGACAGTTCTTATCAAAACGCAAAATGTCTGATACTGATAGCGATATTTCAGTACCTTCCACTCCTCCTGAACTCAAAAGCGTTGTAAATTCGGCGCTTTCCGTTTTAATACCCGAAAAATCTAAACGGCAGTACGAAAAATGTTACGGCGAGTTTAAAGATTGGTGTGACAAACAGAATGTTAAGACGATGTCTGAAAACATTTTTGAAAGTGACGTTTGGTTTCGCGGCCGTTGCTATGGGTAGCGGCCGTGAAATTAAATTTCGCGGACTGTGCTGAGAACGCGAAATACTGACTTCGCGTGCGATTGCACGAAAAAGAATTTTTATTGTCCCTGCCTACTGTAGAATCGCATTATTGTCGGGCATCTTCCAAGAAACTATACTTGGAGTCAAATTGGACATCAAAACCTCATCATTATATAATATCAATTTTATTGTGAAAAGTCTTAAACCATTATCTTCCTGTACATTTTACAAAACCTTTGAAGACCTAAATTTGTCCCTTTATAGACCAAAAAAGGACCAATGTGATATTTGCAGAGCATATAAGCTGCAACACATCAGTGAGGAAGAATACGATATTCATTTGAGAAAAAAGGAAGCTGCTAGAAATTAAAAAGAAAAAGACAAAAAAAAATGAAGAGCATGTAAATACAATGGATCTACAATCCGTCTTAATGTGCCCAATATCAAACACATCTGCTCTCTATTACAAGAGAAAACTCTCTATCCATAACCTTTGTCTGTATGACCTGAAGACACACAATGGTTTCTGCTACTTGTGGAACGAATCAGAGGGCGAACTATCTGATAATGAGTTTTCAAGTATTTTGACCCATTTCATCTAATCTTTGTTACCTCTTCGAAACAATTAAAAAAAATTACTATTTTCAGTGATGGGTGCAACTAGCAGAACAGAAATACTGTAATGAGCAATGCACTTTTGAATCTAGCTGTTAAGCACAACATTACTATTGAAAGCAAATACCTGGAAAAGGACACAGACAGATGGAGTGTGATTCAATGCATGGAGAGGTATTTGAAACAGAGAGATATTCACGTACCAGCAGTTTATGTGGATGTTTGCGAAAATGCAAGAAAGAACCCTAGGACATATGTGGTGAAATATTTGGAGAACTAATTTTTTAAAGACTTCACGAAACCAATAATGTACAAGTCTATACGTCCTGGATCAAAGAGAGGAGATCCAATCGTTGTTAACATCCGCTCTTTACAATATTCTGTTGATGGTAACATTTCCCATAAATTAAATTTCATTGATGAGTACAGACTTATACCTCTATGCGAGAAAAAGAACAAACAAATCGAAGAAGCTCCAAGGAAATCAAGACAAAATAGCCACGCTCCAGAGACAGTATCAGACAATTTCTTCGACAAAATAAAAGCTATTCGTGAATTAAAGTTTTTAAGTTTGTATGACAAGAGGTTAACAATTGACGTGGTAAAGTTCAAACTCCTACAAGAACTAAAAATTACAATTCCAAAGGATTATCATAGTTTTTATGATAATTTGTAGTGCAAGGTTGATAGTGCTTAAGAAGATACAAAAGTTGGTGTATTTTTATAGTTTTTCATTGAGCTCTGTCTCAAAAATATATTATGACCTAAACCAAGTGGTGTCAGTTAAGTGTATTTTAATGTTAATGTTAGACCACTTAACTCCAAATTTAGTTTTGACCAACCACGTATATCTTTCAAAGCATAAGGCGTATTTCCTAAGCTTAGGTGTTTCAAACTTTGAAACTCCATTTTAAAAATGAAAATGTGAAAAAAAAAAATATTTTAAATTATAAATAGCAAGCAATTACTATATCCCCAACAACATACATATTATACAAACAAAAATTATTTCCTATACTAAATAAAACAGTTTTTGTCTCCCCTGTAACATGTGGGACATGCGAGTTACGAGGTTTGTTAATTAGGACGACGGTATTTTGTAGTTTTTGATGAGTGAAAGTGTCTATAGCCACAAAGCTCAAAAATGGACAGTTTTCGAGATATGGAGATTTCAAAATGGAGAAATGGTCTTTTTCAGTTACATTAGGCACCGCCACCGAAAATTTTTCATACACTGCTCCACACTGGCTATGATATGAGGTACTAATTCAAAGATTTTCCATTCAACTTTTCAAGCTACAAGATAACGCCAGTATAATTTTTGAAGAGAGCCATCATAACTGATTCTGAATATATCTGATGTCCAATAATATCGAATATGTTTTCCAAAATGTTCATAACGAGGCTCAGCGAGTTTCAATTGGAGAAAACGGAAAAATCATGGTCTTATATCCTCAGAGATAACAATAATTGTGATCACAAATGATGTCATTTGCACATGATATGTGATCTTTTTCTCACAAATCTCGATAATCTGACAATGGTGTGCCAAGACATTTTCCTCAGGATGGCTCGAAATGAATGATAGCATCTCACAGCTAAACGAACCCGTGAAAATGGCTGCATCTTTGATACCTGATAGTACTTTCCAGGTGGAATAGAGAAGTTCAGGTGTAGGAAGCAAGCTATAAATGGAACTTTCGATATTCACCACCGAATTCGTGAAAATACATTTTTTAAAATAAATGTTGCATTAAAGTTTACACTTATCTACTCATATGATCGGTTGCAAAATGAATACGTACATCAATCGGAAACAAAATAATAGTAGGAGTAACATTCATATTAATAAGAATAATGATAACGAACAGTCGTTGCATGCCGACCGATGATGAACCCTTTACTCCCATATACACCTACTAAGTAGGCTCATTAAGGCAAGTACCTGACAGAAAACAACTACTCCCCTGGCTAAGACCACGACGGGTAATGAATTAAATCTAACAGATACTTGTGCAACGTTCCTCAAAATATCAGAGGACGCAATTGCAAGTGCCCTCTGTGACCAACCAGCAGAATTATGTTTTGATTTGGACAGGGTGACCACCTGCAGACTAGTTTCGAGGTTCTTGCCTCTCATCAGTGCAAATGGTAGGTCAACACAGACAGCACTGAAGCCATCTGTTCCAGTGCTGTTCCATCTGCTTGAATGCAACATTTATTGAAAAAAACTAAAGAATTCGGAGGTAAATATCGAAGTTCCATTCATAGTTTGCTTCCAACACCCGAACTTCCACTGAAAAAACAGTTTATTCATAGTTAATGAAATTAATTTACATCTAATAAATCATTTATTCGAATATTGCGGAATAAACGTTTATTTATTAGAAACATATAATGCATTTAAATTATTTAAATATTCCCCAATAATAGTTAATTCAAATCAATTTTCAATAAACTATAGATATATCAACTGTAAATAAAACATTATTTATAATAAATAAAGAATCTTTATTAATAACCAATATTTCATTACCATTGAATAAACACATATTCATTATTAATATGTTTTATTTATTAAAAATAAACGTTTGTACATAACAAACAATAAACAAAATTCAATATGGAAGAAATTGGAATCAAATCGCTATCAATATCAATATTTATTAAATCAACAAAACTGTTATTATTCAGGAACTCTTCCAGCTCCTGAACCTGATCCATGCTTATGACGCGAGACCGCCTTGATGAACTGCGTTATTAGGTAGGTACTTGTGATTTTTCCAACAGATGTCTTATTGTAGATTAGATGCACAAACCACGCATATAATTATTATAAGTTCTATAGTCTTCTAGTCTTTTTAGTTACACTTCAATCACATTAAAATAACACGTGACCTAACCTACACAACATTCACAAATGGTCCACACACCACACGAATTGAAGACAAACAACGAGAGAGACCCAGACGTACGAAGTGACACGTGGCCCATTATAGCGAAGCCACCACGGCACCTATCGCGGAGATTTGATAATAATGGCAGCGCGGTATTTTCAATGAATATTAATTTATTATCTGTTAGTAAGACTTATTCACTTTGAATAAACTTATAATTATTAATGAATACAATTTTAGTAATATCACATAACAAATGATTTCATTAGGAATAAATTTATATTGTTAGTTATAAAAATATCGACATCAAACAAACTATTAATTTTTTATTAATATATCATATTATCGCATTTACTAATATTAAATAAAATCACCTTGTACGAAATAAAATATTCTTTTCTTTATTCATTGTAAATAAAAAGCACCCAAACAAATATTTATTAACTATAAGCCCTATCTTTTTTTTCAGTGTCCCTATTCTACCAGGAATCAACGATAAAGACATTTCCACGGATTCGTTTGGCAGTGAGATGCTATCATCCATTTTCAGCAACCCTGAGGAAAATGTCTTGGCACACCATTGTCAGCTTATCGAGATATGTGGGAAAAAAATCACATATCATATGTAAACGACATCAATAGTGATCACAAATGTTATCTCTGATAGCAAATGATAATGATTTTTCCGTTTTTCTCCATTAAAGCTTGCTGAGCCTCGTTATGAACATTTTGAAAAACATGTTTGATATTATTGGACATCAGATATTTTCAGAATCAGTTATTATGGTCTCTCTTCAGAAAATACCGAACTTATATCGTTTTTTGACAATATAAATTATACTATCCTTATCTTGTAGCATGAAAAGATGAATGAAAGATCTTGGAATTAGTAGCTCATATAATTGCCAATGTGGAGCAGTTTATTAAAAATGTTCGATAGCTGTGCCTAATGTAAGTGAGAGAGACCATTTCTCAGACGGGTTCTTGGCACCGAACATTCAAATTCCATCCCAACAACAAATGAGTGCTCTCCGATTGATGGGCAAATACCACAAAATATGGAAAAAACCAATTTTGAAATTTTCATATCTCGAAAACTGTCCGTTTTAGAGATTTGTGGCTATGAACACTTTTGATCGGCTCATCAAAAACTACTAAATACCAGAAATTCAGCCAAATTCACGGAAAGCCATTTCCCATAAGTAATGTGCGGGGTCCTTTATCAGAAAATGTGAACTGTTGTTTTTTGGCACTTCAAACGATGCAGAACTTTTGATTTTTTGAAAGAGTACACATAACTTGACCTTGACCTTCATTTCCGCGTTGCATCCGAGATTGCAACTTATTCAAAATAATACATGTGAGAACATCTCCATTTGCAACCATTATACAAAACTATTCAAAATTCCCGAAACCCATATTGATAAAAAAAATGTAAAAGTATATTTTCCGTTTGTTTAAACAAATATTTCCATGTTGTTTGAATGGTTGCATATCCAACAGAATTTCAGAAACTTCACAATTTTTTCCGCTCAAGTAATGCGAAAATTCAAAGAATCCTAGTTTCCAACATTTTTCGTTCGGAAAAAAGAGTTGCAAGATCAGACTTAAAAAAATTCATTTCATTTCATTTCATTCAAACATTTGAAATTACTATTGAATTTAGGAAAGTTCATGTCTATATCTACTGGCCTGATAAACCCATCTTCTTTTCGGAGGTAATAATACATTACCTCATTCATAAGCAAATACATTTTTCAATTCCACGAGAATGGATTTGTTTGAATAAAATTACAACAATAATGAAACTCCCTCATGAACACTCGTAGAGTGTACCGAATGGGATAGCCTGATGGAAATGTACAGATTTTATTATTCTTTGAGGTGGCGCTCGAAGCAAGCACTATAGACGTCAGGATTATTATCTAGGCAATTTACATCACACTTGCTTAACAACGGTCGCTATCGAAACTGATATACTTCAGATACTTCATTTTGAGAAATTCCAATGTAATCTTCTGAAGTTCTTCAAATGAACTTTGTTTGAATCCTAATAATGTACAGTATTGAATTAATCGTGATCAAATGCTATTTTATCTGACGAGCCACCATGTAGCCATTTGAAAAAAAATAAAATAAAATTTTTAAAATGAAATTTTGCATAGCAGATACATTTTGACCAAAAACAGTAAAGGTGTATTATTCCCACAATCATACTAGTGATTGAAGATATCCCTAGCACTCTATAAGTATAATGAAATATAAATTTCAAAATGAAAAATATTACTGAATATTTTCTTTCAATAAGAAAATATTGATTTCACAATAAAATCAACAAAGTTTTGGTTCAAACAACTACTTCCTTGGTTGTCAAGAAGTGTTCAGTTTACATCGAAAGGAAAATAATTTTTCAACATCACATCATCATAATATAGAAATGAGAAAATGCTGATTTCAAAATGACCAAAATATAGTTTTGATTCAAGCTCAATGTCCTCTTCTCTGGAAACTATTGTATGGTATTGAATTTAGTATTTGAATTTTTTTCAACGGTGTTCTCAGTGTACTTTAATGAAAACACCTTTCTTTTGCTCAGAGGGACCCTATGTTTGAGTTCGCGCGATGAATTTTGAACGTGGCGCATCAAGTTGACAACTTTTCTGCTTATATCGGTTGTGTTGTTTTACTAACCAATCGAATAAAAATATCTGGTTGACTTAAAGCATAAATTACTTTATTAAGCCACATTGAAACATGACTGACTGAATGCTACGTGTATTGGAAGCTGTGAATCTAGCTGGTAGCTGCCACTTGCGAGGAATCCAAGACTTATTAAAACATCCATATAAGTATATTTACTATAAACCTTAATCATATAATACTGGGTAGGTAAAAAACTTACAGTCGAACTCCACCAAATAAAATCTTTATTGATAGTGTGAGTGTAGTCAGAGGACAGACATCAGCACATTACGAGATGTAGTCAGAAGACTAACATCAGCAGCAGGGCATGTTTCGAAGGATTAATCCTTCATCTTCAGCGAAAAAAGGTTACAAACTAATGATCTACAGAAAAGAGAAATGTTACAATATTGAGAATAACAGTAAAAAATTTCGAACATAACATTTGTGGTGGAAAAAGTGCTTCTATATAAATGTAGAATAATTAAATTGAAACAATTGTCAAAATGACAGTAACCGCATAACGAGCGGGTCCCTAACTGTTAGGGGGTATGATTGGATCTCGCTAAATAAATCATCATTTTATCAAAAACTTTTGTTAAACCGTGACCATGCACGTGCTCTTTATGCAAAACAATAGGGTTATGTCATGAAAAGTGAAAGTAAAAATTGAGGATAAAATCTGTCATCTGTCGAGTGAGACGTCACGACTCAAAGTGACAGAGTTACTGTTCCGTGGACCTGTGAAGAGCAGTCACTCTGTCATTTCGAGTCGTGACGTCTCACTCGACAGATGACAGATTTTATCCTCTTTACAGGTCCACGGAACAGTCACTCTGTCACTTTGAGTCGTGACGTCTCACTCGACAGATGACAGATTTTATCCTCAATTTTCACTTTCACTTTTCATAACATAACCCTATTGTTTTGCATAAAGATCACGTGCATGGTCACGGTTTAACAAAAGTTTTTGATAAAATGATGATTTATTTAGCGAGATCCAATCATACCCCCTAACAGTTAGGGACCCGCTCGTTATGCGGTTACTGTCATTTTGACAATTGTTTTAATTTAATTATTCTACATTTATATAGAAGCACTTTTTCCACCACATATGGTATGTTCGAAATTTAATACTGTTATTCTCAATATTGTAACATTTCTCTTTTCTGTAGAACATTAGTTTGTAACCTTTTTTCGCTGAAGATGTCCTCTGACTACACTCACACTATCAATAAAGATTTAATTTGGTGGAGTTCGACTGTAAGTTTTTTACCTACCCAGTAAGATCTCACCTCCACTGTATATTATGGATCGCCTCCGTTGGATACTTAATCATATACTTGCCTAGACTAAAGGTAACTTACTTTTGTCTCAATATTTATAGCTGACTCTTTACTTCCCTCCTCTATACCGGGTGTCAATGAATCTATTGGACAAGTCATAACTTCTAGACCATTAGGTGTATCAAAATGAGATTTGGTATAGGTAAATGGTATGTGAAGAGGAGATTTTTCACATATTTCTCACTTTCTGGTAACTTCCGGTTTCACCGGAAATGGCTCTGGTTCAATTTTTTTAAATGGAACACCCTGTATATTGTAACATGTTTGGATTTCTGAGACAATTCTAGATCAGAATGTGACATTTGCGAAAGTTTTTATGTCTACTAAATTTTTTCGGAGTCAATTTTGAAATTACATCTAGGTGGCCATGATCAGAAGTAAACTAATCTAAGGTCCTCAGGTGATATTATAATATTACAATCGCGAAGTTTTAGTGACTAGTATGATATATATGAATAAGAAAAGTTGGCAAAATTACATTTTCGTGTCTAACTATTATTTCTCAAATTGTGACCATTATTTGACAAGCACTTTCTGAAAAAAGGATATTTTGACGAATCTAACGATACTAATTTATTTGCGATTGGATCAACAAATTTAACAAAATTAACAATAATTTCAGCGATGCACTTACATTTTTTCAATATCCTAATTTCTTAAAATTTTCACTATAGTAAATTTTCAAAGTACATTCCTCCTTGTTGAAGACACATTTCAGGTCGTTCAATTGTTTCTCTCAACACGTTTCTTAACATTTGTAACGTTTTACTTCCAAATACCTGTAGAATCCTTTCTTCTGAGATTTCGAGAGTGACTGGGGCTTTTGCATAGTAGACCCTTTCTTTAACATATCCCCAAATGAAGAAATCTAGCACAGTCAGATCCGGTGAGCGGGCAGGCCACCGTACTGGACCATTGGTTGCAATAACTTGATTATTGAAATGCTCTATTAAGTAATCAAGAACGTATCTGGTATTAGGAGGGGGTGCTCCATCTTGTTGGAAGTAAATTTGCCGTAAAACTGCTAAAGGTAGATTATTAAGATGATCCTTGATTTCATTTAGAAGGAAACCTAAGTACCTAGCCCCTGTTAACTGACCTTGAAATAACATTGGTCCAATGATTCTGTTTCCAACTATACCAGCCCAGACATTGACGACAAACCTTTCTTGAAAATTGCCCTTTCTCATTGCATGTTGATTTTGTTGGGCTCAGTACCGAGAATTCTGCTTATTAAACAAGCCATTATTTGTAAATTGTGATTCGTCGGAAAAAAGAATAAAGTTGATGAAATTTGGGTTAACTCTATGATTTTGAAGCAACCAATCACAAAACACTACTCGTCTATCGCCATCGTCAGCTTACAAATGTTGATGTAACTGATATTTAAATGCTCGATATCCGTGCTTTTTCAATATTTTTCTTGCTGATTCGTGACTTATCTGCATTTCTCGACTAATTTCTCTTAAACAAACCGTTTTGTCAACCTCAACCATAGCAAGAACGTTAATCTCAGTCTCCTCATTTATGATAAACCTCTGTTCTGCCTCTCGATTTCCCTCTTGCCTAAAACGATTCTCAATATACGAAAAATACTGATGGGAAGGATTTTGCCGATTGGGATATCTCTTAGCATACAACTCAGCAGCAGTCCTTGAATTCCTGTGACATTCTCGAAACAATAACAAGATATCCACTTTTTCACTTTGAGTATACATTATTTTGACAGACAATTGAACTAAAATTTAACGAAAATCAAGAAAATTTTACCTTCTGCTAAAGCTTACGTCACTGTAATAACCTAAGTGAGTGTTTTGTTCTCCAAAGAAGACTTGATCGAAATAACTGCAAAATATTATGCATCATGCCTATCCTCGGCACACTTGACAAAAGTAAATAAATTATTGTGAAGTATTTTCCTCAGTAATATTTAATTCATGTTCTTATTTGTGATCCAATCGCAAATAAATTAGTATCGTTAGATTCGTCAAAATATCTTTTTTTCGGAAAGTGCTTACAGAAGTAAATGAATTATTATTCATGGCACACTGGACAAAAGTAAATAAATTAATATGAAGTATTTTCCTCAGTAATATTTAATTTATGTTCTTATTTGTAATCCAATCACAAATAAATTAGTATCGTTAGATTCGTCAAAATATCCTTTATTCGGAAAGTGCTTGTCAACAAATGGTCACCATTTGAAAAATTATAGTTAGACGCTAAAATGTAATTTTGCCAACTTGTCTTATTCATATTTATCATACTAGTCACTAAAACTTCGCGATTGTAATATTCTGATATCACCTGAGGTCCTTAGATTAGTTTACTTCCGATCATGGCCACCTAGATGTAATTTCAAAAGTGACACCAAAAATATTAAGTAGACATAAAAACTTTCGAAAATGTCACATTCTGATCTAGAATTGTCTCAGAAATCCGAAAATGTTACAATATACAGTGTGTTCCATTTAAAAATTTAGAACCGGAGCCATTTCCGGTGAAACCGGAAGTGACCGGAAAGAGAAAAATATGTGAAAACGTCGTCTAGAAGTTATGACTTGTCTAATAGATTCGTTGACACCCGGTATAGGGAGACACTTGTGTCGAATCACCTCGAATCACCTCGAATCACCACGAATAAATTTTTTTGATGAACGAAACATTCTAACGAATTGTCTATCCCAAAGTTTCAATGCATTTATACGAGGGTAGAAGGGCCTTCGCTGTTCTGCTGCTCCCACAGCATCGTCTCTACTACTTCTGCAATAGCGATCATTGCAATTTCATCAAAATTTGCTATTTCGTAATATCACGAGTAAATCGTAAACAATGAATTATTATCGAGGTTAGGATATAAGTCGATTATTCCGATCGATAATTCTTATCGGATGCTGAATATCCGTTCATTGTTTTATGGTCGATAATTATCACTGGTGTTTTTCGAACATACCATTTTTGGGGCATCCTTCGATAAAGTGCAAAAATCGCATGTGATATCTTATAGAGTGAACTCAAACATAGAGTCACAGTTCGTAAATATCATTACCCCATTCTGAGAAAATAATTCTGACATTATCGATTTCTTATTATAATGAGACAATATTAATTCCAGCATATCCAGTGCGGCTCTTATCAGTTCCCCCTCCCTGTTAACTTTTGAACGGTTCGACTTACAGACATGAATCAAAAACTATTTTGAATGGTTTCACCGATACTAATTTTTGGAGTAAAAGACATGTGATTTTTTGGAAGGAGGGCGGGAGCCACCTTGATTTAAAAAATTTAATTGGCATGTGGGGTCGAGTGACACATCGTTGAAAATAAAATTTAATTTTCTTGTCAACCATCTAAATTTTTCCGGCTTCCGTTCATATTTGTTTACCATATTCACTCGAAATCAAGTATAAGTACGGATCTGAATGGTACCCTTATCTCGATTTTGAATGGTTTGATGTGGAGAAATGAGACAAAAATGTTTTTAATGGCATTATCGTTACAACTTTTTGAGAAAAAATACATTGCAGTTACTCGACAGATAGCGCTGGGGGAACATCAACTTGAAAATTCCAAAATGCAAATAAGTTTTGAAAAAAAATATTGCTGAAAAGAGAATTGAATTCTGTTTTCAACGGCATGTATGTAATTTGACCCCCAATGACATTTGAAATTTTTCAATTGATGTGCTCCCCGCGCCTACTATCGTGCAATGGCAATTTCTATTATTATACAGAGTAGTATCGGTGGGTATTAGGACATTTGGGCGCAAGTCAACTGGGCGCGACAAACTAGGCGCAGGGACAACTGGGCGCAAGGACAACTGGGTGCAGGGACGACTGGGCGCAATCCCAACTCGCAAGCTAGGTTAGTTCGATCAGGTTGGATCAGACTGATGAAATACTACACACAAAATGAATTTTTCTTCAAGTTCCAAACTCCCAACTTGCGAGCTAGGATAGTTTGGTCAGGTTATATCAGACTAATAAAATACTACACTTAAAATGAATTTTTATTCAACTTCCAAGCTCCCATCTTGCGAACTAGGTTATTTCGGTCAGGTTAGATCAGACTAATAATTAAATACTACACTCAAAATGAATTTATGATAATAATTACAATTAGTAGATATTTTTTTAAATTAAATTAAATTATTTGCAAATTTTAGTCCTTGCGTCCAGTTGTCCCTGCGCCCAGTTGTCCTTGCGCCCAGTTGTCCCTGCGCCCAGTTGGCCGCGCCCAGTTGACTCGCTCCCAATTGGCCGCGCCCAAATGTCATAGAGCCGCATCGGTAGTACCATTCAGAATGGATTTGTTTCATGTTTTCACGTCAAACCGTTCGAAAGGTGGGTGAAATAAGTGTTAACTTTAGAATTAGGCTTTAATCAACAAGATTCCAACATGATAATACATAACAAAATGACGTATATAAACTGACAGTGAGTTTATAACAATCATATGAAGGGACATACATTTTCAGTACATTCTCCCTAGGTATATTTTAGAGAACATAATCTTCAAGATATTTTGGTGGACATCGACTACAAGTAGGACGATTTCGATCTTCTTCCTGTTGAAATATATTAAAAATTATTTCAAATGAATCATGTAGCGCCATCTCTACTTAATTAGGTAAAGCACTTGGCTGTAACCATTCTAGAAAATACTTTACTGTTTTGTTTTTCCTTTGATTTCCACCCAGTTTTCACCATCAGACAGCCTGCTTTTCAACTCTTCCATTGAGTGGTTTTGATCTTCCCCCGATGAGTTATCTTTTGAGCAGCCTGGAAGGTCAATGGCCTTTTCAGTATCTTTACTGAGATTATTCAAATCTTCTGCATTGCAGTTGTCCTCAGTCACATCTATATTTCCTCGTGGAGCTAAATGTTTCAAGGAAACAGTTGCTTCTTGTCCATCATCATGGCGTATTAGTGCATATTGAGGATTAGCTTCTAGTAACTGAACTTCTTCTACGAGAGGATCATATTTACTTTGTCGCACATGTTTCTTCATCAAAACTGTCCCAGCTGCCGTAACCCATGAGGGTAGAGCTGTTTCACTAGAAGATGTTCTTCTATGGGTAAACACTCTTTCATGAGGTGTACCATTAGTTGAAGGGCACAAAAGAGATCGAACACAATGTAGAGCCTTCTCCAACACTAATTCCCAGTGTTGAGTTTTCAGACCTTTAGTTCTTGTAGCCAACAGTATAGTTTTCCAGATGATTCCGTTATATCTTTCTGTTTGTCCATTTCCTTGTGGATTGTAAGGAGTTGATCTTCTAGTGGCTATTCCTCGAGAATGTATTTTATTTCAGAAGACATGAAGGAAGTGCCTTGATCTGGATGAATATAGGACGACATGCCAAATATAGAGAAAAGATTGCCAAGACATCGACAGACTGTTTCGGAAGTCATGTCAGCACATGGATAGGCGAAAGGAATTCGTGAATACTCGTCTACAATTACAAGTAGATATTTGTTCCCAGAACTGGAAGGAAGAGGTACTTTGAAGTCTATATTCAATCTTTCCATAGTTTTTTATATAATATATCTCGGTTTCAACATATCGAACATGAAGCAGTGATTTTGCGTACATCCTCTACCGAGAAGGGCATGTTTCGAGAACGTATCCTATGGAACATTCTAGTAATACCTGGATGACCCAGTGCTTGATGTAAATCAAATAGTTTTTCAAGATTCCCTGTACTGGATCCACATATTCTTGATAAAGTATTAGCTACGATATTTTCTTTGCCTGGCCTATAAATGATGTCATAACTGTAAGAAGCGAGTTCTAGACGCCATCTGAGTATTTTTTCATTTTTTATTTTACTGCAGGTCTAGCATTGAACATAAAGAAAACAGATTTTTGATTAGTTATGAGTTGGAAATGTTTTCCTAACAAGAAATGGCGCCATTTCTTGAAAGCTTCAACAATTGCATAAGCTTCTTTTTCTATAGGAGAATGTCTTTGCTCACTTTTCAATAACATTCTGGAATAAAAAGCTACTGGACGTCCAGACTGACTGAGAGAAGCAGCAATAGAATGTTCCGACGCATCAGTTTCTACCACAAGAGGTATGGAATCTTCAATCGAAGTAACTGCTGATTTAATAATTTCATTTTTCAAATTTTCGAAGTCGTGTAGCAGTTATTCAGAGAGAGGAAAGGAGCTACAATTAGCAAGTCTATGAATTTTACCAGAAAAATTAGGCATCCACTTTGAATAATGAGCAAACATTCCAATAGCTCGCCGCAATGATGGTAAATCATTAGGTGCTGGAAAATTAATAAGTCTCAGGATCAGGTTTGATTACTTTATTTTCTATAACATATCCAAGTATTTTAATACTTCTTTTGGAAAAAATGCTCTTACTCTCATTTATTGTCAGACCATATTTTCTAACAGCAGACAAAAACTGTTCTAAAAATCATGTTGTTCTTGGATGTGACCGCATATAGTGATATCATCTATATATGCATATATTCCAGACAATCCTTCCTCTTTGATGATAGTATCAAGAACACGTTGCAAACAGGCTACTCCATTAGTCACGCCAAAAGAAATTCTAGTGAACTGATATAGGTTGCCATCAGCTTCAAATCCTGTATATTGTTTCTCCTCTTCCTTGATTGGTATTTGATGGTATACACTTTTGAGGTCGACAGTGCTGAAGATTGAATACTTAGAAATATGTCTCACAATATTCTCAATATTCAGGAGTGGATAAGCATCTAGATACGTGAATCGATTTATTGTTTGTGAGTAATCCACTACCATCCTCTTTTTATGATTATCATTCTTGGTTACTAATACTTGAGCGCGCCATGGAGATTTACTTTCTTCTATTAAACCTTCTGAAAGTAATTTTTTTTACCTCAATGGATATAAATTCAGCATCATCAGATGGCAAGATTCTTGATTTGATGGCCACTGGCTTGCAATAAGGAGTAAAATTTGCAAATAATGTTGAGGATCTACTGTTGCATAAGCTAGGCTACATAGTCTCAGAGCTGATTTTGGTCCTCCAAAGTCGATTTGTACCAACAAATATTGTTTTAATATGTCGTGACCAATAATTATGTATGCACATAGATCTTGTATAATGGATATCTTGATATTGGAATGTTCATGCCCCAAAACATTTATGCTAACAAAACAGTGTCCACAAATTTGGGATTGCATAGATTTAGAAGCCAGAGATATGTATCCACTACTAGGAAACAATGGGATTTTAGCAGCAAAAGGGAATTTTTTATCTATATATGTTTCAGAACTTCCTGTATCTACTAAAGCATCAGCAGTATGATTGTTAACCTTGACTTTGATCAAAGATTTGGATAAGCTCCTAGGAGCAGCCGCAAGAAAACTGAAAACAGGATCCATCGATGCGGTGGTAGATTTACTTACGTTTTTAGAACTTTGATATACTTTGGAATAGTGTTCCAATTTGCCACAGCTCTGGCAAAAGGAATTACGAGGACGACAAATCTTCCATTCGTGTTTCTTGTTTCCGTAAAAGTAACACTTTGTCCACCTGGTAACAGCAGAAGAAGCTGCTTGTTCTTCGAATTCTCTCGATTGTTCAACACTTCCTGACGAAAGTGTCGCATTGATGAACGTAGTTCGATTTACATAGGCTTCTGAATGTTTTTGAACATATTCGAGAGACTGTGCCTGATTGATTGCACCATGAAGTTTCAAAGTATTATTTTCTAAAAGTCTCTGTCGTATTAGAGCAGAATTGAGTCCACTTATGAAAGAATCTCCTATATAATCATCTCGGTCTTCATCGGCGCTTACTGGCTTGAAGTTGCAGTCCTTGCTTAATTGTTTCAGTGCTTGTATGTATTGGTGAATAGTTTCTCCTGGTTGTTGTCTCCTTGTGGTTAGACAGTATCTTGCATACATTCCATTTTTTGGTTTCACAAATATGTCAGTCAAGAACTTTTTAGCCTCAGAGTAATCCTTGCAGTCGATGATATTTTCGTAGACAGAAAAACTAACATAGTTGATAAGAATTTTCAATTTCTCTTCTTCATCAGCTTCTTCAACAGTGGATACAAAGTTTTCGAATGTAGCTATCCAGTGCGTCCATTCTTGAGCAATTTTTGAAGAATCACTTTGAGGGTCGAATCTTTCAGGTCTTAGAAGTTTTTCCATCTTGTTGATTAAATTGAAATAAGTGTAACCTTCAGAATTAGGGTTTGATCAACAAGATTCCAACGTGACATATGTAAACTGACAGTAAGTTTATAACAATCATATAAAGGGATATAAATTTTCAGTACAGTGGGGAAAGGGCTAAAAAAACCGCACTGTATAAATGACATTTTCTTGGATTGAAGCATGTTTTTTCATCAAAGAATAATTTTTTATGTGTAGAAGTAGATTTTTTTTCAGTATTGATCTAATTATCTTGATTCCAGAAGACTTGTTGATGAAATACACAACTCTTAAAAAAACATTAGTCCTGGTTTGATTTTTCCCGACAGAAAATTTGAGGAAAACATTTTATTTGCAAAAATATTGATTTCTCTTTTTTGGCGAACTTACCAACTAGAACTTCAATTAAAAATATATTTAGTACATTCAATTACTGACATTTAGACTTGATTCTAAATCATTGTATCATGGAACATATTCCATTACTCGCAATATATTTAATTTCCTCTATTGAAATCAACCCTTAACAGAATATAAATTCTCGCATACCTATTCGGAATGGTGAGACTTACAAAACCTAAATGAATTGGATAAATAACAGTTCTGTCTCAATTAGCATATTTTATATTTACATTGAAATTCCACTCCAATAACACCCCGCGCGAAAATTGGAGTCACAGGAATTCTGTAACGCACGGTTGGTAATCCTTCTGCTCACTTCATTGAATGCTTAAAAGGCCCCAGGCACTGACGAAATGTCTAAGGAATATCATATAGATCGCGAAAGTTATTTAAGCTGGTTGATATTCTGGTGAAGTGCTTCTACTTTGTAGATTGAATGTTCACAACTCTCGTTCATGAGCCAAGCCTCAAAGGATGAATTTAAATTTGCAGATGGATGGATGGCTTTATAATCCACAGGAAACGCTTCAACAACAACAAACTTTCAACAACTCAACTAACAAAACACGAATTACTTGAATATTCAAACCTTGAGGATGAACTGTCGTTTTCGAAGTTTTGCATTTCATTTGTCCTTTCACCGGTGTCTAGTCACTTCTTTCTGTTCCCATCACTTCAAATATATCGACAAAAAATGATTTCCCACAAGCAGAGATATGTTACATTCAAAGAATTACATGCCGATAACATGCTTGAATGCGTGTTATGATGCTAATACTTTCCGCAGTTGATCCGGTGTATGAACAGATATAGATATATGAAGAGGGTCAAAGAAAGGGATCGCCGGCGGCAAGGATAATTTGCTTTTCGATAGATGTACCACACAGGACTCCGTGCAGTATAGGTCTAACCTTTCGAAAGCCCGGATCAATAACCACATTCCACTTAGTGATAAAAAGTATAATAATAATAATAATTAAGCATTTATTCTATTTAAATCATAATTACATGATATTGGAAATGTCAGAAATGATAATCGTGTATACATATATTATAAAATTTCCTAATTTCTGGTATAAATGACAATAGTGTGCTCTAAAATGAACATGATCAAATTGCAATAAGGTCTACAGTTGACAAACTAGTCAAAATTTGTCAGGACGCGTCACGTCTCTGATTGTAATGTCAAAAATCTGCTTTGCACTTCCAGAACACAGCATTAATATTGATTTTATTGAAAATGTGAACAGGATGTTCATAAAATTAGATGTGAAATCATATGTGACTGAATAGGCCAATAAACAGAGCAATTTTTCTCATAAAATTTCAACTTAAATTGCTCCGCCGATTTCTCTTTTGCAATTCGGTCGTCACGGAGGGTTGAATAATTAGCAATAAAGTTATCATCCCCTGGGGGGCTGTAACCCCCCCAAAATCGAAAAAATGTTGTTCTGGAAGGTATTTCTCGACATTTCAGCTCTGGACAATAAATATGAGTGAAATTCGGTATTAATAATGGGGGCGAATTATTTTCAACAATTAAACTTCCTCCCGGGGCATCAACCCCTTCCCGAATTCGTGTTTTTTGGGGTATTTTCTATGAATATGTAAAATTGTCAATCCTGAGTAATGAAACTGAGCGAAAATTTGCAAAAATAATAGGTGTAAATTAATAGAAATTAATTTCTCGCATTCGGGGCATATACCCCGCATCGCGGAAACATTGGGTTAAGAGGGAAGGGGGAGAATATTTGGAAAAACTCTCAAACTACTACTCTTAGATATAAATGTGGGTAAATAATCGTTGAGAACTGTCGTTATTGAGATTTAGAAGTATTGTTATGAAAATTATTCGCAAATTCGAGAGAAGATCAACTCATTGTATGAATCGAACGCGGACCATAGGTAACGAAATATGAGAGTGATTTTCAAAAATAAACTCACCATTTTCAATTAATAACAGTGACAAAGCACTAAGAGATATTTCCTCGTCTCCGACTATCGATCGATGCACAGGAACTTTTATATTATCTGACGTTTACATAGAGCAACACTGACTGTTGTCCACTGCGCACCAACAGAACCGCGCCGCTTTATACTATACAGCGGCGTGCTAGCTGCCGCATTGACAAGGTCCCAAGCCGATATTTTTCAGGTTTTAGAATCTCAATGAGTTTAAGGCAGGTACGCTTCGGGACAGTTTCCTTTGGTGCACTGTCTTCCTTGGTCTCGAATACCCATATTCCATCAAGGACTGATTTCATTTTTCTTTCCATAGAACAATAATGCGATCAAATGCCGAGGAACCTCTATTTTAAGTTCTTAAAAGATTGTCTGGATTGCATTTAGCATTTGCACAAGTAACTAAATTTGTATGAATATTTTCAATAAGAGCGGGTTTTTTATGCAAACTGGCCTCTCATTTATTAGCATTTGAATTTATAAACTCCCTCAAGATTTTGTAACCTAAAATATGCGAAGAATTGAAAATACTCGAATTGAAAACCAACATTATTTGGACCGGTTAAACGTTATGTAATTTGACAATGAAGTATTCCTCAACTGTTCATTTTACTTGCTACAAGTGATAAGACATCATTTCAGTAATCACAAACTTTAATAATATGAAATTTTCAATTGCAATTTTGCAACTGGCAACTGCGCGTATAAATATAAATAATATCGGAATACAAAGCTGCGATCTTTATCTTCAAAATGACGTAAGACCTATCCGAATTGAACATTTATGCGAGGAGTTATAGAAATTTACTTCACGCACTGGTTGAAAAAATACACGTTGGCGGGAGCCGGCGCAACACCTGCCCCATTGCGAAAGCATATAACTTCAACAATTTTTTTCAAGAAAACCGTGCGATTTCTCAAAATTTTGGTTGGGATAGTTTTTTTGTAAAAAATTGTGCTCTTTCTGAATATTAAGTTCTTTTTCTGATTAATTTTTTGAGATATTTCGAAATTACCTCAAAAATTAATTTCAACGCGTCTTTTGGGGGGGTTCCACCCCCCCTGGAGGTGATAATTTTTCTCAGAAGTAATGTGCACACTGTGAATTATCGGCGTAGCAATTTAAGTTGAGGTTGATAGCCCTGATGATTGGCCTAGAAGGACAAACTTCAGTAGCTATTCTCCATCGTTCAAGATAACCTCTCTTGGAAGGGATTCATGTTGAACAGGAAAACATTCTCAATTGAAAATTGAACCAGACATGATCCTCTGGAAATGAAAAAACCTACGATAAAATGAATTTACTTTTTTGTAATATCTAACAGAAAACAACAGCTTTCCTTGCTAAAGCCACTCTGGACATTAAACTACATCATACACACACATAGATATTGTAAAAAGACCCTATATAACTTGAAAGAAAAAATCCTTTCTGAATGAAAATTCAAAATATCACTTTCAGATTTTTTCTTTCGAGTTAGGTTCTCTATCTGAATGGAAAGTTTCACTTCATTTCAAGTTAGGTTCTTTGCACAATATCTATCAGGTGTAGTTCAATGTCCAGCGTGGCTCCAGCCGGGAAAGCAGTTGGTTTCTGTTAGATATTACAAAAAAATAGATTCTTTTCATTTCAACTATATGAATGAAGATGCAAATTTTCATTTTCGTATTTTCTCTTTAAAGTTATAATATACAGGGCAATTCAAATTCGACCCCCACCATTGGGATCTCCTAAACTACAGGAGATACGTCAAAGCTCAAATTAGGGCAGTTGCGTATTCTGGTGCTTAACAAAATACTGTTTTGATACTTGGAAAATTCCGAGTATTTCCGGAAATATCGGGAAAAAACTGAAAATCGTAATTTTAGTTTTTATTTTTTTCTATCGTTATTTGACAACATAGCTCAAAACCAAAAGTACATTTTCATTGATACTTTTTTTCAGCTACACGTTTTCATGTTCAGATTTACTATCCGAAGTTTCGTTTTCTGGCATTCATTATCAACTTTTTTTTCTGTTATAGGCGCCATATTGTTTTTTTTATACAGTCAAATAGTGATTGTCATTCTGATTTCATTGATGTATAATTTGTTATGATTTGCACTTCTGAAACCACAGATATTAAAAAAAAACAACTTCATCTGAGATGGTCATGACTCCATCGAAAAATTTTGTTTAATAAACACTAGTTGTCAGAACGAGATATGTTGAAACTTCATTATAAATTTGATAGGAATAGTACGAAAACACCACAAGTTTATTTTGAATTATATCCGGAAACACAACAGCCGGATAGAACATTATTCGGAATTTTGGACAAACACTTGGCTGAGTACGGTGCGTTTCAAGAACCAAGAATGAAATATGGAAGCAGAATGGAATAAAATATTAGACGTAACTTATTAGCCGAGGTAAAATAATTTTTCATTCCATATTCCAAGAAGTATAATTATTTTTGGTACTTTTTTAGATAAATGCAGATCCTTCCAAATCAACACATCAAGTCTCGTCAGAAATGGATGTGCCACAGACGAGCGTTTGGAGGGAATTTAAAAAAAGTGGTTTGAAATGTAATAAGATACATATTTCACAAAAATTACATCCAGGTGATCCTGGATGGAATTTTGTAGCTGGCTCTCGAATAGGGTAGACCCTACAAACTTCTTGAAAACATTATTTGGACTGACGAAAGTACTTTTTCGAACTGTGGTGTTTTTAATAGAAATAATGAGCACATTTGGAGTGAAACTAATCCACGACACTTCAGAGAAGTCAGACCACAAGTTCGGTTTCGTTTGAATGTGTGGGCTGGAATTTATGACGACCGAATACTTGGACCTCATTTCTTCTCTAATATTTTGAACGGGGAAACCTATCTTCGGTTCTTAAGAAACGAATTCGAACAATATATGGATACGTTTTCCCTTGTTAATTATAACAGCTGCTGGTTTCAGCTTGACGGGGCTCTTCCACACAATAAAAGAGCAGTTTGCGAATATTTACACTAAATATTTCCTAATAGGTGGTTAGGAAATTCTGGACCAGTGAGGTGGCCGGCAAGGTCACCTGATCTTATGTTTTGGATACTTCCTTGTGGGACACTTTAAAGAACATAATCTATGGAGAGCAAGAATATGACACAGTAGATGACCTTAGAGACAAAATCATCACGAAATTCAGGTCTATCAGAAAAAAGGATATTGTTAGGGCTGTTCTTAATTTGAGACGACGAGCTCGGTTATGTATTCAAGAGGAAGGCCATCATTTCGAACACTTGTAATACTTTTTGTGCATTTTTTACAAGCTGATGATTTTATTCTTATTTTTTGAAACGCACCGTACTCAGCCAAGTGTTTGCCCAAAATTCCGACTAATGTTCTATCCGGCTGTTGTCTTTCCGGATATAATTCAAAATAAATTTGTGTTGTTTTCGTACTATTCCTATCAAATTTATAGAAAAGTTTCAACATATGTCATTTTTCTTCATTTGAGAATGAGGACATTTCGACTGAAGTATTTGTGCAAACTTATGTAGGATTGTTCTTGTTGTCTAGGGAAAAGTCTGAATAAAGTAGGCCTCAGATGCAACAAAGAATAAAATGTATATTAAAGGTATGTGGTGATAAAAATATTGACACCTCGACACTGGCACACAGGTGAGTACATATACGGCAAAACAGCAAATATATCAATAGAAATATTCAATATCAGAATCCACGACTGAACAAAAACCTAGGTATTGATTTGACACGGCTGTCGATTCGTCTTCACGTCGTCGTCGTTCCGTCTTGGATCAGTGCTCGTCAAGTACTGTTATTTTTCTTCATTCCGGCGGCATGAAAGCCACATGTGTTTGCGTATGCGACCACCCCTCTCAGAGAAATGAACCGTTCGTCGCCCAGCACAGCGAGCGGTCACCTCAGGTGTTCCTGGAGCTGTTGCCAAGAGTCATTCAATAAAATGAATACTACGGAATGAAAATGAAATAAAATTTAAATGAAAGAAATGCTATCCTACACTCGGCCGTCCTGACATGAATCCGCCTCGGATTCCGAATCACTGTCGATCCACGGATTCATATATTCATTACAAGTAGAGGTTCACATTGGGCCTTCGTGAATTCCAACTCTTACAACATCGTACAGTTCATTTGGCTTGACTTTGATGATTTCATATGGGCCCAAGAATTTCTTGTGAACTTTCAACCCCTTCCCAAACTGAGTTCGTTTTATGGCAACTAAGTCACCTTCAGCATATAATTTAGCTTTCTTTCTCCTCAAATTATATCCTTTCCGATTTTCCTCCTGTATCTTCAAAATTTGAGCTTTGCTTTGTCTTCTTATCTCTTCTCTATTCTCGTTAAACTCTTCTATCATCTCTTTTTCCAACAATTCTCTGATTTCTAGATCCTCTTTATTCCTCATCTTCACTCCCATCAAAATTTCAAATGGTGAAGTTGCTATGCTTCGTTGGAATGTCGAATTGAGTGCTCTTTGTACCCTTTCTAAGTATTTGTACCACTTCGTGGCTGTTCCTCTATCAGTAATAATCCGTACTGGATTTCCAAAAGTCTGCTTCTGTTTTTCAAAACAAGATATGACCACCTTAGACGTAGTCGACTTTGTAGCATAGAGCCACGTGAACTTCGTGAATTCGTCGATGATGACCAAAATATGTTTATAATTTTTATTAGTAGAGGGTATCGGGCCAAGATGATCTGCATGGTAAGTGTGTAGTACTCCATCTTGTTTTGGAATAGGATGCAGGAAACCCTCTTTTTTTCTTTCCTTCCTACTTCCTAGTATACATTCTACGCAGTTAGTTATGAACTTTCCAATTTTCTCCTTGACTTTCGGTATGTAAAACTCTCTTTCTATAACTTCTTCTGTCTTCTTAATCGAAAAGTGCCCTATATCGTGTGCTCTTTTAATAATTTCAGTCTGCATACCTTTGGGAATGACTATTAGTTCTTTTCCGTTTTTAATTTTGTACAGCATCTCCCCTTTTATAAAATAGTCTTCATATTCTTCCTTTTCTACTATCTTCCTTATGCTATTCAAGTTTTCGTCAGTCTCTTGTGCCTTTCTGATCCTTACTGTCATACCATCCTTTTCCTCGCTCATTGTCATATCTGCTCAACGCGTCAACATGTAACATCTGATTACCTCTTCCATGTTCCAATTTGTACTTGTACTCTTCGAGTAATAATGCCCACCTCGCTACTCTGGTGGTTAGATATTTCTCATCCATGGTTTTTTGGAACGCAGAACAATCAGTAACAATTTTAAATTCACTTCCAATCAAATAAATGCGAAATTTCTTAATAGCTTGTATTATGGCAAGAACTTCCAGTTCGTAACTCGTGTACTTTTCTTCTGCTGGAGTCGTTTTTTTACTCATATAATATATTGGATGAAGTTTACCATCGGTTAAAGATTTCTGCATCAGGCAAGCACCATATCCATGCATACTCGCGTCGGTGTGTAGTTCTGTCTCGCAACCTCTATGGAAAATAATCAAAACAGGTTCACTACACAGCAGTTCTTTGAGCTTGGCAAAAGCTTGTTTTTGATCGGCTTCAAAAGTGTATGGTTTATTTTTTTTCAAAAGATCACTAAGCGGCTTAGCTATCATTGCGTATGAGGAAATAAATTTTCTAAAATATCCCGTCAGTCCTAGGAATGACTGTAATTGCTTTGGCGTCGTAGGTACAGGAAATCTTTGTATTGCTAACGTCTTGGCTTTGCTAGGTTGCACCTTCCCATCTTCTGTCACATATCCCAGAAACTCCACTCTTCTTTTCAAAAATTGACACTTCTTCTTTTTAATTTCTAGGCCATAATTTCCAACACTAACCTCAATCTTTCTATTCCTTCTTCTTCGTTTCTACTGGGTATAATAATATCATCCATGTAATAAATTGCAATATTCTTTGATGTCAATGGTCTGAAAATATAGCTGATGAAACGCTGAAACACTGCAGGACTGTTACAAAGTCCAAACGGGCATTTTAAAAATTCAAACTGTCCGGTAGGTGTCACAAAAGAAGTATACTTCACGCTGTTTGGTTCAACTGACACATGGAAGAAACCATTTCTCAAATCTATAGTACTGTATACTAAAGCCCCTTGCAGTTTGTCTAAAACGTCCTCTATAAGCGGTAAAGGAAAGCGGTCCTTTATAATATTCTTGTTTAATAATCTGTAATCGCAACATATTCTTGCCCGTCCATCTTTTTTCCTCACAATAACTATCGGACTTGCAAAATCGGATGAACTTGGTTGAACTATGCCATCTCGTACCCATTCGTCTATCTGCTTATCTACTTCCTCTTTCTCTGGTACTGACAATCTTCTTGGTCTCTGGTAAATCGGTTCTTCAGTTTTCATTATAATCTTCATTTCAATTCCTGTAGTTTTAGTCTTCTCCGGCTTATACTTTTCTACTAGTTCTGTTATTTCTTCTCTATGTTCTTCATTTTCAATATGACTTACATCTACGTTGACTTCATTTTCTTCTTCCTTACCTACAGTAATCTGCATTAAAAAGTTTCCTTTTTCTTTCTTAAAAATCATTATTTCATCTTCTTTGATAGTTACTTCAGCTTCTTTTAATAGGTTATTTCCTACTATGACCTTGAATGCCGTCGAATTTATAGGTAATACGTGAAATTCCAGTTGAAACTCTTCGTCATTTACCATAACATTTTTTGAAAAAGATCCCAATGTTTTCACTTGATTTCCTTCACCTAAACCTCTCACGATTAAGGTGTCCTTAGATAACATAATGTCTTGAAAATATTTCTTGTACACGTCTTCTCTTATATTGCATACATCACTTCCAGTGTCAAATAATGCAGTTAAAACCATATCATTGATGGTAACACTCATGGCATTTTTGGGAATAACTTCCACGACGCTAATATTTGCGGTATTCGTACTAGTACTTAGTCTAGTTGTTTCATTTCTCAAAGTCGATGCTTTATCTGGACACTTTGTAGACACGTGACCAAAATTATTGCAATGAAAGCACTTTGTACCTTTGGCCTTATTCGGACATTCTTTGGATTTATGGCCCTTTTGTTCGCAATTGAAACAAGTCTCTGTCCTTCGTTTGTCAGTCTTTTGCTGATAATTCTCCTGTCGTTCCTTCTTTGCATCTTCATTTTTCGGCTTCCAGTTGCTTGATCCTGCAAATGATTTCTTCTTCTGGTTTTGTATTTGCTCATAAACTTTAACCTTTTCTTTGAATTCAGAAAAGTTGGTTGCTCCGTACAAAACAACTTTATTAGCACTTTCATCTTGAATTCCTTCTATTATATATGGAATGATAACTTCATGTTCAATATTTGCCCTGTTACCTATTTCTCTCATCGCCAAAACATATTCTTGTACCGATTCATCGTGTTTCTTTTTCCTCGTCATCAATAGTTTATGAATTTGTGCACTGCTTATTTTTACTTCGAATTCTTTGATCAGGCGTTTTTTCAAAATTTTCCACGTCGTGATACCTCGTTCAGATTGAACAAATAGTTTTGCCAGCCCTTTAAGGCTCTTCTTAGCGAATATTAATTTTTGGAGTTCATTCCAACCAGTTATTTCCGCAATTTCTTCAAAATCCTGAATCCACGTCTTCACAGGGTAACTGTCCTTTCCATCAAAAGGTCTTATATTATCTTCGACGTCTCTAAATGTCAATGAAAATGTATCCTGTTTCCTTGCTTCTTGCTGTACTGTAGTACTTGAATGTCCATGTTTTCTTCTTACGTCTTTTTCTTTTTTCTGTTGGTTTCTTACGCCTTGCTTCTTCTTATCATCTTCATTCTCTTCGTCTTCGCTGCTTTCGTCTTCGCTGCTTTCGTCTTCGTCATTTTTCTCTGTAGCGTCGTCATCGCTTTCGTTTACAGATTCGTTTTCCTCGTCTTTTTCGTCTTTCTCTTCATTTTCGTCTCTATTTGCATCACCTTCAAAATTTATCAAATACGAACAGATACGATCGGCCGCGTCTGCAGTTTCAGAATGAATGTCTAAGTCAAGAATATAGCAAATGGCTTTTAAATCGTGCAATTCAACTCGTTTTTTAACGTCCTCTAATTTTTCCGCGTAAGATTCGGAACCCTTATCGAAATCAAAGCCAGAAAAACCGCGTATAGCCTTTCTTACCTTTCTAGGTTCGCCTTCGTTACTGAAACAAATGTAATGTAACTGTTTTACTGTATTTAGTTTACTGTGAGTGATCTTATATTCAATTTGTTCAAAACTTCCTAAGGTAGACATATTCAAAAATCAAAAATTGAATAATGAAAGATAAGGTACTAAATTATTTTTCAGTTGGAAACGGCGCAAATCTCTGAAAGTTGCAAATAAACAATTGGGTATTTTGCTAATTGTACCCTCCCACTAAATATAAAAATATTTGAAAAGTCATCCACCACGTTTTTGTTCAGTGCGGACAGAATATCAAGGAAATACACTCAATATTATTGAAATGCTAATTCAGATACTTATCTAACTTATCTAAACTAAAATTATTCACAAAATCAATTCAAAACACAAAACGACAGATATTAGTGCTAAAAATAATCTTAATTCAAAATATTTCATTCAAATTGCTTAAGATTGAAACTTTCACACAGTTTCTTCAATGAATAAAATGTCAAAATCAGCAAAACTGTATTTTTTAACGAAAAAGTTTATTCCACCCTTACGTCTCCGCCACTGAACCAAAATGTCCGTCTGGTTTGACTTGACTCTTCAATGTAATGGAAAAATGTTACTTCAAATCTCCAGGTTACCGGAATGTGCTATTTTCATTTACTTATCCACTGCCACAGGCGTAGTCTCCCTGAATGTTGACGTCTCACAACGGGAAATCGGCATCACACAACAACTAGGCAGTTCTAGGAACTAGGCAAATGAAAATGGACACGTTTCGTCAAAGTTCTAGAAAACTCGTTCACGATTCTCCAGATTTCGTTGAATAAACACCACCTTCCGTCTTTCACGATACTTTTCGTATTTCAACGTCTTTTACTTTTCAGCGTCTTTTATTTAGAATCACCGTGATGTTTTTTCCAAGCACTTTTTAAACTTGTCTAGTAGTTTTTATCACATTTATTGAGTTAACATTCTTTGCATCCTGGACGAGCCCCCAAAATGTAGGATTGTTCTTGTTGTCTAGGGAAAAGTCTGAATAAAGTAGGCCTCAGATGCAACAAAGAATAAAATGTATATTAAAGGTTTGTGGTGATAAAAATATTGACACCTCGACACTGGCACACAGGTGAGTACATATACGGCAAAACAGCAAATATATTAATAGAAATATTCAATATCAGAATCCACGACTGAACAAAAACCTAGGTATTGATTTGACACGGCTGTCGATTCGTCTTTACGTCGTCGTCGTTCCGTCTTGGATCAGTGCTCGTCAAGTACTGTTATTTTTCTTCATTCCGGCGGCATGAAAGCCACATGTGTTTGCGTATGCGACCACCCCTCTCAGAGAAATGAACCGTCCGTCGCACAGCACAGCGAGCGGTCACCTCAGGTGTTCCTGGCGCTGTTGCCAAGAGTCATTCAATAAAATGAAAACTACGAAATGAAAATGAAATAAAATTTAAATGAAAGAAATGCTATCCTACACTTATGATGTTTAATGAGTTCTGCCAACTAGTGTTTATTAAACAAACTTTTTCGATGGAGTCATGACCATCTCAGATGAAGTTGTTTTTTTAAATATCTGTGGTTTCAGAAGTGCAAATCATAACAAATTATACATCAATGAAATCAGAATGAGAATATATATTTTTCTGTATAAAAATATGGTGCCAATAACAGAAAAAAAAAGTTGATGATGAATGCCAGAAGACGAAACGTCGGATAGTAAATCTGAACATGAAAAAGTGTAAGTAGATGAAAAGAAGTATCAATGAAAATGTACTTTTGGTTTTGAGCTATGTTGTCAAATAACGATAGATAAAAATAAAAACGAAAATTCCGATTTTCAGTTTTTCCCGATATTTCCTGAAATACTCGGAATTTTCCAAGTTTCAGAACAGTATTTTGTTAAGCACCAGAATACGCAACTTTGCCCCAATTCAAGCTTCGACGTATCTCCTGTAGTTTAGGAGATCCCTATGGTGGGGGTCGAATTTGAATTGCCCTGTATAGGGACTTCTCACAATATCTATCAGATGTAGTTCACTGTCCAACGTGGCCTTAGCCGGAAAAGTACTTCAACATACTTTGGAATAGTGTCCTAATTTGCCACAGCTCTGGCAAAAGGAATTACGAGCAGGACAAATCTTCCATTCGTGTTTCTTGTTTCCGCAAAAGTAACACTTTGTCCACCTGGTAATAGCAGAAGAAGCTGCTTGTTCTTCGAATTCTCTCGATTGTTCAACACTTCCTGACGAAAGTGTCGCATTGATAAACGTAGTTGGATTTACATAGGCTTCTGAATGTTTTTGAGCAGATTCGAGAGACTGTGCCTGATTGATTGCACCATGAAGTTTCAAAGTATTATTTTCTAAAAGTCTCTGTCGTATTTGAGCAGAATTAAGTCCACTTATGAAAAAATCTCCTAAATAATCATCTCAGTTTTCATCGGCGCTTACTGGCTTGAAGTTGCAGTCCTTGCTTAATTGTCTCAGTGCTTGTATGTATTGGTGAATAGTTTCTCCTGGTTGTTGTCTCCTTGTGGTAAGACAGTATCTTGCATACATTCCATTTTTCGGTTTTACAAATATGTCAGTCAAGAACTTTTTAGCTTCGTAATCTTTGCAGTCGATGATATTTTCGTAGACACAAAAACTAACATAGTTGATAAGAAGTTTCAATTTCTCTTCTTCATCAGCTTCTTCAACAGTGGATACGAAGTTTTCGAATGTAGCTATCCAGTGCGTCCATTCTTGAGCAATTTTTGAAGAATCACTATGAGGGTCGAATCTTTCAGGTCTCAGAAGTTTTTCCTTCTTGTTGATTAAATTGAAATAAGTGTTACCTTCAGAATTAGGCTTTAATCAACAAGATTCCAAAATGACATATGTAAACTGACAGTAAGTTTATAACAATCATATAAAGGGATATAAATTTTCAGTACAGTGGGGAAAGGGCTAGAAAAAGCCGCACTGTATAAACGAAATTTTCTTGGATTGAAGCATGTTTTTTCATCAAAGAATAATTTTTTATGTGTAGAAGTAGATTTTTTTTTCAGTATTGATCTAATAATCTTGATTCCAGAAGACTTGAAATACACAACTCTTAAATAAACATAAGTCATGGTTTGATTTTTCCGACAGAAAATTTGAGGAAAACATTTTATTTTCAAAAATATTGATTTCTCTTTTTTGACGAATTTACCAACTAGAACATCAATTTAAAATCTATTTAGTACATTCAATTACTGACATTGAGACTTGATTCTAAATCATTGTATCATGGAACATATTTCATTACTCGCAATATATTTACTTTCCTCTATTGAAATCAACCCTTAACAGAATATAAATTCTTGCATACATATTCGGAATGGCGAGACTTACAAAACTTGAATGAATTGGATAAATAACAGTTCTGTCTCAATTAGCATATTTACATTGAAGTTCCACTCCAATAACACCCCGCGCGAAAATTGGAGTCACAGGAATTCTGTAACGCACGATTGGTAATCCTTCTGCTCACTTCATTGAATGCATAAAAGGCCCCAGGCACTGACAAAATGTCTATGGAGTATCATATAGATCGCGAAAGTTATTTAAGCTGGTTGATATTCTGGTGAAGTGCTTCTACTTTGTAGATTGAATGTTCACAACTCTCGTTCATGAGCCAAGCCTCAAAGGATGAATTTAAATTTGCAGATGGATGGATGGCTTTATAATCCACAGGAAACGCTTCAACAACAACAAACTTTCAACAACTCAACTAACAAAACACGAATTACTTGAATATTCAAACCTTGAGGATGAACTGTCGTTTTCGAAGTTTTACATTTCATTTATCCTTTCACCGGTGTCTAGTCGCTTCTTTCCGTTCCCATCACTTCAAATATATCGACAAAAAATGATTTCCCACAAGCAGAGATATGTTACATTCGTGTAGATGAAAAACAGTATCGATGAAAATGTTTTGGTTTTGAGCTATGTTGTCAAATAACGATAGATAAAAATAAAAACGAAAATTCCGATTTTCAGTTTTTTCCCGATATTTCCGGAAATACTCGGAATTTTCCAAGTTTCTGAACAGTATTTTGTTAAGCACCAGCATACGCATCTTTGCCCCTATTTAAGCTTCGACGTATCTCCTGTAGTTTAGGAGATCCCTATGGTGGGGGTCGAATTTGAAATGCCCTGTATAGTGACTTTTCACAATATCTATCAGATGTAGTTCACTGTCCAACGTGGCATTAGCAGGAAAAGTCGTTGTTTTCTGTTAAATATTACAAAATAGGAAGTTCACTTTTATAGTTAAGAAAAAATAGTTGAAAGAAGGTTTTTTTCCAGTTCCAGAGGAGTCATGTTTTGTCCAATTTTCAATTGAGGATGTTTCCTTTCACAAAGTCAATTCATTATCAATATTTTAGACCACATACATTTCAATGAACCGACAATTTGAGCAAAGAAGGGCAATAACCTCAAAGGGAATTTTTGAGGTTGTGTCTTTTCAACTCAAAATTTTCAAATTGATACAATTCCTATAAATTTTTTAACGTTATCTTCAATACAATGAAGCTTTGTCAAAGTTTATTATTAACTTCCGACAATAAAGCATAATTTGACTTTGACTTTGACACCTTGGTCTACCATAGTCGTGTGATGGGTGTAGAAGTCACTGACATTAAATGCAGAGCATGTTGTGGGGCACCTGAGACCGTAATGCATTTGCTGTCAGCTTGTCCAGCTCACGTGTATACTACCATCCATGACACTCTATCGTTTCAGACGAATAACCGGTGTTGCTCTATGCTTCCAGGGCTACCAAGTCCGTTGTGGAGAATGAGAATTGCTGAAACGATTGAAACTACTCATTCTCCATCCTAGGAAAAATACAAGCCTCGACCATGAAAGATAGGCTATTTTTGTTATAGATTTTGCGGCTCATGAAGAAATGACCATCGTCCGAACAGAGGAGGAAAATGGACTGAATAACTAGTTTAGGCGCTACCCAAACTACTCGTATTTCATTCATTCATCAAAAATCAGCCGGACGAATGCAGAAAATCGTTCTCAGTGTTTCACTTCGACTGCTCATGGCACATGATTCTTGGACCCGATAGTCACTCATCAAACGGACTTTTGTAGAGGTTTTTTGAGTAAATGACACCAGCGCGCCATCTAGATATGCCGGAGGTTCGGAGACAGGGCTATTCATTTATTTGCTTTTTGTCGTTGTATCGAATAAAGGGACGCAGTATTTTGAGTGATTCCCTACTTTTCGTTTTAATTTCATGAGGAGTATTGCGATAATCCCACAATATAGGTATTGTTTCAAATTATTTGATAAAATTTCTCATCAATTCTTCCTGCTCCGTTCCAATGCCTTCACTTGAGAAGATAAATTCCGAAAACCTTGCTCACAACACACAACATCGACAAGAACAGCAATTTCTCAAAGTGAAGTACCTATCTTGAGATATTGAAATATTCAGAATGTCATAAAGAAACAAAAGACGTGAAAATGTACTGGGTGTTTCATTGTATGTATGAGATATAAGTGGTCAAAGTTACTGAAAACTTCGTTCTTGAGTAGGACAGACAAAGAAGAAACTGTTTTGAGAGCTGCAATAAGACAAGTTGGGGTTTGGAAGGAATTTATTGAAACTCGTTAACATGTTATTATTTTATTGATAACATTATGGTGTTTACAAGGCATATCAAAAGAAATCGGTATTTTTTTAGCACTATTCCAAATCTAAAAAGTTATATTCTGGTAAAAGGTCATTGTTTCAGTACATTCTAAGCGATAAAAAAGTGTTTTGTTTCTTGATGACTCTCTTCGTTTCAAGCTTGAATTTTCAAAATTCCTAATAGTCCCCTGAACTTAAAACAATTTACATGTCATTTATAAAAAAAAATTGTTGCTTCTGTTGATTGAACAAAGAATTATTTTTACTTCATTATTTATTGTTTAAAGTGGCATCGATTACTAGGACCATGAGCCACTATTTTATGATTGGAAAAACATCACAGTTATCCAGTGAGTATTATAATTTGTTGATCAAACCACTGATTTTGCAAAAGATGAGTAGAGCTTCAATGGTTTTTGAGTCGTTGTTCAGTGCCAGTGAAATATTAATTTGGTTTCGGAATATATTATACCATCGACATGATTCTATAATATGTTTCACAGTTAGCGGAACTTGACATGCTTCACATAGATGTTGATCCAGATTCGAGAATAGATAGGAATGCGTGAACTTCGTGTGTCCAATTCTTAACCTTGTGATTACTACTTGATCCCTCCTCGAAATATTCACAGGTAGGGGCCACTTTTCAATTGAGGGTTTAATGCTCTTCAATTTCTGTGTTTCTCCATTCCATTGTTGTTGCCAAAGGTTGATACATTTCTCTTTTATGGCATTTTTGAGATCTTGGGGTCTTATCGAAATGGTATCTGAAGGAGAAGAGCACGCTTCCTTGGCTGCTCTATAAGCTCTTTTGTTACCCACAATTCCTACATGACTGGGGCACCAGAGAAATATCACGAGTTTGTTTTGTAGGAAAATACTATGCCTGAGTGCAATTATTTGTTCAATAAGAGGGTCTTCCGAAAAGTTATTCTTCAGGCCATCGAGAGAACTGAGTGAATCTGAACAAATCAAAAACCTTTGGCAACTTATTGAATTTGCCAATAATAGTGCTTGATATATGGCATATAGTTCTGCTGTGTTAACACTAGCAGCACCATGTAGGGTCCAAGAATGGGTTTCTTCGTTGAAATGTATTCTTAGATCCATCGGTATAGATAACGAGAGCGCCCAAATGTTGTTCTAATATTTCTCTGTGATTAATTTTGATTATATCAGGAATCGTTTCTCTGTTATTATGTATCAGGAAATCTCTGATTACCTTAGCTGGATGTACTATCCACGGGGGTTCTTCGCAAAAGTACTTCGAAAACACTGAAGGAAAGTCGACATTGCAGACATTCTGAGCCTTTCCTACTGTTGTTGCTGGAATTTCAGTTGTGGTCCTACCGAGGGCATTCAAGTTCCAATTTCCAAAAAGAATAGGGTTTCCTTTCCCCTATCGAGCAATCACAATGACTTATTTCGGAAAATAGTATTGGTGATACTATTAAAATGGTTTTTGTTTCATGTTTGAATGACAGACCGTTCAGAAATCAACAGGGGGGGGGGGGGCTGAAAAAGCCGCACTCTATAGAGAGAATATATTATAAGATAAACATCTACGAAAAAATGTAATTCTATGTGGTAGTGGTGAGATGAGACCCCTTAATCTCAAATTCGAATGGTCTCTGGATTTTGAATATGTTGTAGGTCCTTTTTTTCTTGGTCAATTACATAGGTTGATATTTGAAAATGATTAAAAAACTGTAAGGTTGATGTCTTTTTGAGTAATTCGTAACTTTTGCAATTATTTTTAACTTTGCGGCTTTGTATTTTGCAGGTTAAAAAGTCTACATCGTATTTCGTCGAGCTTATTTTGACATTTGAGTTTGGAAAATTTGAGTTTGGAAAATTATGACTAATTCATTTCTCATTAACAGAATGGATTTGTTGAGTACTGAGGCTGTTTTAATAAGAATAATAAGAACATAAAGCGAAAAATACCTCCTGACAGGTAATATTGATGTCAAGAGCCAGATCGTTGGATGTCTTTGAAATTTCTGAATTGAACTCAAATTTCTGGTGATTCATTCTCAATAGCTTTGTTCAATCTTTATACTGTATATCCTGAAATTGTGGGTACTAATACTGGCCCCAAGTTTATCTGATTTTCCATTTTCTATTAATCCAATCTTTCACACAGAATAGACTTATTCTACGTATTATGTTCAGCTCTCCCAGATTCTCTATGGCATCTTGTATTAGTCTAGAATGTAAGAAAAAATGTTGATCGCTCGTGTGTCGTCTCTTCTATCATTTTTGCAACTTCATTAACGCCATAATAAATATGATGAAGAGAGAGCAAAATGGATGGAAGATTGCTATTTTTTGTACGTTTCATTGGAAAATCATATTTGAAATTCACACCAAAGTTTCCAAATATTAATTTATTCGATATTTTTAATTGGTTTTTTCTTTGTTGATATTGTTTCATGCAAATGAAGTATTTATCATAAATATCATTAATAGAATATGGAGTCAACCCCACAACAAACTGAGATTCCCACACCTCGATAGTTGTTTTCTTCACCTTGTGATATTTATTTGGTGAGGAAGATAAAACAGAGTTATGTAAGATAAAATTCAAGGACAATTCAATAAATCAGTTTCATCCTTACGGAAAATTATGAAAATGATCGAGTTAAAACTTTTCGTGAGTGTAATGTGTGCACGTGAGGAATGATTCATAAAGCCTCATTCAATACAATATTTATGCATCGGAAATAATTCAAAGCTCCGCGCTGGCAATCAGGCGTCAGAATAGTACAAAAATTATGGGATTTTTATTAAACTATTATTGGTACTGCAACCACATGAGATGTGGATGTTTTTCAAAAGACCCCACAGTCCCGTTCAATATCCTTTTACTTGTCAGTATAATAATAATAATAATATATGCTTTATTGTCCAAAGAAGATAATCTTATTGACAAAGTAGTTTTATGATTGAAGAAAGAAGGTTATTCGATAAAATTAAAATTATAGGGCATGGAACAACACATTAAAAACTTCAGGTACACTGCAAAGTCAATAACAATGATGTCATTAAAAAATATTTGAAAACATTATACCGATAAAATTAACATTGTAGGGCATAGAACAACACATTAAATAAAAAACTATAGGTACACTGCAATAACAATAATGTCAATAAAAAATATGATAAAAGATAAGAGTATAAAGGTATAAAACTATAAATTTTTTTTAAAAACTGTCGTTGTAAAACTCCTGCAGACTATAATAATAGGGTCTTTTAGTGCTTTTCTGAAACGAATGTTATCCAAAGTTTTCAAGTAATCTGGTAGATGAGTATACATTTCGAGACCATTATACACAATCAAGTCCTTAATGAGGGTTGACGTAGGTAAAGGTATTCTGAGATCATTGAAATGTCTGGTGGCATAAGTAGAAGTGGCAGAGAAAAAATTTGTTTTATGTTTGTGTAATAGACAAACTGTTTCTCAAATGAATATAGCATGAACCGTTAAAATATTGTTCGTAGCAAATAAAGGCCTGCAAGAGTCTCGTCGTTGGGCTTTGCACAAGTATCTGAGTGCTCTTTTTTGCAGAACAAAAACCGACTATATTTGGGTTTTTGCACAAACGCCCCAGAATGGGATGCCATATCGTAAGTGTGACTCTATTAGTGCGTAATAAGCGCTTTTTGCTGCAGTTGAGCCCAATTCATTTGAAGTAACTCTAACTGCATAGCATCCTGCAGAAAGTTTCTTATTAAGACCTGCAATATGATCATCAAATTTTGATTTGTTGTGTATATTTACTCCGAGGAATTTGGCGCTAGTTCTATTCTAAATAAAACTTTGATTTGAAGTCAGAGGTATGTTATCAATACTACATCGGAATGATACTATATTAGTTTCAGAAATCTTGAAAGAAAGGAGGTTAGAGTCGCACCAATCTTTGATTTTACTAATATCCGAGCAGATAGTTTTATGAGGATCAGAATCTTTTTTATCGTCACCGATGGATTTTGTAACAAGACTTGATGTACACCGAACTGAGTAAACCATTCCACTAAAATCGTATAAAGTACGCACCATAAGTGTTACCCCCCTATCTAACTCGTTGTATGAATAGTTCACCCCTAATTTCATCCCTTACTGGAGGGGAGTAACCCTTTCGAAAAATTTAAATGTCATGGGGAGGTGTGTGATAGCTCATTTGAAAGAGGGTTTTATTCTCTATTCAACCGTGGAAAGAAACTACAACCACAAACAGGAAGGCAACTATACTAACACTAATATTTTCTGTTATTACAATGAAAGTTCAAAATGTTCCCCGCTGACCTCCTGTCAAAAATAGACTCTATTTTTAGTTTCAGTCTTGACGCTTTGCAAAGTTTCTCGAGTAATTGTTGCACACACTTCCATAATCCGCTCAACTCCTGAATAAAGTATACTTTAGATTTTAGGTTAGTCTTGGAGGCCATTCCACAAATCCTCGGCGCCCGATCCATCGTCCTGCATAAACAGTATTCAAATAATTCCTTTCAGTAACTGCAAAAAGAGAAGGAGCTCCATCTTGTTGCAGACTAATTTCTATGTCAAATTCGTCTACATTATTTTCGACAGTTGCCACTATTAGTGGATCTATTACTGGTTCCATCATTTCCAAATAGAGGACACCAGTCAGATTTGCCTCAATGAATAAAGGACGTATAATGTGGTCACCCAGTATTCCTGCCCACACATTAACTTTTTGTGTTGATTTTTGATTGCCCATATACTCGCTGCATAGTTCAAAATCACTTCTTTCCGTCGAACATCTAGAGGCATTACACCAGTGTCAACCTGCAAAGTTGCTACAGGGCTTGTTCTAAATGATCCAGAAGCATACCTTAATCCACAGGTCAACAGCCTATCGAGCTGTTTCATACATCCACTCTGGTTTGTATAAGAGCTTTATATATGGTAATTATGACGTTCTTGTTCGCTCCCCATCGTATATGTGATATACATTTCAGTACATTTAGGGACTTTCTACATCTTACCATAAGATCGTCGATATGGGCGCGCCAAGTTAATCTCTTATCAAGAGTAATACCAAGGAATTTGGTGGTTTCTTTGAAATTTATTGGAATGTCTTTCATTTTCATGTTGTACTGAGTAACACGTCTTGTAGACTTGGTGAAGTGTATTCCAGTCGTTTTCTGTTTTGAAAAACGGTACCCTCTTATGCTTGCAGTATCCACGACGGTATTTATCGCACTTTGGAGACGTCTCTGCAAGGTTTGAAATGAACAACTCGTAGAAAATATAACAGGGTCACCCACGTATAAACACATATCAATGGGGAATGTTAAACGCTGCGCAATATCTTTAATAGCTATAGCAAACATAGTTACGCTAAGGGTCGAGCCCTGTGGTATACCATTCTGAAGATAACGTACTGTGGATTTTGCGATCCCAATTTCTACCTGGAATTTTCTGTCTGTCAAGAAGTTTTCTATCAATTCTGGAAGATATCCTCTAGTCCCCCAGTCATGCATTGTTTTCAATATGTGGTAACGCCATGTCAAATCATAGGTCTTGTCAAGTTAGAAGAAGATTGCAATGGTGTGTTCACCAGAGATAAATCCCATTTTGATCCCATTAACTAAGTAAGAATTATTTAGAATTCTGATGAATTAAATTGTTCAGTGTTACCTATCATCTGGATACAGGGTACGTTACATTTTAACTCGTTTGCTACCGAGCGTCCCATATATGAGCCACTCACGATTTTCTGCCGGACCGCCGTCTCAAATATGAGCCATCAGCAATATTACCATTTCATGTGATTTTTATCGAAACGGTCTACTGTAAACGATTTATATTTTGCAGTAGTCTATAGGAAGATCTGGCTCGTGAGTGTGTCGGGTGGTCTCTCAGTCAGTAATCAGTTTCGTTTGTAACGGCCGACAAACAACACGTGTTCTGCTGCTCTGCTGTTTTTTTGTCCACATTTTAGTGATTGCTGTTCTGTTGTTTATATATGCAAGTAAGTGACATAATTTTATTACTAACTACTTATCTTGTCGATTGTTGAAGTAGCGTAATACAAAATGGCTAATCACCAACGTATGATGTGTAAAAGTGAGGTTAAAAACTTTGATAAAATTTTTTATCTGAACAGTAGCTACAATTAGAACTTTTTTTCAGATTATCTGAAATATGCAAAGGCGTAAAGGCTTAACTGAAAAACAGCTTCAAAAAGTAGTTGATACAGTATGGGCTGAAGAAGATGACGTTTTATCGTGTTTGTCTGAGGAAATTCCGGAACCTTTTTCTGATTCAGGAAGTAGCTATGCACCTTCATTACCAAATAGTTCAAGTTCTGAAGACCCAAACGTGTCTGATGAAAGTGTAAATAATAAAGGAACTGCGCAGGAAGATGTTGAGGAGGAAGTTGAGAGCCGTCCTGACGGCGAATCGAATGAGAACGATGATGAGTGGGTCGATGTCGGCACTGATCCCACATTGTTCAATTTTCAGAGCCTAGTATAAAAATTGATATTCCAGCCACAAGTACTGTAGAAGAAATATTTGCATTAATATTTGAAGGAAAAATTATGCGAGTGGATAAATCTCCGTGCCGAAGTATTCAGGCGTAACTTGACAAGGTATTCGACAATGAAAAATTGGACCCCAGTCGATAATGATGAGCTCTGTAAATTTCTTGGGTTGTGCATACTAATGGGTAAGTATGCCCAGCATTAAAACTTATTGGAGTACAAATGCTTTATACTTCCATCCACTTTTTAGAAATACAATGTCTAGGAATCGCTTCGAATCTATCCTAAGATGTCTGTGTTTTTACAAAGAAGGTGACAGAACTTCACGTTTACATAAAATTTCACAGGTGTTGGATCATATCCGCCAAAATATACAGAATATTTTGTATCCCGGCGCTAATCTCTCACTGGATGAAGCATTATCACTTCGGCGAGGGAGACTACTATTTCGTCAGTATATCCCAAACAAAAGTGCCAAATACGGAATAAAATTATATGAACTCTGTACTCCAGATGGATTTGTGCTGGATATTTAAATTTATTCTGGCAAAGGAACAGGTTCCCAAGAGATAAGCCACGCTCAATCGGTAGTCACAAAACTGGCGGGACGTTATTTAGGCAAAGGACATAGTTACGTTGTTCCTTGATAACTATTACAACAGCGTAAGTTTGGCTGAATATTTATATACACAAAAAACCCACATCGTTGGAACGTTACGTAAAGATCGTAAGGAGAATCCCAAACCAGTTATAGCTACTAAATTGAAAAAAGGACAAAGTGTGTTTCAAAGAAAGAAAAATGTACTTGTGATGAAGTGGAGGGATAAGCGTGACGTGTTAGAAATTTCGACAAAACACAAAGCTACTCTTAGTAAAGTCACCAATAAGAGAGGTGTTGAACTAGAGAAACCAGATGTAATACTAGACTACAACAAACATATAACAGGCATAGATCGGAGTGACCAAATGGTTTCGTACTACACGACGCCCCGGAAAAGTGTTCGTTGGTACATGAAACTGTTTTTCCACTTATTGGATGTTTGCATTTGGAATAGCACATACTTATATAACAAAGTTCAGAAAACAAAAATAACTTATTTACATTTCAGAGAGTTGCTTATATTACAATATTTAAAAATAAACACAAACACACGTACACACGTCAAAAAACCGACAAATTTGCAAAAACCCCATTATACTAAGAAGATAGAGAAGAGGAGAAGATGTCGCGTTTGCTCTTCAAAAAAGAAGAGAACTCAATCGTTTTTCGTCTGTGAAGATTGTAAGGACAAATATGGAGAATCAGTTGGACTTTGCGTTGTCCCTTGTTTTCGTGAATACTATGAATCGATGATCTGATTTCCTTTCAACATTATATTTACTCCTTTTGTAACAGTAGAAATAAAAACTAAAAAAAAAGAGTCGAAATTATTATTTTTGGAGTGGCTCATAAATGAGACACTCGGTCTATGAAAGGGAAATTAATATTATAGACCACTGTCTCATATATGAGTCGGGTTCAAAAATCCTTTCAATTGCTCTTTTTCTATATCCAAATATCTACTACATTCATTTATAGCACGATGAATGTTAGTTTATCCCAAAATACAAATATTTTTTTTGGTTAGTGGGTATCCAAAGTTTTAGGGTCTCGGTAGCGAACGTGTTAAGATTATCAACAATCTTTGAAAATGCAGAAACGCAACATTGAAAGTTGACAAAACTTTCACATATAATAGTCAAGATTTTCGGTGAATGGAATTAGGTCTAAATTACCGGAGGGTTTTTGAGAGTCAATAACAACATTGTATATGATCTAAAAAAAATTAGATGCACTCTGTATCTAAATGAAAAGTAATATTGAATTCATCAAAAAGTATCACTTCTCTTGTTGAATCAACAGTAGCATTAAATTATCATTTTGTAGTAAAGACAGTTTTTTTCTTTCATTCAAGTGCGACGTTTTTACGAACTTTGACTGTTTATATCTCAGAAACGACAAATTTGATAAATTGTTAAAATTGTTATTTCCGTCAACCAATTGCACCCCTACGCGCAACCCCAAGAAGTCTTCGAGAGACTTGTGTGAGCTAGGAAAGACGCAGCCCTTACCTTCTAACCGATGACCATGCGGGGATTTGAACCCTCCACCCTTTGCTCTAAAGGCGAATTCTCTACCAGCACGGTCACCAATTTGAATTTATAAATTTTTCTAACGACCCATCTCACTATTATAACATAACGAAATTTCAACCAATCTGACCAAGAGCCACCTTCCCATGTTTTCGTGTGGGCCCACTTATTAAATTTGTTTCATGAATGGCAGCCTTCCGCGGACACCCTATATTGAGCTTGTGCTGGCCAAATTTTGGTGCTTTTCTATAATTTTTTGTGAGTTACCTGTATTCTACTCACCTCGCAAAAATTTTCTTGATTCCGTAGCAATTCTTCAATTGGCATAGTCTTCAAAATATTCAAAATTTCTTTCTCGGTTTCAACTTCAGTGCCCTTGATGAAATTCACAAACTCAAATGCATGTCGTTCAGCTTGGGCAGCCGGATTGAGAACAACCCCACTTTGAATGATAGCCTTGTGAAAAAGCCCTTTGGAATGTTTGGATAATACATGGAAGTGAACCGAAGCTGCTCCGGCACTTTCACCAAATATTGTTACGTTATTTGGATCACCACCAAAATTCGATATATTTTTCTGCACCCACTTAAGAGCCATTGCTTGATCCTTGAGTCCAGCGTTACCAGGAACTTCCAGAGATTTGTCTTCCAAGCTTAGGAACCCAAGGAAACCCAAACGATAGTTGATTACTACCAAAACAATATCTTCAGTCATAAGGAACTCTGGACCTGTTGCATCCGTCTTATTAGATCCGAATCTGTAGGCTCCTCCATGAATCCATACCATGACAGGTTTCAAACTGAACTTTTTTTGGGGGACCTTGAAAAAAACAAGTAAGAATTGGTAAACACATTTCGAATACAGATACAGTGCCCTCCATTAAGTACGTAACATTTTGAAAAAAGTTTATGATCCGTGACAATAGATTCGTGTACTTGGAGATCATAAATCGGAGGGAGTGTCACCTCATCCGGCTAGCTCAGCTTCTCCAAGCACAGCACAGTCGCAAAATCTCCAGCAACACCGGAACCCTTCTTCTTTCTGGATCAGTCGGGAACTGTACTAAGTCCTTTTTGTTTGAGTTGGTGTTAACCAACGTCTCATCTTCACAGCCAAGCTGTAGATTGATAGGGGGCTACACCCTGGCCAGAAATGATTTTGGAATCACAGTAGAAAATTTCAAGCTATTGAGAGCTGAGTAAGCCATTCAAATACCACTCCCCGAAGATTGCCACTACCCGGGAGCTTCCGAAGCACCCGAATGACTGGTTTTCCCAGCCAACTCGGGCTTCTTGAATAAAGAAAGCATACATTTGCTCCGGCCGATGCCGAAGCAAAGCAGCTAGTGGGTGGGGCATATAGGCGCTTCGCCTCTGGATATACTCCAGTCGTAGACTTTATCATCGTATTTCTGGCCGAGGATGACATTCCCCCTTCAAGGAATCGCTTGGCATAGGGATGAAACGCCGTTGGTTTGTCCTGAAAAAGACCATTAATTTTCTTATAAATGGGCTAATGCCTTTTTTAATAAACTATTTACAACCTAAAATATAATCCTAAAGAAGAGAAAAATGGGTTAGTGAATTAAATTATTCAATACTGCTACCGGATGTCCAAAACTTGTAGATCTTGATCAAGTTTTCAACTTATCGTAGGGATTCCAGGATACACCTTTACGAAACTTTTATGTTACGGGATGTAACATATTTCCACATACGCTCATAACCCACCTTCTGAAGAGATATCTCATATTTCCTCCGCTTTTGCCCACTGGCTAACGACAACCGACCGTTGTTGAGACAACTTTAATTGTGTCAAATTACCCCAGCCTCCTGGCATGAAAAAAAATGGCTGGCTGCGGAAAACGTACGATACCACTCGAATTCACGAAGGATATAGGTACTCACTTCTACTGTCATAACTCGCTCCAGAATCGTCTCGAAAGTACATCCAAGAAAACTTTTCGATAAGTTCCTCCAAGTCTGGGTTGATGGAATACTTTTCGGGGTCCTGACTCTCACTGGAGAATACCTTTAACTCCTTGTATACTGGGCCCCACGTTGGGCGCCATAACAACATATGCGTGTACTTTGAGACCGGAAATCGAAGATTGTTTCAACTCATCCAGCTAGCTCAGCTGCTCCAAGCACAGCAAAGTCACAAAATCTCTCTCCTTTCTGGATCAGTCGGGAACCGTACGAATTCTTTTTTGATTATGTTGGTGTTAACCAACGACGTCTCATCTTCTATGCCAGGCTGTAGATTGCTAGGGCTACACCCTGGCCAGAAATCCTTTTGAAAATAACAGTAGAAAATTTCAAGCTATTTCCGGCTACCACTCCCCGAAGATTACAACTATCCGGGCCCCTCCGTGGCACCCGTATTACTGTTATATTGAAACTGGTGGTTTACTATAGGTGAAGGTGCTTTTTGCAATTCGTTCAATTTGTGTTACAATGACATGTAGTAGACCTAGATACTTCACTCGCAAAACAATGTAAAAAAGTGTTTACCATTGTATCTAATTCAAGAAAACTATCCATACACCAAAACTACGTCACAATCTGTAAGCTTACTGTAAGTTTTTAGCTTCTGAAGATGCTAACTTTGTTGGCGAAACGCGCGTCGAGTGTGATTGTGACATAGTTTTGGTGTTTCGGTAGTTTCTTTTTCCTTGAAGTGTATTCACACCAAAGGTTCCAAAATATTCATTCATTTGGTCCACTGTATCTGTTTGATACACCCTCAATGACCGTATAGCATTGTTACAACCACTACTTCCAGGATGCTACTAAGAGAAGAACTGATAGTACAGGAGGAATATTTTCGCTGGAAATCAAACAGAAAGAACCGAATATACGAATCTGATCGTTATACCAAAATTTTCTTACAGATCCTGATCTGTTGTGAGTTAAGGAAAAAACTTATGTTAATTCAGTAACTTACTAATCGTCCAACAACAGTTAGCTGTTGTTCTACGTTCTACCAATCTAATTCTCCACGTTTAGATTTCATCTTCGACGATTTAGTTTTGAGATAAAGTTACTTCAAAGATGTGAATTGTAAAAAGACATTTCAAGATTTATCGTCTGAAGTTTTTTCATGGAGTGTTTTTCATCTTAGGTACCTACGTACTTATGTTCGCTCAGAGGCCTTTTGGGTATCTACCTATTATGTTTATTTTCTATTTCATATAAATGAATTGGTACTGACCTAAATGATACTTACAAAAAAAATATGATAGTGCAAGTATGTAATGTTAATGACATAACCGTGTAACTGGTGACTTCAAATTATCATGGTTATTTTCATTGGAAATTGCTTCCAGTCGGAAAATCATTGTTTAGCTGACACACTGAAGGTACCTATAATGAATCAATTGCAAAGAATGTTATATATTATGCCAGGTTAACTTTCCATGTTTACTAGATTACCCATACCCATAGCAGTGTTTGTTTTAAGACCAGCGGGGTGGGGCAGTCCTTATGGTCCTTACCGTACCAGTGTTAACAATAGTATGATATTATCTCCATCACATGTTGAAGGTCATTCAAACCCAAAGAGATCAAACGGTATCTGACTAGTAGAGCTTAATATGGGCGACACTAATAGAAAAAAATGAACGAACGTTTGTGACGTATATGGACATGTCATGGCGACCCTTCCCTCTTGACAGTGACGGACTAGCGTTTCCTTGGTGTTTTCTTGGTTCAAGTTTGACTCTTTACTCATGTCCAAGTACGTTACTATGACGAGTTGATGTCTTAACGTTGAGCATTATATCAGTTAAGCAACGAAGTTGCTAGAACGTTTACCCAACTTAAATATTTTGGTAATGGGAATAACGTTTTCAAAACCTTTGGTTATGGTAAACGGTCTCCCGACGGAGGATCGACCTTGTATGTTTCAACTAAGCAGTGGGCAACTTACTAAAACTAGTGAATATTTTGAGAATGGGAATAACGTTTTTAAAACGTTCAAGCGAGAACTTAAGTTATGTTAAACGTTTCCCCGACGGAGGATCGATCTTTTTAGATTCAACTAAGCAATGGGCAATTCTGCAGTAAACTTCAAAACGTTTCGTCATCTTTACAATTAACCTTTTTCCAGATATTTACTACAGATGACGTGCCGGCGATATTTAGATAATAATAATTTACTCAATTTATTAATTTTTTTATCCTAGTGACAAGGACATACTACTGGCTAAATTACTTGTTGAAAAATTATATAGTAAAAGAAGAGGAACTGGAATGATCCTAACCTTACTTTTGAATCGGAAAAGAAAAAAGCATTCTAATACACTGCCTCCTAAAACAGATTACTTGGTGAAGAAACTTTACAGACACAAACCCTCATGAAGACAGACAGTTTGAAGTGCTGAACTTTGAAGCTTAAGATTGAATTTTCCGTTAGTTGTACTCGGTTCAGTTTTTGGTCAGATCGGTTGCTCAACTTTTACTGATCACTTTCTTGTCTCCTGCTCAATTGTCATGAACAAACCAAAATTTACCCACTTTCATCACACCTACAGGAATTTCAGAAATTTCGAAAAATAATTTTTTTTGGCAGATTTAACATCTGCTGATTTTGAGCGAATAATTTTCCTTACTAACGTCGACGATAAGGTAAACGAATTTAATCTTCTGCTCTTGTAGATTTTTGATATTCATGCTCCTCATCTAACAGTTAGAATTAGTAAAAAGAATGTACCCTGGCTCACGGATAATCTCAAATTCATGATGCACACTCGTGACAAAGCACTCAGCAAGTTCAAAGGAACTAAATGTCAAGGTAATTGGGAATACTATAAAGATAAACGTAATTTAACAAACAAAACTATAACTCTGGAGAAAAAAGCCTATTTAGAACAAAAAATACAATCTAGTAATAAACATTAATGGAAGGAATTGAAAAATATGAACGTTACCAAAGTTGATAAGGATCATTGCATACCAAATCATCTCTCTGACGTGAATTTAAGAAACAAATATTTCATTAGTAGCTCAAGAGGTGGTTCAAATATTGACCAAGTAACCTTGAATTACTATAATACAAATATCAGTAATGATCTCAATTTTGAGTTCTAAACAATTGACGAGAACGAAGTGTATCGTAGGTAGCATACTTTCTATCGAATCAAAAGCAGTAGGGTCAGACGGTGTATCGATTTCGATGATATTATTGGGTTGCCCATATCTTCTATATTTCATCACACATATTTTTAACTATTTTATAAATGATTCTGTTTATCCCTCTGCTTGGAAAACTGCCAATGTTATACCCTTACCTAAGACTGATGCTCCGGCAGAGTACAGGGATCTTCGTCCGATAAGTCTGCTCACTTTGTCCAAAGTCTTTGAGAAAACAATTGATAAACAAATTCGCGTATTTTCCGAGGAAAATGGTATTTTACCAGAGTGTCAGTCTGGTTTTAGACCGGCACATAGTTGTGTTAATGCTGTTTTGAAGATGATAGATGACGTGCTCTACGCGGTTGACTCGAATAAACTGTTTGTGTTGATTTTGCTTGATTACTCCAAAGCTTTCGATAGGATAAATCAATCTTTAATAGTAGGAATTCTAAAATATTTAGGGTTTTCGAATAAAGCATGTCTTTTAGTTAACGGATACCTGTCGAATCGCTATCAAAGTGTAATCTTTGAAAAAGCACAATCTGAGTAGATTGAAGTAGAAAATGGGGTTCCGCAGGGGTCCATTCTGGGTCCCTTACTTTTCATTCTCTACGCAAGTCAACTCGTTAAATCCCTAGAATATTGCTCTAGCCACTTCTACGCTGATGATACTCAGCTATTTTACCAATTTCAGGAAAGTCATTTAGAGACTTCATTAACACACATAAATAGTGACCTCGAATCACTGCTCTCTTCTTCGGAGAAGCTAGGTTTAACAATCAACGCGTCCAAGTCAAATGTTATGTTGTTTGGTAGGAATATTATGAGAAAACGTTGTGCAAATCGTATACATATCACACTTAATGGTGATACACTGCCAATTCAAGAGTCCTGTAAGAATCTTGGTTTAATAATTGATACAGATCTCAGATTCTCATCCCATGTATCCATGGTAAATCGTAGAGGCTTTAACAATCTAAGATTAATATATTCGAATAAAAAATGTTTAACAAAAACTCCAGAATGTTACTTTGCAATGCTTTGGTTCTGTCGCACCTCAATTACGGCGATGCCATTTACGGTCCGAGTATCCGTCAAATAGACTCAGCACGCTTACAAAAGCTTCAAAACTCGTGTGCTCGACTGGTATGCGGGGTCATAAGGAGAGAACGTATTTCCAACCATATTCGGAGCATTGGTTGGTTAACAACAAAACAACGTCGAACACTCAATGCATGTAGTCTTTTTCACTACATCATAACGTCTCATAAACCTCCCTATTTGTACAATAACATCCGTTTCAGAACCGACATACATAATCTTAATAAAAAATAAAATAAAATGAAATAAACTAACAATTCCAAGACACAGAACGCATGCATTTCATGGTTCTTTTTCGTATAACCTGAGCAAACTGTACAATTGGATTCCTGAGAATTACAAATCTATGAGCAAATACTGATTTACCAGAGAATTGAAAAACGATTTATACAGAGGTGTTCTAACTCCTCCTGAATAGTTGATTCATGAAATACTTTGTTTTTCACGCCATTTTGTTACAATTAATATTAAGTATTAGTTATTATTGTATTTTCTTTTATTGTATTCTTTTAATAGAAAAAAAAAACATTATTTTTATAAGTGTGATGATTTGTATTCATCACCATATGAGGTTGAGTGGAAGAGCAGGCTATTTAGAGGTCACTTCGTGTGACCTCTAACTAGACTGAACTCTGCCTTTTGACCAGTCTCTTTGAATTTATATATAATATGTGAGTCTTTGTAAATTTGGATGACTGTCAATAAAAACGATTTTTTTTCTGGTGTTCTGGCATCGACTGCTATGGTCATTAGCCACGTGTTCTGGATAGGCCTTGTGCAGGTCTCACCCCAGTCCAGCCACGAGATTTGAATAATTTAATAGGTCAAATTAAATTAATAAATCCCAGCAGCAACTGGGGCTCGAACTCCAGACCTTTCGACCCAAAGTCGGACGCTCTAACCACTGCGCCACGCCACGACATAACGCCATAACGACATAACGCCACGACATAAGTAATTATTTGGTTGATAAATTAACTATGTTTCATACACCATGAAAAGGAAACTATCATCGCTTCGCGAGAGGGCGCAGGTGTATAGTTGTTTTTAAGTAAACCCAGCAACGTTCAGAAAACGACCACCAGCTAACTACAGTTGGAGCTGAAACGTTTTGAAAACCCAAAAATGATTGACCAAATTGGTGCAAAACAGGGTTGTGACAACGTTGTGTTGAGGTCGGCAACGCAACTTGTGGTTGCGCAACTATCTTAAACACGTCGCCGCAACGTTGAATTGCTACTTGGGCTTCTCGATAGTCCTACGTCTTATTTTTGGATTCTGTGAAGCAAAAACAAAACAATAACTAGAAATATTTGAAGGGATTCATACGATACAACATGAGGGTAATGGCGGCCAAGCGACCACCATAAGCCACATTCAATTCAACGATTAAAAAATAATGTCAGTAAAAAATATGCAAATCTATCTATCTAAATTTCAAATAAATTTTACAGTAATATCCGAACAATACTTCAAAATATCAAGCTAGTATAAAATTAGTACTTTCGGTTTGAAGTTGTGCACTGGTAAATTTACATCAAAAGTGGAAAAAACAATGACATGCACCTATCACGAACGATTGCGACAAATTTAATGAACGGGCTCTCGCAGGAAAGCATCACGATATCGCCAGAGGGGTTACCATCCGCTCTGATTCTACTGGCGCGTTTTGTTTTGAAGTTATGATAGTGACTGTCATTGCCTTCTGACCGCCATTACCTCTTTCTCCTCTACTTTCTACCGGTCACTGTATATCCGTCGTTGCCTGACTGTGATAAAATTACGCCTTTTCATCTTCTCAGTAGATTTTTGAAGGATTTGCGCTACGTATTCTCTACCTTTACGTCTACATCAAACAGTTATATTCTTTTTGATTACCTTAATCCTAGCAAACCTCCCTGAAAAATGTCAAGGCGTTTTAATCTCGCGATACTTTACTACGCCGTAAAAAGAAATATCTGGGTGACGACAAAAATGAAAACAAGAAATAACAAAGTGATTCAATGAATATCAAATATATACATATTTCAGAAATGTTGACAACAATGGCCTCGAAATCCTTTCAAATATTTCAAACGTCAGTCAGTTTCATCGAGATGCCACTGTACTATGGTTTATGTTTCTCTGTAAGTTACTGAAAAAAGTTTTCAGGATCAATAAATGAACTTTCACTCCCTCAATAGATATAGTCTAACCACTGTTTCTACCACACTTCCCTCATGACTATGACAGCTGCGGAGTGAGATTCGGAATTAATTAGTCGGACTAACAAAGTAATACTCTCGGACATGGAATAATTTAGTTCACTAACTAATACACACATTCCAACAATTCACAGAGAGGATACTCTCTAATTAGAATTGATGATTACAAGACTAGTTACTTCATGTCGTGGTTCAATAATATAATGACAATTATAATTTATTTAGCGTTCAGTATAATTACAGATTACTATTAATGATCGGATGAAATAAATAAAACACAAGAATGCGAAAAATATTCTAGATCTTTTCCATTCCGTCGTATGCGGACTCATGCAAACCTGTTAAATAACTGGTGCTAGACATTTTCTTACTTCTGACTTTTCAAGAAGAACAATAGTTTATTTTCTTCTTCGGTAGTCTGAAGTAACCGAAAAATCTAAGGAAGATGAAGTTCTAGTTGAAAATGAGACAGGCAAGGAAATCAAGAATTTGAGAACGTGTTGGCTGTCACTGAAAAGATTGAAGGTTTCGAGAAATTGAGTAATTCTTTTTGCAACTACTTTTTCGATGATTTGCGAGAAGAAGCTCAGAATAACAATATGGTTCTACAGTTTTCAACATAACTTGGATCGCCCTTCTTATGTATCAGTATCACAGAGGCTTTTTTGAGAGAGGATGGAAATTTTCCTTCCTTGAACGAAGCGTTAATGATGGAGCATAAGAAAGGTGCTATAATGGAACTACACGCTTTCATTAGGTACTGATACAGGGACTTCATAGGTGTCAGTAGACATCTTATCGGGTAGTTGTTTTATAATTCCAGTGATTTAATTTTCAGTGAAGGAACAAATAAGAATGTATCAGGCATGGCCCGCCTTGTGGTGCAATCAATCGATGGTTCTGAACCGAAGAGTTCAGTAATTTTCTCATTGATTATGTTTGACAAATAGTTTCCGAAGGAAGCGGGCATATCTTCTGGTTGAGTTAATGTTTCACCGTTATGACAAAGGACCCCGCACACCTTATATGGGAAAATGGCTCTTCGTCAAATTTCTTGAATCTGATATGATCTGATATGTTGTAGAATTGATCATTCCGATGAAATGTTTCAACGGGTGCAACACGATCCTATGACTAGTTTTCGAGATACAGGGTGTTGAATATGAGAAACATTCACTTTTCATCACTCTGTATCTCCCAAGTTATGATTTAGTTCGGATTTATCTTTTGTGGGATCATCATCGCATCCGTGTATGATGAATTCATGAGAAATTCATTTCCAAATCTTTTCGTAGTACAGGGCGATTTCACTTGAAAACAATGCTATTTTGAGACTTTAATAATTTAGTTGTTTTATAAAGAGAAAATGCGAGAAAAGGTAGAATTATCACATAATATTATAAATTCATTTCATCCATCATCACAGTTGATACAATTCATACAAGGTGATTCACAAATATGGAAACAAAACGAATTTTGGTTTTTGGGACACCTTGTAGTAATAAACCAACCTAAAATGACAAAATTCACTTGAAAAATGTTAAATGATATGTTTCATCGTATACAGAGTCGAATGATATCAATTTAAAAAATTAGTTATACTTTAATAAATAAAAACCTTGATTTTTTAAATCACCCTATATCTCATAAGGGAGTCCGAAAAGATAGCGATATTTTTTCACGGGAGAACTCGAAATACTTTCATTCATATCGTACAAAATTTTCAGCGGAATCCCATGACGGGTTTTTCATATACAAGGCGAACAATTTCTGAAAAAGTCCATATATTTCACTATTTTACGCTAATAAATGACCACTCTACCTATCCATTGAAGTCTCCTGATGTGATTGCGAAGATACTTATTTGACATTTATTCAAAACGTAAAAGTAAGGAATTCAGTGAAGTGAAATCAACATTATTTCAACTCATAACAACTTGTACGGCCTTGCCAGATGGCACACATAATATGTATCCCATGGCTATTGGGAATTCAAGATAAGGGATACTCCCTCTGGTGTCGGGTTTTGAATCTATACTTACATGAAAATGAGGTTGAAACTATGATTTTGACATTTTGAGCATTTCTACAACAATAGCACAAAGGACAACGAGGTTATGTTCTTTCGACATAAATACGCGAAAGAGGTTCCATTTTTTGCCACTTTGGCGCTGGCATCTAATTTTGAATTCCCAATAATAAAGACAGGCATACATTATGCGATTTCCGTGCAATGCAAGTGCCATGCAAGTCCAAACTACATTAACGCGCTTGCGCGCGTGTAATTTCCATGCAAGTTTTGAAAATAGCATCTGCTCTATTTTTCATGCAAGTTTTATGCAATTCTAGTAATTTTTCTAGTGGTAACAGCGTCACCAACGTGAACTTCAAAAACAGTATCTTCTAGCTATTTTCATTGTGTTGTGACTGATATGTTGAGCAGAGTGTATCTCTATTGATTACGTGTAGCCAGGCATCTTAATTACGTGATTTTGGTCATCATCTGGAAAAAGGGACGAAACAAGATATGTTCATTAATTTCAGTGATGTCAAAATGTCAAAACAAATTAGAATTGCACTGAAACAGCATAATGTAATGTGCGCGGCAAGAGATATGCAATAGCTATGCAAGAATTTCTTGCATAGCACCAAACTTGCATTGCATGGAAATTGCATAATGTATGCCTGTCTTAAAGATGCCCGTCATGGATAATGCAGGAGGTTCAAGACGTCTGCTAAATAGTTTGAATGTAACGATATAAGGAACATTTCAAGTGGATAAATCTCAGGCACATGTCATTATGGAGGTATGTCGTAGGATACTAGTGTTATCAGTTGATACCTTAGTAATAAGTAATCTGAAACAGCTGTTTAATTTAATGAGTTCTATAAACAGTGAATATATATATATATATATATATATATATATATATATATATATATATATATATATATATAAGGATGGATTTAGCGAGGGGCAATATATGAAAATATAAGTAAAAAAGTTATTGGGTATAACCCTCAAAATGTTGTGCAACCGTAGACACGTGTTTCGAGCTTATGCTCTCTTCAGTACGGTAAAATCAAGTGCATCCAAGTGTTGTACATCTTCGCACTTGATTTTACCGTACTGAAGAGAGCTTAAGCTCGAAACACGTGTCTACGGTTGCACAACATTTTGAGGGTTATACCCAATAACTTTTATATATATATATATATATACATATATATATATATATATATATATATATATATATATATATATATATATAACAGGAAGTAACTTGTGACATCTACAGTCACTAGTTGAAACTTAATTTGGCACGAACTATGGAATCGAGAGCAACCATAAAGCTGTCCTGATGAGTGGGAAACCACGAAACAGCTGTCGACAGATGATGGTGGCTCTCGGAATCAAAACATAAATCACTCTATTTACTTCTATATATATATATATATATATATATATATAATCTATACATAAATTGATAGAAGTTCAACGGGATGTGATTTCTTTCGGATATTGGGTTGGCACGAGCATGTGCATGACAATACAACAAGGAAAATACATGATGGATAACTGTATTTTTCCCTAATCAAAAAACATTATCAAATACGAATTAGAAGGAGATTCTTACCAATAACCAATAAAATTAAACTATTTCTGGACCGATATCCATGTCCTCTGGAAGCATTCTATTTGCAGCATCTCCTATGGAATCTAAAAGACGATTGGATGGAAAATGTATGTTTTCTTGATATCTAGCGTACCCCAAAAACCATATCACGCTAGCAACATGCGCACAAGTTCCTAAAGTCCTAGCACCGGACTTACAAGTACAATAATACCCCGTAATGGGGAGAGCAGGATCTTCTAGATTTTCGTCACCTCTTTCAGTGAAAACAACCCAAAGCATGTGTTTAGCAGCATTCCTGAACCGAGAAAATATTCTGAATCTTAGGAAATTGGGTTCCCCATGTAACTCATCGACTTCTAAAATGTTGTCTACTTCACCATCTCTACGAGTTGTATCTTGGATATATGACGCAGCCAAGTGTAAATGATATGTTCCAGTAAGTAATTTTAAATATTCAATATCAAGGCGAGGAAACGATTGTATATGATATTGATTTAAACGAATCCATCGACCATTCCTAGTTCGGAGGTTTTCAGCTTCAACTCGTGCCTGAACAATGTTGACATCATCGGAATCAACCAACATTTGTGTGGCCGTATCCAACGTTCCAGGCATATTTATCAATGGATGGAATTTATTTATAAGAGCGCCAGCAATCAGGTAATAGTCATGTAGCTTCGCAGCATGTATTGCTGTTATGGGTTGACGAAAAAATTTGAAAATTGACTCAAAATGTCCATTTCTAGCTTCAACAATCCATCTAGTAGTGGTTATTAAACGTGCCTGATTGGCTTCATTTGTCGTTGATTGCCTTTGATTCGGCGGTAGAAATGGTGGCATATAGTAATGCAAGCCAAGTTCTTGTAGACTATTGATTGAATCTCTGTAGCCTCTATCGACTATCACAATATCTCCTTCTTGAAACCATGTTTTCATTCCATTCAAATCAACTTGTAATTCGTGATTTAGAACACTTGCATCATTATTCCTAGCATCTGCGAAGTACAGCCCGTTGATTGCTAAGATATATCCATCGGGGGCAACTATGATCTCTGGTTTGACAAAGTGTTCATTCTTGTGGAAACAGTATGATTGCCTCAATACCAGGAAGTTACTGCTCTTTTCTATTTTATTGTAGGTACAATCTATATAAACTATTGCTTTGGGAATATCTGGTGTGGGATTGTACAGTTGATTCGTATAAGGGGATACATGACTGTTAATATAATTTTCTCTTGTTATTGAATTAAATCCAATATTGTTCGGTACGAACCTTTGTAAAAGAGATAATCTCACATTAGAAATAATGAAGCTTGCTGTTTGTCGAGAAGGATAACTGAACAATATTTTCAAAAACTCATCTGAAACTCCATGTTTCATTTTGATCAAAAATGTCAGCAAATGTTTTCTTTCGACATTTCTTCTCTTGCCACCTTGTTCAACAATATCACAAAATTCTAGTAATTGTCGAAAATGATTTTTTGAGATTGATGTCAGATAATTAAATTCGTCTTCAGTGAAACAATTGATATCTTCCCAGTTACGGAGTGGCCTGTTTCTATTAGCAAATGACCTCATTCTTTGAAGAAAATGTTGAAGATTGGAAATTATGTATGGTTTATTCACAAAATTCAAACCTCCATGCAAGTAATTTGGAAGGAAACCTTGATGATCAAGATGGTGACCACAAATTCTCAAGAAATCTGGGACATAGATATCAGAAGCAACAAAAATATCCACTCTACATTCTAAAGAAAGTCTTTGAATATTTTGACGAGCATTACAAATAATGCATGCACGACTTGATACGCGGAACAACACATTGAGACGAAGGCAATTCGGGTTATTTTCCATAGCAATAATGTCATTCATTACTGTGTTATTACAATTGAAACATATTTTTGTATCATCCTGAATATCAATAGGTGGATTTCCCGCAGTTTGTCTTCGATATGTTGCAATTTGCAAAACATCAATATTATCTCCTCTATTCAAACGCATTAAGAGTCTAGGAATAACATTTCGGTCACAAACATAACAACTCACTCTATTTGCGAAGGCCATATTGTTCAGCAAAGTTCAACAAACACTGAAAATCACATAAACTTGAACAGTAAAAAAGAAACTTCAATTAGTCCAATAACCCAAAAAGAGTTCTCGGGCTTTATGACAACAAGAAAACGACTATTGACATAAGAATTTTGTTGATTTTATCCTCTTTGAATTGTTCTCCATGCCTACTACGAAATAAGAGGAATATATTAATAAGTAGGTATTCGAAGATGATTCAGATGATGTTTCAAATACAAGAAAAAGAAAGAGAAACGTTCTCTGAAAGGGGGTATATACTATATACAAACATATATACGATTCGAAGATACAAGAACATAATTGAAACATAAAACGTTAATTTGGTGTAAAAATATGCCGAGAATTTGATTTAATATATATCTATATAAGCCGATAGAAATAATTACATACAAATTATGATTTTTTTCTGATTTATCCTATGTGGTATTTTCGTTATGTGACAAATTCATGAGATATTCATGTCCAAATCTTTTTGTAGTACAGGGCGATTTCCTTTGATAATAATGCTATTTTGAGACTTTCACTATTTTATTGTTTTATAGAGTGAAAATTCGAAAAAACGAACTTCTGCGGATGTAATAAGTATAATATAACTTCTGAGAAACACTAAGCATGAAAAAATAACTTTTCCATTGAATCGCCTACTAGACGATGCTTGTGCAGATAATAATTCGAGTTATGGCTTTTTTTCGAGGGATGCGGTACGCTATTGTACGGTATAATAACTGATCACTATTTTATTGAAATATTTTTATTTCGAGTAAAAGCGGCCGGACGAGGAAGAACTACAGCAAACCCGCCGAGAACTGGACTGAAAATATAGCAATGGGAAAATGTACAGATCGTAGCTTTTTTCATACATTTTTCGCCTTGTATATGAAAAACCCGTCATGGGATTCCGCTGAAAATTTTGTACAATATGGATGAAAGTATTTCGAGTTCTTCCATGAAAAAATATTGAATTCTTTTCGGACTCCCTTATGAGATATAGGGTGATTTAAAAAATCAAGGTTTTTATTTATTAAAGTATAACTAATTTTTCAAATTGATATCATTCGACTCTGTATACGATGGAACATATCATTTAACATTCTTCAAGTGAATTTTGTCATTTTAGGTTGGTTTATTACTACAAGGTGTCCCAAAAACCAAAATTCGTTTTGTTTCCATATTTGTGAATCACCTTGTATGAATTGTATCAACTGTGATGCTAGATGAAATGAATTTATAATATTATGTGATAATTCTACCTTTTCTCGCATTTTCTCTTTATAAAACAACTAAATTATGAAAGTCTCAAAATAGCATTGTTTTCGAGTGAATTCATCATACACGGATGTGATGATGATCCCACAAAAGATAAATCCGAACTAAATCGTAACTTGGCAGATACAGAGTGATGAAAAGTGAATGTTTCTCATATTCAACACCCTGTATCTCGAAAACTAGTCATAGGATCGTGTTGCGCCCGTTGAAATATTTCATCGGAATGATCAATTCTACAACATATCAAAAATTCAAGAAATTTGACGGAGAGCCATTTTCCCATATAAGGTGTGCGGGGTCCTTTCCCTGATTCAACTAGTATTTTGCTTACCTTTGGTAGAGTTAATTATATCCCATACTGTCTTGGTTTTGTTATTGGATTCATTAATAATTTTGCTGTAATGTGCCTTATTTTCTATTGTTATCTGCTTTTCGACTTCTTTTCTTGACTGTTCGAAACGTTCTTTTACATTTTCATCGGGTACTCTCTTACGTAGCCAGTCGATTTCTCCGAGTTCTTTCTTTTTTACGAGCAGTTGGTGAATAAAAGTTACTCTGTTATTAATGAAAGCGTTTTTTTGGGAGTCCGACTTTGATGAAGTGTGCCTAATTTCAGATCGTTTGTGAAGTACTCACCTACTGCGCAACATATATCTACCAATTTGTTGAACTTTGAAGATTCCAAATAAAAACGTTGAATGAAAACTGAATTTTCAAAGATAAATAAAAAGTACTGGGGGAGGACGAGTGGCTCCTGAATTAGATGAAGCTCAACCACAGGTTCGAGAGGTCATTGCAGAACAGATTACACCGTTATAAATTACACATTTTCAGTAATATACAGTGTGTTTCACTTCTCATGGAAACACCCTCATATCCTCCGTAATTTTTGACGTAGAACCATGAAATTTCAAGAATCGATGAATACACTAGAAAAAACTCACTGCACTCAAGAGGTCATCCTACGTGATATACACTGCACGCCAGCAACGATGGAACCACCCATTTGTCCAGAAAGTTATATTAGGGGGCAAAATTGGACCAAAATTCCTTCATATTCGTTTTCAGGATCCACAAATTACTACCAATACACCTGTCTCCCCAAAAATTTTCAGTCCTGAAACTTTCTAATTTGTTTCACTTCTCATGGAAACGCCCCCGTATCTTCCGTAATTATCGGCGTAGATCCATTGAATCCTCAGTATCAATAGAAACACTAGTAATGAACTCACTGCACGGAAAAAGCCGTGATATACACTGCACGCCAGCAGCAATGGAAAAATAGGTGGTTCTATCGCTGCTGGCATGCAGTGTATAACAGATAAGATTACCTTTTCAGTGTAATTAGTTAATTTCCAGAATATCTATCAATCCTGAAAATTTCATGGTTCTACGTCAAAAATTACGGAAGATACGGGGGCGTTTCCGTGAGAAGTGAAATAAATTAGAATTTTTCAAGACTGAAAATTTTTCAGGAGACAGGTGTATCAGTAGTAATTTGGGGATTTCGAACACGAATCCGAAGAAATTTCGAGCCAACTTCGTACCCTACTAAAATTTTCCGGAAAATGGATGACCTCTTTGGTGCCATCGCTGCTGGCATGCAGTGTATAACAGGTAAGATTACCTCTTCAGTGTAATTAGTTAATTTCCAGAATATCTATCAATCCTGAAAATTTCATGGTTCTACGTCAAAAATTACAGAGGATACGGGGGCGTTTCCATGAGAAGTGAAATAAATTAGAATTTTTCAGGAGACAGGTATATCAGTAGTAACTTGGGGATTTTGAACACGAATTCGAAGGAATTTCTGGCCAACTTTGCACCCTACTAAAACTTTCCGGAAAAATGGGTGGTTCCATCGCTGCTGGCATGCAGTGTATATCATGTAGGATGACCTCTTTTGAGCAGTGAGTTCACTTCTAGTGTATCTATCGATCCCGAAAATTTAATTGTTTTACGTCAAAAATTACGGAAGATACGAGGGTGTTTCCATGATATCAATTTTCTGCAAAATACTCGAAAAAAGCTCTATTTGTTTTTCGAAAAAAAGAAATTCCTAAATGAATCGCAGTTCGGTTTCCGTCAGGCTTTGTCTACAATAAATGCCCTCTATAGTGTAGTGAGCAACATAGTCGAGAGCTTCGAAGACGGACGTCAAGTTGCAATAACTCTGTGCGACCTCACAAAGGCTTTCGATTGTGTTTCTCACGACATTTTATTACAAAAGTTACACCACTACGGCATACGAGGTATCCCGTTAAGCTTAATACAGTTTTACTTAGTGAACCGTTCTCAGTTCGTCTATATTAATAACACCAAATCTGATGTGAAATTAGTTAAACATGGAGTGCCCCAAGGATCAGTCCTTGGCCCCCTACTGTTCATTGTATATATCAACGATCTCAATAAATATTAATATCCTCACACACCTGTATTGTTCGCAGAAGTCAGCGAGACTCGACTCCTCCAATACATCATAAAGCTTCTTCTATGAAAATATTTTCAATATTGCCTTCAACCAGTAGGTGATTGAACAGGGAGGCGGACGACCAGGTACCGATCCAACAAACCACTATTTTCCCAAAAATCCAACTTTATCTTCATATTCCTTGAAGGGCATAACTTCGTAGATAATCGACATCCCTAGTGTCATGGGCCAACGGTCTCATTGATTGTTTTGAAGTTAGGGTTGAAATGCACTTTTTGTTTCAACGTGTATAATAGAAACCTAATTTCCTCAAATGATAACATCAGGAGTTCCCCAAGGAACACACCTGAGCCCCCTCTTGTTCAATTTGTTCATTGACAATATCACTTCCTGTCTTCCAAATAGGAATGCTTTATTATTTGCTTATGATCTGGAATGTTCCAGAATTATAAGTTATTTTGAAGATGCTCTTCTTCTTCAGTCTGATCTAGATGACCTGTCAACATGGTGCTCATTAAATGGCATGGACATAAACCCCAATAAATGTCACATTATGCATTTATACCGTTCCCACCACCCAGTTTTATTCAATATAAATGGCAGATACGATTGCCCAATCTCCTTTCGAAAATTAATTTCTTGGTACCTTCTCGGTCAACTAAACAAGTACAAACATTCCACATACCTTTCCACAGGTTCAACTATACTTTCAATAACTACTAAAGGCTATAAAATATCAAATTCTAACCCCTCTCACTCATTTGATCAATGAAAGTATTTCAAAAAATAACTTTCCTGATGTCTTGAAAGTATCGAAGGTAGTACCAATTCACAAAAAGGGCAATAAGGATGATCTTATAAATTCTGGATTTGAAAATAATGAGTATATAAATTCCCAGTTTCTAGATTTGACTAAAGCATTTGACTGCATATCACACAATATCCTTCTGAACAAATTGAGCTACTATGGCTTCAGTATAAGAAGCATATTTCTTATGAATTCTCACCTAAGTGGCCGACATCAATTTGTCAAAGTCAATAGCAAAACATCGGATTTGCTAGAAATCAAAACAGGGGTTCCCCAAGGATCAGTTCTTGGCCCAATACTATTTCTTGTTTATGTAAATGATTTCCCAAATTCAGTGAAAGAGGACATTCTGACAATAATGTTTGCTGACGATACCAGTCTCACAATAGCAGGCTCTGATTTATCATCATTACTAGCAAAAGACATCAACATCCAGTCAAACGCCCAAAATTGGTTCACCACAAACAACCTCAATCTCAATAAATCCAAAACAGAAAAAATGATATTCACTTTACGCAATAATGACACACCAAACGCTAAATCAATAAAGTTTCTAGGAGTCTACCTAGACCCAAAATTGTCATTTGATTACCACACTGCTCACGTTTCAAAGAAGATATCTAAAAACATTTATCTACTAAGAAATTTAATTGGCAAGTCACACAAAGAACCTTACTAACAGCATACCATAGTCTCATCCATTCTTCCATTACATATGCTATCTTAGTATGGGGCCACTCTTCCTCTGATGAGAATGTATTTTCTTTGCAGAGGAGAGCACTCAGAATAATAACTTGATTGAAGTTCAGAGATGACTGTAAATATAAGTTTGTAATACACAAAATTTTAACTGTACCATGCACATTTATTTATGCATGTCTAGTCTACATAAAAAGGAATCTCAGAAATTATATTACAAGAGACCAAATTTACTCATATTCTACTAGGACCAGAAACAATCTTGATATAAATTACCTGAGACTAAATAAAACTCGTAACGGTTCTGGCTATTATGGAATCATCCTGTACAACGCCATTACAAACAAAATAAAATTATTGCATGAAAATAAATTCAAACAGAATGTCAAACAATACCTTCTCAGCAACGCCTTTTACTCCATTACTGATTTCTTAAACAGTGACTTGAACTCAATGTGATACTTACTTTATATACATTTTTATATTTTTTATATACTATTTTAACTTTATAAACCTTTTTATCTTTATATACATTTCATTATAAATATTTTTATCATTAAATCTATATATATATATATATATATATATATATATATATATATATATATATATATATATATATATATATGTTATGTTCGTATATTCTCAGATATTTACTTTACCATATCTTGTATTTTTTGACTTGTGTAAATACTATGTATAAACAGCACCAATAAACTAAACTAAAACTAAACTAAACTACATCTCACGAACACTCAGATTGGCAAATTAACTCAACAAGCACCCATTACTTGGTACATCATTAAGTAGTTTTGACGCTCATCCCCAACAAATCATGCTGTAAATAAATTTTTTAAATAATTATTCTAAAAGATGTAAAGCTGCCATATTATGTCATATTACCACTGTACTCCGTATTTTATTTGCTTACACAATGTAATTATTATTTCTTTTTTCTTAAAAGGGTTTGCTTGTAAATAAATGAAATAAAAAAAATCACACACTTCTGTAGATTTCCTATGAATTTACCTACGCTACACGAAAATATCCAATCTATAGAATTTTAGTAAGAAATTTATCTATAAACAAACTTCATCATTTGGGTATGGGTTTCGCTAACTTTGCCGGTGTGTATATTGGAACTGTCAAAATTGTATAAAAAATACCTTGATTTTTACAAGATATGATGTTTCCATCGCAAATGGTAATCGATTATGCCTCCGAGATATTTTATGCATACGATTATTAATTCAACTCAAAATTTCAAAAGTTAAAATTCTTCACCGAGAAGCAATATAATCCAGTGAACTTGTCATGAAAAGCATAGGCCTAAGTTGCATCAAATGGTGGTAGAAGGTTTCTTTTTTTTCTTGTATGAGATGTGACTGAGGTGACAAACCCAAGTTTTCGACCTCGGAAGTCCCCCGGATCACTTTTGAAAATCCCAAAAACTGTTGAATTTTTGTCACATTTTGACCACGAAGGGGCATGTTCTTGATTAAGACACATTCACACATTTTCAAAATCAAAATGGATTTGATAGCTCCAACAGGTACCGAGATACAGCTTTTCAAAGTTTGGCAGATTTTCCATAATGGAAAATTTCAAGCTAATTTTCATGTTTAAGTCTACAATAACCTGTATTATATGATTCAGTGGAGGAAAAATTTTAATATTGTGAATGGGAGGGGGGCAGAATCTCAGATATAGGAATGACGAAACCTAATGAATTAGAACCTAATGAGAATTTCTGTGAACCTTATAAATTGTTTCAAATATTAAGGAAACATGTACACCTCAAAAAGGAAGCTTCAGTGTTTTCTAATCCAGCTGCGACACCTGCCCAAGTAGCTGAAGCCGGGGAGAAAATCCTCCTGCGCTACCAGCTCTTCACAAAGGCTGCAGCAAAGACCAGTTTCAACCTAGCAAGAAGCTACGAAGCTACATTAATTTTGCACATACCAACAGGAGCAGCAGTGGCTGGGTTATAAAGAGAATCCGCTCGAAAGGGGATGGGTAGCTACAGCCCGGCCTTTTCCCGAAGATGATGTCACGGGAAGTAGCCTCGTCGAACCTGCTGAACATGATTTCCTGCAGTTGCAAAAAGGGTTGCCGAAATGCTTGCAGCTGCAAGAAAGCAGGTTTGAAGTACTCACTCGTTTGCGGAACCTGCAATGGCCAGTCTTGCGAAAACCTGCCTGAAATAACGATAGACGATGATGTCAACATCCTTGATCTGAACGAACTCGACGAAAATGACGGGAAGGATAGGCTGCTCGCCTATTCAGTCAACCAACTTTCTTGCGTCATTGGTCGGAGGATGAGACATGGAACAGTAACTAAAAGTTTCCAGAGTTATGATTCAAGCAAATATTTATTTTCTGTGAAAGGTTTTTGTCTGTTCTGCTGTTTTATTCGTATTTCATTGAATATAGCCACCGTTTTTGTAAAATGGGTTGAAAGTTCGTAATCCTCATTTTTATCTTATTTATTTTTACTGTTTCATCATGACCACCTTATATATCATTTCATTTATAATATTCAAATTGAAAACTATTATCATGAGAAAATAATGCTACTTGGCGAAAGACCATTAATCTAATAATGTTATGGATTGAATAATCCAGTCTTCTGCAATAACCTATACAAATGGTTTATTCGGTAAGTCCCTAACATAAAACAACTACTGCCCCTTACGACCGTTGAATTATATCTATCAAATTTTCTACAAGAACTACTTTGAAGTATTCTTTGAATACTATAGCTGAAATTATTTTTCGATTAAATTGGGAAACACCTCCGTACCAGTTTCATGGTTCTTATATACAAATAAGCGAAGGCTAGGTCTCCCAACGTTAGACGATTTCAGCATTTGTTGGTAGTTCTTGGGATAATTGTTTATTGAGTTTATAATATTTTCAGTACAATGGTGATATCATATAGTTTCAACAAAGGACCTCGCACAAATCTTATGAGAAAAAGTCTTTTGGTGAAAATGGCTGAATTTTTGATATGTTGTAGTTGCAGTCATCCTGAATAATAGCCTCTATTGGCCCAACTCGATTGTGTGACTAGATTCGGCGCTAGAGGGCGCCAAATCATTAATTTTGTGATTTTTTGAGAAATTCAGCTGAATAAAAAAATTATATTATCTCATTTATATTCAATATCGTGTGCCACTGGAGATTCCAAAAATTCGTGAGAAATACTTTTCCATAATACAGAACAAAAAACGCTACTGTTTTTTTATAGGGTATAGTCAACATCACGCTCAACTCTTCAGTGAATGAATTCGCCTACGAGGTTATAAGTTGATTGAGTTTATCATTAAGGATCAATCAGAATGGTTTTTTGATCGATCAAAATATAATGCTGCCATGAATACAGAGTGTTTGAAATAAGAAGGGGTTCATATTTTATACAAGGTGGCCCATTAGTGTGAGAAAGTACAGTATCTCACCTGAGGTTATGTTAGGTAACCCAGGTACCTCATGAGTATGAAAAAATGTTTCAAATATATACAGTTTACTTTGTTGGTTGTTATGGAAATATTTCTGAATATACAGAGTGTTTCTTTAAAGCGGGGCAACATAAAGCCTTATTTTTCTCACTATTGAACTGAGCAAAACGTTTTACATACGGAGGTATTGCCCTTTTTCGACAATTTTGCGGCGTTGTCAAGTTATTGCTGAAAAAAACAAAATCTTTAGATTAGCAGACCATCACAAATACCATCATGAATACTTAATGAATAGAATTTGAGCAAAAATATTTGTGCCATGCAAAAATTATGAACAAAATACGTTCCTCCGGGTTTTTCAATCAAGGGCAAGTTCTATAACTCCGTGCATATGATTGAATTCAGTTGGGTAAACTCAGTTAATTCAGTTCAAACATGTAGTCGAAGAAAGTATACTCAATATCCTCAGAACTTCAGATATATTTCTATGGGTTACTCACAAAATATTTCATATTTTATAGCTTGCTAAATCCTACAAAACAACAAAATTAATTATTTGGTGCCCTCTACAGACGAACCTTTAGGTATTACGTCGTAGTTAGGTTAATAGATTACTTCAGCTCTCCATTGAGGACGAACTCATGATTGAGTCCTCGAGAAGAGTTATTACTTATTCAAATTGAATGGAGCCCTCCTTGTGTGAAACACTATGTAATTTCTTTTGCATTTTGTTTTGGGAGATCAACTCCTATTCTGATAGATCATCAATATTAAATAACTTAATCAATTCACGACAGCGAATTCTTTCACCTATAAATTGATTATACCGGGTGGCTACGGAGTATTGCCTACGGAATATCTCAGTTATTGTATGAAGTAGGTTTGTGAAATTTGGAGCGTCGATATAATGACATAAGAGCTACAATTTGAGCATATTGACATGTCGAAGTTAACTTCCGGTCTGACCGGAAGTAACATCAACTTTCTTATTTTAAATGGAAACCCTATTTTTTTTCTTTTCGCTTTATTTAGCATTCAATTCCCTTTCTAATGACATATCAGAAGTTGGTATCTAATCAGAAACTATATCAGAAAAAAATTATTATTGAAATTCACCGAGTAGGCCGTGGAAGCAAAATGAAAGCCAAAAATTGAAAAGTTGGCTATGGAAACCATACGTCACTTGATAACAGTTGCTACTACGGTGATATTTTATTTTCATTCGTCGGCGTTATAAAAGGCCGCCAAAAAAAATATAGGAAAAATTGGGAAAAAAACAATACTCTGCAGGTCCATAACTTAAATAGGAACATACAACTTTTTCTTGCCTGTACTATTCAGCATAACCCTTCCTTTCTAATGACATGATAGAAAGTAATTTTTTGAAATGAAATACCAAAAAATCCAATTATTATTCTTCAAATAACGAAAAAACAGATTTATCGAAAAAAAAAAATACAAATTGATAGGATTAAAGATAAAATAAATTCAAAACAAATGTTCGAAATGCATTCCTTCAGCGTCAATACATTTATTGTCTCTGGTAATATTTTCATGTAAAACGTTTCTCAAAATTTGGGGCGTGATATCTTGGAAAGCTCTACGAATTTTTACTTCTAGCTCATGTAGAGTTGTAGGCTGTGTAGAATACACCCTATTTTTAAGATGCCCCATAGAAAAAAGTCGCACGGAGTGACCTTGGTGGACACCTGACTGGACCATGGGTTGTTATAAGTTTCTTTTGAAAGCGATTTTGAAGATAATTTCTCGCTATTCTTGAATTATGCGGAAGGGCGCCATCTTGCTGGAAGTACATTCTCTCAGTTATTTCCGCTGGTAGGTTGTTAATGAATTCCGAAATTGCATTCGTTAAAAAATTAAAGTATCTCTCTCCGGTTAGTTGGCCTTGAAAAAGAATGGGGCCAACAATATGAGTTCCAACTATTCCTGCCCAAACATTCACACCAAATCTCTCCTGGAAGCCGCCTTGTCGAAACCGGTGCTCGTTTGCTATCGCCCAGTACCTGGAACAAAAGACCGGTCACACTTTTAGCACTTTACACTTCGACTATCGACAATAATCCAAATAGAGTACAGTACCTTCCTTGTATTATTCCTGTTAAATAATCCATTGTTGGTAAATCTTGACTCGTCCGTAAACAAGATATAATAGTTAAATAGGTGATTCTCAGCATTTTGTCGAAGAAACCAATTACAATATTCCAGCCGCCTTTCACCGTCATTTTCATACAAATGTTGATGCAACTGATACTTGAAGGATTTCAATCGATGTTTTTTCAAAATTTTCCTAGCAGGGTCCTTACTTATAGCTAATTCGGCGCCAATCTGCCTTGAGGAAATTGTGCTATCATATTGTACTAAAGCTAATACATTAATTTCAGTTTCCTCATTAATAACAAATGCTTCTTGGTCTTCGTGAACATCAGGCTCAGTTCTTAATTTTTCTTCAAGCCACTGGAAATACCTTCTTGACGGTTGCTGCCACCCTGGATATCGCTCTAAATACAATCGTTCAGCGGCATAATAATTTTTTAAACATTCACCATAAATGAGAAGCATGTCAATTTGTTCGGTTCGTGAATAACGGGGCATTTTTTCAATATTCCACTAACTGATTTCGATTTCCAAACCCTTTTAAAATGGCAGAATCAAAAACACTACTTCGAACGTCAAAATAATATGGATAGCAGCGTTCGTGACAGCTCTCATTTCTTTTTTGTTTCATTCCAAAATACATCTTAATCAGCCTACTTGTTAATATTTTGATTCGAATGATTATTGCAATGGAATGATTATTCTGAATAGCACAAACATCGTCCATAGGTGGATATTAGAATATCTATGGACGATGGCACAGACCAAGTACGTTTATGTTCCTATTTAACCTAGAACCTACAGGATATAATTTATCATTCCACATTATTTTTAATTTTATTTTTGCGTATGTTTTGTTATTTGAAGAATAATAATTGGATTTTTCGGTATCTCAGTTCAAAAAATTATTTTCTATTATATCATTAGAAAGGAATGGTTTTGCTGAATAGTACAGGTAAGAAAAAGTTGTATGTTCCTATTTAAGTTATGGACCTACAGAGTATTGTTTTTTCCCAATTTTTCAAATATTTTTTTGGCGGCTTTTTATAACGCCGACGAATGAAAATAAAATATCACAGTAGTAGCAACTGTTATCAAGTGACGTATGGTTTCCATAGCCAACTTTTCAATTTTTGGCTTTCATTTTGCTTCCACGGCCTACTCGGTGAATTTCAATATTAATTTTTTTCTGATCTAGTTTCTGGTTAGATACCAACTTGTGATATGTCATTAGAAAGGGAATTGAATGTTGAATAAAGCGAAAAGAAAAAAAAATAGGGTTTCCATTTAAAATAAGAAAGTTGATGTTACTTCCGGTCAGACCGAAAGTTAACTTCGACATGTGAATATGCTCAAATTCTAGCTCTTATGTCATTATATCGACGCTCCAAATTTCACAAACCTACTTCATACAATAACTGAGATATTCCGTAGGCAATACTTCCGTAGCCACCCGGTTTAGAAAACTACCCTGTAGAAAATCTTTTTTTTTTTTCTTTTATAGAAGAATCATTCAGGATCTTAGTAACGCTCAGTTGAACAATCAACATTTGAGTATCGATTACAAATAATATGTAAATGTTTTTCATTCATCTGAATTTACTCAAAAATAATAAAATTCGTGATTTGGAGTAATTACATGTAAATATAATACGGACCATTCCTCATTCCAAACACTCTGTATTCATAGCTTCATTATATTTTGGTAGATCAACAAATCCTTCTGATTGATCCTCAGTGATGAACTCAATCAACTTGTAACCTCGTAGGCAAATTCATTCACTGAAGAATTGAGTATGTTGTTGACAACCCTGTAGAAACATAGTGGCGTTTTTTATTATGTATTATGGAAAAATATCTTTCGCAAATTTTAGGAATGCTCAGTTGCACAGAATATTGGATATGAATGAGATTTTGATATCATTTTATTCAGCTGAATTTCTCCAAAATTCACAAAATTCAGGATTTGGCGCCCTCTAGCGCCGCATCTAGTCATACGATCGAAATGGGCCAATGGAGACTTTTACTCAGACTGGCTTCAGCTACAACATATTAAAAATCCAGCCAATTTTACCGAAATACTTTTTCCCATAAGATGTGTGCGTGGTCCTTCAGTGCACCTGTCACCTGATCACAGGATGAGATCGTTTTGTGCCTGAATAATACGTAACACTAATTAACTGAAATAAAACGAACATTTGGTTGATAATATGAGTACAATAAACAAAACATAAAAATTATACAAAAACTGAACTAAAATTATGAGAAACTAAAAAAAATAAGAAAATAGTCAGGATTAATATATTTGAAATTTATTGTAGAAGTACTTCGAGAGTTCTAGAGTTCAGCAAAATGAAGGATACTTCTGCAAAATAATTTGTAGTTATGAATACTTTTGATGGACTCTGGGATGAAATTATATATTTTAGTGCCAACGTAAGATATTGACTTTTTATAGAGGGTAGAAGTAGGATGAGGAAAATTTAAATTTTTCAGTCGTTTTTGTCTTTTACTGTGACTGTGGGAAATTTATTGATGTTGCACTCTATTTTTGTACATGAATTTCACAATAATGAAAATATATAGATTTGTTAAGTCATGTTCTTCGGTGGAGAATCTGCTCCTTTTTCTAAGTATTACTTTCAAAATCTCTCCAAAATTTTCTGTTGGCATTGATGAAATACCGACTGTTATTCTCAAACGTGTGGGAAACCTAATTTGTCATCCGCTATCGAATATAATTAATGAATGTTTTTCTACTGGAATCTTCCCTGATGCACTAAAAATTGCAAAAATCATACCAGTATATAAGAAAGGAAAAAAGAATGAAATTTCAAATTATAGGCCCATTTCTATACTGTCTGCTTTCTCAAAAATAATGGAACGCCTCATTTACATTAGGTTCTTATCATCCTTCATTGAAAATGATATATTTGTGATGAATCAGCACAGTTTTCTTCCAAATAAGTCTACCAAATCTGCGATCTACGATTCTCTTAATTAGATAATAGACCAACTTGATAAAGGAAATAAAGTAACAGGCATTTATTTTGACCTATCGAAAGCGTTTGACCTCATCAAGCATGAATTATTATTGCAAAAACTAGAGAGCTATGGTGTCAGAGGAAAAGCGCTTGATCTGATGAAATCATACCTCAATAATCGAACACAAATAGTCAGTATTTTATCCAAAAATAACTGTAAGTCTTCGGTATACTATTCTGACAGAGTACAAATTGGCGTAGGGGTGCCTCAGGGCTCTATACTCGGCCCAATTCTGTTTTTGATATTTATTAATGATCTATGCTCCCAAATTGACATCAGTTCAGTTTTTCTATTTGCAGATGACATTTCAGTTGTTGTATCAGAAAGGAATATTTGTACTCTGAATGAAACATCTAATGTAACAGTGTCCCAGGTTGTAGATTGGTGTGATAATAACTCTCTTTTAATAAATAAAAATAAAACCAATTACATGTTTTTCAAAAACATCATGGAATACCAACTTCAAATTAATGTTCTCAACTCCCGAATGGATGAAACAAACTCCTCCAAATTTTTAGGAGTAAAGATAAAGATTTACGTTGGACCGATCAGGTAAAAGCAATAATATGTAAATTGTCGACAGCTTGTTGTCTTATCAGATACCTCAGGGACCAAATAAGTATTCACAATATCAAAATGTTTTATTTCGCTTATGTACACTCTGTGATTGACTACAGCGTAATCTTCTGGTATCATTCACCAACATCTAATGATATATTCATATATCAGAAAAAAATCATAAGAACTATGCTTAACCTAAAAAATGACACATCTTGCAGACAGTGGTTCATTCACTTGGGAATTATGACCGTTCATTGTGCCTACATATATAACATTGCCATTTTTGCCAAAAAGTACTTGCAAACATTTCCTACAAATAATCAACAAATAGACAATATGGTGACAAGAGGAAGCAAACTTTTACGCATTCCACTACATAAAACAAGTCTATTTGAGAAGGGTCCGTACTATAATTGTATAAAAACATATAAAGCTTTGCCTCCTCATTTCAAAAAAAATCAATACCATGACTATTTTCAAAAAAACGTTGAAGGAATATTTGACTGTTAATTCCTTTTATTCACTGGACGAATTTTTGAATTTCTGTAAAATGTAATGTATGGCTAATTTTATTTACATGTGGTTTTTTATACAGTCTCATTAATGTATTCTGTAAATGTTCGTATCTGTATTTGTATTCTTGCATATTAATTCCAAGGATTTGTTATATGTGCGTGTATATATATATTTATATAAGTGTTTTTATCAAAACTAAATGTATATGACGTTGCTGATGTTTCATAGGAAATTCATGGCAATAAAGAAATTATTATTATTATCTATTTGTGCGTGACTTTCAAACAATTTATTTGATAATTGTATGCAGCTCCCCATACTATTATTCCGTAGGATATGACTGATTCTTCTAGGAATAATTATGCCAATTTTAACATTTTTTCTGAAACAATATCTCTGAGTTTATAAAATGCAAATACCAATTTTTTCAGTTTGCCATTCAAATATTCTAAATTGTTATCCCACCTGAGCGTTTCATTGATAATAACTCCCAAAAATTGGATTTCTTTAATGTTTTGGATTGTGTTTTTACAGCCACAGTTAGTCAGATCACACCTTCCGTAAAATTCAATTGATTTCAGATTGGTTTGTGTTTTTGAACTATTGGTGGATGTTATGAATTCAGTTTTACTATTATTTGAGCTCAAGAGATTACAGTCCATCTAACATTTAGCTTGGTATGAACATGCTTCCGATTTTTTCGCATAATCTTGCCAATTTGTTCCACGATATAGTGAAACTGTATCGTCAGAATATGAGATGATATCTGTACCCACCTCAATATTCAACATTTCATAGATATAGAGAAGGAATAATTTAGGACCGAGGACTGTTCCTTGGGGAACACCATATCTGATTTCATATGGTTCACTAAGATTATTTTTTGTTTTAACAACAGTTTTTTTTCTTTGCTAAATAACTTCTGAATAACGATAACGGTAAGCCTCTAAGTACGTATTTTTAAGTTTTTCAAAAAGTTTACCGTGTGAAATGCTGTCGAAAGCTTTAGCTGAATCCATAAAGATACCTTACACTTCCTCATTTTTATTGAGGTGTTGGTGAATTTAATTCGTGAAATAATGCAGTGCATCCTCAGTGGAACATTCTGCATTGAAACCGAACTGTTTGGGAGAGATGAGTTGGTGGCGATCTATATGATTTTGTAATCTGCTGGCTATACATTTTTCAAATAATTTTGCAATATTATCAATGACGGATATTGGTCGGTAATTATTGACGGAATGTGGGTCACCACCTTTGAGTATAGGAGTTATGACAGCATCTTTTAACCTATTTGGAAAAACGCCACTTTGGGACATCGAATTTATCATGTGAACTGCAGAATTGGTTTTGAGGTTGTCATTATTTCTGGAGTCGTGCAGATGTTACGAATAGGGAGTTTTTTATTGGTTTTTCTCTCACGTCAGGTAACGATGCATTATGTGAGACTTTTGAGAAATAATTCATGAATGTATTAGATATTTTATTTGCATCAGATTCATATTCTTTATTTTCATTACATATAGAACAGGGTTTGGTTGATTCGTTATTTGAAACTGAATTTTCAATAATTTGCCATATTTTTTTAGTGTTTTTGTTTGCATTCAGATTTATTCTAGAGTAATAGTTTTGTTTGGTTTGTTTAAGTAATTTAGTGACAAAATTCCTATATTCCCTGTACTCTTGCCAAACACTGATGTATGAATTCTTCGCCATCTACAGGTCCCAGAGAACACTCCGACTTAAAGCATTCACTTCTTCCATTAATCTAATATTGAAAATGGATTATATAATCCAGTCTCCTGCATTCACCTATACAATCGGTATATTCATCAGCAAGTCTCTAACTGAAAACTACTACTGCCCCCTACGACCGTTGAAATATATCTGTTGAATTCTAGGCAATGTTTTCTACAATAACAACTTAGCAGAGCTCTTTAAATACCATGGCTGAGATCATATTTCGATTAGTTGGGATAACAAGTCTTCGTTGATGATTGGCAAGAACCATGAAACCGGTACGGAGGTTGTCCCCCATTTAATTCGAAAAATAATTTCAGCTAAGGTATTCAAAGAGCAATGCAAATTAGAAAGCTTTTACAGGAATTCAAGAGATATTATTCAACGGTTCGACTGGCCCTTGAACCGTTTCAAGGGCCAGTTGAACTCCTTCCGAATTGCGCAGATCATCGAGCTAATACTGCCCAAGTCTCCTGCAGACCGATACGTCGCATATCTGCCTCTTCTGCCACTTTGTTAACCGACTGAGACGGACCTATCATATAGTCACGAGCCCGAAGATGATATAGACAATCCCTAAGATTTAGTACAGAATACGCGGCATGCTCTAGATGTATCTCACACCGCAGACCATGCATTCTCGCTATGTATCTTCTCCGGTTCATTATTATTAGTATTATATTATTAACATTCTATGCAGAACAGATTTATTTTCATCTAGTTCTGAGGTATGTTGAATGAGTCATCCGGAAGTTAGTTTAAAATCGATTCCACACGAAGACAGAATCAGACGGACAAGATAGCGATCAATCTTTATTGTTAAATTGTTAAAATTGTTCTTTTCGTTAACCATCTGTCGTCCCTTACGAACGGCAGCACTCAGAAGTCGAAACTAGTGCGAGCCAAAGATTAACGAGGTCTTATCTTTTCACGTGGGATTCCTAGCACATTCTTGGGCCATCAAAAAAAATTCTGCAGTCGCCCTGGTTTGAACCATCGCCGACTGACAGCCAAAGTGAAGAGTGTAAGAGCAGTCATTGACTGAACTCCGCCTTCAATGAAGACACGTACTTTTTTATTATTATTATTATGAAGTGATTGAAATAATGTCGCTTTTACCACTCGGCTACCTGTTACATTATTTTCCAATTTTTGATTCCCCTTCAATAGCCCCTTCCAAATATAACAATTTAATTTGGTGTTGACCAAGTAATTTAAAATGCCTTACCTCTTTTGTGAATACATTCAGATGCAAACAATCTTCGGACCCTTCAATGTTTCCTGTGGAATTATTTATTTGATAGCAGCAGGGCCCATCTTTGGTAGCATCTTTTATACCAATCCAAGGCTTAACAGGTAAAGGAGCCTGAAATGATGGAAATAGGTACACTGAAAATTGCTTGGTATTGTCAAACAAAGAAAATGTCCTGGGAGAGTTAAATTTAATATAATTACAATTATTTTTTTCATGATATGTGAAATTTCCGCTGTGTGAAGTCTGTTCAAAGCTCTCTGAGCATTACCAGAGTAATCCAATAGCCAATATTCAATATTCTATTTATTTATCTACATGAAAGCCTGTTATATTAAAATCATTACATTGTACAAGCAACTAGAATTCTAAAATACAGAAGAAATATGACATAATTTTAAAGGTACCCGTTTTGCTTGATGTACCAAATAAAGAGTGATAGTTGAGGCTATTTTTCTACTCGAAGTGTTCGTGAAAGTGTAGTGAAAGTATAGTTGGACCTATGGAAAAATTTCAAAACAGTGCTCCTGGTTGTGATGGTCTAAGTTTGGCAATTATCAAAATTTGTTCTCATATATTGGCTCCTCTTGTCCATATTTTCAAAGGCATAATCATAATAGCTATGTCTAAATTTCCCACTTTTTATCAGAAACCAGTCAGTATTATGATTGGTTCATCAAATGTAACGCAAAAATTTTTGGCAGAGCAGCTGCTATCCCAATTCTTTGATAGAAATCACATCTTGCCGCAAATTCAATAAGGTTTTCGGATAGGACATATTTCTACTACTGCCTGTGGAATGTTTGAAAGGAAAGAAATTCAGGAAATTGTATTTGCCGTTCATGATATTTTTCAATAATACATGATCTCTACGTTTTCTGCTGACCTCAAGAGTGTAAATATTTAGAATATTTTCAAGTACCGCATATTCATATTAAACACCTGACTTGAAGGCTATGTACCATAGAATCCTATCAATTTTCTTTATGCGTACAGGCTGGTTCACCTATTCCCGCTCGGCTGATGAAAATGAAAGACAAAATTTTATCGGAAGTTATTGGTCACGTCTTGATGTGCTACTATTTCAAATTATCTTCGTTCATATATGGTTAAACATAAATCAGTAGTACAACAATTGGAGATGCTTTTTTGATTCCAGTAATCCATTCCATTCGTCTCTTATTATTTCTCTGATCTCAACAATGGACCTTTCCACGAGATATGAGAATCCAGTGTAATGAGAAAGTATATACGTTAATATCAATCGAGATTTTTTTTCTGGCCACTAGTTTCTCTTAATAAGAAGAAAAGTGAAGTGACGTCGCGTTCGTCAGAAATAGACTTGGCAACGTTGTAAAAGTTGTGCACCATGGTATCTCAAATTCTCATTCGAATATGTGTCGTATGACAGTTGTCATTTGATACCAGATGGGTTCGTTCGTTGTATCACGGAGCAAACCAATGAAAATCGTTTGTCTCTGTTTAACTCGTTTGGCTATATTAAAATTGGATACAAGTAAAGCAGTTCCATCACTTCCATCAAATATCTATGCTGCACACGAACAGGCCCTATGTGATTTATTATTTGAGGTTAACGCGGTTTTCAAAGTTTTGAAAGTTTTTGTTGTTTGTATTCTCCAATGTTTTTAATTCCTGTATTTGTATCCCTGCAATAACTGTGAACATGTCGAGAAGGTGCTTTGTACCCGGTTGTCTGAACACCAGTAAAAATTCTAATAAACAATTTTTTATGCACCTAAAGATGAAGCGCGTCGTAAAATATGTTTCGAAACGTGAATAAACCCTGTGTAAAAAGCGGGAACATAAATGTTATTGCGAAGAACATTTTGCATTATGTTATTATTGTATTCAAAGCAGAGTTCAAAGAAATATTTGAAATTTTTGTCATTGCAAAAAAGACCTTGAATTGTCAAAAAATTGTAGGTACCATTGAAGATTAAGAAAATTATACTTGAAAAAACAAATTCACAGAGAAGAAGGTCACAATGAAATCAACTTTGCTTTATCTGATTTGATTTCACCTGGTGAATAATGAGTTAATGAGCACGTTATTACGATTTGCGGTATCGCCAATGCTCGTTTTTCATCAAAAGGAAGGTCCGTCAGGAAAATATGAAAGCAATAAATACAATAAAAATGGGTAATATGTGGATTTTGTTCTCTGAGTTGATCAAGTGACAAAGTTTTAATTATTTCTCAATGGCTTCTATCAAGATACAAGCTATATTGTTGAGGAGAACGGTATTGCCTGTTTCGAAACGTCGATTATGGTGGTGGGTGTTTCCGATGAACGTGACGTCAGCGGCACACTTTCAAATGTGATATTTTTTCAAAACGAGAAAATATAGTGGACCTTCTTGTTGAATGGACGTTTGAGACTAGAAACTACCGATTTAAAAGCGTTTTGCAATTTATTTTTCGTTAATGTCCATTCTCCAAATGAAAATACATATTGATATTATTCAGATAATTGGTGATGTTGAAATCATTTGTTAATTCAGAGCCTGGAAATTTGGAATGAAAAATGTTCACGCTAATAGTAGATATTCATAAACCAAACTCAGTAGGAATTCAAGAAAGTAAGAATACTCGCTTGAGTTATGCAATCTTCTTGATAATTCTCCACACCTAACCGATATTTTGAATACTTTCTAAGAAGAACCCAAATGAATAAGGCAAACAAGCCAAATGAATAGTAAAATCAATTCCTTTCGAAAACTGTATATTAACTTTCAAAATTGACAAGATTCAAATAATATAAATTGTTTCATCAACAACATTTTAAAACAAAAACTGTAGATATGGATACTCTGGGCATTAATTTTCTTCATTCTCCCACCTTTGAATTATCAAGATTCAAATCGTTGAGGTAATTCGACTCTACGCCCATATCTTGTGAAAGTATCTCCCTTATTTGTTTCCGAAGATACTTGGGAAAGTTTCTCTGTCCCATCAGTGGTTTCATCTTTGAGTTTCACCGCATCGTTACTGATCTCCAAAGAAAACAGTCTCTGAAGAGGCCACATCAGATGACCATTCGCTATTTTGAGACGTACCAGTCTAAACTCACCATCTCGTCCTGGTATTGTTTCTTCAACATATGCTAGAGGCCAATCAATCCGCTTCTTATCGTCATTTTCGATCAATACTATATCGCCTACCTTTACTTCGCCTTTTTTCTCACAATTGTGAAGTAACGTTCTCTTAAAATACTGAGACGATTTTGCCTCATTCATTTGGGTTCTTCTTAGAAAGTATTCAAAACACCGGTTAGGTGTCTTTGGAGAATTATCATCTGGCGACCGTGACAGGACCTAACTGAAGATAATTGATGAAGTAGAGAAGGCGTTAGAAATTCACCGAAATTCCTTCAACCGATTATATGAAGCTGTACACAGTTTGTTGAATGAACAAGTCGTAGACCTAATTGATGTTCGAGGTAATATGTGTCTTCTGGAGCAAAAAATCGACATCATCACTGACTTGGATCGGCAAATGTTGGAACATTTTTTGGTATCTGATAAAGACACAGAATCGATACCGAAGTGGCTTCAGCTTGAGCTTGGAACTCCTCAAGGGAGTGTTCTTGGCCCATTAATATTCTTGTTATTCATAAATGATCTTCCCAGTTATTTGACGGACGCCAAAGTTCTTATGTATGCAGATGATACATGCACAATTATAGCAGACAGTAAATAAATTTTACTCTCCGAAAAGGTTGCCAACACACTGAATCAGTTTCAAGATTGGTGATATCAAAACAGATTGATGATGAATATTAAAAAAACTGCTTTCATCGAATATTACTCTATGTGCAATTCACCATCAAACTGTTCTATTTCTGTGGACAATATTGTCATTGAAAAATTAAAATCTGTGAAATTTCTCGGTACTTCATTCGACAGTAATCTCTCATGGGAGGAAAAAATCAATACTGTATGCAAAAAAATTAACCAATGTTTTTACTTGTTGACAGTCCTCAAATCCATGTTAGATAGAGATACCCTATTGAATGTGTATTATTCATATGCCTATTCGGCAATTGCATACAGTATTATTGTCTGGGGACAAGGACGAGAAATTCAAAGAGTATTTGTGTTACAAAAAAGGATATTACGATTTATATTTGATCTACCTTTTCAAACTTCGTGTCGCAATATATTTAAAGACAAGAAAATTTCAACAGTAACTTCTATTTATCTTCTGAAGCTACTGAGCAATACTTATTGCTTCCAACATAGATTATCAAAAAATATTGATATACACGAGCATGATACGAGAAACAAAAGTGATTTATTGGTCAAAAAAGCAAACCACAATTTTTATAAAAAATCGCCTCTTATTGCTGGGGCTTCTTACTTCAATAAGCTTCCCAACCACTTGAAAAACAGTCCTACATACGAAGTTTTCAAATGTGGGTTGAAAAAATTTTTAACAAATAATTGTTTTTATAATTTGGGGGAAGTTGATGCTCTTCTCTCCAATAGATGAAATGTTTTACTTATTTATTCTGTCCAGTAATATGAATGTATTTTAATGTGTGGTTTTATGTTCATTTTGTTTGTTTTTTCTTTTTATTCATGTACTGACTCGTCCAATCTATTGTACTATAGCAAAAAGGATTTAATAAATTTGAATTTGAATTTGAATACGGCACCAAATATCATAAGCTGAAGTTGAGAGTTGAATCGTTGACAATATGTCAAGACAATCATGAGAGTATACGATCTGTGGCGTTGAGTCAATCAAGAAGAAAGATGAAACTCCCCAAAATTAAGCTTAAGAAATGTGGAGGAGAAATAAAAGATTGGCTTCCTTTCTGGAATCTGTTCAAGCGGATCGACAGTAATGAGCAGATGGACAACGAAGATAAGTTTCAATATCTGATTCAGACAACCATCCCGAACTCCAAAGCTCGACTCATCATTGAAAGCTACCCACCGACTGCAGTTAACTATCCGAAAGTCAATACAGTTTTTTGAAAGGAATTGATTTTACTATTCATTTGGTTTGTTTGCCTATTCATTGGGTTCTTCATTAAAAGTATTCAATTATCACTTCTGAATAAATACTATGAAATCAAACCAAAAAATGTTGATTTTAATAACGTATACCCTTTATAAGCAATATAGTATAGAAACCAGACGATCGAACAATAATCAAGATGAGTCCTGACTAAGGAACAGTAGAGCCAGGGCCAGGCGCACAGGGCAGAACAATGGGCCGTAGACTCAGCAAAGTCCAGTGGATTGATGATAGTGGGTGCAATGACAACGACTCCAACCGCAGTAATGTAAATACTGCTGAGGCTGCCACCGCTCTCAGTCTGGATCAAGGAGGCAATGGCAATTTGAGGATGCGGGACTCGGGAGTCTAGGTGAACGGAGGAGCTATGATAGGTTATGCGTAAATTGCGAAGTGGGCGGAGCAGAAGATCTGGATCTCCGCCCTCAGAGTGAAAAGCGCATAAGATAGACTTCGATGGACTGAAAAGTTCACTCTTACTATTCCGAACAGAGAACAACGGGAAGGAAATACGGTGGAGTTTTGCACAGGAAGTCTAATTTGTTATACGGACGTTTCGCGTCTGACTGACAACCAGGCTCGAGGTGCAGGCATCCACCTGGAGAAGGGAGAGGTGCGAGAAAGCTACATTTTTGGTGAATATACCTACAACAGTTTTTCAAGCTGAAATGTTTGCCATTCTTACCGTAGCTACGAGGCAAGAAGTGAAGAAGCTTATCTGAGCCATCTGCCATCCTAAACCAAGCTCAGCACTGGTGCAGGAAGGCGGAGATGCATTCGAAAAGCTAGCTGAAACAAGGGTAGTTCAGCTGGTATGGGTCCGGGGTCACAGAGGGGTGCGCTGAAACAAGGTAAAATTTTTTTTTGTTTTTACGAAACTCCCAGGTTTTCGGAGAAAACCCCTCAAAAGCAGAGTTTAAATAAAAGTGAAATCCGAACCACTTCAGCTCAGTGACACACGACCGGGGATCGAACCCGGACCGTCTGGGTGGAAGCCAAACGCTCTAACACCTCGACCACTTCGCTGTTTGACAGACGGACTTGCCAGATTCGGATCCGCAACGCCGTTCTGAGGGCCGGTGCCTATACTAGGCATCGCGCAAGCCAACAAACCTCTTCAGCCCTCGACGAGTGAGCGGAATAATGAGTTGAATAGACATTGGAGGAAAAATACCGGCCGCAGGCAATCAAAAAATTTTGTTCCTGGCTCAAGTAAGACAAAACGGGCTCTTAGGCAGAAACCGCCAAGCACTACTCGTCCTTATAGGAATATCAACAGGACATAACAAGGTGGCAGACAAATATTTATTCTAGATGTTTGAAGCAATGTGGACACAATATTGTTTTTATTCATATTGGTGAAGATTAATGAACCCATATTGATCAATTACAGGTTAATGTGATTTGGTGAATATTGGTGAAATAATATTCGACAAATCTGCAAACTTGGATGAACAATATCCCCAGAATCTATATAAGTGGAATATTCAGATTGCAATATTTATTCTAGATGTTGGAAACAATATGAAGCCAACATTGTTGCAACGATACTGTTGAATATTATTGAACCAATATTGACCCAATATGAGTTGGTATGATTTGTTGAATATTGGCAGAATAATATTCAACCAAACTTGTATATGAATTATAGTTTTTTATTCCTGTGGAATGAGAGGAATATTCTAGATGTTGGATACAATTCGAAGACAATAATGTTTTAGCGATACTGGTAAATATCATTAAACCAATATTGACCCAATATGAGTAAATACTATTTGTTGAATATAGTTGAAATAATATTCAACCAATGTGCTATCAAACTCGGATACACAATATAGTATTTTATCACTAGAATCGATATGACTGGAATATTGGAATTGCAATATTTATTCTAGATGTTGAAAGCAATTTCTAGACCATATTATGTTATCGATATTGGTTGAAATTATTCAACCCTATGAAGTTTCTTTATCTTTTTCACATGTGCGGCAAGTGAGGCTGTCTGCTATACCTATTGGTGATATATATCAGGCAAACTTGTTATGCCCTGATAGTATTCCTATGAGTAGTCGTAGTGCTAGGCGGTTTCTATCTGAGAGCCATGCTCTCCCAACTAACTGGCCGGCCACAAAGTCTTTCGACTGCCTGCAGCCGGTATTATCCCTCCAAAGTTCATTCTGCACTTCTTCCACCCACTCTTCAAGCCCTGGAGAGGTTTGACTTCTCTGTTAGAATGGCGAACACTTTAGTTCAGCCTCAGGTACATTTTTTAACCTTCTTGGATTCTTCGAAATAAATTGTTCTTTGAAAGATGTTCATACTTACTTTTTGAACGAACAGATTAATTTTCATTTTAAAAAAATTTTCAAATCCTTGAATTTCAAAATACTCATACGTTCACTAAGTTGTTTTGTTTTGGTCTTTTACACTTATTATCAATTGTCATTCTCGACAACACTTTTTTACCCAGAAAAAGTTTAAAATTCCTAATAATAATTTACATAGAAAACACGACGTTTAATAACGTTTGGAGGAAGGGTACAGTGCCCTAAAATTGAATTGAAGACATGTGTCATCGAACCATGTAATTTTTATACAAATTTAAAGATTTTATTTCCAATCTATGTAGAACCATGAGTGGTGAGTTATCATTCTCATTGCTACCATTACCACAATATCTCAACCGCAATTCTAGGGCATTGGATAGAGTACCTATCGATATATGTTCTTGAGTTTACTTAATTTTTCACATTTATGTGAAAAATTAAATTTTATCCTCTCCATGTAAGTAACTCTTGGTTCTTAGTATACATTGATAAAGAACGTTGATATTTGTTGTAGAACTTGTATAAGGCTAAATAAGAATTATTTCTGAAACATTTATCTCCTATTTTAAAACTTTTGTCACTTCTTTCCGATTTGTCCATACCACTCCACTCTGAGCTATAATGAACTCCTACCAGAGCCTTATAAAATAAGTCGAATGCTTCTTACATGTTTTCTAGGCAGTTTGCTTATTGGTTATGACGACCAAAAGGCAAACTATGTATACACCCCAATTGAAATAAAACTGTAATTTTACGAAAATAACTCAAGGCAATATATTCACTTTGAATATTCTTCCAATATGTCCGAATGAAATTGTACCAATATAGCAAATCAGAACATTTTGCTCGTTCTTCCAATGAAAGGTAAAGTTTGTAGCATGTAAATTTTTGCTACTTTATACTGTTGATTTTAAGAAAGCTTTAGAGCAATGTGGACTTCACCCTGTGGTTACCTACTTTCAATGAGCCTTTAACGCAGAATACATATATGTTTATAGTTGGCTGTATAACGTCATTCATAGGAACCTCATCAACAATCCTATGCTAATTCCGATTCAAAAACCACATTTAATAATCAATTCACATATTACAAGTTGTCACTAGAAGGAGAATAATCAAGTTCTGGAAGCACCATCAGGATAAATCATAACTTTTCTATTTCCGACTTGTTCTCATTGAAACTGCATACGTTGTGGTCCTGTTTTGTTCTCAGAGTAGCACTAGTATTCTTGCACTAAAAAGTTGTGATCTGTTTTACACTTTGCAAGTGTCGGTCCATTGGCGACCAATGTGTCGTCAAACAAATTTTACCACGTCGACACATTTTTTTTTACAAGATGAAACCCTTCACGGAATGTGAGTTCTCCACCTTTTTTTTTCATCGTTTTCATGCTAGCGACTGTATAGAACAGTTTTCAACTAAAAAACGTTTATAGAGTTGTTGTTGTAGAGAAATTTATCCTAGGGAATTGTCACGTTTCCTTGTCTGGTTGGGTGTCTCACAAGCTTTGGTTGAGCCCCACGTCTTCCTGTTGAGAACAATTATGGTATTATGGCTCCAGTATAGCTCATTTGCCGGAAGTGTAGACTACGTGGTTTCGCCTAATGAATTGCTGAGTGCTGTCAGTTGGAGCCTTCTTCGTTGAAAGTCTTTGTAGACTCCCTTCCATCATCACTCCAATCCTGGTTGGCCTAGGATCTAGTCCAAGATCTTCACTTTGGTGTCACCATAGAAACAGGTTTCACTTACAATGTTGTATATAGGATGAAATCATACCATTTTAATTTTGATTATTTATTATTATTCAATAATGATATTATCTCTGTTTGAAGTTTATATCCTTCAACGACTCACCGAGAACCACAACCGAGAAGTTCAACTTAAATTGCTCCGCCGATTTCTGTTTTGCAATTCGGTCGTCACGGAGAGTTGAATAATTAGCAATAAAGTTGTCACCCCCTGGGGGGTGCAACCCCCAAAAATCGTAAAAACTTTTTTCTGGAAAGTATTTCCTTGACATTTCAGCTCTAGGCATTAAATATGTGTGAAAATCGGTATTAATAATGAGGGCGAATTATTTTTAACAATTAAACCCCCTCCCGGGGCATCAACCCCTTCGCGAAATCGTGTTTTTTGGTATTTTCTATGAAAATGTAAAATTGTCAGTCCTGAGTAATGATACTGAGCAAAAATTTGTAAAAATAATAGGTATAAATTATTAGAAATGATTTTCCCGCCCCGCATTCGGGGCATATCCCCCACATCGCGGAAACATTGGGGTAAGAGGGAAGGGGGAGAATATTCGAAAACACTTTCAAACCACTACTCTTAGATATAAATGTGGGTAAATTATCGTTGAGAAGTATTGTTATGAAAATTATTCGCAAATTCGAGAGAAGATCAACTTATTGTATAAATTAAACGCGGACCGAAGGTAATGAAATATGGGGGTGTTTTTCAATGATATCAAGAAAGGGTATGGAGAAATGAATCCACAAGTAATCACCATCAAAATATGTATAGGAAAATTATACATCTTCAATCTCCTCGTCTTCATCGTAACAATCCGGAACAATCACTACCAAGTTTCTACAGATATCTGACATTGCGATATTTTGAAACACAGCTGAGTTGAACATGAAACAAATATTTCAAAAATGAACTCACCATTTCCAATTAATAACAGTGACAAAGCACTAAGAGATGTTTCCTCGTCTCCGACTATCGATGTTATCCCAGTATCCAGTGCTTTCTGCACAGGAACTTTTATATTATCTGACGTTTACATAGAGCAACGTTAACTGCTGCCCTCTGCGCACCGACTGAACCGCGCCGCTGTATACTATACAGCGGCGCGCTAGCTGCCGCATTGACAAGGTTCAAGCCGATATTTTTCAGGCTTTAGAATCTCAATGTAAAGCAGGTACACTTCAGGATAGTTTTCTTTTGGTGCACTGTCTTCATCGGTCTCAAATCCCCATATTCCATCAAGGACTGATTTTATTTTTCTTTCCATAGCACAATAATTCGATCAAATGCCGAGGAACCTCTATTTTAAGTTAAAAGTTTGACTGGATTGCATTTAGAATTTGTACAAGTAACCAAATTTGTATGACTATTTTCAATAAGAGCAGGGTTTTTTCTGTAAATTTGCTTTTCATTCATGTTGATAAGTGCTTTTATCTCTGAGTTATTGGCATTTTAATTTATAATCTCCCTCAAGTAGAACACACGTATTTAAAACCAACATCAATTGGACCGGTTAAACGTTATGCAATTTAACAATGAAGTATTCCTCAACTGTTCATTTTAGGTGCTAGAAGTGATAAGACATTATTTCAGTAATCACAAGCATTATTTCACGAAGTCAGGAACTTTAATATTATAAATTTTTCAAATGCAATTTTGCAGCTACGCGTATAAATATTGTTACGGAAAGAGTCAGAGTATAATTTATTATTTATCATTTATTATTGTCATTGTACCGCGAACAGATATGTTGCCCTGAAACGCCCTGTATCGTCGGTCCTCAGTGACATTCCGTGAGTTTTTGTTTCCCTAGAAAGTGCGAACATTTTTACCAGTAACTTATTAGCATCGGTTGATTGTGCATCGAGAATCGATATATTTCGCTACGTATTTTTAAGTAGTTATCTCCCGTTTGGAGGGACTACAAAATAGACTTATTATATCATTAATTTCCCACAATTTCCTCTGTCGATAAGCATATCTGTTGTGGAGTGTTTACTCGTACCTTTAAAGACAGAATAAGCAGAATATCAGTGGAAACCCTCTTCGCCTTTCCACCCAAAAGGGCCGTTTGTGAAGACGACAGGAGAAGGGACAACCAGACAGACAGACCTTCAGATAGGCTACAGGACTGGTAAGGCGCTATAGGGCAACCGAGTTAACCTTAATTATATTTTATTAACGTTTTTATCTAAGACTTGATCATTTGGATGAATTCTACAGAATTCGAACCACTTAGGCTATCGGACTCGATTCATTGGTCCTTCGAGCCGGATGACTCAGACGATTACGTAACGTTCTGCCTAACTTTGTTCTTGTGTTTAAAAAAAATAAATAAACAAAAGCTAATTTTTGCGAAACTGGTATTTCAACTGCTTCGCATCTTCTTCATACACCAAATCATTGCAAAAATATAAAATCTTATGCAAAATTAAATATACCTCGCCCAAATCACGCAATTTATTCATATTCGAATTTTCCTTTATTTGTTTCTTTGCCGTTTGGAAGTGGATATTGACAATCGCACTTGGCTAGCGTACTGCTTTTCAATCAGTGAGACGTTTTTTGCGGATTTGCTGTTTATCATTTCTCGTGATTTTTCTTGCTCCGGTCTAGGAATTCCTTTCGCATAAATATTGTAAATTACTCAGTTTATTCCAATAAGATGGCAGATAAATTGAAGAAATATCAGACCTATGGGACAACTGCAATAAATGAAATAAATATCATTCGGAATCTGGCAGATCGTGCGAAATCTGATAAATCTCTTCGAACCCTGTTTAAAGTAAGATGCGCTGATTTAGAAGATACACGCGAAGAATTTTCGAAACAGCATAATTTGGTGTTATCTACGCTCTTGGCTACGGCAGATAGCGACGTGAACGAAGATGGTATTCGCGAAGGTTTTCTTACTGATTATTATTACATAAAAAGTATTCACAGCCATCTTTTTGAATCTCTCAACACCACGGCAGCACCGGGTTTGAATTCAACTCTTGCATCTGTGAATTGCCAAAATTAGATGGAGACTATAAAGCCTTTCCGTCATATTTAGAATTATTCTACGCTCTTGTTCATACTAATCCTGCTTTAAGTGATATTGAAAAATTTAATTATTTAGTTGCATCGCTACAGGGTGCTCCGTTATCGCTTGTTCGCACGTTACCACTAATTTCGGATAACTATGACATTGCGTACAAGGCGTTAGAAGAGAGATACGCTCATACTCGTCTTCGTGCTCAAGCTCACTGGCTTGAGCTTGAAAATTCCGCCAAGGTTACTTCTGATAAACCCGTCGCGTTACGCAAATTATTAGATACGTTTTCAGAAAACCTGGCCGCTTTGAAACAAATGAAATTTCCCACTGATAAATGGGACTTTCTACTTGTCATAATGCTGGTGAAGCGTCTTGATGACACAATTGTTACTCGATTTGAAATGGAGCATTCTTTCTCGACTGTTCCTACCTATGACGTCCTTGTCGATTTCTTGAAGAAGCATTGCGCCGCCTTGGATACCCTCAATTTAACGCAAATTTCATCACAATCCAAATGGGCTATTGTAGCCAAACCGCTCGCTTCTACTACTCCGCCTACGCGCACTTCTACATTTTTTGTAAATAAATCTCCATTGAATACTTGTAACTTTTGCGAAGAAAATCATTCTTTGTATACTTGCGCTGCTTTTACTGCAAAATCGGCTACTGAACGGTATTCCTTTTGTAGATCATCTCATCTTTGTTTCAATTGTTTGAGCAGTGCTCATGACATACGCTCATGCAAATCCATGTACACATGTAAAAAATGCCAATCTAGGTATCACCATACATTACTGCACGTGGATAAACCGAACCATAGACCGAACTACCCGCTTCCATTTGATCCAAAGCATGGTTCAGATAATTCTTCTTCTCAGGGTAGTAATCGCGAAAACACAACTACCCAGGAAACTCCAGTACGCGGAGAAAATGTTGATTGTTTTGCTGGAACGAAAACTAGTCTGAATCCTGGCGTACTATTAGCCACCGCTTGGATTGATGTTTTGGATAACAGAGGGGGTACATCCCTCTGTTATCCTTTTCGTTGTGTCATTGATAGTGGAAGTATCAGTTCCTTTATCACTAATCGCGCTGCTCACCAATTGGGCTTGTCCAAGAGTGGACACACTATCGAAATCAAAGGAATAGGTACAATGCAGTCTCATTCAAGTAGTGGACAAGTTACCCTCGTAATTAAACGTACAGGGGATGATTCCCCTCAATTCTTCACTGATGCAATAATTCTACAAAACGTTTGTGGAAACTTACCGGCTTCTTCCCTTTCCCCGAAAACGTGGAAACATATATCTTCTTTGAAACTCGCAGATCAAAAATTTTATAGTCCGAGGGCTGTTGACGTGCTTTTGGGCGCAGACATTTTTTCAAAAATAATTTTGAATGGTAAAATTTCTGGAAATTTTGATGAACCAGACGCAATAAATACAGTTTTTGGTTGCATCGTAACAGGAAGTGTTACTCCTTTGGTTTCCGTATCCATGGCTTGCGCTACGGAATATCTGGAGTTGGAAGGAACTTTGACAAAATTTTGGGAGGTGGAGGAAGTTCCGGACGTACAGTTGAGTTCACCTGAAGGAGTATCTTGTGAAAAACATTTTTCTACAACTCAATCTCAAGACTCTTCAGGTCGCTATATTGTATCTTTGCCATTTCGGGTTCCTAACCCATCATTTCCCCGAATTCGCGAATTAGCGTTAACTGGATTTTATTCGTTGGAACGCCATCTTTCGAAAAGGCCTTCTGTTTATGCACAATATAAAGAGTTCATGCGGGAATATCTTGAATTGAATCACATGTCGCTCGCTTCTGATAATAATAGTACGGATCAGCTATATTATATTCCCCACCACTGCGTCCTGAAACCGGAGAGTACTACTACACAACTGAGGGTAGTTTTCAATGGTTCAGCTAAACTACCAAACCAACTATCACTAAACGACTGTCTCTTTACTGGTCCCAAACTTCAACAGGACATTGTCACAATTTTACTAAATTTTCGTTGCCATGCATATGTTTTATGCACAGATGTAAAAATGATGTATAGAATGATCCTTGTTGACCCATCTCATAGAGATTATCAACGAATAGTTTGGAGGTTTTCACCTCAAGATCCAGTCCAGGACTACTAGGTGCTCAATACGTTGGTCTACGGCTTAACCGCTAGTCCATACATTGCGCTCCGTGTGCTATTGCAGTTGGCAGAAGATGAGGGTCGGAAGTTTCCTCTCGCTGCTGAAACTTCAGAATTTATTGCCTTAATGAAGCATGGCGGCTTCGAATTACGCAAATGGTCTACCAATGAGTCTTCTCTGTTGACTGATCTACCCCCCTCTCATTTGTCAACAAATCCGCTATCTTTCGACTCAGATCAGTCTGTAAAAGTTTTGGGTCTGCACTGGAATCCTACTCGGGATTACTTCGCATTTTCCGTGACGCCTATAGACAATCGATTATGCACAAAAAGATTGTTGTTATCTGAGTTAGCTAGAATCTATGATCCTTTAGGATTTCTAGCGCCAGTCACATTTTTCACAAAATACCTAATTCAAAGACTGTGGATTTCAAAGCTTGGTTGGGATGACCCTCCAAGTGATGAGTTTGGACTAAGTATAAAAATGAATTGCCCCTATTATCTAATTTAAAGATAACGCGATATTTAAAATCATCCGCTCTTTCTGAGCTTCATGGATTTTGTGACTCGAGTGAGAAAGGCTACGCGGCTGTCATTTATTTAAGAGTAATTGATGCAACTGACACGATTTCTACTCATTTTGTATGCGGAAAATCCAAGGTGGCTCCTCTCAAGAAAATAACCATTCCACGACTCGAGCTCTGTGCTGCAGTCTTGCTATTGAAACTATTGGGTTTTGTTAAATCAATTTTGCAAACTCACATGACTGTCACTTCGGTGTGTGCATGGTCTGATTCTCAAATCACTTTGCATTGGATCAAAAGCTCACTGCATCGTTTCAAAACGTTTGTGGCCAATCGTGTTGTCTACATCCAAGAAAAAATACCACAAGAGTTCTGGTATTATGTGGATTCAAAAAATAATTCCGCTGACATCGCATCGCGAGGACTTTTTCCTTCGGAATTGATAGAAAATCTGCTCTGGTTCCAGGGACCTGAATTTTTACGCAAGTCTCGCACTCTCTGGTCAGAATTTCCAGCTTCGTCTTTCAATTGCAATCCTTCCAAGGAAGAAGAACGCCCTCTTGTCTTGTTCGCTAATATACTAGAAAATAATTTGCTTAACGAATTACTTCTTAAATTTTCTTCTTTCGCAATGGTCCAACGCATTACTGCCTATTTACTACGCTTCAGCTTTAATTGTCTCCATCCTAAGTCACGAAGACAATATCCACTTCAAAATTTCGAACTCTTCAATGCCCTACTTATTTTAGTTAAATGGACTCAGCATTCCCATTTCGCTGAAGAACTTAAAACTAGTCGTTATTCGAAACCTCTACGGAAATTGTATGTTTTCAGAGATGACTCTGAAGTACTTCGAGTCGGGGGTCGACTGAAATACTCGGTCTCTTCCACATGAAGCAAAGTTTCCAATATTACTTCCACGTAAAAGTCGCTTGACCACATTAATTATTGAATTTTATCACAAAAAACATCTTCATGCTGGATTCCGCAACACGCAATTTCTGTTATCACAACAGTTCTGGATTTTGTCTCCCAAACGAGCCATAAATTATGTTCTCACTAAATGTGTACAATGCTGGAAGATAAAACCCGTGGCTTTTCAACCCTTTATGGGTGATTTACCCCCGTTAAGAATTTCTCAAGCCAAACCATTCAGTCATGTAGGGGTGGACTATGGCGGTCCGTTTCCTTTAACTATGACTCGGCATAGGGGTGTCAAAACATGTAAGGGATATCTGTGCTTATTCGTATGTTTCACTACAAAAGCACTGCACTTGGAACTTGCGAGTGACCTAACCACCGATACGTTTTTAGCCGCCCTGCAACGATTTATCGCCCGACGGGGTAAAGTATCTCATATCTATAGCGACAACGCTACAATTTTTCAAGGTGCCAGTAGGGAGATAGCTCAATTGATGTAAAACACTGCTTTGCACGAGAAAATTACGCATTCCTTCATTCCAGCAGCTTCCCCTCATTGGGGTGGTTTGTGGGAAAGTGGAGTGAAAGCAGTCAAAACTCATTTAGCTCGAGTTATTGGACAAGTCCTAACTTACGAGGAATTCTACACTGTTTTGGTGCTTATCGAATTCACTCTGAATTCACGTCCTCTCGGCCCTTTAACTCATGATATTGAAGATATCAACGCTCACACCCCTAATCATTTCTTAACCCTTAAACCTGTTTCCGCGATACCATTACCCGATTATACCCCGCTAAAAATGAATCGTCTCTCCCGCTGGCAGATACTTCAAAGACTCCACCAAGATTTCTGGAGACGATGGCATGAAGAGTACCTTCACACCCTGCAGCAACGGAGTGTATGGCTCAAATCAGAAACACCCACTCCTACGGTAGGAACTATGGTGGTGATTAAGGAAGAGAATATGCCTCCTGGCAAATGGGTTCTAGGTCGCATCATAGCGCTTCACCCTGGTCTTGACGCAATCGCTAGAGTGGCCAATGTGAAAACTAGTACAGGCACGTTAACGCGTTCCTTGGTTAAACTGTGTCCACTTCCAAATCCTGATTCCCAGGATTAACAAAATTCAAATCAGAATGAATATGTTTTTTTTAATTTTTTTTCTTTCTTAAATCAGTTTTTGTATACCTAATTTTGTGTATCAAAATGCTATGATACATTTCCCGGGGGCAAAATGTTACGAAAAGAGTCAGAGTATAATTTATTATTTATCATTTATTATTGTCAGTGTACCGCGAACAGATATGTTGCTATAGGGCAACCGAGTTATCCTCAATTATATTTTATCAACGTTTTTATCTAAGATTCGATCATTTGGATAAAGTCTACATAATTCGAACCACTTAGGCTATCGGATTCGATTCAAATATAAATAATATCAGAATACAAAGCTGCAATCTTTTCTTCAGAATGTAGTAAGATTTATCCGAATTGAACATTTATGTGAGGAGTTATAGAACTTCACTTCACGCGCTGGTTGAAAAAAATGCACGTTGGCGAGAGCCGGTGCAACACCTGCCCCATTGCGAAAACATATAACTTCAACAATTTTTTTCAAAAATACCGTGCGATTTCTCAAAATTTTGGAAGGGGCAGTTTTTTTGTAAAAATTTGTGCTCTTTCTGAATATCAAGTTATTTTTTTTTTAATTAAAATAAATTTTTTGAGATATTTCGAAATTACCTCAAACATTTATTTCAACTTTTTGGGGGGGTGGAGGTGATGATTTTTCTCAGAAGTAATGTGCACACTGTGTTCTACAATTTGAAAAAAAAATTATCGGCGGAGCAATTTGAGTTGAGGTTGAGGTTGATAGCCCTGTTGATTGGCCTAACTATGCACTGGAAAAATTGATTTTCTAATAAAAACTTACATGTAATAAATTCAACCTCGTATGCAACAAATATCGATTATTGAATATTATTAGAATCATAGTCTTATTTTTGGAAACTGTTACTCTTATCAGTGAAGATTCATTCATATCAAAACAATTTTTGTGTGTTTATTTATGTTTTATTTATTTATTGATTAACACTCTTCAACTTAAAAACATTATATGGTAAAGTATCTTATAGTTTTGGGTATAACATCTAAATTGTCATCATTCAGTTGCTCAACTTTCCAAATAAGTTCTCTATGACATAGACATATTAAAAGTTGCTGTGGCGCCCCCTCTTATTTTTGTGGCCATTCTGTTGCTGCCAAATGATAAAATTCTGTTATAAAGTATAAACGAACCCATAGTGCCTACTGACGAAGAGCTGCCGGCTGCATTGCTCCTTTGTATTTAACTTTAAAGAAAAGATGGTTGCAAGCTGTAAAACTCACTATATCTCGGGAGGTGTTGCCTGAGGCATATAGACTGCAAAATTCTGAGAACACCAACTCCTACATCACATGATTTTATTTCTTCTGGGAAACAACACATAAAAAAGGTCATTAATGCTTCAAAAGTGTTTCACCAATATTATTTTCAAAATGTTTAGGCAATACAGGAGAAATATCGCGAAATGTTCACATTTCTGCACTCGCCAAATTTAGTTTTGAATATTTTTATAACAGTGTGTATCATTCCATAAGTGTGCTACTTGGGTATGAACTCACCTTGAATCGAAGATCACCTACAGGCGGTTTTGCGTAAGGAATTCCAAGGAAAGATAAAAAGGACTCGCCATCTAGATTTGTTCTCAGACACCCTTGTACAGCTCCGTCGTCAGTTATTACGATCGTCGACTCCATTCTAGAAAATAACTACGGTTTACAACTATTAATCGAATGACTTTATTATTCAACAATGAAAACTACAATGTGTGCCAATGAATTAATTTAAAAAACTTTTATCTGTGACGAAATTTGATGGAGAGTTAAAACTATTTACTTTTGATGATAAATGTTGGCAAAAATTGTTATTCCAGAACCTATTTATAGGAGTGATATTTTATTCATGAACGCAAACTGTGTGACCCGTGATAATTTATGTTTATTGGATCTATCTGAAAATTTGAATTTCACTCTCTTTTACTATACTGTTTTATCCCAGCATCAAATCACTACGGTGGAGAGATTTATACACATTCGAGTATATTTGCACATGCCCTCATATTGCAATGGATGATGTCCATAAATGCCGTTGACTACTTGATGTGCATGCAATTATACGTCAGACTATTTCAGGAAGCTCATTTTGTTCTTCTGCAACCTCACGAATAGTGACATCTTGAACGCATTCCAAAATATTGGTAGTACGAAATTTTATATATTTTTACTGTGTCCCGAATTCTCGAATTCATCATGTAAAGACATTTTCAAAGTGGGCTGTGCCATGATGAATAAATGAATAAATATCACGAATCTATAGGGTCAAGTCGAGTTAGGTAACGAGATGCGTCGAAAGGTTTTGGAACAAAACCTCTTTAAAAACTACGTAGAACAAAATAATTCGATCACACGTCGCGGAATTTGGTAAAACTTCATCAGGCATCTGATTGATTTTCTGACACTTGAATTCCATGTCCTTAAAAATCTAACTTGAAGTTTATCAGTGTTGCGGCTGTCTCCATCATATATACTGGATAAAATAGACCACGATGGAATACAATGCATTGATACAGATACGGAAAGGTTTTACCAGAGTCACAGTATTTTTCAGTCATAGAAACAATACTAAATATCAGTTGTTCATGAGATTCGATATGGACGCGAACTAAATAACAGGGCAATACTGCACATGTCGGTCGGGTGCCGGAGTGCCAGGGGAATGTGCTGCCATGTGTCAAGTGCCATTTGGTGACTCAGTTACAGTCAGTATATTATGGAAAATATAAAAATTTCATCTACCAACACTAAGGAATGCGTTCAAGAGTCAGAAGATTTCGTGAGTCTCGAGTGTTACTAAATGCACATCAAGTAATCAGATAAATATGTATTGTTACTTTTTGAAGGGCCCTTGTGTCTTGAAAATATAAGTTTGGCTCAACGATTCTACTAAATTGATGTTGAAAGTTTTGAGTTTTGAGGTTACTATTGAAAGAATGGAGTGAATAACTTCGGAACAGGATATATTTGAGTACTTTTTTTATTATTATTATATATTAAACTTATCAAATATCGAACCGGAAAACGTCACTCAAAATGACTCAGACGTCAAAGTCAAAAATCGTCACTATCAGACAAAGGCGCTTCATTGCTTGTTCGTGGTCTTTGAGATCAGTTCAGGAACTACCACGAGCTACTTGGAGCCACTCTTCGGGACAATTGGACTACGACTCAGGTGAACAGAGGCGCTTTTCAATTGAGAGCTTGTTACCCCTGACCTACCTCTGAGATCACTTCAGGATCAGTCCAACTGACAGGAATACATGTTATGTAATAGGAACATGTTCTTTCGTGGTCTGTGTTATTAACACAAAACAATAGACTAACCAGGGTTATCATGATAGGAAGGGGTTATGAAATAAGTGAGCATTTAGACAAGGAGAAGACTGAATTTGGTAACTTTGGTTATATTAACGTCAATTTGCGAATAAATAAAGTCAATGAAGCCCGTGGCATCATATAAATCAGAATAAAATCATATGCCTTCTGAAATGATATTATAATATGATGTATTTTTTATTGCTAGTTGTTAATAACTTATTTGATGTTGTAACAATACTCCTACATCATACCATGATGATACATTGTCGTTCCAGAAATTCCCCAAGAATAATACAGTAAGCAGCAATGGATCAATTTCGGTACCTATTGTGATTTTCCAGGATTTGTTCAGATCATTTTAATGAAAGATATTTTGAAACCAATCTTCAAGAATTTCTCCTGCATGAGAAGTCAAGACAAAGGCTTAGGAAAAACGGTGAGATCAAACTGTTCTTATGAGAAACAGAACTCAATTTGGTTTTGAATAGAAACTGTTGAGAGCCAATATTTTTGCTGTTCCTTTTTAGTTATTCCTTCCAAGACGTGTTGGTAAAAATCTGATCTGTTCACTGTGATATCCTCGGTGATATCGTATCAATCTCTCACCAATAATTCACCATTTGGAGTTCCATTGGAGGTAGAGAGATGCTTGCTAGAATCTGTACTCATAGCTGATCGTTTACCATTAAATAATGGTTTGTTCATTATATTCTATTCCTGGTGCTATGAAATGATTGATATTGATAGGTCTTCATGCCATTTCAGATGAGGATTCACAGTCTGCTTCCACCCCTTGTTTACAATAACGTTTCAAAAAACGAAAAAAACTCATTGTACAGTTCTGTGCAATAACACTATTGTACAACAATTATCAGAAGGAAGAAATAAAATTGAAAGAAAAGTTCCCATTACCAAGTGTGAGAACTATCCAAACTCAAAATTAACAATCAAAATTATTATGGAACGTCGCAAAAACAAATGATATGTTCAGCTTTATTTAAAATATTAGATATGCACAATTTTACTACTCGCCATTTAATTAGAAGTTTAGGTAGATATAAAGAAATGTAAAAATTTTTCTACATAAAGAAATTGTAAATTACTATTTATGAAACAATGTATAAATGATACCGAAATTTATGGAATAAAACATTGACTCATATCATAAATAACAGTATATGACTACTCACAAATTATTTGTTGTCGATGAAATGTGAAGTTTTGTGAACAAGGCAGAGTGAATGACAGTGATTAGTCTGATGAGTTTTTAAATGTATTTTAGTAAACTTCAAGGACGAATAAATATTCATCTATCATTTCAATCATTTACCCCATTTCACATTCACACATTTTAGAATAAATTCAAGCATATTACAAATCACACTTTTTTCTTGAACTTGAGGTTCTGGAATAATGTCAACATAAGAGAGTTGTTTTGATTTTCCTTATTAGACTTGAAAAGAATTTATTCAACTAGTATTACAACAGATATATTGAGATTAGTCATTGAATCTTTGAAATATATTTCAAATCTCAAATTATGTGATTCCCACCTTTTCTTTTTTTCTTGAAACGGCTCATTACTTTGCATATAATTTACTTTCTCATCAGTTCATTCAATTTGATAATTATTATCAACTACGACCAACATTCAGAACCTATAAAAAATGTTGAAAATTTGTTATTTTCGTCAACTTTGGAACTCGCAGAAGTCTTCGAAATACTTGTGTGAACTAGGGAATATATTGATAACAAACATGTATTAATCACTTGCACGTTTTTCATTTTACTCCCACCGATTGGTTTCGAATTCAATCCAACAAAATGAGATATTTTGGTGTAATTCAAATTTGGCGACTACAATTTCAGGATAGCCACCTTGATTACCCTCCAATGACGAAACAAGATGCCAGACAAAATCGATGACATTTCATAACCCCTCCTATCAAGGAACCCTGAGACTAACCAAAAGTATGTTCACAGATTAACTCTGCCATACCACAAAATAGAACAACTGATAACTGTCATTAGCTTGAAGATGGTTTATGAACTAGTAGGGTGAAGGTAAGTACTAACATCAATCAATCAATCAATCAATTTATTCATCATAAAAATATACATATGAATTCAATCACAAGGACCAAAGACAGATGCATGTTTATGACAAGTCACAAATAAATATCAAAGTTAATAAAATAAAATACAGATTAAAATACATAATATAAAATTGAGAAATTCATCTTCACAGGAGCATATTTTTTTGAATCGTAAGCATGAAAAGGCAAAAAGCGTGAAAACATGAGACAACAAAAGGAGACAGTCAAATTATATATGTGCTATTTTGAATACAAACAAAATCAATTGATCAATTGATCATAATACAAACTATGCAAAGTACTCATGTATAGTGTAGCAGGGTTTCTGAACTAGCTGTTGTTTTAGTCTTGTTTTGAAAGTATTTATATTGAGGGAGCTCTTGATATGCTCATCAAGAGAGTTATATAATTTACAGCCAGTAAAAAAAAACTTTTTTGGTACAGCGTAGTCAGGTGATTCTCAGGTTGAAGTTGGCCTTTGAAACGTGTTATTATGGTTATGCTTCTCAGCAGTATTCAAAAACTTATTTTTATTTTTATAGACGTATGTACAAACTTCCAGTATATATAAGCTTACAACAGTTAGGATTTTGAATTCTTTAAAATAATCTCTGCAGCTCGTTCTAGTATCGATACTAGCAAAAATTCTAATCGCGTATTTCCGAAGTACCAATACTCTGTTCACATGTGCACAATTTCCCCAAATCAAAACTCCATACTTTATATGGGAATGAAAATTTGCATAGTACAATTACAGTTGTGTGTACTCACTACAATAGTTATCTGCTACTCTGTAATTTTTTACACAAACACTCAATGTTACAATCCCAATGAAGTTTTGCATCATATGTAACCCCCAGCATTTTCACTGATTTACTACTTACCATTTCTTCATTGGAACCTTCAAAGAGTTTGATTTCATCAGTCCTGCCATTTCCAAAAAGAACAGTTATCGTTTTCCGATGATTCAGTTGTAGATTATTATTGTCGGACCATTTTACAATATTAGCATATACTGCTTCAGCAGTAGTTTTCAGCCTATTGAGATCCTTGTCAATAAACAAAATATTCGTGTCATCTGCATAACAGATAACACAAACATTCTGAGCCCTTTGTATATAGCGAATAAGATCGTTAGCAAAAATGTTGGAAAGTAGAGGTCCCAAGACAGAACCTTGCGGCACACCTTGCTCTACATCCATTTCTTCAGAGAAAATGTTGTTGACTCTTATCATTTGTTTTCTTTTACTGAGGTATGATTCGATTAAAGTTGAAGGCAAACCTCTTATTCCATATCTCTCTAATTTGGCAGTAATTATTCGATGATCAACCAAGTCGAAAGCTTTCGAGAAATCAATGAACATACCCAAAGTAAAATTTTTTTTGTCAATACTTGAAATGATCCGACCGCTGAACTCAGATAGTACTGTCTCTGTACTTTTATTCTTGTCAGACGACAAGAGTTTGTATTTAAGTAAGTAATTGGTTAACCGATTCTTAATTGCCATCTCAAATAATTTAGAGATACTGCATAACAGGCTTATTGCTCTATAGTTGAAAAAATCATTCGGATCTCCTTTCTTGTAAAGTGGCTGAACTATTGCCAGTTCGAAAAGAGCTGTACATGACAACGATCAAGTTATCATTTTGAATCAGTGGCGTACAGAGTGGAATGTTCATATCAATTACAGATTATTTCTGATGTTATTGTATGGAAACAAAATAGTATATTCTGTAACAAGGTTAGAATGAAAATTCGATGTGAGTGGAAAGTTCCTAGTGCGAGCCGAGCACGAGCATCACGAATTTTCACTCTAACCGAGTAGCAGACTATATTTTCTCCACGATCAAAGATAGCAATAATTTTGACACTTACTCAAATTTTGCCACTACGATGACAATCAACTGCGTCAAGGCTAATGTTATTATTGCTAACCAGTGTGAGAATATTACTCTATCATAAGAGAGAGAATGTAAATACATTTGCAGAATATTTCTTCAATCTCAAACGAGAGAATTTCAGCATTCTGTAATCAAATTTGATTTCAGAACTGGCCAATTCTGGGATGATCGTGGAAAAAAGGTTTTCTAGTACAAAATGAACCCTTATCAAGGATATAAATTGTATATTAATGTATCTATTTGAGTTTTTGTGAAGAGTCTTACTAAAAATTATGGAATTCAAAGGTTAGTTGAAAAACAGCCGTATCTCCCAAAATTATCGAATTGGAAACGACGTTCTTACAGAATAACAAACAGTGTGTACGATGTCTCAATTCAATTCCGACGTAACAGACATAATGGTACTCCTAAACGCGTACATGACTAAACTACGATACACAACGTCCAGGTTTTGCAGCTCATAATCATCAGCAACAAACTAACTACTCATGGATGCACAGTTTCGCATCAAGAGTCCTATTCAGCGACTTGCAAATGTTACGGCAGGTTTCCATCGCGACGACTAGATTATGTGGCTAATAGGTGGCCACACGTTCCATTATTAATTCAGGGACCTTTTTCATCCGATGTAGTTTCAATTAACCTGTCAGTTGATGGCTTTGTCTGTTCCGGTTGACGTGTTGGTTATGGAGATAAATCCATACGGTGCCAGAGGTAATCCTCACTGCGATGTAAATGAATTCGTTTGCTTTTTCCAATGTTCGAATAATGCAAGCTGAAATTGAGTGCAGGATAACGCGTAGTAGACCTATGCCAATATTTTTTTTAAAAAAGAAAAATCTTTGCACTATGTGTACGAGGCGCCGTTTGGGTAAAAAGTTGTTTTGCGAATAAGAAAAGTTTTGTGTCAATATATTTATTAATTGTAGCAATGTTTTTAATTCTGCTTTCCAACATATTGATTTTTGATCGAACACAATATACAGGGTGTTTCTAAATTCAATACAAATATTTCAACAGCTTATTCCTAGGGTCAAAATAAGACTTTTTTTCCATTAACATGTGTCCTTAAATTCACGACCTCCAAGCTACAGACATTGCAAGTTGCTTGAAAAAAATCGTAACTTAACCGTTCAACAAACATCAAACTAGCAAGTAAATCGAAGTGCTATGTTGCATTTAATACATCAAAATCATCAGGAGGGAAAACATAGTAAAAAGTCATAGCCCACTAAGTATTTTGGTATATCACTTCAATATTTACTAGCGATTTTCTCGAAAACTATTAGCTGATGCAAAAAATGGAGGAGATCGCAATATTAGCTTTTTCATGGAAAACTAAACTGTGATGTTAAAATTTTTTTTTTCTGGTGAAAATAGAAACTTTTGACCATAAAAACTGTAGGCAACCCTATCAATCAGAGATACTTAATTTTTGAAGTAAGGAGTGAATGGAGCGCCAAAAAACCAAGGGCCTGTAAATTTTCCGAACATTTGATGAATAATTGTAGCAAGAATTCAAAATTTGAATTTTTTTCTTGCAACTTGAGATGTGTGCTACTTGGAGGAGGTGAATTTTAGGACACATATTTATGAGAAAAGAAGTCCTTAGCCAGAAGGTAGTAGGGAGCAGACAGGGAAATTCTCAAGCTGATTTTTGAAAGAGCAGTGAAACCTATGGTGCTGCACAAATCCCAGATTTGGGGCAAAGGACCCTGATCTATCAGAATCTTGAGGTATCTCAGAGCCATAGAGTGTCCATTTTTTTTGGCGATTAAGAATGCCTATACTGAGCTAGAAATACTCATTGAGTGAAATACTAACCATGCAGATATATAATAATGATCACCAACAATGCGAATAATAAGATGGATGTGTCGTGTTATTCAAGACATGCTATGTAGGCATGAAAACAACCAATAGCTTTTTGATATAATACCTAGAAATCTGGGAGAGTGAACAAACTTTTAGTCTAACTCCACCAAAAATAATCTTTATTGAAGATACTGTGTAGTCCGAAGACTAACAACAGGCAGATATCATGCAGTTGGAAGACTTACATCAATAGATAGGACATGTTTCGAAGGATTAATCCTTCATCTTCAGCAAAATAGGGGTTGATTACAAGTCGATCTAAAGAAAAGTAAAGAGGGTTACAAAAGAGTTGAGAATTACATTAAATTATGTGACCTAACATATGGTGGAAAAATAACATTAAAACGGAAAAACTTTTAAAAAACTTATGGTCCTAATTACGACTTTATGGTCCGCATCTAGTGCGGGGCCCACCTATTTGATAGGGACCATGGTTAGTCCACTCAAACAACATATCAGTAATAATTCGTTTTGAAATTTAAATTAAACCATGCGGGAAGTGTGTTTACATCTGACAAATTGGTTATGAAATTGACATCTGTCATCTGGAACGTCGTAGTTCGAGGTGGCAGAAAACAAAATGGAATGTCCCATGCTATCATAGAACAAGAAAATCCTTCTTAAAATATTGTCGATTGACAGCTCTGTAGAATAGTGAAAGCAAATAGTGATTTCACTTGTAAAAAATTATTGAGAATTGAAATAGAAAGAATTGCCAAAGAATGTAAGTGTTTCATCGAAATATTATGTCATGTGGTGTAGAGAAATGATATCAAGAGAGCAAGGAATTGAAAAAATTTATACTGTCAAACTGGGTTTGTTCATTTATGCATTGAAAATTTGAATTTTTGATTGCTTTATTTATTTCAAGAGTCTCTAGTAGATTGAGGTTTTTGCCTTTATTACAAACGTGTAAAATGTTTAAGTCCGAGTTGGGATCAAAATTATGTTTCTCATTTATGATATAGTTGAAAAAAACTGAATTAGAATTGATATAATCTTTTTCGGAGTTAGAGTCTATAATTCTGACGTGTTCAGCTAGTCGAGTTCTAAACTTGCGGCCAGTTTGACCAATATAGCAAGCCTTACAATCAAGGTTGGAACAGTTCAGTTTATAAACTCCAGACTTATCCAGCATTGGGATTTTATCTTTAGAATTGACTAACAAATGTTAAATACTATTAGAAGTTTTGAATGAAATGGATGAATTTGAAATATTGTTGTAATTGAGTTTGTTGAGCAAGGTATTTTTTAGTTTTAATGAAAGGGGGCCAAAATAAGATAAATAAGAATATTTATTTGGTGGATTAGATTGAGATAATCTATGGTTTGAAAATTTATTAACGTATCTGTAATATAATCAAAAAATTAGGTGGATTGGAAAATCATTATTATAGGCAATTTGTTCAATTATATTAAGTTCTGTTGAAAATTTTGAATCTCTAAGAGGTATCGTGAACATGCGGTGAAAAAGTAAGTGAAATGATGAGAATTTTTGATTATATGGATGGTCAGGGTGAAAAGGTATGATATTGTCAGTGAATGTCGGTTTTCTATAAATGGAGAATTCTAGGGTTTCAGATTTATGAATAATGAGGTAAACTGAATTCGTGGGTTGAAATATATTTCAAATTCATCCATTTCTTTTTAAAACTTCTAATAATCTTAAAAATTTGTTAGTCAATTCTAAAGATAAAATCCCAATGCTGGATAAGTCTGGAGTTAATAAACTGAACTGTTCCAACCTTGATTGTAAAGCTTGCTATATTGGTCAAACTGGCCGCTAGTTCAGAACTTGAATAGCTGAACACGTCAGAATTATAGACTCCAACTCCGAAAAAGAAGAAATTAATTCTAATTCAGTTTTTTCCAAACATATCATAAATGAGAAACATAATTTGGATCCCAACTCGGACTTAAACATTTGACACGTTTGTGATGAAGGCAAAAAACTCAATCTACTAGAGACTCTTGAAATGAATAAAGTAATCAAAAATTCAGATTTTCAATGCATAAATATGAACAGACCCAGTTTGAGAGTTCAAAACTATTCAATTCCTTGCTATTTTGATATCATTTCTCTATACCACATAACATAATATTTCAATGATACACTTACATTATTTGGTAATTCTTTCTATTTTGATTCTCAATAATTTTTTACAAGTGAAATTACAATTTGCTTTCACTACTCTACAGAGCTGTCAATCGACAATATTTTAAGAAGGATTTTCCATTCCATTCTGTTTTCTGCCACCTCGAACCACGACGTCCCATATGACAGATATCAATTTCATAACCTAGTTGTCAGATGTATACACACTTGCCAAATGGTTTAATTTAAATTTCAAAACGAATTATTACTGATAAGTTGTTTGAGTGGACTAACCAAGGTCCCTAACATAGGTGGGCCCCGCACTAGATGCAGACCATAAGGTCGTAATTAGGACCATAAGTTTTTTAAAAGTTTTTCCGTTTTAATTTTATTTTTCCATCATATGGTAGGTCACCTAATTTAATGTAATTCTCAACTCTATTGTAACCCTTTTTACTTTTCTTTAGATCGACTTGTAATCAACCCCTATTTTGCTGAAGAAGAAGGATTAATCCTTCGAAACATGTCCTATCTATTGATGTAAGTTTTCCGACTGCATGGTATCTGCATGTTGTTAGTCTTCGGACTACACAGTATCTTCAATAAAGATTATTTTTGGTGGAGTTAGACTGAAAGTTTGTCCATCCTCCCAGTTTTATCTCACTTCCACTGTATGTGATGGAACGTCTCCGATTGATACCTAGAAGTATTTGGAATCACGAATCTTGTAACCGTAATAAGCTGACAATCTGAATCTTCATCATAGACACAATGGTGGTGTTTGACAGGCGCTGATATAAAAAATTAATAATAATATTAATGATAAATATTTATCCGTTTTAATGATCATTTTACAAATGACATAGGAATCGTCAGTTTAAACGAGAAAGATATGATTGTATGAATACACAATACATAAATTACAGTTATACTTTCCCAGACAACGGGGAGGCCGTGGACTTTTGAGTTTGGAGTGTCTGCATAACAGAATGGTTCTGGATGGGGCCTGTAAAGTCATCAGGAGTTCAGATCCCATTCTCTGCATGGTCCGCGACCATGAGAAAGCAGGGATTGGAGCATTCCTTTTTAAGGCAGCTACCCGGCCGATGAACTCGGTCTCGTTTTCGACACTGAACGGGCTAACCCAAACTCTGTCACCGAGTTGGGACCCGTTCAGCAAAAAGCTCACATAAAAGCTGCGGAGACAGAGGTCCTGCTACAGCTACATATGGATAAGCCAATGCATGGTGTCTTCTTTCACAACATCGAAGACCTTGGCTTATCCAAAAGCATGACCTTTGCCTTCCTCAGGTCAAGTGAGCTAAAGTCGGAGACCGAGGGATTCATAATGGCCTGCCAGGATGGTGTCTTCAACACCCTCGTCTACCGTAGTCGCGTGATGGGTATAGACGTCCCTGACACCCGATGCAGGGCATGTCGTGGGGCACCTGAGACCGTAATGCATTTGCTATCAGCATGCCCATCTTATGCGGTCTCAGCCTATATCCACAGGCATAACGCGGCGCTACGAGTGTTATACTACCATCTACGACACTCGTACGGTATAGACGAGACACCGGTGTTGCCTTATGTTCCGGGGGATATTGAGTCCGTGGTGGAGAATGAGAGGTGCCGGATCTATTGGAACTACTCATTCCCCACCCTCAGGCAAATACAAGCCAATAAGCCTGATGTTGTCCTCCTCGACCACCAAAGTAGAACGATATTCGTCATGGAGTTTTCCGCTCCAAGCGAAATGAATATCGTTCGAAAAGAGGAGGAAAAACGGACTAAATATCGAGATCTCCTCTTTGAACTCCGCAGGTTATATCCGGACCATTCTGTCAAAATGGTGGTTCTGATCATAGGAGTCCTTGGTGGAATGATGGACACACTGCTCTCCAACTTGAAGATAATACCTGCTTGCCGTAATATGGCAGAAATCTTAGCAGCGCGAATGCAGAAGGCCGTCATCCTTGGTTCGCTCCGTCTACTCAGGGCACATGATTCTCGGACCCAATAGTCACTCACCCTACGGACGTAGGGAGTGGTTATTGGGGTTAACGACACCTGCGCGCCCTCCGGATGTATCGGAGCACCGGAGACAGGGCCTGACTGGTACATTCCCAACGGGAAAACAAAAAAAATAATAATAATAATAATAATAATAATAATAATAATAATAATAATAATAATAATAATAATAATAATAATAATAATAATAATAATAATAATAATAATAATAATAATAATAATAATAATAATAATAATAATAATAATAATAATAATAATAATAATAATTATAATAATAATAATAATAATAATAATAATAATAATAATAGGCAGGGAGGTCAACCAACACCTAAGGCCCTGGTGAGTTGCGACACCACCTACCCGAGCAAAGGATGCAAAATCGGACCGGCAGCTCATGCGCATCCGGGAGGGAAGAGGCATCTTTCCCTCTGGTGTCGGCCGTGGGTTTACTGGGTTAACCTCCCAGTAAACCCTAACACTCGGTTCCAAATATTCGGGGAAGAGGCCCCCACAACCGACCCCCTCGGATTAGGGGTCAAAGGCAAGGTGGTTGGGCCAACAACGATGATTTGCCAGCTGACGACTTACGCTATGAAAACGGACGTTTTGAGTGGACGGATGGATTAAGGGACGGTCTTATGCATTGCTACGATAGCAGTGAGCCCGCCCGGAGAGGATACATGGCGAGAATGCATGCTCTGTGGTGTGAAAGACACTCAGAGCATGCCGCCTTTTCCGCCCAAAATCTTAGGGATTATGTATCTCATCTTCGGAGACGAGGATATGTCAGAGCACCTCCTCAGCCGGTTATCGAAGTGGCACAAGTTATGCCACGTGTCGGTCTGGCTGTGGAGAATGCTCGCATCATACCACCGATGGAGGACATCAGAACTCGCAGGGCACTTTACCATGTGAAGCCCCTGAAGCCACAAGAACTGGCACGAGTGGATGCGGAGATCGGCGATGTTCTTCCAGAAGAGGCTGACATCTGGCAGATCAATTCTGTCGTGTATGACGCCGCTCATGCTCTAACCCAAACGCAGAGGAGGGACACCACCGCTGTAGTTGGGAGGCATGAACGACGCGTACACAAGATGGAAGCTAAGATCAAGTCGGCGAGACAACACGCGTCTCGTATCCAGTGTGTGGTGGACTACGTGGCGGCCAATAGGCCTTTCACACCTGCAGTGCGGCAAATTGCCGCAAAATTAAGACGAGCTCACCACACATTGAATCAAGGGGTGCTGTTTACCATCAAACAGCACTGTCTTGATAGGATGCGAATGCTAGTGGCTGCAAAGAAGTCACTAGTGAGGCGAGCGAGAGGAGTCGCGGAAAACTTGAAGTTCCGCGATAAACCTTCTCGTTTATTTCAAGAGCCTGCATGTGTTGTTGATAACCCGCCGACTGTTGATCGGGTGGAAACCTTCTGGAAGAACATCTATGAGTATCCGCAACCAATCAATGTAAATACTCCAGCCCTAGCGCAGCTCAGAGCATTCTGCAGGAGGCTTCGGCAGCCTGAGCTCAATGATCTGCGCAATCCGATAACCCCGGAAGAAGTTCAAAGAGCCCTCAAAGGCTCAAAGAACTTTGCTGCTCCAGGACCCGATGGGTTGAATAACTATTGGTGGAAAAAGTTTCCAGCAACCCACCGCCATCTGGCTAGAGTTTTCAACTCATGGCTAGATGGGGAGCAGCAGATTCCGGAGTGGTTTGTCGAGGGGCGAACCGTGCTCATCCCCAAAAACGGAGATTTGTCTGATCCAAAGAATTACAGACCGATAACGTGCTTGAATGCGTGTTATAAGGTGTTTACGCGCATCTTATACACACGCATTCTCTCCGCAGTTGATCCGGTGTATGAACGGATATATGAGCAAAGAGGGTCAAAGAAAGGGGTTGCCGGCTGCAAGGAGAACCTGCTCATCGATAGATGTATCACGCAGGACTCCGTGCAGTACAAGCGTAACCTTTCGATGGCCTGGATCGATTACCGCAAGGCATTTGATACAACATCGCATGAGTTAATCATGCATTTGCTCAGATGCCTTGAGGTACCCGATCAAATAGTGGGATGCATTGGACAACTGATGCCGCTCTGGAGGACTCGCTTCGCTATAAAATCTGGTGGAGACATAGTCCAAACAGAGCAGGTCATCATTAGAAGAGGCGTGTTTCAGGGAGACTCCCTCAGCCCTCTTCTCTTCTGCATCTCACTATTGCCATTGTCCGTTGCACTCAGAAATACCCGTGGGTACAGCTGCGGCACCCCCAGCAACCGGAGGCATACAGTCACCCACCTGTTTTACATGGATGACCTAAAATTATATGCCTCTGGAGAAAGGGACCTACATCAGTCCCTTAGGGTGGTGGAAGAATATACGCATGCTATCGGAATGGAATTTGGGATCGACAAATGTGCCACGGTTCATCTCAAAAGAGGACGATGCGAGGAATACGGAGAGGATGTCCAGCTCGTAGACGGAAGCATCCTACATCATCTGGATGCCGGAGAGACTTATACTTACCTAGGGGTGGCGCAACGCCGCTCCCAAGAGGTAATCACATTTAAGAACTCTCTCCGCGGCAAGTATCAGCATAAACTCCGACAGATCTGTTCATCAGAACTGTCGGGGAAGAACAAAGTTGCTGCAACTAATATGCTTGCCGTTCCGATCCTTTTCTACTCCTTCGGAGTGATGAAGTGGACTCAGGAAGAGCTGCGACAACTCGACGTAAAAACTCGCAAAATGATGCATCTCAATAGGAACTTGCATCCTAAATCGTCTGTTCCACGGTTATACTTTCCCAGAAAACGGGGAGGCCGTGGACTTTTGAGTTTGGAGTGTCTGCATAACAGAATGGTTCTGGATGGGGCCTGTAAAGTCATCAGGAGTTCAGATCCCCTTCTCTGCTTGGTCCGCGACCATGAAAAAGCAGGGATTGGAGCATTTCTCTTTAAGGCAGCAACCCGTGCAGCCGATGAACTTGGTCTCGTATTCGACACTGAACGGGCTAACCCAAACTCTGTCACCGAGTTGGGACCCGTTCAGCTAACAGCTCACATTAAAGCTGCGGAGACAAAGGTCCTCCTACAGCTGCATATGGATAAGCCAATGCATGGTGTTTTCTTCAACAACATCGAAGACCTTGGCTTATCCAAAAGCTTGACCTTTGCCTTCCTCAGTTCGAGTGAGCTAAAGTCGGAGACCGAGGGATTAATAATGGCCTGCCAGGATGGTGTCTTCAACACCCTCGTCTACCGTAGTCGCGTGATGGGTATAGACGTCCCTGACACCCGATGCAGGGAATGTCGTGGGGCACCTGAGACCGTAATGCATTTGCTATCAGCATGTCCAGCTTATGCGGTCTCAGCCTATATCCACAGGCATAACGCGGCGCTACGAGTGTTGTACTACCATCTAAGACACTCGTACGGTATAGACGAGACACCGGTGTTGCCTTATGTTCCGGGGGATATTGAGTCCGTGGTGGAGAATGAGAGGTGCCGAATCTATTGGAACTACTCATTCCCCACCCTCAGGCAAATACAAGCCAATAAGCCTGATGTTGTCCTCCTCGACCGTCAAAGTAAAACGATATTCGTCGTGGAGTTTTCCGCTCCAGGCGAGATGAATATCGTTCGGAAAGAGGAGGAAAAACGGACTAAATATCGAGATCTTCTCTTTGAACTCCGCAGGTTGTATCCGGACCATTCTGTCAAAATGGTGGTTCTGATTATAGGAGTCCTTGGTGGAATGATGGACACACTGCTCTCTAATTTGAAGTTGATACCGGCCTGCCGTAATATGGCACAAATCCTAGCCGCTCGAATGCAGAAGGCCGTCATCCTTGGTTCCCTTCGTCTGCTCAGAACACATGACTCTCGGACCCAATAATCACTCACCCTACGGACGTAGGGAGAGGTTATTGAGGTAAACGACACCAGCGCGTCCTCCGGATGGGTCGGAGCACCGGAGACAGGACCTGACTGGTACACTCTTAAAGGAAATAATAATAATAATAATAATCGTCTTTATTAACAGAATGATAGATATACAAAAATTACATTTCCATTTTGGTCGTTATGGAACGATCATTCAAGTAAGAAAGAGTAGTAAACTTAAAATTACTGAAATATAATATAATAAATGTAGAAACCGTATGAATGTCGCATTCGAAAATACAGCAGATCTTCTAAGGCAGAGGTTGTATCGAGATGGACCTGGAGGTCATTTAAAAGTATATTCTTGAACCAAGATTTAAAAGTGTATCTACTATAATTTGTCACATCAATTGGCAAAGAATTGAATAGTTTGATAGAGTTATATGAGAACCCTTTTTGAAATAGAGCAGTTGAGTGTTGCGGCACCGTTATATGGTATGGGTTTCTGACGTTAACTGAATGCACCTGCGACCGAGGAACAAGATTATTTCTTATGTCTTCCAGACCTTCTGCCATGACTTTAAATAGGTATGTGGCCAGATGAAACTTTCTACGATGCTCCATATTTAACCAATTGAGTTCTTTTAATTTATGACTTACGTGGTCGAACTTTTGGAGTCCAAAGATAAAGCGAATACAAAAGTTTTGTACTTTTTGTATTTTGTTTAAACTTTTGTATTTTGTTTATGAAGTTGGTATCAAGGAAGGGTCCATAAAGAAAATCGCAATATGCGAACTGTGAAAGAACAAGAGTATCGGCTAACTGTTTACGTATATTGAAGTTAAGAACATCTCTATTGGAATATAGGAGTTTTAGAGTGGTGAATGTTTTCTTGAGTAGATTATTTGTATTAGTTTTGAAGCTGAGATCATCCTCTATAACTAGACCTACATTTTTTGCTGAGTGTTCGGTTTTTATTAGTGTTCCATTTATGAAAACTTGAAAATTACTTTCGATGTAATCGTATTGGTTACGCGGGGAGAAAAGAAGTATTTTTGATTTGTCTGGGTTGAGTCGTAAATTGTGTAAGGTACTTTCGGACACCAGTGTGTCAAGATCATTATAAAGATGCAATAGTGCTTGCTGTAGGCTGTTATTGTTAAATTTTATTGCGATCTATGTGTCATCTGCGTACGCACAAACAGTACAATTATTTATAGATTTGAGAATATCAGCGGTATATATTATGAAAAACAACGGGCCAAGGATACTACCTTGGGGTACCCCAGTGGTGATATCAACGTAGCCAGACTGTATGCCGTTAGATAATTTTTTTTTCCGATTTGTAAAATACGATTTAATTAGCAGTAAAGCATCATTAAGGAATCCATAAGATTTTGATTTGGCAAATAAAAGTTTGTGGTTGATCGTATCAAACGCTTTCGAAAAATCTAAGAGCACCAGAGCTGTACTTTCTTTTTTGTCCAATCCTGTAATTATATCATCAATTATCCTCACAAGTGAGTCAGCAGTACTTAGGTTTTTCTGAAAGCCTGTTTGACTTAGTGGAATGAGTTGAGTACTCCTAGCAAAATCAGTTATCTGATCACAGATAAGCTTCTCTAGAATTTTTGATAAACATGGTAAGATACTAATTATTCTCAAGTCAGAAAAAGAAGTCGGCTTAGATATTTTTGGTAGAGGCCGACCAAGTGATATTTTAATGACATTTCATTTTCAAAATGATGTTATTGAATGGTGATATTGAAAACTGTTGAAGCATAATGTTTTGCATTGCAATGATTGCAAATCTTTTCATAATCATTATTTCATCATCTACAACTTTATTTTCGATGTACTGTAAACTATCTGATTCAGTTATTTGCTTTTGAAAATATATTCGTTTACACGCTTTGTTTCCTATGATGATGATATTTGAATTTGAATGTTTTGAGCGGGAATAGAAAGTTTTTGCCATAAAAACTGTAGGCAACTCTCATCCACCCCCTTGAATCAGAAAAACCTTATTTTTGGGGCAAGAAATGAATAGCGCGTCCAAAAAACCAAAGGCCTCTAAATTTTCAAAACATTTGATGCATAATTGTAGCCACAATTCAAAATAATTTTTTCTGGCAACTTGCGATGTCTGTATCTTGGAGGAGGTGAATTTTAGGACACATGCTCTTTGGAAAAAAAATCTCATTCTTACCATAGGATTACGCCCTTGGAATATTTGTATTGAATTAAGAAACACCCTGTATTTACATATCAAGAGTTACAAATATATGAAAACGTGGATTCCCATACATTTATGAATTCGATCTATCCAAGGACTTCAGGATATGGCACAACCGTCGTAAATTAGGACACGATCGTTCAACATGGCAACCAGGCAAAGTTATCAGTACATAAAGCAGCTAACAGAAGACAGTGGCACATGCATTTGCAAATGTCCCAGTTTTCTTCTTGTATTTAACTTTTTCAGTTCTTACATATTTGACTTCAAATAATCCAATGATTACTCAAAAACTTATGAACTATTCTGAGAATGCATTCTGGCGACTGCAATATTATTGGGCTACCATCTATTAGCCAAATTATGTACAATTGAATTTGCCCCGTAACCATATCCTGGAGTCTGTACTGATTCGCGTCGGTTGCGCAATCTTATGAAGACATAAAATAGATCTAATTTATGAACATTTGATGGGAATTAACGTATTTCTATATTTGAATTGTTGCATTGCTATATTGTGTTTGATCAAAAATATATACTGGGTGACCCACGAAGTTTAGGACAGGAAATATCTCGGAACTCGAAAGTAGTGGAGAATTGTAATTTTGGGGTTCTGAATAAAAGCAATTGGTGCAGCTTTTTTTGATATAATGTTACCCAATGAGCTTTTTGTTATCGGTCACGTGACATCAGATTCAAAATTATTAATGGAATACCCTGTATATTTTGGCATTTTTATGTTCCTCCCGATGAAACAATTTCAACATACTATCACACTTGTTGTCTGAAACAATCAATTAAAAAAATACAGGTACTTCAATATCCTCTGTCCCACGACGTCTGAAACGAGCAATTGCCAAATTATTTAGGTTTAGGGACACCCAGTGTACTTGGGTAGTCCTATATTTTATGCGATGAATAAAACAAGGCAAAACTGAATAATTCATCCATATTTTATTAAAAATCGTCGTGGGACAAAGGATATTGAAGTACCTGTATTTCTTGAATTAATCGTTGAAACTGTTTCAACGGGAGGAACATGAAAATGCCAAAATATACAGGGTGTCCCATTGAAGATTTTGAATCAGATGTCACGTGACCGATAACAAAAGGCTCATTGGATAACAAAGTATCAAATCTGCAACAATAGCTTTAATTCTGAACCCCAAAATTACAATTCTCTACTACTTTTGAGTTCCGAGATATTCCCTGTCCAAAACTTCGTGGAACACCCTGTATTTCAAAAAGCAGAATAAAAAATGTAAGAGAACTTTCGATAAAAAAGGACTATTTAGGCCAATAATTTTTTTCTCTCATCAGTGAGTTTGCGGGAGTCCAAAAATAACGCCCAGCTACCGAGAATTGCCTCAAAGAAAAATTTCTCCGACTTGACATGGAGAACAGATAAACCAAATCTCAACGGTTAGGTAATAATTTGTTTTCCATAGGTATTGGGCCTGAGGACATAAGTGATCAAAAGTAAGGGCGAAAACGCAGTAAATGGCGTACCTCACAAACGATCACTTATTCCATAAAAACTTGGAAAGAAGAGAATTTTTCCAGACTGCGTTTGTTTGGAAACATCCTCATGAATATAAGTGATGTCTTTACTAATTCCTTAATTCGAAAATTAATGTTTCATACACAATATCATTGAGTAGTAATAAATCTCATATTCGTTCCGTTTTGAGATTTTAATTCAGAGTTTTCATTCAAATTTCAGAATTGCCATCAGCGACCTTTCACTACAGAGGTGAATGTAGTAAATTTAAATCCTTTTACTCCCACGGTTCAATAATTTTAAACAAATGCCAAAGTCACTGTAACTGTATTTGTAAAATATTCCAGTAACTGGGAGCATCGTCAGCGAGTATACTACAAAAACTTGATTTTGAAATAAACAAGAAAAAAACATCTCTGTTAGAGGTACATCTAGATGGCATTGAATTGAATCGAAATTTTAATGGATAAAGGATGAACTATTATACTTTATTACAATCGAGATGTACACAAGAAGTATCTCATATCATACGTATTAATCATCAAACATGTCATAATGACAAAACAACACTCTACACAATTATACAAAGTATACATAATATGCGAACCTAAAGATTAGTGAAACATATACAGGGTGGAGCACCGAAAACGAAACAGATCGAATATCTTCAAAATGCATCTGTTGTGAATAAAATGCAAAACACGTCGATTTTTAATCCAAGGGGAACACCTTCCTATCATAACCTCAACTGTCATACCTCTCCCCCCACCCCTTGGGAACTATCACCCAAAAAATTTGAATAGGGAAAGTAGTAAGTGTGACACATCATTGAAAAGGTTATTTCATAAGGAATTCAGCCTTGTACATTTTTGCCACCTAACTTTTTATTTTGGCGCCCTCTTGCGGGAAAAACAACTGTTCCGTATTTGCAAGCTATTTTGACATAAATTCGGTGACAATGGATAATGGAATTTTTCTAAGAGAAAAAACAAAATGGCGGCTTCAAAATGGTGGACCTGATTTGCAATTATGGTCCGATTTGATTCAAAATTGATACGTGGAAGGTTTTCAAGGTCGAAAATTATGATTTGTTTGTCACTGCAAAAAAACAAGATGGTGGCTCCAAGATGGCGGACGAAATTTGTAATTCTGGTCCGATTCGAATCAAAATTAGTATGTGGGGATTTTCAGGGTAAAAAATTATGATATTTTTGTCAATGCAAAAAACCAAGATGGTGGACAAAATTTGTAATTGTTGTTCGACTCGATTCAAAATTGGCATATTGGGAATTACAAGTTTTCAGTATGACTAAATTGAATCAATTAAATTGATAAAAAAAATTTTTTACAGAATTGCGCTAAAAAGAAAATATTTTTTTTTTAGATATGTGACGTAGGTTATTGTGTGCGTAACAGAATCAAAATTTTACCTCGTAAAAATACCTATTTTGTGCTCGCGGCAAGATTTCGATTCTGTTACGCACAGATCGTCACTCATCTGAAAAAAACATTATTTCTTTTTTAGCGCATTTGTATGAAAGCTTTTTTTATCAATTTGATTAATTCATTTTAGTCATACTGAAAATTTGCCAATTTTGAATCGAACTACTATAACAAATTGCGTCCTCACATACTAATTTTGATTCGAATCGGACCAAAATAACAAATTTCGTCCGCCATATTGGAGCCACTATCTTGTTTTATTGCATTGACAAACAAATCATAATTTCCGACCTCCAAAACCACCACATCAATTTTGAATCGAATCGGAACATAATTGCAAATCATGTCCGCCGTTTTGGAGCCACCATTTTGTTTTTTCTCTTAGAAAAATTCCATAATGATTTGCCACCGAATTTATGTCAAAATAGCTTGCAAATGCACTATCATAATTTGTAATACGAAACAGTTGTTTTCTCTCAAGAGGGCGCCAAAATAAAGAGTTAGGTGGCAAAAATTGACATGGCGGAATTCCTTATGAAATAACCATTTTAATGATGTGTCACACTTACTACACTCCCTATTCTAATTGTTTGAGTGATAGTTCCCAAGGGGTGGGGGAAGAGGTATGACAGTTGAGGTTATGATAGGAAGATGTCCCCCTTGGATTAAAAATCGACGTGTTTTTGCATTTTATTCACAACTCATGCGTTTTGAAGATATTAGATCTGTTTCGTTTTCGGTGCCCCACCCTGTATAACACCCCCCCTTCAAAAACAATTGTATCAGTTTTAATGTATTTGCAGTCTTTCTAGGTGGCTCCAAATCACTACGTTTTTTCAATACCCTGTTGTTAGAAACTTCAGTACTATTGCTACATGAAGGGGTGTTTGGTGCGCCGGTATTACCATTCACTTCATCAAAATGGTCATGCAAGGTAGATTGAGGAGTGATAGAAACTGTGTACCTGTCATCGAAATCGAATTACATTTTCTTATTTGATTCACGTGACGTTTCCATTCAAGTCCTTCATCTATCTTAATCATGTAGGTTCTTCTTCCAATAATGGTTGAAAAGCCACTACTACATAATCTCTCAGACTCAAATCGTTATCAAACAATATTTTTTGTTTGAAATGCTTCAAAAATATTTTCTCAGAAATAGCAGCATGAGCAAAACCAGAATCGGCCTCAAATCTTGAGATTTTTGGATCGAAATTGTTGAGTATTCCTAGTACACCTGAAGTTGACATTACCAGTTCTTCAGTTAACTGCTCGTCGCCAAGGTTAGATATCAGTTATTCAACTTGAAATAACATCCGATAAAGTTTGAACTATGATACTTTATTACAATCGAAATGTACACAAGAAATATCTCATATCATACGTATTAACATTGTTTATATAGAAGATGGATGCGACATGTAGATGGCGATAGTGAGCTCGCATCCAAGTCATGTCGTAACTTCAGTGATCTGGCCTACAAGTCATGTCGTAACTTGATTGAAACAATGTGACAGCATTAAAATCAGGGTTTTTTGAAGAAACCTGCATCAAAATGACGAGAAATATTCATGTTTGTAACTAATCACGCTAGATGACACTCGCGTTTGGGTCCAATACCTTTTCTACAGGCATTGACTAACTATCTTCTATTTAAACAATGGTAATAATCATCAAACATGTCAAAATGACAGAACAACACTCTACACAATTATACAAAGTATACATAATATGCGAACATCAAGATTAGTGAAACTTATATAACAGTTTTGATGAAATTACAGCGGATATTCTAAAAGAAAAACCTTTCATGAACCTTTATCATACATGATTGATAGAATTCTCGAATCCGGAATTCATCCTCCCCAAAACTTATAATTTTTTCATTCCTTTATTTTGTTTTTCGTTAACTATCTGTCGTCCCCTTACGAACGGCAGCCCTCAGAGGTCGAAACTTGTGCGAGCTAAGGGTTAACGAGGTCTTACCATTTTACGTGCAATTCCTAGCATTTTCCCGGGCTATTAGAAAAATTTCTGCAGTTGCTAGGGTTTGAACCTTTAACTGGTAGCCATAGTGATTGAAACAATGTCGCTTCAATCACTTGGCTACCTGGCCCCGTGCCCAGCTACCTGGCGGATACATCATATAAAGTTAACATTTCGCGATATTGGATCAATATTGCTCGAAAAAAAAAAATTATGAAAGCTTGAAGCGATAGTGGCCCCAGAACATTTAGCGATATTTGGATATATTGGAAGCATTAGGCTGGTGCCAAAACGAATTTTAAACAATGAAAGTGAGAAAAAAATTAGCAGGCAAAGACCAGGATGAAAATGTTGTTGAAGTTCCAACTTTAAAAAAAAAATTAAATACAAAAACACTCAGAATGGTGAAATGGGGATGCAGTTCAGGCGTTGAGAAAAGTTTCTTGCAATTAAATAATTTATACGCAAGAAAAAAATTAAATACTGAAAAATCGGGTTTTCCGCCATTTTTTAGGTTAATTTGAGGTTATGTCAAAAAGTGTTGAAAACAGCAGTATTCAATTTTTCTATTTTCTAGAACTTTTTTGTCAACCATTTTCGTCGCAAGTCGCAAAAAACCTTGTTCAACCCCTAAACTGCATCCCCATTTCACTATTTTGAGTGTTTTCGTGTTTAAATGTTATTTTACTTCAAAGTTTGCACCTTATCAAAATTTTCCGTCTGGTCCTTGCCTGTTGCTCTTTTTCTTCTTCACAAAAATTACAGGCACCTCTATCAATATAATGATCATATATATGTTTATTGTACATAAGAATAAATTCTTGTTGACAAACACAGGTAAAATAATTATAAATAACATGTATGACACAAACTCTTGAGATTTAAAATATAGCCAACTAATAACAATGTAGGCATGATGAAAATATGTTACGGTTGAAAAAAGAAAATATAAAGTTCATTTTTTTAAAATTACAAAAGAAATTATCAAAATGAATCGTCATAAAACTCTGCTAAAATATAATAAGCTTCATCACTAAGTAGTTTTTTTGTCAGATTTCTAAAAATTTTTACCTATTTTCCTCAATTTCACAAGGTAATTTGTTATACATATTCACACCCATTATAGATCAGAGAGTCTTTTATTAGATTTATCATGGGCATGGGGAGCTTTAAACTATTTTCGTTTTGACGAGTATAATAGGGGACATTATTCACTTCGTAATCTAATCTATTTTTGTGGATTAATGAAACCGTTTCTTATATAAAAATTCAAACAAGGGTCAGTCTCATACTCAATAAAGAGGGGTTTACATCCCTAAGTTTTACTTTACACAGGTATCTCATTGCTTGCATCTGTAGTGTAAACACTAACCGAAAAAATTGGATCTTACAAACTCCCCAGATTGATTTACCTTAACGCAAATGGGATTCCACAAGTGCCTAATGAACTGATTTTGCAGCAGCAAATCCCAGCTCATTAGAAACCACCTTCAAAACATAACAACCAGATGCCAATTTTTTATTCAAGTGTCTTATATGCTCTTCATATTTCAGATTCGTGTCCAAGTAAATTTCCAAAAATTTTGCTGTGTCTTTATTTACTAATATTTGACTACCTATATTCACATCCGGTATCACAGTTTTGAAAGAAATGGCACTTGTTTTTTTGGTATTTAGTGAAAGTGAATTAAAATCACACCAGTCTTTAATTGTGACTGTTGTATGTTTGGATTACTAATAAATTCCAATTCAGACAAAACTCCAAGTTTATTGCTAGTCACGTACAACCTTCAATCTGACATCTGTCCCTTCATACCTGACGTGTCTATATTTCTATATACAGTGCACTCAATCTTATAACAAGGACCATGTCATCACACATTATTTCGTGGGGTATTTCTTTATCTTTTTGGTGCCATAATATGGTTGTATCATCTGCAAATAACGTAAAATTTCCCGAAACTGGTAGAATTTTAAGATCATTTATATACAATACAGAAAGTATAGGACCCAGTACAGAGCCCTGCGGCACTTCACACCAAAAATTTTGCTGTGTCCTTATTTACTAATATTTGACTACATATATTCACATCCGGTATCACAGTTTTGAAAGAAATAATGGCACTTGTTTTTTTGGTATTTAGTGAAAGTAAATTAGAATCACACCAGTCTTTAATTAGGACCATGTCATCACACATCGTTTCGTGGGGTATTTCTTTATCTTTATGGTGCCATAATATGGTTGTATCATCTGCAAATAACGTAAAATTTCCCGAAACTGGTAGAATTTTAAGATCATTTATATACAATACAGAAAGTATAGGACCCAGTACAGAGCCCTGCGGCACTTCACACCAAAAATTTTGCTGTGTCCTTATTTACTAATATTTGACTACCGATATTCACATCCGGTATCACAGTTTTGAAAGAAATGGCACTTGTTTTTTTGGTATTTAGTGAAAGTAAATTAAAATCACACCAGTCTTTAATTAGGACCATGTCATCACACATTATTTCGTGGGTTATTTCTTTATCTTTATGGTGCCATAATATGGTTGTATCATCTGCAAATAACGTAAAATTTCCCGAAATTGGTAGAATTGTAAGATCATTTATATACAATACAGAAATTATAGGACCCAGTACAGAGCCCTGCGGCACTTCACACCTTATTCCAATTGTATCAGAGGTGGTGGATAATTTTACACACTGCTTTCTACCAGAGAGATAAGATCTGAACCAGTTCAGAGTGACACTCCAAATCCATATCGATTAAGCGTCCGCAGCAAAATATCATCATTTACACAATCGAATGCTTTCGAAGGATCACACAGCACCGCCGCGACAGCTTCTTTATCATCTATGCTTTTATAAATCATTGACATCAGTCTGTGGAAGGCATCATTTGTGCTTTTTGAATTCTGAAAACCAAACTGCTCTGCACTCAGTATTCTATTAATCATCGAATATCCCATAATTCTTTTCTTCACTAGTTTTTCGATATCGGTCTGAAGTTGGAGGAATCTTCATTGTCACCTCCTGTATGAAGAAGAATTATAACAGAGGTTTTCAGGAATGTCGGAAAAATTCCAGTTTGGCCAAGCGCACTATTAGGAAGGCTTTCATATATCCTTATAGAGATATCATCTAAACCATCCGCGTTCTTATTTTTCATAGAAGAAATTACTTCTTTCAATTCAGATGCATTGGTAGCATAGAGTATTAGAATTTCATAAACGTGGATAGTAGATAACTAATAAAAGAGACCTGGGAGGAGCGCCACGGCAAATAATAACAATTATGACCAGTCAGCAAAAACCCATGAGAGAGCAATGGGAGTCAAGTTCAATGACATATTTCAAGGTTAATGAATGTGTTGGATATCAAATTACTTTGAATTTGCTGACGTCACGTTACAGACCAGTCTCGACAAGTAGGAGAAATCCGAGATGGGTTCAATGACCTCTTTCAATAAGTGCACGTGTCAGGTATCAGATTACATTCGATAACATCCGGTGAATGAAATTTAATACAGGTTCAATGACCTTCAATAAGTGCACGTGTTGGATATCAAATTACTTTGAATTTGCTGACGTCATATTTCCGGTGGGCGAAATTTGATACGGGTTCAATGACCTCTTTCAAAATGAATGCACTGGATATCAAATTACTTGGAATTTGCTGATGCCATATTTCCGGTGAATGAAATTTAATACAGGTTCAATGACCTTCAATAAGTGCACGTGTTGGATATCAAATTACTTTGAATTTGCTGACGTCATTTTTCCGGTGGGCGAAATTTGATACGGGTTCAATGACCTCTTTCAAAATGAATGCACTGGATATCAAATTACTTGGAATTTGCTGATGCCATATTTCCGGTGGGTGTAATTTGATACGGGTTCAATGACCCATTTCAAAATGAATGCACGTGTTGGATATCAAATAACTTGGAATTTGCTGACGTCATATTTCCGGTGGGCGAAATTTGATACGGGTTCAATGACCTCTTTCAAAATGAATGCACTGGATATCAAATTACTTGGAATTTGCTGATGCCATATTTCCGGTGGGTGTAATTTGATACGGGTTCAATGACCCATTTCAAAATGAATGCACGTGTTGGATATCAAATAACTTGGAATTTGCTGACGCCATATTTCCGGTAGGCGAAATTTGATACGAGTTCAATGACCTATTTCAAGGTTAATGAATGCACGTGTCAGGTATCAGATTTCATTTGAAAACATCCGGTCACGTGTCATCAGCAGAATCCAATACAGGTTCAACGACCTCTCATAAAGTCAAAACCTATGAGAGAGCAATACGAGTCAAGGTCAAAACCTATGAGAGAGCAATGGGAGTCAAGGTCAAAACCTATGAGAGAGCAATAGGAGTCAAGGTCCAAACTATGAGAGAGCATAGGGATTCAAGTCTTCTCGAAAAAATCATCCCCACTACTATATTGATAAAAATATATAAACCGGGGAAAATATTATAGCAAGCATTCTCTTATCAAAATGAGAAATACCGATTTCAAATTTGACTTGTCGAAAGAATACTTTTGCAAAGAAAAATCAAAAGTGGTTTTGTGTGAAAGAAAATTCCCATTGAATAAATCCAAATGTAAATTTGTTGTTGTGAATCTTTCATATGATTTGAATTTCACTCCATGTATTGAAATTACTGGAAATAAGGGAGACCGAGTGATTTTCACAGAAAACGAGTGGAAGCAGTTTTTGACCCACCAAGGAATCATCACCAATTATTTGTACTCATCAGATCAACCGAAGACCATTGAAGACGATAGATTCACCATTGAGTTTAGCCAATTTACTAACGGAAGAGTTGTCAAAATCATAAAAGACCATTCCTCAGTGTACTTGGGGTTCGAAACAGTTTGCAACCTATGGGAACTCCAACCCCTAATTGATTATAGGGTAGATATCTTGAAAAGATATCATTATGGAGAATATTTCCAAATTTTGAAAAATGGACTGCAACCAAGGGTGAACCACAATAGTGAAAATATAAGTCTAACTCTGGAATTCATCCATCTTTACCCAGAAGTTTTCTTAGCTGAGTTTTCTGATAAACTATGAATAGGAGTGTGGTCATTGATGAAAGTCGTAATAAAACTTATTATATGTTCACATGGAAATTTGCATACAAGAATTCTCGGAAAACATATTGGACTTATGAAGCAATCGATAGAATGCGCTTTGTGAGGCGAATAACAGAAACTTCGAATATCATCGCTCCAATTTTGGATTCAACACATAGACAAATAATTTTCAAGCAAAGATTTTGTGAATAATTTATAATGTAAATATTGTATAAATAAAACTGTTTTGTGAATTTCATATTGTTTTATTTGGAAAAATATCATACAAAATCATTTTTTGATATCCACGAATTGTACTGATTGCTCAGGCCTAACCATTTGATGTAGAGTTTGTCTCCTTTTTTCTTAGAACTTTTTCAACTAGAAACACATCGGGATGTTTAACTCTTTGGAGTTCTTCTTCATAAAATCCACCTTGTATCTCAACATCATCTTGATCTTTGAGAAAATAAACAGCAGGATTTGACTGATAGACTTTTCTCACAGTGAAAATTTCATTGGACCAGTTTGGTGTATACCCTTTAGCAAATGCCTCCCGGTACTTACTTATTCTTACATGATCGTTGAGTTTAAATTTTCGTTTCCTTGGATCCACTGTTTTGAGATGGCCATAGATGTTATTGAGTAAATACTTCTCATGGATTTTTTTTACATCTTTGGGTTTCATTCCTATCGTGCTGTGTACGGAATTGTTATAGTTAGAAACTATATCTGGTAGAATACCCAACCATTTGTAGCTTCCTTGTAGGCTGAATTGTTTCCACATTCTATTTTTCAAAGTTCTGTTTACTCTTTCAACTATACTAGCTTTCAAATTGGAGAAAGTACTGTAATGATTGATTTTCCACTTATCCATCAACTGCTTGAATTTTCCATTGTAGAACTCTTTTCCCATATCAGTTTGTAAATTCTTGGTTTTAGTTTTCATTTCTCTCAATATTTTTTGCATGGCATCAGTCACATCTCCTGCACTTTTAGTTTTAACGGGCTCGCACCAAACATATTTGGAAAATACGTTTATAACGACCAGAATGTACCTAAATCCTTTATTAGTTTTGGAGTAAGGAATCATTTCAACTAAATCAGCTTGAAGTAGATCATTCAAACCTTTGATGATAACACGCCTTCTTTTGAATCGTCTTCGTGAATTTCTGTGCAATTCTCCTACAATGTCTTCTTTGACTTTATCCATTTTCAGTTATCGGGCACTGAAGTACAATTTCGACATACAGTTGACTATGTTGCTGCTGATTGACTAAGAAAGTGATCTTATCACCTTTATTTAAAACCTTTCCTATGAGGCTGATTAACGGAACAGTATCTGCATCTTCTTCTCCTAGTGATATATATACATCATTTGGTATAGAATTGATGCTTTCAATTTTTCCAGAAACAGGACATTCATAGGACGTCACATCATTTTCCAACACAAAAAAACCAACACTCTTCCTGATATCCTTGGTTGCCCTCAAATGAAGAACACATTTCGTGTGATACGAAGATGGATTCCATATGTAGAAAGGTGTATTGATCGGCGAGGCTCTTGAAAGTGTTTCTGGTTTAGCATATGGTGATTGAGATGTTCTCAGGAAATGTCTTCCGAATTTATCGATTGGCATGATGTCACGGCTAAACACCGAATGATGTCAAATCTTGGAGATTTTTTATTTTATTATTCCTGCCTCGCGAAGTTCCTCCAATATGCTTGTAATTTCGTTTTTCACACCGGTATTTCCAGCACATTGTGATGCAATCAAGAGTTTCAATCGCTCCACTAGCTCATTGAAATCATCAAAATATTTATATTCAACCGGTATGGTGTTGAAATCAAGCATAGTTAGCCCTGAGCCCACTTTACTCCTTGTAGTCCTTCCTGGGGGCCGAACTAATTCTTGATCTGTATTTGGGAAGAGATAAACTGGTATCTTTTTGAGTTTTTTCAAGATTTCGTTCTTTAGCCAAAGAGTGTAAGGTTGTTATTCGTGGTTTTATTATATTAACAAACTTTGATGCATGTGATGTTGATAAACCCCTTGCAGGATCATAATGGAGGTAATGTGCATTACTTCTTCTCATTATATCGATATATGAATCAACATCTTTATTTCTATACCCAAGGGGTTGTTTCTTGAACAGCAATTAATATAAGCCTGCAGTTCCTCTGTATTTGAACTTGTTATCAATAACAATATCGGCACCATCAAAATCAACAGAGGAGTTACCTATGGCATATTTTTCCGTAGACGGTTCAAAATATACTCCAAAAGTGTCATCAAACGTATTTTCCGTATCTGAAATTTTGTCTTCTATATATGCACGGGGCAAAGGAATCGCAAACTGTTGTAAGTATTGTTCTTGTGGATTCAGTACAGGGCGCATACTTTCCTCGAAATAACTTCCATCGAAGTCGGATTTTGGAGCGGTTGAATCATGTTGAAATGTCTCTTCATCAGGAGTGATCTGATAAAATTCTTGAGGTGTTGCTTGATACAATTCTTGAGGTGCTGGTTGATGAAATTCTTGAGGTGTCGGTTCATGAAATTCTTGAGATTTTGGTTGATAAAACTCTTGAGGTGTTGATTTATGCAATTTTTGGGGTGTCGACTGAGAACTTGAATGAGGTGATTTAATTTCATGTTTCAATTCTTGCTTGAGAGACGTTAGGGGCTGTTGAACAGCAGACAAAAACTCTTTCAAAGGTTGAGTGATTGGTTCATAAGTTTTTTCTAAATGTGAATGAGATTTTGCTATATCGGATTTCAATGTCTTATATTTTCTTCTCAAAGCCTTCCTTGCTCTTAATAGTTGTTCATTTAATTGACTATTCATGATGACTGACAACTATACCACAATCTTGATGTTTATATATAAATGAATGTATCGAAACCCTTTCTGTATCGCCCCTCATTTAAGGAACAATCTTTATCGATAACGAGAAAACTAAATTTGTCTTTCCAACAATAAGAGCATAGTTCTTTGAAATTCTGCAAGGACATGTCTATACTGACATGATCATCATATATATGCTTCAGATTTGTTAGATCTTGTTGAAAGATCATGAGCAAATTAGCATTATCTCGAATGAGTTGTTTGGAAATGGCAGAATAAGTTTGACATAAATAGAAACAATCCGTGTGTCTGTGACGGCCGAAACAGAAATAATTTTTGATTATATTTTGATCACATGTAGTAACATCATCGAATATTATGACTGAATGATCATGTATATTTTCAGGAAGAATTACTTCAACGGAATCCTTATATTCATGGAAACCAATTTCTTTCATAGGTGCCAGCAAAATCCTCAAGTAATTATATTTAGGTTGATATAATGATTTTGAAAATAAGTATACATTCGTGAAACGAAGGCCGTTGGGTTGCTCCAGCAAAGACAACATTACATTAGTTTTGCCCGATCCACTTGCTCCAACGAGTAAACCTCTTTTAGATTGACCTCCAAATAGCGTACCATGTTTTCTAACATTATTCTCTACATTGATCTCATCATGATTAATAACCGGAAGCAACACCTTTTGTTTTTCGGTCTTCATCATATTGAAATAAACTTTAAACTAACACTAGTGCAGATGGAATAGGTATATATATACGTGTATCTAAGTTGATCAAAACATAATATAATGGGACAGCAAAAGAAATCAGTCGTTAGTACGGGTGGAAACACAAGAAAGAAAGGTCGAGGTTTTCTGAATACTTTGATCAATAAAATTCCAGTAGAATTACATGTCCCTGGTTATAATTACTGTGGTCCTGGTACCAAATTGAAAAAGAGATTACTGAGAGGGGACAAAGGCGTAAATCCACTCGACGAGGCTTGTAAGCAACACGACATTGCTTATTCCAGAAGTGAAGATATAGAATCAAGAAATATTGCAGACAAGAAACTGGCAACATTTGCTTCCGAACGTTTAAAATCATCCAATGCACAATTGGGGGAAAAAGTAACAGCATTAGGTGTATCTAATATCATGAATCTTAAGAGCAAGTTGGGGATGGGATTGAAACAAAAAATAAAAAAACCGAAGAAACAAAAAAAGGGTGGTGAACTGAAACTTGCCAAGAAACGAAAGAATAAACAGAAGAAAAGAGTCATACCAATTCCAAAGAAAGGTGGATTTCTCCCATTTTTACTACCATTACTAGGGGCGCTAGGTGCTGTAGGAGGCGGGGCAGCATCTATTGCTTCAGCAGTTAACAAAGCAAAATCTGAGAAACAAAGGCTCATTGAGCAAAAGAGACATGATTTAGCGATGGAACAAAAAGGAAAAGGTTTATATTTGAAACCACGCAAAGGTTATGGAATGTTTGCTCAACCGTATCAAAAAAACTGTTGAAGTTACCACGCCGAGCCTTAACCAATATCGATTTGATAGAGAATGCGAAACGTTTGAGGATTCCTTACTTTCGAGGTGTTTTCATGAGGGATAAACTTCCCACAAAAATAAAGAGCAAGGAGTGCGGCATTATCAATCTTGATTCTGACGTAGGAGAAGGAACTCATTGGACGGCATACTTCAAGAATAATGATGAAGTTATATATTTCGATAGTTATGGAAATCTCAAACCACCAAAGGAATTGATAAAATATTTCCTCGGCGCTGGTGACGTTGAAAATATCAAATATAACTATGATTCCTTACAGAAGTTCAATTCTTATCAGTGTGGGCAATACTGTCTTTTGTTTTTATATAATCAGTATCTCTGATGTATTTCCTTCACTAATCAATAAACTATCATTAGGAAGTTATGTCTTTTACTTTCACATTGAGTGATTCATCTTCAGTGTTGAGTTATAATTTCAACCCTCCAATTTATCTGGATGATGATATGGAGTATGAAATAGGCTTGGCAAATTTCGATTCTTTCAATGTTATTCCAAACATAACAAAATTAAACAATGTTTTGGTATGGGGGGAACGAGATGAATTTAGTTATATAATTCCTGAAGGATTTTATGATGTAACAGATATTCTCGATATCCTCATTAAACAGATGACCAGTAACAATGAATATGTTGAGGTATCCATCGACCCAAATTGGACTACTTCAAAAGTGGTCATTCGGACCAATATCAAAATCAATTTTTCAGTACAAAATTCCATTGGTCAATTATTAGGCTTCGAAAAAAGAATCCTCAATGCAAATAACATCTACAAATCAGATCATGAAGTGAAAATTCTTTCAATCAATACAATTTGTGTTGATTGCAATATTGCGATGGGTTCATTTTTGAATGGCAATCCAGTGCACATGATTCATCAATTCTTTCCGACAGTACCAAGAGGGTATAAAATAGTAGAAACCCCATTGAATATTCTGTATTTCCCCGTCACTATCAAGACAATCAACAACATAACGGTGAGAGTTGTCGATCAAAATTTGAATTTAATTGATTTCCGGAACGAAGAAGTTACTGTTAGATTGCACTTGAGAAGGAAGACTCTTTAAACAATGGTCTGGAGATTTGATAAATCAGCATTCCAGCAACCCTATAAAAAGAAGGTTAAGCAACCTTCGAAATATAGTATGAAAGCAACTGCCGAATTACTAACACCAAAACACAAAGAGTACTTGAAGTCTTTGGGATTGGAACTCTTGATATAATGGAATTGCTACAAATCACGAGTGAACCATTCAGTGACAATGCAATCGAAGATTATCAGTTTCATACATATCAATCTTATATCACCAGTGAAATCAAATATAATGACGAAATAAGAATTCCAATTCAGGACTTGGACGCTTATACATCACCTTGTAACTCATATATCTATATAGAGGGAAAACTCACAAGACCGGATGGGGAGCCAATTACGAAAGTAAAATTTATCAACAATGCAATTTCGTTTTTATTTCGTGAACTCCGATATGAGCTGAATGGTGTGGTGGTAGACTCTGTCAGAAACATTGGACTAGTATCAACGATGAAAAATTACCTATCCATGAGTGAAAATGAAAGTATACCTATGCAAAATGCTGGTTGGTTTCCTAAACTTGATGATGTGAATGCTGGGACGAGAGATAAAATATTAGTTGATGATGATGGGAATTTCAATGTGTGTATTCCGCTCAAGCTATGGGCTGGCTTTTTTGAAGACTTCAGAAAAATTGTGATCAATATGAGACAAGAACTAGTTTTGATTCGTGAGAGTCATGATTTGGATGCTGTGATTAGTATAGATGATTCTGAAAAACCGAAAGTGAGCATAAGCAAACTGAGTTGGTGTGTCCCTCACGTGACACTAAGTATTCAGGAACAACTAGAGTTGAATAAAATAATAAATAGCAATGTTGAACTTCCTCTGAAATTCAGAAGCTGGGAATTGATTGAGTACCCTTCTCTGAATGAAACAACAAGACATACTTGGGCTGTGAAAACAACTACGAAGGTTGAAACTCCGCGACATGTTATTATTGCATTTCAACAAGGTAAAAAAGGAAAGCTCACCACTGATATGAGTACATTCGACCACTGCAATCTGAGCAATTTGAGAGTATTTCTGAATTCCGAACGATATCCTTACAATGACTTGAATCTTGATTTCAAAAATAACAAGTTTGCAAAACTCTATGAAATGTATGCCAACTTCCAAGAGAGTTACTATCAACATAAATCAAACCAACCTATTTTCAATCCAAATGAATTCAAAGTGAAGGCACCTCTGGTCCACATCGACTGTTCACGTCAAAGAGAAGCTATTCAGACCGGTTCCATCGTACTTAGAATTGAAATTGAAACTGCTGAAACCACACCAAAAGATGTAACTGCCTACTGCCTTATTCTACACGAGAAAGAATTTTCATATAATCCATTGACGAAAATTGTTAAACAATATTAATGCGCATGCTCCGCATGTTGTTATATATAAAGACTTGCATGTTAGAAATATCAGTTCGAAAATGATATCGGAGTATCGAAGAAGATTGAAGCAACATCATAAGAACCTGAAAGTACTGAAACAATTGATTGAGTCATACAATTCGAAACAATCATTAATAAGAAAACTTATCAAATTGAAAATATGATATTGGTGATAGATGTGCAAGGTTTCACTATCGAAAATGATAAATTCATAACAAAGGAATTGGCTGCATTCGATGGAATTAAAGTTTCTCACTATGTGTTCAAACCTCCATTTCCATTAAACATGCTCCCACCAAAATTCCATAGTCAGGCCACTTGGTTGATGCACAATCATCATTGTATACATTGGAATGATGGATTCACACCATTACATCAATTTGGAAATATAATGAAGAGGCTCACTGAGGGAGTTGATACTATTTTTGTCAAAGGAAGGGAAAAAGCAGAATATATCAAAAAATTCACCCAGCAGCCAGTCATTGAATTTGGAGAACAACCCGGTTTACAAGCATCTGGAGCAAGTTGTTTCTATCATACTAAAGACAATTGTATATGTGCACTTTCAAATGTTTATTATCTATATCAAATGTATATAATGGATATATCTTAATAAAAATACCCCAAAACAATTTACTTTATTTTTGAGATTTCATTACAGGATTTAACGAGTCAAAGAGCACTTCAGGAATGTCTCAATATGTGTCCGTTTGTTTAGTCACCAGATGTTTCCTCCTTGAAGTCATTCACCTTGTAACATCCGCAATTAATCAGATTGATGACTCGACATGTCATTGAACTTACAGCATCCGGTTGTCTAGTCAGCCGATGTTTTCCACAAGGTCATTGACTGCTATAGAAACAGCAATGCGCAAGCGTATATCGAGGGTTTTATCTATTTAATCGGAGTTGTTCTAACAACTACAGTTAGTATTCGTACCTCTGAGGTTGATTGATCATGAAGTGTGACATATGTAAAATGAATTTTTCAACAAAATATAATCTAAACCGACACTTGCAAAAGAGGTGCTTCTTCAAAGAAGCTGATGGTGAACTAGCAGGAAGGGTCACCAGTGCTCCACAGTTGAAAAAAATCAAACTGACTGATTCATCTACCAGCGCTCAGCAGTCGAGGAAGAGGTTGCATGCGAATATTTCATCGAAACTGGAAGACGGTATCGAAAAACTTCAACACGCGTTCAAGAATAGAATAGCAAGTTATCGATTTAAAAGTAGTGGAAGATGTGTTGATTACGTCAACTTCATGGAAGAAGTTAAATCGAAAGTTTTAAACATCATCTCGGAATATGTGCAAGAGCACATGAATTTGAAAATAAATTTTGAACTATTTGGACACTACATTATACCTGAGAAAGAATTAAGTGACATGAAATCCTTCAATACAAAAAACAAAATCATCACTTGTTCCACTGATTTGGATTACATTTATGAGGAATTCAGAGATGAGATGATTTCAAAAGCTTCCGAATTTCAGGAACGAGACTCAGGTTGGTCATTACAAAAGATTTGGTATCTCGATGTGAATATAAACACATATCATCCATTATCAGCTTCGTCGTATGTCGAGTTACCCAAAACAATTAAATTTAAGCAAGCTGTTCTGAATGTGAAGAACTCGGATAGTGCTTGTTTTGCTTGGTCCATTATGGCAGCAGTTTTTCCTTCGAATGGAGATCCATCGAGCACATCTTCGTATCCACATTATACTACGTTACTTGATTTTGAAGGCATTGATTTTCCAATGAAATTGAAGGATGTTTCCAAATTTGAAAGAATGAACAATATATCTGTCAATGTTTTTGGAATAGATACACAATTCAAGGAGGGTAAAATGGTTACCAACATCGTGGGGCCCTTACATTTCACAACACATCGATCTGCAACTCATGTGAATCTTCTACTCATAGCTGATTTGGATGAAAATAGCCACTATTGCCTCATTACAGATCTGTCAAGATTGGTATCACGACAAAAATCCAAGCATAATGGTCGTGTATATATTTGTGATGGTTGTCTCCAATTCTTTTCTACAAGTGAAAAATTGATGACTCATCAACAGTATGATTGTAATCATCTGTGTGTTTTACTTCCAAAACCAGATATGATTATCAATAAGTATGATGAGATGGTGCCTGGAAATATTCTCAAATTCACCAATTTCGAAAAACAGCTTCCAGTTCCATTTGTGATATATGCAGATTTTGAGAGTTTGTTGAAACCTATTCATCATAGTGAACCATCTGATGAGCACTCATTCACATTGAAATCGTATGAACACGAGCCATATTCATTCGCTTTTTATGTGAAGTGTAATTTTGATGACAAATACTCGAAGTTCATACAATATCGTGGAAGTGATTGTGCCGAGGTGTTTGTTAGAATGTTAGATGACCTTGTTCCGGATTTATATAACAAACATTTAAAACAAGTGAAAGAAATGCTTCCTCTTTCAGCAAAAGAAGACAGTGAATTTAAGAATTCTACACACTGTCATATTTGTGGTAACGCCTATAAACCTGAAGACGTCAAAGTCCGAGATCACTGTCACTTGACAGGTGTGTACCGCGCAAGCGCTCATTCCAGATGTAATTTACAGTATAAAGTGGTGAAATTCATTCCTGTTTTCTTTCATAATTTAACAAATTATGATTGTCATCTGTTTATAAAAAAACTGGCTTCGAATAATGAGAATATCTCAGTGATTGCCCAAAACAAAGAGAAGTATATTTCATTCACCAAATCATATTTGGTTGAAAAATCAGAAAACCGCAAAATAAGAGACAAATACATCTCTCTGAGATTTACAGACTCTTTTCGCTTCTTATCCAAATCTCTAGATAATCTGAGTAAAACACTGAAGCCATCTCAATGTCGAGAGGTGAGGAAATATTTTCATGATGATAGAAAGTTCAATATGATAAGACGCAAAGGCGTTTTTCCTTATTCATATGTTGACTCCTATGAAAAATTGGAGCAGCCTACATTACCAAGTAAATCTGAATTCTTCGATATTCTGAAAGGCAGAGAAATTTCCGAAGAGGATTACTATCGAGCTTCTAAAGTATGGAATGAATTCGGATGCTCAACTCTAGGAGAATACTCAGATGTTTACTTAAAATCAGATGTTCTACTATTGGCAGATGTCTTCGAAAATTTCAGAGATGTATGTTTGGAAAAATATAAATTGGATCCAGCCCAGTACGTGACAGCTCCTTCCCTCAGTTGGGATGCTATGCTACGTTTAACTAAGGTTGAACTAGAGCTCCTAACTGATATTGATATGGTTCACTTTTTTAAAAAAGGAATTCGAGGTGGTGTTAGTCAATGCAGTAAAAGAAAGGCTATAGCTAATAATCAGTTTATACCATCTTATAATCCTTCCAAACCGAACTCATATATTTTATATCTTGATGCAACAAATTTGTATGGAGCTGCTATGAGTGAATGTCTTCCAATGCGAGATTTCAGATGGCTTGAGCAGTATGAGCTAGAAAAATTTGTCTGTTTCGAAATTGAGAATACATCTTTGAAGGGGTATGTACTAGAAGTTGATTTGGACTATCCACCAAATTTACATGATGATCATAATGACCTCCCTTTCTGTCCAGAGAATATTAAACCTCCTGGAAGCAATTATTCTAAGTTGACACCAAATTTGATGTCTAAGGAAAGATACATCATACACTACAGAAATTTGGAGCAATGTTTGAAATATGGATTGAAATTGAAGAAGGTACACAGGGTTTTGGAATTCACACAGTCAGCATGGCTGAAGCAATATATTGATTTAAACACAAATCTTCGGAATTCTGCCAGAAATGAATTTGAACGTGATCTCTTCAAATTCATCATAAACTCGATATTTGAAAAAACTATGGAGAACGTGGACAAGAGACAAGACATAAAACTATGCAGTCACTGGAAAAGTATGCCAGGGTCTGTGGGAGCTGAAGGATTCATAGCAAAACCTCATTTCAAATCCTGTTCACTGTTTGATGAGAATTTGGTAGCTGTTCAAATGGAGAAATTAACAGTTACCTATGACAAGCCGCTTTACGTAGGGTTTTCAATTTTAGATATTTCAAAAACTATAATTTATGATTTTTATTATGGATACATTAAAACAAAGTATGGTAAGAAAGCGAACCTCTGTTACACTGATACCGATTCACTGATTCTGGAGATACTCACAGAAAATGTATACGATGATATAAGAGAAAATATAGAATACTTTGATACATCTAATTTTACATTTGACAATATTTACAACGTTCCTAAAACAGTATCAATGGTCGGTAAGATGAAAGACGAGTTTTCAGGATCACCGGTAGAATGTTTTTATGGGACAGGTGCGAAGGCATATTGTATCAAGAGCACAACAGTGATGAAAAAGGCGAAAGGAGTTTCCAAAAATGTGACAGAGAATACACTCCAAATTTCAGATTATATTCGAATTGTTGAAAGAGGTGGCACTATCTTACGCAAAATGTACGTTTTCACTTCTTATTTACATACCATTTACACGGAATTGAGAAACAAGATTGCGTTATCATCTAGTGACGACAAAAGATTTGTTTTGCCCAATAACGTGGAAACATTAGCTTGGGGCCATCATAAACTGAATCCGAAAGATAATGACGCAATGTTGGATCTCCTCATTACAATGGCAGATAATTTGATAGATGAATGAATTCTGGATCTGTAATTGTTATCGAATAAAACGAAAATATTGAAAAAATTGTTTTTTATTCAAATACCCTAAAAACATATCACTTTAAACTTCCCAAGCATGAATGACATTTTGATTGTGAAGGAGCCGGACCATCTACATGTTCCATCCACTCAGGTCGATTGTGATGAATGAAGCAAGGTAGCTGAACCTGTAGTTCAAAGTTTCCCATATATTCATCTGGTAGTTTGTGCCATACCAATAGAAGTTCCTGAGGTCTAGCCTTATGAATCAAATATTGTAGTGGAAATTGTCGTAGTTCATCTTCGGTGAATTTATATAAAGGTTTGAGCTTCTCATGTTTGGTTATAAGATCCATCAGGCAGTGGGTTCCCTCCATATTTTTTGAAATCTTTCCACCAATGAAGTGAGCACTGTTACTGAAGAGCAGAAAGCTATGTAGTAAATCAGAGATTGAAGTATTGTAGACTCTGAATCATCTCTTATATTAGCTGATGGTGGGGAGGGGTATAGCTTGATCCCATCTGTCCGTTCAGTTGAATTATATTTCCTCATTATTAACTTGTATTCTGTGCTGTTGGATGGTATTGAAATTTTTAGAGTTTCCACATCATTGAATTAAAACGGAATCATCCTCGCCCACTTGGAGGGCCAAGTTTCATTCCATGTACCATTAATATCAAAGCATATGAAAACTTCACAAACGTTGTTGGGCTGTTGAATGAAGAGAAACCCTTGCCAAATGGCTTGTAAAATGATAAGATTTGTGAACATATTGATCGTTTCATGCAAACTGGAGTTGGATAGACTTTTCTTATAGTAATATATAAAAAATGCAGTGGAGGGGAAGCAAAGTGATTTTTTGAAAATCATTTGTTATCTTCAAGACATATCATCTTTGACAAAGATGTGTGCTTCCAAGTTTCCATTTTATTGTATCGTTTCCGACTTCAGGACTTTCCAAATGAAACAATATAATAGGTTTTGACCTTGACTCCCATTGTTCTCTCATAGGTTTTGACCTTGACTCCTTTTGCTCTCTCATAGGTTTTGACTTTATGAGAGGTCGTTGAACCTGTATTGGATTCTGCTGATGACACGTGACCGGATGTTTTCAAATGAAATCTGATACCTGACACGTGCATTCATTAACCTTGAAATAGGTCATTGAACTCGTATCAAATTTCGCCTACCGAAAATATGGCGTCAGCAAATTCCAAGTAATTTGATATCCGACACGTGCATTCATTTTGAAAGAGGTCATTGAACCCGTATCAAATTTCGCCTACCGGAAATATGGCGTCAGCAAATTCCAAGTTATTTGATATCCAACACGTGCATTCATTTTGAAATGGGTCATTGAACCCGTATCAAATTACACCCACCGGAAATATGGCATCAGCAAATTCCAAGTAATTTGATATCCAGTGCATTCATTTTGAAAGAGGTCATTGAACCCGTATCAAATTTCGCCCACCGGAAATATGACGTCAGCAAATTCCAAGTTATTTGATATCCAACACGTGCATTCATTTTGAAATGGGTCATTGAACCCGTATCAAATTACACCCACCGGAAATATGGCATCAGCAAATTCCAAGTAATTTGATATCCAGTGCATTCATTTTGAAAGAGGTCATTGAACCCGTATCAAATTTCGCCCACCGGAAAAATGACGTCAGCAAATTCAAAGTAATTTGATATCCAACACGTGCACTTATTGAAGGTCATTGAACCTGTATTAAATTTCATTCACCGGAAATATGGCATCAGCAAATTCCAAGTAATTTGATATCCAGTGCATTCATTTTGAAAGAGTTCATTGAACCCGTATCAAATTTCGCCCACCGGAAATATGACGTCAGCAAATTCAAAGTAATTTGATATCCAACACGTGCACGTATTGAAGGTCATTGAACCTGTATTAAATTACACCCACCGGAAATATGGCATCAGCAAATTCCAAGTAATTTGATATCCAGTGCATTCATTTTGAAAGAGTTCAATGAACCCGTATCAAATTTCGCCCACCGGAAATATGACGTCAGCAAATTCAAAGTAATTTGATATCCAACACGTGCACGTATTGAAGGTCATTGAACCTGTATTAAATTTCATTCACCGGATGTTATCGAATGTAATCTGATACCTGACACGTGCACTTATTGAAAGAGGTCATTGAACCCATCTCGGATTTCTCCTACTTGTCGAGACTGGTCTGTAACGTGACGTCAGCAAATTCAAAGTAATTTGATATCCAACACATTCATTAACCTTGAAATAGGTCATTGAACTTGACTCCCATTGCTCTCTCATGGGTTTTTGCTGACTGGTCATAATTGTTATTATTTGCCGTGGCGCTCCTCCCAGGTCTCTCTCATTAGTTATCTACTGTGGATGTTCCTCAGGTAGTCTAATGGATCATATTTTGAAAATATATTTTCTGTAAGCTTCTCAGCTACTGTACTGTAATAATTATTAATAATATTAGGTTCAAGGAGGAAATCTATAGGTTTCGAAGTTCGTGGTGTACCCCTGAGTTCATTCACTATGGTCCAGTTTTCTTTTACACTGTTTCCTGCCATTGCAATTCTGTTATTGTAATACATATCCTTCGCGGCTCTGATAACTTTTCTATACAGTGAGCACGTAAAGGTTGGAACAAATTCGTTAAACGCTTGATATGACCATTAGGAAAAATAAGCTCAGACACATCGATTTTATTTTTCAGTTGCGCATTTTTTGATTTAATCATATTCTTGATGACGTCATCACTGTTCGAGCTATGACGTCATTATTTTTTTTTTTAAATGGCATTACCCTAATTTAATAATGCTTTCGAAAAATAAGGCATTTTTCTGTGTATGGATGTCACATTTTTTCTTATGTTACATAACTGTATGTTCGAGAAATAAAAGATATTTCATTATTCATAGTAATGTAATATTAGGTCTGTTAACGTAAACTTTTGACACATGGGATCCCTACAAAAAAAAATCTAGTTGGGTTAGATCGTGAGATCTAGCTGGCAATCATCTTCATTATGAGGATTTTCTTGAAATGATAGTTGATATTCCATAACGCCTGGATGACCTTTCGTATTATCATCACCTACATTGTCAGAATTTCTGAATTTTGCTTCGACTTTAATCGCTGTCGAACGTGTAATAGGTCTATCGGGATATTTATAGTTAAATAAGTCACAAATCTCAGCTTGCGTACTAGTCTTATCCCCATGACCTAAAATCATTAAAATATCATTTCATCATTTTTCGCTTTTCGCATGGTGTCGATAATTTATTTATACCACAATTATTTGATAGCTAACTATTATTGTTAATCCGAATATTAGAAACATATTTACCTACAGTCAGTGTCTAGTTGCATTGGAGCAATCAGTGAGTCAAACGTCTGTTTTAAAATTACTAAAAAAGAATAAGTGGCACCCACATGAAGTGAAAGTAATTCATGAACTTAATGAAGATTATTTCTATCGCAGACGAGGATTTTTAGAGTTTCCAGTTAGATCTCCTGATCTAACTCCACTTAATTTTTTATGTGGGGATACCTCAAGTCGAAAGTTCACCTTAATAGACCTAATATTACATTATTATGAATAATAAAATATCTTTTTATTTCTCGAACATGCGGTTATGTAACATAAGAAAAAATACGACATCCATACACAGAAAAATGCGTTCTTTTTGAAGGTATTAGCAAAATAGGGTAATGCCCCTTGAAAAAAATTATGATAACGTCATAACTTGAACAGGGATGACGTCATCAAAAATATAAGTAGGCCAAAAAATGCACCACCGAAAAATAAAATCAACGTGTCTGAGCTCATTTTCCCTAATGTCCATATCAGGCGTTTAACGAATTTGTTCCAACCTTTACGTGCTCACTGTATATGTTTTTCTGTACGAGTTGTAATGATTGTAAAAGAAAACGTTCGTTGTAAATTTCCTAATATAATGATGAGATCGTATATTTTTGGAGGAGATTCTAATTCTATTCGTTATCTACGGTTTTAGCTTTTGTCTCAGAAATCTTCGAAAGACTTGTGCGTGCTAGGGAAGATCCAGCCGCTACCTTTCAACGTGTGATGCCATGCACGAGACCAGCTACCTTGCCGGAAATCGAAACCCACTACCCTACGCATGAGATGCTGTACCACCACGCCCATTTCAAAATGTCACCGAAATCGGTAAAAATAATTCAACTAATATCAACCCAATATAGGTCAATTTGATTTGTTGAATATTGATGAGATAATATTCAACCAAAGTGCTATCGTTATCAAACTTGAATGACAATATTGTGTTTAGAAAGAATCTGTGAACAATATTATTGATTCGATATTGGTAAAAAATATTCTTGAAAAAATATTCAACAAAGCCGATAATTCGTATATTTCGATCGCAAAAAAAAACGCACAGACTCGTCAATTTGTAAAGCGAGGGGGACATCTTTTGCGCATATTCTCAACTATGTCACTTCAGACCCCTCGGAGGAGTTAGCTCCAACCCTTGAATCTTTATAATGGGATTCGGGTTCAAGTGGTACCGCATTTTGGAGGTAATCAAATTCTCTTTCCATCGCTTTCCAGTTTTTTCTTTAATTTGATACAGCAGTTCTCGAGAAATCATTGTTAATATACTAACAAGTCAAAATTGACATTAATTCGTATCAAGTTTCAACTTGAATTGTTAGAATTGTGTACATGGCAATTGTTAGAGAAAAAACTTAGTTTTCTAAGTTTTTGATAGATAGATGGGTGGGGTGATTAAAAAAATCAAAATAAAAAAATTTACTCTTCATTTCAACAAGTGTTGAAAATATTGACCTCCTGCTCCTGCAGTAATAGAGGTTATAAAACAATTTCGGACGTTCTGAAGCATCATAGGTGTAATGTTCCGACATTCATCGATGATCCATTGACGTAAATCATGTAAAGAATCTGGTTGATTTTTATAGATGATACTCTTCAAGTGACCCCAAAGAAAAAAATCTATCGGGATTAAATCTGGTGACCTTCCGGGCCACTCCACTGCAAAAATCTGGCCTATCGAGTTACAGCTGTACAGGATGTACCAAAAATCGGTACAAACTTTTTCATTTCCAAAGAAAACCTATTTTATTCTTATATTTTGATTGGCATTCTAATTCTTACTTTGAAAAACCTGGCCTCACCAAATGTCATGTCTTGTGCAACATTTCTGGTCTGACAGGATATGAGTTATATTGGTCCTAGTAAGTACTTACATTTGAAAAAAAATTGTATACGGTAACCCGATAGTACAGCTTTTTGCAGCGGGCTCTTGGACCATGAGGTTTCACTAATAAATTTGTAAAAAAGATGGGACAATCCTTTCATGATTTTATAATCTGCAATTGTAGAATAGTTTAAAAAGGCAAATGAGAATATTAGATGCATTTTTCTGATTTATTAAAAAACGACGTTAAATTATTCCTCATTAAAGTTGGACAGGATAGGATTTAAATGAAGCGAAGTTTTGTATAGAAGTGTATAAATTCTCTTTATTGCAAAGCGCTTTCGACTTTCGTCATCTTCAGTGCTTCCTGAAAGTAAATACTCAGTTGAGAGTACCGAAATTGAATTTAAAAAAAGGTTATGAAATTTGAAAAATTACGAAAATTACGTTAGTACTTACATGTCAGGCAACAGGAAGTTTCGAAATTTGTAAAAAACATTGTTTAAAATTACAATATCATATTATTCTGCATAAGAACTAACGAAAAGCATGTTAGAACTCAGACCATGTGGTTTTTGTAAAAGCGGTGAGGACAAGACAGAATGTGTCAAGTCAAATGTCAAAGTTAAAATACCAGTACCAACTTGAAGAGTGGTCTAGTAAATATTAATTAGGAAGTGTTTCCAACGTTAAATTAATTATATTTGATCCTCTGATGGAGGAGAAGGAAATCTCTGTCCAGGTTTTTACCAAACAAAAAGGAGTCATCCTTAAATAAAGCCCGTACTACCTACGAGATTAGAAATACTGATGAAAGTGAAACAAACGTATCTTTAGATACTCAGCCGATGATTGTTCTAAACTTGTTTTCTCGAGAACAACTGCATCAAATTAAAGAAACTAAAAAGCGTCGGAAAGAAAATTTGATGACCTTTAAAATGCGGTATCACATGAACCCCGATCCTACTAATGATTTAAGGGTTGGAGCAATCTCCTCCGAGGGGCTTGAAGTAACAAAGTTGAGAATGTGTGCAAAAGATGTCTTCCTCACAATGAAAATTGACGTGTCCGAGCATTTTTTTTTCTGCTGACGATAAATATGAAATATCGGCCTTGTTTTCGCTTGGCCACCCTGTATATTACTGTTTTTTGTTGAACTGAACATAATTCAATGAACCTTCGGTACACGATCCGCAGTTTTCAAGATACCGAATGTCAAGAGGTGTCAATCAACTTTTGAAAAGTATAGTCTGCATTCAAGTATTGTATTCATCGTTTTATATCAATCATATTCAATTGTAAAGTCATTCAGTAAAGTTCCTGTTATACGTAGGTGATCTATTCCTCAATACCTTCCCAGCAACTCTATAATCCCTAACAGGTTATGGGCCCAGGTTTCTGAGTATTTGGAGTTAGATTCGTGAAGCGTATTGGTTCAGAAATTACTGTTGATCATGAATGTATCGAAGATTGAATCGCTGAATAAAGAAAACTATGATACATGGAAAATGCAGATGGAAGCGCTACTAGTGAAAAATGATGCATGGGTTTATGTGAACGGTGAAAGTAAAAGACCGAATTTAATACCCGGAGATGCTGCATCTGTGAATCTAGTGAATGTTTGGGACCCAAATGATAGAAAGGCTAAATCAGATATCATTTTGTCTATCAGTCCTTCTGAATTGAAGCAAGTGAAAGGCTGCACTACTTCTCGAGAAATATGGCTGAAACTAGAGGGAATTTTTCAGTCGAAGGGTCCTGCCAGGAAGGCTACGCTTCTTAAACAGCTCACGTTACAACGAATGGAAGATGGAAACGACGTGCGTGAACATATCAACAAATTTTTTGATTCTGTTGACAAGCTGTCTGAAATGGAAGTTGAAATTAATCCCGATCTACTGGCGATCATGCTCTTGTATAGTCTACCTTCTAGTTTTGAGAATTTTAGATGCGCCATTGAATCTCGCGACGAACTGCCATCACCGGATATTCTTCGAGTGAAAATTATCGAGGAATATGAGGCTCGAAAGAATGAAACACGGGCCAGAGTACAAAATGCAATGCTAGCGAATAAACGAAATTTCAATAAAAATCGTCAAAGGAACAAAAATGATGGAAAGTTCGGTTCCAGTAATGAATCAGATCCTCATCAGAAAGAAGTGTTCAGGTTTCGCTGCCACAGGTGTAAGGACTTTGGACATAAAATCGCGGACTGTAAAAAAAATAGGACCTCTAGTTCGTCAGCTAAATGTGCCGAAGACATTTGTTTGTGTGTATCAGAACTTTTTCAAACGGGTTCTTCTGATAAAAGACAAAGTTGGTTCTTGGACAGTGGAGCTACTTCTCATCCTTGTAATGAACTGGATAGATTTACGGATATTACTGATTCCGAACGCGGTAGACTGAATTTAGAAAATAATGTATCTACTGAAATTGTTGCTAAAGGTACTGTTCCTTTCGTTGTTGACGTTTTCGGTGAAAATAAAACCATTCATTTGAATAATACGTTGCATGTTCCTGATCTAAGAACAAATCTCTTATCAGTGAGCAAGGTAACTAGTAATGGATGCGAAGTATTTTTCAAAGAAAATATCGCTCTAGTCATGGCTTCCGATGGAAATGTTAAGTTGGTTGCTGACAGGATAGGTGATTTATACTATGTACGCGAAAATGAACAATCATCTAGTTACGGAAATGATTCGGCCCTTATTACGAAAACTTCATCGGAGACTCTCAAATTATGGCACAGACGTCTTGGACATTTGAACGTGAAAGATCTTGTGGATGCGGAACGTAGAAAAAGTATCCTAGGTTTGGAAATAAAACACGTAGACAGTAATTTCGACTGTGACATTTGTCTTCGCGGAAAGATGACAAGGACTGCGTTTCCTAGAAAATCTGAAAGGAAAACCGAGATTCTCGATATTGTGCATTCAGATATATGTGGTCCAATGAGGGTGGAATCCAAAAGCAAGGCTAAGTACTTTATAGATGATTCTTCGTGCTGGTGTGAAGTACGTTTCTTAAGATCACGACATGAACTGTTTGAGAAAACCAAAGAATATTTTTCGCTGGTGGAAAATCAGAAGGGGAAGAAAATAAAATGTTTCCAGTCCGATAATGGAGCAAAGTACATGAGTAGCGAATTCGATATTTTCTTGAAGAAGAACGAAGTTTCGAGACGTTTATCGGTTCCATATAACCCAGAGCAGAATGGTATTGCCGAGAGGAAAAACCGCACTCTCGTGAGTACTGCAAGATGTTTATTAATGCAGTCAGGCTTACCAGCAACTTTCTGGGCTGAAGCTGTTAATACAGCGAACTATATTCGGAATCGGTGTCCAAGTAAGAGTATCAACGGAATCACTCCTTATGAAGCTTGGACAGGAAGAAAACCTGATGTCAGTCATTTCAAAGAATTTGGTTGTAAGATGTTTTGTCTGAATAAAACACCGAATAAAGGAAAGTTTGATTCACGTTGTAAAGAGGGGATTTTCCTGGGATATTCAGAACAATCAAAAGGTTTCAGAGTCTGGATACCAAGTGAAAACAAAATTGAAAGTTCTCGTGATGTGAAATTCATCGAGAAGAATACCTCTGAAATTGACAAATACGAAGATTTTGTGTCAGAAAATCCACTTGAAAGTCATCCCCACATAGCAGAAATAGAAATCAACCCTCTGATTGACATCGAAACCGTAACTAGAAACGAAACCGACGATATTGTAGAAGATGTACAAGACGAGAGTGAACACGAAATCCAAGAAGTGGAAGAAACTTCTGAGTTGAGAAGGGGGCCCGGTAGACCCAGAATAGTGAAAACTGGTAGAAGAGGTAGACCAAGGAAAGAATATCATATTCATCATGAAGATTCAGCTCCAAAATCTGCAGAATTTGTATTCCTTACAGAAATACCTATGAAACAAGCTTTATCTGGTCCGGACTCAAGTAAATGGTACGAAGCTATTAAAAATGAAATAACATCGATCATCAAAAATGATACTTGGCAACTCGTTGAACGGCCAAGGAATCAGGAAATAATAGGTAGCAGAATAGTTCTGAGAAACAAGTACAAGGCTGACGGATCGCTTGAGAAAAGGAAAGCCAGATTAGTTGCCCAGGGTTTTAAACAACAACCCGGTATTCACTTCAATCAAACGTTTTCTCCAGTCACAAGAATGAGTTCCATACGACTACTTGTATCATTAGCTGTCGGCTATAATATGAAGATTCATCAGTTCGACGTAGCATATTTGAATGCACATTTGAATGGCGAAATCGATCGAGAAATCTTCATAGAACCGCCTAAATTTTTTCGACAAATCTTGGAAAAAATTATAGACGAAGATTAACAGAACGAAAATCATAGAAAAGCAGAAAAAATGCTTGAAGAAATCAAGAAGGGAGAGAAAGTATGTTTGCTCAAGAAATCTCTTTATGGACTACGGCAAGCGGGAAGATGCTGGCATGAAAAATTGGACAAAATATTAAAGGAATTCGGAGCAAATCCAACGAATGCTGATCCATGTCTCTATCGTTTACATAAAGGGGAAGAATTGATGTTGATAGCAATTTATGTAGACGATATACTGGTAGTCTCGAGGAAAATGGATAACATAACCGAATTTGCGAGATTTTTGTCTAGAAAATTTGAAATCAAGAATTTGGGAGAAGTTCGTTACTGTTTGGGTGTAGAATTTTCTCGAAATGACAGCGTAATATCCATGAATCAGAAAGGATATATTTTCGATATTTTGAATCGATTCGGAATGCATGAATCAAACCCAGTGAGCACTCCGATGGAATCCAACGTGAAATTGGAGAAAAATGAAAACTGTCATTCAGAAGAGGAACACAATTACCCATACAGAGAATTGATCGGAGCTCTGACATATTTGGCAGTCACAACAAGACCCGACATCAGTTTTGCTGTGAGCTGTCTGAGTCAGTTCAATACCTGCTACGGAAAAGTTCATTGGACTGCAGCGAAACGAGTTCTCCGATATCTCAAAGGCACTCTAGATTTAGGTCTAGTATACAAGAAAGAAAATTTTGGATTGAAAGCATACGTCGACGCTGATTGGGCAAACTCCACAATTGATCGACGCTCATATACCGGATACATTTTTCTCCTCAATGGATGTGCAATTTCTTGGGAGTCCAAGAAACAGAAGACTGTCGCCCTATCTTCTACGGAAGCCGAGTACATGGGATTGACTGATGTTGCAAAAGGAGCAATACATTTACGTCGATTTCTAGAAGAATTGGGATACGAAGAGCTTACCGATATAGTGGTTCATAACGATAATAAGTCTGCTTTGAAGCTTGCTGAGAATCAAGTTTTCCATGGGAGAAGCAAACATATAGATATCAGGCACCACTTTATAAGAGAAGCACTACAAAGAAAGGAAATAATTTTGAAATACATTTCCACCGAGAATATGGTTGCCGACATATTGACAAAAGGACTACCAAGGTGCAAACACCAAAAATGCGTTTGTTTGATGGGTTTGAATCATCCTCCTACGACTCCTACTGAAATGATGCCAACTACGTCTCGAGGGGAAGTGTTGAACTGAACATAATTCAATGAACCTTCGGTACACGATCCGCAGTTTTCAAGATACCGAATGTCAAGAGGTGTCAATCAACTTTTGAAAAGTATAGTCTGCATTCAAGTATTGTATTCATCGTTTTATATCAATCATATTCAATTGTAAAGTCATTCAGTAAAGTTCCTGTTATACGTAGGTGATCTATTCCTCAATACCTTCCCAGCAACTCTATAATCCCTAACATTTTTCATTGTTCATTATTTATCACCAGTCTGTCTTCTATTCGCAAAATGTACATGGTACTCATACGTGAATAAATACAACGTTTCGTCAATTTATTTTAACATCTTCAAGACAAAAAGAGTTTCTCGAGTAATATGTATATTTGTATATCCTAAGACCATATTATTATTAGATCTGAATCACGTGCATCAGACGGAAGAGTTCGATGTGAAAACAGAATTCGGTTTTGGGTAAAATCAAACAATGCACAATACAAGACACGTTGAAATTCGAATAAAATAATAATTTATTAGTGTGCATGCCAAAGTGTTTGTTTTTAGAAAATATTAACTGTATTTATTTATTCATGACGTAATTTTGGGTGGATATGATTGGCGTTTGGATCAGATGAATTTTGAATTTCCACCACAAAATGTCTTCCTACGAACTAAAGAACCACACATAAAATCATCCATGTTCACATTTACATCTGCTATTATAGAACAAATTTAATTATAGTTCGGAATAATTTTCAGATGGAAACATAATCCAGACAGTAACAAAGTGCTTCCGGAAGTTCTTCCCTTGAGACCCAGGGACGTAACAAGATTGAAGTGTTGGTGTATATACGATATTGTTCTCCTTCATCACCTCTTATCTGAGTAATAAATTTTACAAGCGCGATGTCGCCCTCAGCGGCCTATCTTTTTAAGGGAATTCATGAATAAGGGCCATTTCCTTCATGATAAATAGGATTCAGAGACAAATCAGGAAAGTCAAATTTATTGCTCTTGCCGGAGATTCTAGGAATACAAACAGTTAAATACAATTACAGTTTGATATATGTGTTGTTTCATCAGCGATTTCAATCTTGCAAAAAAAATCATTGGGTTATATGAATAGCGTATATACATAAAAAATAATATAGAACATAGGGCAGATTGGTTATCCTTCAGTTTTTAAAGCCTAGAAAGTCATGAAGTGGAAAGTGACAATCTTTAATACCACAGGTTTATTTTTTGTGATTATCTCTACTTCAGAAAAAGTAGCTACCTGTATAATGCAGAAGTTATCTTATGAATTGCATTTAAAACGGCTTCATCGAAATATCACTGAAACGGAAATCATCGACGTGGATGTGGATAGATTCAGTGGACTGCAGATTTTGAACAGGAGCCCCTGTGGATCAGTATGTGTGTATTTTTTCTTTGTCTCATCTGCTAATAAACTCTCTCCAGCAAAAATCTCCTTTCTTTATGAAGAAATCATTCCACAAAAATTAAAAAATCATTTGGCTGAATTTTATTTCTGTAACTATAGCATCCCATTTACATATGTATAGGAAGCCACAGTATGACATAGGCTGAAGTTGTCCTAAACATGTACTAAATATTGAATTATGGACAAAACTCCAACACTTTCTGACTCAATAATAAGTGTTGAATCCCCAATGCAGGAAGCCGTCCGCTGTTCTGTCATTCCATCCTTTTCTCTTTCCATTCTTTATTACATCTATCCATTTTTCCATCTATCCTTAATTCCATTCTTCCATTCTTCCATCCTCTAATCTTTTCTCTTCTCATTCTTTCATTCTTTCATCCTTCCACCCTTCTATTTTTCCACTCTTTCATCCTTCTATCCTTCCATCCATTTTTCCATCTTTCTTCTATTCTATCCTTCTATCTTTCCATTCTTCCATTCATTTCTCCATCGTTCTGTCATTCCAACTTCCGTCCTTCCATGTTACCATCCATTCATTACCTAAACCTATTATAGCTCAATAGCACTTTTTATAAAACACGGATAACCAAAGTTTTCATAATAACACTGAATGAGAATGTCAGTGTCCTTTATGAAGCTCTCTAAAACGAAACAATCCTCCCTCTTCCTGTATTTCAAGAGAATATTCTAACGAGATTTTCATTAGAATAGAATAGAATAGAATTTATTTCTCGAACACATACATGTTATGATACAGTTTTTGTATACTTATTTTTAGTAAATAATATTCACGTATGCTAGAGCTCATGCGAGCATTGATACTTGTTTGTTCAGACTGAACGCTTTAAATTCAAGTTACTACGTTCTCAGTATGAAAAAAATATATGTATAGATGAAACCAATTTTAGTATATCCCAAAGATATTTCTTGGATATCACATCGGAATCCCAGTCACTTTCATCCCAATGTTTTATTGAATTTTATGATTTCCACCGAGCTGAGTTTGCGGCAAAAAGTATCCGCTGAAGATTTAGCTGACCACCGCTTCGGAGAATTTATTTGCCTCTTTTTGAATCAGTTGTTCCCTCCAGAGGTTCCATGAGATACTGTTCCTTTTCACCGAAAATGAAAAAATCAATGAACTTAAATTGCCTGAATTAGAAAATCTGACCATTCACGGGCGTTTAACATAGTGTGAACAGATGAAATCCATAATAGGCGAGGACACGAAAATATATTTTTTCGGCAACCATCCGGGAAGTGTTCACTTCCCGGACACTTTTTCTCTGGGAAAGTAGCACTTCCCGGCCTAGTACGGGAAGTACGTACTTTCAGGACTAGGCCGGGAAGTGCTCGAAATTTAATATAAATAAGAATTAGAATGTTTCTGTTGGTACCTATCTTCTGTTCGAATTTCAATATATAATATAAATAAGAACTAAAATGTTCGAAATATCAAATTTGGAATCACAGCCAGGGTAGTTTACTCTTGATCATAATTTTATTTTTCCCCCCTGGTAAATTGGTAAATTTAGAAGGTTGATAACTTGAATATTAGTATTTCGTAATGCACCAATTTTTATTAAGAATAAAATTTTCTGACAAATCGATAATAAAAAAGTTTCCATATGGTGCAAATTTTTCAAACTCACTGTATATAGTCATGACCACCTTTTCATAGGCAGCCTATTTTAGGTGTTTTCGTCTATTTATTTAATAAAAAAAAGTATGTGTCATCCGGTTAACAGATGGGTGAAGGTAGACCTCTCTTCGTCTCTTAGACTAAATGCGTTTCATTGATTTGTTATTCTACATGGTTGCCAAAAAAATAGTGTACGCAACACGTCAGAAAACAGTTTTTTTGGACTCATAGACTTCCAGGACTCGCTATTGCTAGTCCTAGAATTTCGTCTACTCGTCCAAAAAAACAGAATTATCTGGACTTGTTACGTAAATTACTATTTCTACTACCGCTTACCAAAATGGCTTTCAGATCTCAACGCATAGTTTACGTTTTCTGAGGAATGTCATTTTGTGACAGCTTTTACGCTCTAGATCGAGAATATTGAAAAAACGCTCTATCTTCCTAGCTGTTGTTGAAAACGAACCTATTCTTGCATGATGGAAACTAAACACAAGAAATTCAAAGCACTCTAAGGAGCTGTGGTGGTACGGTGGTTAGAGAAGCTTCCTACTAAACTGGGTTTTCTATCTTGGCGTGAGTTCGATCTCGGGCATCGGTATATTTTTTTTAGGCAAGTTGTTTTCACTATTTCCTTTTGTTAGAGATGTAATTATTTGGATATTTGGATAGCTCATACATTTGGGATAACTAATGAATGTAAATCTTGTTATAGGTAATATCATGTGCCTGTGTTGAATGAAGTGTCTATCGTTTTTATGTCCGAGAGATGCGTTTGTAGAAATTATCATATGTGTATTTCGAGCACAAAGTGTCATTGCCGCTCTCCAAAGATTACCGCGCTTCGCTTTGCGTCGCGCGGTAACTCTCTTTGTCGAGCAGCAATCAATCACTTTGCGCTCTAAAGACACAAATGCTATTTCCATGCTTGCACGACTTCCCGTGTCTGTCTTCGTTTCCCACGGGAACAAGTCGGGCACGCACCGAAAAGGCATATTTTCTGAACTCGTAATGAAATATACTATTACATTTTCTCTCTTGTGATAGAATAATATTCTCACACTGGTTAGCAATAATGACATTAACCTTGACGCCCTGTCATCGTAGTGGCATAATTTGAGTGTAAAAATTAATGCGGTCACGTTTCCATCAGAAAATATAAAAAGTATCATGAAGTTATCCAGTGATTCAGAATCAGAGTGTGAAAATACACCACAAAGAGTGCAAATAATATACTGGAAAGTTTACTACCAAAAAAATCAAAGAATGAATAAGAAAAATATAACAAACTGTTCATTAATTGGAAACAAACAAAGAAAACGGATTCCTTTTCAGAAAATATTTTAATTGCGCTTTTTGGTGAATTATCGGAATATTAAAAATCTTCAACAATGTGGAAAATATATTCAATGTTAAAAGCAACGATAAACGTAAAACATGACATTATAGACACTTCAAAATATAAAAAATTGAGGCATTCTTAGAACGTTGTTCTGACACGTACTCTGCCAAAAAATCGAAGGTCTCCACACCTGAAATTGTTCAGCAGTTTTTACAAAATGCTCCAGACAGTATATATTTAGCAACAAAAGTAGGTTATAAACTAACGCCAACGTGAACTATGTTCAATTTTCTTTCACCGGAATTGAGACTCGTAGTTGCGTGGAAGAGAATACCATTGATTTATTGTTTATCAAACCTTTGTTTAACTAGAGGCCGCATGGCTCAGATGGTATAGCTTTGGCATAACAATATTCGACTATGCCATCAGCGACCTGAAAAGCTACAGGAAAATTCTGAACGGAATCACCAGAGTAACACCAAATCTGGGAGAACTGGAGGTCGAAGCTGAGACTCGGAAATGATTAATGCTAGAAATAAGACGACGAGGAAGGAGACAATAAGAGAGGATCGTGACTTACTTCCAGACGCCATCACAAACCTTATAAAAATAAAAAAACAAAAAACGGAAAAAGTGGCAGAATACTTAAAATCCCATGTACAAAAAGAATCTCATTAATCTCGGAAACTTATTAAGGAACATAAGGATGGCGTTTGGAAAAAAAGCTCGAAAACCCGAATGTGGGTGACAACTCTCTGAGGCGAATGTCCAAGAAAATCCAAAAAAATTCAAAGACATACCAGCCATAGAGAAGGGTCAAACAAGAGCCATGTCTGACCGTGGATAATCTGAATTGTTTGGAGAATACTACCCCTACACTTTCCAAACAACAGCGGATACAACAGCAGAACATCAAGCAGCAACCAGGACAGTCGAAGTACTCAGAGGCGAGGCGAAGGAAAGGCTCAACAACGGAACCTCTGCCAAGCTGGTAACGAACTTCGATGAAGTCACGGAGACTATAAAACGTCTATCCAGAAATAAAATACCCGGTATGGACAAGAGCTAGAGAAAGTCGCTGGTACAATTAATTTACATGATAAATGGTATTATTAGATGGCAATACTATCCAAACTGCCTTAAGTGCGCAGAGATCATCCCGAATCTGAAACCTAGAAAACCCGACAACAGAGTCGAAAGTTACAGACCTATCGCACTGCTTAGTGCCGTGGCAAAAGTGGTGGATATAATTATGTTGAATCGATTCAATAAACTCGAAGAGAGGCTCAAACTTGTCCCAGATGAGCAATTCGGCTTCCGAAAGGGGCATTCAACCTCCTCACAGGTGGCCAGAATTGTTCATGGGATAAAGGAGGGCTTCTAAGACAAGCGAAATACAGTGATGGTACTGCTTGACATTCAGAAAGCCTTTGATACGGTGTGGATAGAGGGATTCGTAGATAAAATGTTAAGAGCAGGCATGCCTACACATATGGTAATATTGTTAGATTCCCACCTGGTTAAAAGGACTTTCCAGGTAAGAACAAATCAAACTCACGCACGTGTACGGCCATAGCAGGAGTGCCTCAGGGGTCGAGCCTCAGCCCACTTCTTTATTTGTTATATATGTATGATTTTCCTAAATTTTTCCATACGAACACAGCAATATACGCCAATGACGCGGCAATTTATGCCACATCATTCGCAAGTGAGGTGGCCGCACGTAAAATTCTGATCCACTTAGATAGGCTAGTTATACCTTATATGGCCAATAATAAGATTGTGATTAATCCTGAGAAGACGGAACTTATAACCTTCACAAAGAAACGTACGCAAACGAAAATCTTTGTGGAGTTTAGAGTCCTAGATCAACGGATCATGGAGGCCAGATCTGTGAGGTACCTGGGAGTCCATTTGGACAGGCGCATGAACATGCATGGCCACGTCAGCTTGGCAATCCAGCAAGCCGCGGCGGCCATTTAAAGGACGTACCCGTTGATCTTTAGGAGCTCCGAGCTGGTGATGGACACCAAAGTACTTATAAACAAACAAATAATCAGACCCACTATGACATACACCTGTCCGGTGTTCTGCAGCTTGCCTAAGTCTCAAATGATGAGATTGGAAAGGATGCAGAACAAGGTTCTTCGTATCGTCACGGACACTGATCGATACATTCGGCTAAACGCGTTACGGGAGCTGCCCAAAATTGAGAAAATAGAAGAACTCATAAAGGAAACCTTAGAAAATTTTTGCATATTCTTTATACTGGGAATTTCATTAACCAGACATTACTCGCATCAGAGCACATAATGACGAAAACTATCGAAAGCATGGTGGCCTGATATATCAAGCACTCGAAATTTTCAACGAAAGACAATAGAAAAATCAATACCATAGCCTAAACGGCACCACATTGTCTAAACCCAGTTTTTTCAACGCTTTTCTGGAAAAACCCTCTCACGAATGAACACCAAGCTAAAGATGAACAGGAATAATTCCGACGACCTAAAAAATCAATCAAGCTCAAGTCTTCCACATAATCCAGAGAAGGTGGAAATGTCAATAAACATCTTAACTAAGACGTGAATAAGCTAGGGGTTACCTGCAGAACATCGCCAGGGCGTACCCTAGTATCCGTCGTAGGGAAAACAGGCTCGTTAAAGCTGGTTCACCCGCCCGCCGACTCGTCTGAAGGGCAGGCCAGAACCCGCTTCACCCACATGATCGAGCTCCCTTGTATCCCTCTTCCCAAGGCGGAAATAATAGTTTCATTGTGTTATTTTATATAAACCTTACGTTCTTTTTACATTTTACACAAACATGAATTTCATTGAATAAACACATTTTGAATTTGAATTAAATTTTTAATTTGCGTTGACATAATATACGAGAGGTTGTGAGTTCAAACCATCGACAAGGCTTTTTTTTAATTTGATAGTTAATTTTTCATGCACATTTGCGATGAAAAAATTAGTTCTGGTTAATCCATGATCAGTCCTTTCTGATGAAAAATGTTTTTATAGACCAAGCTAAAGAGGATTTTTCCCACTTGAAATTGAAGACGCACTGGTCTATACTAATTTTTATAACAGTTCGTTTATGAAAATCCCAGTTTTCGCCTCAGCAAAATCGCTTAAAAAGATTATTCAAGGAATCTTTCTACAATCAATGGACATTTTGTAGAAATTTTATGAAACGTTCAAAATTGATCATGAATCTGAAGCTGGAAAAACAATATTGCCGAAACTGATAGATAATGATATGTGGTTCAACTGTATACGCAAGATGTTTTCTGTCCGATGTGTATTTTTGACACAATCGCGTTATACACATTTTAAGGGCACATCTTGCAATATGCGCCGATTTAAGGGAAATCGTCGTATTCAAATTTTGTAAACGTCATCCGGAAGTAGAGATTAATATCTACAATTCGTATATTTTGGATTTCCACCTGAGAGGTAGGAAATGTGTTGGAAATGTCACCAAAAGTTGATCAAAACGCTTCAAAGTACATCCGAAGTCACCCGAAGTCGAACTGAAGTTAATACGAGTTGAGTTAGGGCGATTTTGAAGCATTTAGAGTAACTTTCAGTGACATTTTCAACACATTTTCCACCCTTCAGGTGAAAATTCAAAATATAAAAATTGTAGATATTGATCTCTTCTTCCATATGCCGTTTACAGAATCTGAATAAGATAATTTTCCTCAACTCGGCGCAATTAAGGTCGATTTATGCACCCGTATCTGAACTTAACCTAATCCTAAAATTGCGAACTGAAAGTTCATGAACAGGGAAACAACGCGAACGTTTATGGAACTGTAACTATTACTAAGAACTAAGAGTTCATAACTCCTATTCTTTGACTACATGATTCTTAGGTTCAGTTCTTAGTCTTAAGTTTAGTTCTTAGGAAGGCGCTCGTAAATCAACCATTACAAAAATTTGCCATTAAATTGTTTATAACGCGATTATGCAGAAACTACATATCGGACATAAACCATCCTGCGTAACAGGTGGTTCTCTGTTATGTTCACCGACTTAACCTTCAAACTAGACTGCTAGTACTCATATGTCCACAGAAAACACGTGTGTGTTTTCTGTGCATATGTCCACCACTCGAAAAACTCATACAATTGAACATCCTGAAATCGTGTGTGCGCAATGCGCAAGAGCCACCAAATAATTGATATTTGACAATCTGGGTAGCCATATTGTTAATTTGTTACTTGGCGTTACCTTGAGTAGGTTAGGTTTTGAACGTGAGTGAGCCCGTATCAGGCCCTCCACTGCGGCCAATGGCCTATTGTGGCTCACCCTATGGTTATATTTCTCCCAGTATATCCAATCTCTTGACGAAATTGAGGAATGCATTGGGAGAACAATTTACCAGGTTTTCTGGCCTTACTGTCGTATCGCCAAATATTGAGAATCTGGTTCTGGCCGCTGCAGGGTATGTACACAGAATGTGTTCAGCCGTTTCATCATCCTCCATGCATAGCCGGCACTCTGCATCTTGTGCAAGTCCGATTTTATGCATGTGGTATTTGAGTTTGCAGTGGCCAGTAAGCAAACCTACTATAACTCTGAGATGCGCTCTGCTGAGTTCTAGCAGTTTGTCAGAGTCCTGTTTTTTCCTTGTACAAGCAATAAATGCTTTGGAATGGGCTAGGCCCGGTAGACTACGCCAGTACTCGAGTCTTTTATTGTCTGCCCAAGCTGTTATGACATTATTGGCAGTGCTATATGCTAAACCGATTACCAGTTCTGGTCCAGTGAACGTTGTTTCGGCCCCCCCTTTTGCTAGGGCGTCCGCTATTTCGTTTCCTTCTAGGCCTGTGTGACCTGGTATCCAGACTAGGGTAACGTTGTTGCGTTGCGCCAGTCGGTTTAAGGTGTCTCTGCAGTTCCATACTGCCCTAGATTTAAAGCAGTTTGATTCAAGCGCTTTAAGTGCTGCTTGACTATCTGAAAATATTTTTATTGTTTTTCGTGTGTGGAGCCGATTTTCCAGCTCCCTGGCACACATTTCAATGGCATATACCTCTGCCTGAAATATCGTAGCTAGTTTGCCCATACTGAACGGGCGTTTCACTACTGGGTTCATCCCATATATTCCGGCTCCGACGCCTTCCTGAGTTTTGGAACCATCGGTGAACCAACGTTCATTTGCCCTACATAGGTTGGTTTCATTCCGGACCCAGTCTTCTCTTTCGGGAAAGACCACAGTGTAGGACGTGTGAAGGTTGATGGTTTTAGGCATGATGTCTGAGGGCATTCCTAGAATGTTGTGAGCTATTATGCCCTCCAGCATTCCGCTGCCTCTCATGACACATGCCTGCGGTAGACTAATGGCCGCTTGATAAAGTCTGTATGTTGCCCATCTTGCCTCTCTCTCCAGAACTATGTGGAGAGGAAGTAATCCAAGGAGGACTTCCATTGCTGCCGTTGGCGTGGAGCGAATGCTTCCAGTAATCGCCAGGCACGCTTGTCTCTGTAGTCCGTTAAGTTTAGCAATGGCCATTTTTTTATGTCCCTTGCTCCACCAGACTATAGAGCCATACGTTATCATTGGACGTATGACGGTCACGTACAACCAGTATACGTGTTTTGGTGACATGCCCCATGTTTTGCCACATATTCTGCGGCATGTCCATAATGAAAGGCTAGCCTTCCGGATAGTCTTTTCCAGGTGCGAGTTCCAATTAAGTTTTTTATCCAGGGTTATTCCTAGATATTTTGCTTCACTCGCAAAAGGAATTGTTACACCATTGATGGAAGGAGGTATTAAATGTTCCAGCTTCCTTTTCCTGGTGAATGGTACTATGACCATTTCGTGGGGGTTAATGGACATTTCCTCCCTCTCACACCATTTATATATGGTATCCAATATATCCTGAAGGACGTAGGAGATCGTCTCTTCGGATTTATCGTTTATTACTAGGACCAGATCGTCAGCATATGCTTGCAGATCAACCTCCCACAGCGAGAGAATGGCCAGCAGATCATCCACCAGCAGTGACCATAACAGTGGGGAGATGACCCCCCCCTGGGGACAGCCCCTGGCTGGCTTGAAGCTGACACATTCCCCCTGTAGAGAGGTCGTTATAGTTCTGTTGTGAAGCATAGTTCTTATCCAGTCACATAGTATCGGTTCAATCCCTCTAGAGACAGTGGCCTCATATAGGGAGTGAGGTAGTGCATTGTTAAATGCTCCTTCTATGTCCAGGAATGCAGCGACTGCTATTTCCTGGCGTTCCAGGGCGTAGCTTATTCCTGAGACAAGGTTATTGAGGGCAAGTTCTGTTGATTTGCCAGCCTGGTAGGCATACTGGTGAACATTGAGGGGGTGCTTTGTTAGTGCCCCACACCTTATGTGCCCATCCAGTATTTTCTCCATGCTTTTCAACAGAAAGGATGTCAGACTAATGGGTCTGAGCGATTTTGGGTGTGGGTCATTCCGACCCACCTTAGGAATATAGATCACCCTAGTCGCGGTCCAGTTAGACGGAATATGGTTCCATGCTAAACTGGCTCTAAAGAGTCTTATAATGATAGGTATGATATGTTCCAGTCCGATTTGTAACAGAACTGGAGCTATGCCATCCTCTCCTGGTGATTTGTATGGGTGGAATGAGTTAACCGCCCATCTTATCGCCTGTGGTGTAATTATTTTGTTGGCAACCACCCAGTCATCTCTGTGAGGTCGTTTTATCCGGCCTATATTTGTGACTAGAGGATGATTGTCCAGAATCAGGCTGCCTGGGAAGTGGTTATTAGCTAATAGCTCTAGTGTTTCTTTCCTGGAGGCCGTAAAGGAGCCGTCTGGACGCTTTAACGACCCCAGCTCCTGTGTCGGCTCTCTGGATAGAATCTTGTGGATACGGGTTCCACTTGATGTGTTGTACACATTTACCTTGAGTAAATAGACATTGTTAAAATGAAGTGTTTTTGTACTTTGATGTAAGAATCCTTGAATTTCAACGACTGAAATGTGCCTTGTTAAAGTATGGTTCCATTACATTAATAATGATACGCTTAATTTTCCTTTAAACCAAATATAAATCTGGATAGGAATTATAGTCATAAGTAGCATTAAAAAATATAACAAATGTACATAAATATATACATAAAAAATTATACAACGGTCACAATCACAACAATATAAATTCATACATTAAAAGTCATTGACTGAATAAACATTTTTATTGATGAGGAGCAATATCAACTTTTTCCTAAAAGTTTTGGAGAGTTGAATAACATTTTAACTCATTTGGAAATCTGTTGAAAAAAATCAAACCAGCACTTTCAGGAGATAGGTATGAGATTTAATGTCTAGTTTGCGGAATATGAAAATTATCTTTGTACCTTGTGTTTTTATCATGAATTTCTGATATTTTGATAAATTGATTTTTATTATTGAAAATATAACTGCATAATTCGAATATAAAGTGAAGGAAATATCAGGATATTAAATTTTATTGAAAAATCCCTACAACTATGCCGCCCCGAAACACCAGAGATAGTTCTGATTATTCGTTTTGTACAAGAATAACGTTATGTGCATATGTGCGGACCAACCCCAAAAACACCTATGTCAGCCGTGATTCCACCTGTACATAGTAAATGTTGAGTGTTTGTTTTGTATTCAAGACTTCCCATAAGTTTCTGTAATTACGAGGATTAAGATTTTGGTCCAACTTATCACAGTGAGTTTTCCAACTTAACGTACTGTCAAAATGGATACCTACCTAGAAATTTAACACTTGTACATTTTTAAGCCACATGATTATCACTAATTTCAATATACAGTTATGGGCAAGACCTTTGGTGATTCCGGAATCTAAGGAAGTCTGTCATTTCAGAATTTAAATAGAGCTAGCCAAAAACCATACATTCAACTTTTGGAAAATGTCACTACACTGTTTTTGTAGTGAAATATTATGTTTTTTTTTGGGATACAATCACTGATGTATCGTAAGCGTATATGGTAAGTGCATATATTGACACGTTTGTCATTTATATATAAAATAAGTAGTACCGGTCCCCACACTGAGCCCTGTGGTACTCCAAGGAAAATGTCAGTTGCTGGAGGATTGCTTGGGTATCTATTTTCCTTTTACTCTATCCATGTGCAATTAGGAGAGGAAATATGATTCATGGATATACAGTTATAAAATATTCTCGTCATTAAATAAAAACTCAATTTTTCAACATTCCACTTGCTTTCGTACTAGACCCATTAATTTTTCCAGAAGTACGCCAATATGATTCTGACAGATAACAGACACAATGCGCATGCCCTATGGCCACCAGTCAATTTCGTAATTGGATCAATTTCAATAATATGGTATTGGCAGTCCAGTTTAAAGTCGGTGGTTATATCAGTTTCCGCAATATTGTTTGTCCACCTTCAGGTTCATGCAACTTATGAATTTTTGACAAATGGTCTCTCGAAGTTTTCCCGGATTTTCTCAGTGAAAAATGCATCGGTCTGGGCGTATAAAATACAATTTTGTAGGTTTTATGAGACTCTACAAAAGTTACACTGACTGTAAAACGATGCTTTGAGTAATCTTTGAGATATTTCCAAAAAAGCAAGAAAGGTTGTAATTTTTTTCACTATTTCTTGTTTAAAAAGTTCCGCAAAGCGATTTGCTGAGGCCAAAACCGTGGTTTTCATTTACGAACTATCTTATAAAAAGTGGTATAGAGGCCGTTTGCATCTTTTATTTTGTGTGAAAAGAGGCTATTATTTTATCTACAGCTTGGCCTATTAAACTTTTATTATTATGTCACGTGGACAGAAAATATAAAAAATATTACTTTTGTTATACCTAGTATAGTTATTTTTTGTAATCTTTTTTGAAGATCATTCTTGTCATTGGTGTCACAGGAGCATGTTGCAAAAATGAGCTTAACAACCTGAAGGTTTCTAATATAAAAGATCTAGGAACGGCATGTTTAATTTCCATTCCAAATAAAAAATCGAAAAAACCAAGAGCATTTACCGTGAAAAAATATTGTGAAAAAATACTGACATTTGAGAGCACGAGACATCCTTTCTGATAATTTTTTTGTCAATTTCCAAAAAGGGAAAGTGAACGAATCAGGTAATTGGATTCCATAAAATTGGTAACATGCCCAAACAAATTGCCACTTTTAAATCTCGAGAATCCTCAAGATTACACTGGTCATTGTTATCGGAGGACGTCGGCTACTGTTAGTGAACGCAGGAACAGATCTAGAAACACTTTCCACTCGCATCGAATTTTCATTCGAACCTTGTTACAGAATATACTATTTGTGGTCAAATTTCAAAGCTACTGATATTGGCTCTCTTTTTGACGTACTTTCTTGTGCCCAATGAGCTAAAGGACGAATACTAATCGGGTTGATTGTGACGTAAAACGGCAATGCCATTGGTTGCTTGGAATTCTCGGAAAAGTACCTCACAACAATTTGCAATTTGCAATTTGAATTTGAAGTTTGTCGACTTTAAATATTTTTTTTATTGAAAAATTCAACAAAAAAAGAAACAGAGCTTTCACAAGCTGCAGAATTCATTAAAAATATTTTTAAAATTGTCTGTACTCGCCTATTGTTATAAAATTATTGAATCATGATCTATGCTTTATAAATTAGTGTTGAAAAGTGAATGTGAGAAAAAAAAACACAATACTCCTCGCGTATTTGTCATTATTATTTCGTTGAGGCTATCGACCCGTCAACATGATTTGAATACAATTACAAAAACAAACATATACGAAGTTGGAGTATGTCATAAGCACCGTGGCCATCACCCACACACAGATTATGTGGGAGATGGCCTCATGTACAAGTAAAGGGTATCGAACATGAATTTCAACCATTTTTTTCCGTCCTGTTTCCACTGTGTCCCAGTCAATATAAATGGAATCTTTCTAAGGGGGTGAACTTCCTCATCCACCAAGGACAAAAGTGATATTACCCTGAAAATTAATCCGTTAATTTTTCTAACCAGTGACATTTTCTTTATATTTCTTTCCCTTAGATCATGAATCAAGGTAATCAAACACCCTGGAAAAGATCGGTTTTTTGTTATTTTCCTATCACATCAATCGAAATAAAAATAACTGCACAATTATATTTACAACATTACATAGCTATTAAAATCAGCGACACGTCACCTTACCTGTTTTCCGAACAACTCTGAATAATGGAATAAATCATTTCCATTATTCAGAGTTGTTCGGAAAACAGGTAAGGTGACATAAGAATTGCCAAGAAGGGCACTTTGTCGATCTTGATTCAGTTCAATATTACAAAACACCAAAGTCTCCCAAAATTCAAATTATAGACATTCTTGAAATGATAATCTATTCAGTTTATTGAGAACACTCTATATCATTGTCAACAAATGCGTGCACTCAAAGATCTGGAAATTGGAGGATGCTTCACCTTATCCGACTAGCTTTGTGTACGAGCACAGCATAGTCGCAAATCCAGCAACTCCGGAACTCTTCTTTCCAGATCAGCCAGGAACACTACGAATTCTTTTTGTAATGGTTGGTGTTAAAGCAAAGACCGTAGATTTCCAGGAGGAGCTATGAACTGACCAGAAATACTTTTAAAACCACTATTTACAATTAATACTAATATTACTTTGAATCATATATACAAAGTGAGCCATCCGGGCTACCACTCTGTAGACCACTACAATCGGGCTCTGTCGCTCCCGGCTGACTGATTTTCTTAGCCAAAACCTCCGAGTACACGCCTTCAGTTGTTACGGGTGTTATCTTATGCCAGAAATACTACAAATTTTTAAGTTTTGGAAAATACTCACTGGAGTATATCTGGAGGCGAGAGTTCTAACAGGCTCCGCCTACCAGCACTTTGCGATACCATTGGCCGACTTAAATGTTCGGCAATGGTATAAATAAAGGCTCAAATGGCTGTTTTAGGCAGTCATCCAGGAGCTTCCCGAGGGCTCGGACAATTCCCAGGAGAGAAGCCCTCACTTCTGGATGGCTCAGTAGTGTTTTAAGTGTAAATAGTATTTCTGGTTTTTAGGTATCTTCGGCCTGGCATGCGAATTAATGGAACCTCGTTGGTTGGCAACACCAACAAATCCAGAAATAATTCGTATGTCAGACACGTTCCTGCTGGTTTTCCAACTAAATGAAGAGCTCCGGAGTTGCTGAGATTTTGCGACGATGCTGTACTTCGGATAGGCGGTCTGAGCTAGCCGGAAGAGGCAATGCGTTCTAACTTCCAACTATCCGAGTGCACGCATTTGTTGACACGGGCTTCCTATATGAAGGATCTTGACATTTACTCCTGCCAATGCCGGAGTAAAGCTGCAGGTGGGCGGAGCCTATTAGCGCTCCGCTCCAAGATATACTCTTGGAGAAAAATTTATTTTACTGCAATATTTCGTATTTTTGGCCAAGGATGGTACTCCCCCCTTCAAGGAATCGCTTTGCATAGCGATGAAACGCCGTTGGTTTGTCTCGAAAAGGACTATTTTCTTACATGGGCACTTGGCCTTCATTATATACAACAGCTGATGAAAGGTTATCCTAAAAAGAAGAAGCATGGTTAGTCGAATAAAATCATTCAGTGCTGCTCCCGGCTGTCCAAAACTCGTCAATGTTCAGGTTTCCAACTTATCGTAGGGACTCCAGGATACTCCTTTACGAAACTTTTATGTAACGGGGTGTTACATATTTCCACATACGCTCATTACCCAGCTTCTACAGAGATGCCTCATATCTCTTCGCCCTTGCCCACTGGCTAAGGTCAACCAACCGTTGGTGATGTAGCTTCCACTATGTCATATCACATAACCACTCGAACCCACAAAGGGAATGGGTACTCAGTTCCACTGGCATAACTCGCTTCAGAATCGTTCCGAAAGTGCACCCAAGAAATGTTTTCGATAAGTTTCTCCATGTCCGGGTTAACGGAATTTTCGGGGCCCTGCCAATGGAGTGCAACACAAACTCCTTGTTTGATGAACTCCACGTTGGGAGCCATGTCAACAAATAAGTGCATTCGGAGATCCGGAAATCGAAGGATCTTTTGCCTCAACCGGCTAGCTCTGTCTCCAAGCACAGCATAGTCGCAAATCCAGCAACTCCGGAACTCTTCTTTGCAGATTAGTCAGGAACAGTATGCATTTTTTTTGTAATGGTTGGTGTTAAACCGATGATGTTTCCAGGAGCTATGACCAGGCCAGAAATACTTTTAAAACTATTATTTAAAATTATTACTTATATTAACTCAACATTATATTTACAAAGTGAGCCACTCGGGCTACCATCTGTAGACTGCTATATTTGGGCTCTGTGGCTCCCAGATAACTGATTTTCTCAGCCAAAACGGACTTCTTGAATAAAGGATCTTGACATTTACTCCAGCTAATGCCGGAGCAAATCCACTGGTGGGCGGGGCCTATTAGCGCTCCGCTCCCAGATATCCTTTTATAGAAAAATTTATTTCACTTCATTATTTCGTATTTCTGGCCTAGGATGACAGCATGCCGTTGACGCGACATTGAAACTGCTCGCACGTAAATATTAACAGAACAAATGAAAAAGATGATTGATTATGAGATCACGTTATGATCGAGAGGAAGTCCTAAATCAGTGCTCAAACCTCACAAGTCTTCAAGAGACTTTTGAGCAAGCTAGGAAAGATGCAGATATTCCCTCCTAACGTGTGATATCGTGTACGAGACCGATGACCATGCTGCGAATTAAATCCATGACCCTACGCTTGAGAGGAGAACGCTCTAACAGCGTGACCACCACGGCCCATCGGGTGCTGTTCAAATCAATTCTTGAATGCCCTATTTTCTAACCCAATGAGCCACCTTGAACTAAATGAAAAAATTTGTAATATCTGTTTAAAAATTAAGGACCCCGCACCAAATGCATGGGAAAATGGCTTTCAGTCTATTTTGATAATTTTTCGAGATATTGTAGTACAAGTCACTAGAAGTTACACATGCAAGTTTAAATTAGTTTCTAGGTCCAGTTTCGGAGATATGAATTTTTGAAAATCACAAAAATTGCTGTTTTACCAAAACATAGGAAGGTTCACTTATCCAAAAGTATTACATTTTAGATGATTAGTAACAAAATACTAGCTTCGCTGGCTTGTAGAAAGTCAAATTATCTGTCAGTCAGTCGGTGGTTAGGATAGAAGAAGCCACCTATTATACATGGTGGGTCAAAAATAGCGAAAATTTAGCATATTTTGCCAATCTATTTCATCGGTCCCATTAGTGAGACTGAGCATTTTTCATTAGGAAGATCCCTATTGGGATTCAGTCTTATGACAAAAAAAAATTTCTAAAAGTTTCGACTTTTTTACAAAAAAAAAAAAAAAAAAACTACATGTTTTTTGAGTCAATAAATCCGCTTTGGAGCCAAAACTACTTGAGGAAGACTTATAGTTATTGCTTAATATGATTAGCTTCAGAAAGTTACAAACAAATTTTATACGGGGGGCGTTACAAATATTAGTTGAAATCGGTTTTGTACGTAATATATATGTTTGTTGAATATGTTTGAATGGATCTGTCAATTTGAATCATATTTTCTAATCGGTGTTAGGTCACGTTACATTCTTTATTTGCTCCGTTGTAGTTTATTTGCAAATAGATGTTCTGCCCGTTTAACAGCCCCTATAAATCAGATTTGTACTCCCCCAATATTTAATTGTAATAAAAATTAATTGTATACATGAAGTTTATAGGAATCCATTATTTTTGTAATATGTTATTTACTTGAAAATAACTGTGTTCATGAGCTGTTGATCTTGTGTTCACAAAATACTATGGGTTTCTGCGGATTACTATTTATAGATATTCACGGAATCGTTACGAGGTGTAGAGTACGATTACATGGATCAAGAAAAAATATTGGATAATATCTTCTTTGTATATCAATTTTAATTTATATTTCAAAAACTTACCTGAGTGTATGGTAATTTACTTCGAAGTATAAATGGTAAATATAATTCAAATTGGCAGATCCATTTAAAAATAAATGACAAACATACATATTACACACAGAACCGATTTCAACTAATATTTGTAAACGCCCCCCGTATAAAATGTGATGGTAACTTTTCGAAGCCAAGCATATTAAGCAATTACTCTTACTCAAGTAGTTTTGACTTCAAAGCGGATTTATTGACCCAAAAAGGCTGTTTTGTGTGGCTATTGTTAAAAACATGTAGTATAAAAAACAAACATTTGAAAAAAAATTACTATGTTGTAAAATAGCAGACACATTCAAATAAAATCTTTTCGTCGCATAAGGAAATAATCTCAATAGGGATTTTCCTAAGGAAAAATGCTCATTCTCATTCATGGGACCGATGATACAGATTGGCAAAATATGTTAAATTTTAGCTATTTTTGACCCACCTTGTGTAATAGGTTGCTCCTTCTGTGTCAACCACCGACTGACTGACATGCCATTTTAGTTTCTTTGAACCAGCAAAGCTATTATTTTGTTACTAATCATCTAAAAAGTAATACTTTTGGATAAGTGAACCATTCTAAGTTTTGGTAAAATAGCAATTTTTACGAACTTTCAAAAATTCATATCTCCGAAACTTGACATAGAAACTGATTTAAACTTGCATGTGTATTTTCTAGTGACTTTTACGGCAATATCCCAAAATTTATCAAAATTGGCTGAAAGCCATTTTTCCATGTATTTGGTGCGGGGTTCTTGACCGAAAATAGTAAAGTTATATTTTTACCAAAATTTTGGGACTGAAATCAGTAATATAAACGTAACCGTATCCCTCTAGATTAAAAAAGGTATTTCAAAATTAAAAAGTATCTTTGGTTAGAAAAAGTGACAAGTGACAAAATAGGTGAAAATATATGAGGTGTTGGAAAGGTGTTGAAGTTTTTGTAAGATCTAGATATTAATAATATAATAATAATAATAATAATGATAATAATAATAATAATAATAATAATAATAATAATAATAATAATAATAATAATAATAATAATAATAATAATAATAATAATAATAATAATAATAATAATAATAATAATAATAATAATAATAATAATAATAATAATAATAATAATAATAATAATAATAATAATAATAATAATAATAATAATAATAATAATAATAATAATAATAATAATAATGATGTTTATTTCCAAAAAAATGTTTACAAGGTGTAATACAGCAGGAAAAATAAACATGATAAATCACTGAACCTAGAAGCTTGTATGTGATAGTTATTAATATAATAAAACCTAAAAATAGTTATGCATTTATATTATTTAAAAACATTATTGAATAAAATAAAACAAATAAATAAGTAACATAACATATACACTTTCATTTTATAGGGTGAATAATTAATTAATTTTTTGGTTATGTAGAGTTCAGTTTACAGTTTTTTTTTTTCGTAGTCGTATATCGGGTATAGTCGTGTTTGGGTATGTTGGATTATGTTTAATATATACATAACATAACAAATACACTTACATTTCTGCATTTCATAGGGCTGATAATTAATTAATTTTTGGTTATGTAGAGTTCATTTTACAGTCTTGTTGGTTAGTCGTAGATCGGGTATGGTCGCGATTGTGTATTTTGGGTCGGATTTTGTTTATTTTGATATTTTGGATTGTTCGTTTTTTTTTTTAATTCAGAAATTTCAAGTCGATGAGGTCGTTAAGGAATTTTCTCTCCGTGTTTGTTATCCATAATTTGAAGTTATTTTTGAATGTTTTAAAATTTTTCATATTCTTCAAATTTTCCGGTAGTAAATTGTATAATTTGGGAGCTAGAAATTCAACGGATCGTTGACCTATAGTTTTTTCTCGATTCGGTACAAATGTCTTTTTTGATCGAGTGTCGTATTGATGTTCAACTGGTTGTAATTTGATTTTATTTTTATGAATACTCGTCAGTATTCGATGGCAAAATAATTGCCTTATATCGAAAATAGCATTATCCGAATATAACAAGTCACTGGAAAATCTTATGTTTCTTTCATAGATGATTCTCAAAATCAATTTCTGAACAATAGTCAAGTTATACAGATTACTTTCCGCCACGCCTCCCCATTCCAGGATTCCGTAATTCAGTTGAGATTGCACGAGTGCATAATATAATGTTTTTAAATTTTTCTTATTCAGGTATTCCACAAGGTATCTGAACTTACTCAGTAAACCCCTCAATTTGTTTTTCACATTCTCAGTGTGGAGGTCCCATCTCAAATGTCTATCTATAGTGATTCCCAGATACTTTGATCGGTCTTTTTCTTTAATGATCGTGCTGTTGTCCACTATTAGAGGGCCTAGATCGGGTAAGTGATTGGAATAGGAGGTGAAAGGAAGGTAATATGTTTTCTGATTGTTCATGGTCAGCGTATTGAATTTGAACCAGTCACATATTCGCTTCAAGTTGTGTTATGCTATTGTTTTCAGATCTGCCCAGGTATCCCCTTTATAGATAATAGCCATGTCATCAGCGAAGCTGATGAGTTTACCTCCAGATCCAAATGTCATGAGGCTGTTTACATAAAGTGTGAATAATAAGTGAATGTAAGTGACGGTTTTCGAGTCACTTCTAGTCCCATCAATCTCAACTATTTGTTTGCGGTTTGACAAATAATCCTTCAGTAGATTGTAGGTTGGATTTCTTATACCATAGGGGTAGATTTTTTGTAGTAAACGTTGATGGCACACGGTATCAAAGGCCTTTGACAGATCCACGAAAATGCATATAAGTGGTTGTTTTTTATCCAGAGCCTTATATATATATATATATATATATATATATATATATATATATATATATATATATATATATATATATATCTGATGTAAGATTTAATATGGCATCTTCTGTACTACGACCTTCTCTAAATCTGAATTGATTATTACATAGTATTTCAAATTTTTCCAGAAAATCATATATTCTTTTCTTCATAAGTTTTTCAAAAATTTTAGAAAACACAGACAGTAAGGAGATTGGACGGCAATTCTCTATTTTTTCTCTACTTCCGTTTTTGTGCAGGGGTTTGATGATTCCTAGTTTGGGACAATCTGGAAATTTATCTTGTTCAAAACATTTATTAATTATAAAGTTCAGTGGAACAGCTACTTGATTACTCAGTTGTTTGATTGTTTCAGATCTAATTAGATCCCACCCAGGTGATTTATTGGGTTTTAGGTCATTGATGACGTCCATGATTTCTTTTTCATTAGTTGGTTTCAAGTATATACTATTCTCAATGTTGTCAATATTGTCTGTGAAATTAGTAGGTTTGATTATTTCTTTTGCATATTTCTCTCCTAGTCCACTGTAATGAATGTTAAATTGATCCACGATTTCCTTTTTAGATTTTATGATTTTTCCATTAATTTCTATAGTTTCTACTTTTGTATTTGTTTTTGGTTTAGGACAAATGTAATTAATAGCATTCCATAAGCCGCTGGATGTGTTCGGACTCTTTTCTATGATTTTGTTCGTATATTCTTTCTTTGCTATGTTTGTAGTTTGTCTAAGACTGTTTTTGAGAGTTCGGTACCTTTCCTTCAGCATAATATTATGGGGATCTGAACGTAAATTAATGTACATATTATTTTTTTCATTGGCTTTTTTCAATATTTCTGGTGTTATCCAGGCTTTTTTTACTTTGTTATTTTTAATTTTTATAGTTTTTGTATGTTTTTGTATATATCGTTTTAAAGTATGTATGAGTGTGTCCATCATTTCAATTACGTCTTGTGTATTGTGTATATCAGTCCAGTTTTCATTACTGATGTCGGTTCTTAAAGAATTATAATTAGTGTACTTCTTATATTTATTTTGTTCGTGGTCATTGATTGTGTTTTTGTTGCAGTTGTACTCCAGGGAAATGGGAAAGTGATCAGTAATGTCGTAGTCGAATACATAGGATTTAAAGTTATTTTCTTTATTTGGATTTTTCACAAATATATGATCCAGGCATGTTTTGCTGCTCGGTCATGTTATTCTGTTTATATAAGATATAAAATTGAATGAATTCAATACATTTTTGTAATCTTCTATTTCATTTATGTTGTTTTTGAGCAAATCGATATTTATGTCTCCGATAATTATGTGGAATTTATTTTTTTTCTTCAAATCCAAGTAGTTGTAAAGTTCTGTATTAAAAATATTTTTATCGGTACTAGGTGATCCATATATAGCTGTTATGACTAGTTTGATTTCGTTAACGACAATATGTAGTTCTATAGCAGTACTTAGAGCGATTTGTAAAGTCTTATTGATACTTTATTTGCGAACTGATCAATATCATTATTCCGTCATTCCTATTCAATGTTCCATGACTATAGAGATTATCATAGCCCGGTATATTATAAGTTTCACTTGTGATAATAAAAGTTTCTGTTAAAATGGTGATCTCAAATTGTTGTTTGAATTGGTTCAGGAAAATGAGTGATTCATCAAAGTTTTTACTTACACTACGGATATTCACATGAAGAATCTTGAGTTTACATTCACTATTACTCTGAAGATTATAATCAAAATTGTTTATATTGTTGATCAGTTGTCCCTGTATGATTTCATTCCTGTAGTTTTTTAGATATGGATCCATTTTTGCATTCTCTATCCATTCATCTAATTTCTGTTTTGGGACCTGAGGGACGGTTTTCTGTCTCTAGTTTGTGAGTGATTTGAAGCTATATTTTTCTCTCTTGTTTTGTTCTTCGTTTCTTCTTCTTCCCTCTTCTTTTTCTCTGCAGCTGGATCTTTCTTTTGTTCGTTCTTGTTGTTAATTTCTATATAATCTTGTGAAGTTGCTATTTCAAAAAACTTGGAATTTCTTTTGGAGGGTGTCTGAGGTTCGCTTATTGATTTTTGGGTGTTGTTAATGCCGTTTTTGTCTTCGAATTCTAGAATTTCTTCCACTGTGTACGCTATGTTGTTCCTAAATAATTTTTCGCCTCTTATGTAGCAGTGATCTTGAGTTGAGGATCTAATATCTTTCAAATAGTTTCTTATGATTTAGTTCTTTTCTTGTTGTAATTTCGTTAGATCTGGAACTATGCTGATTTTGGTTCCCTTCAGCTTCTTACAGTTTTGCAGTACACTTGATTTTGAAAGTGTTGATATAAATCCTATTTTGATTGGACTTCTTTCGGATTTTCCAAGTTTGTAAAAATTATTAATTTTGTGTGAATTTATATCTGTGCCTAATAGGTTATTCAAATGTCTGCAGAGTTATTCTACAGTTATCTGATTTTCTTCTGTTGGTAATCCAAATATTGTTCCTGAGACAGACAGAGGCATACTCAAATAGAGTAAAAACAGTAATTGAGAATGTGTCGTTTCAGAATCGATTTAAGACAGTTCCAAGTCAAAATGTTGAACTCATCAGGCAAAAAGTTATAGAGTCTGACAGCCAGTGAATTCATTTGTGTTTTATTGAGTCTGTAGCGGGAGGTCTCAAATTGGTCGCACCGCGAGATTCGTATTCATGAAAATCAGCGTTGGCCAAAAATGATTTTTTGTTTTTATGTATCTCTGATACCGTATTAAAAATAAATAATGATAGATAGATCTTTGAAGATTTTTTGACAGTGGTCCCTGTAGCCAGCATCAGCCTTAATTCTAACTGCTTTCTTCTGCATTTTGAAAACCCTAACGGCGTGACAAGAATTCCCCCATAAGATAATGCTATAATTCATGTGAGCATGGAAAAATTAAAAATAACATGTTCGAACTGTGTTAAGACATAGTTGTTTCTTCATATTGCGTAACAAATATATAGTGAACTCGAAATGGGCTGACCAAGTCAGTTTTTCATCTATAACAACCCCAAGAAGTTTGACACTCTTACCATCACCTGCGTTCTTGGTGGAAAGAACAAGATTTTGAGTTTTATCATGGTTAAATTTCAGATTGTTGGCATTGAACCAATTTTGTGCGGATTCGATAGAGCACGTCATACGTAACGATAGACTGTCTGCGTCGGAAGCAGTATTGAGTAGAGTTGTGTCATCAGCATAAGCCACACATTTATTAGGTAACATAGAATGGAACAAATCATTCATGTTAATAATGAATAGAGAAGGGCCCAAAACAGTGGCACCCCAAATGTAATATTTCGAAAATCAGAACAAGAATCATTTATATACACTGCTTGTTTCCTGTTATGTAGGTAAGACTGGAATAGATCGAGCGGTATGCCCCTGACATAATAATGGTTGAGCCTTTCAATAAGAATACTATGAGAGACACAGTCGAAAGCTTTGGACAGATCGCATAAAGTAATACCATGGAAGTCATGCCTATCTCAAAACTCTCGACTATATCGCTAACAATCTTGAAAACATCTTGGGTTGTACTACATTTGCTTCTAAAACCAAACTGACAACTATTGGTAAAAAATGTATTCGTTTCAAAGTATTTCATGAGTATCAGCTTTAATATGATATCAAAGACTTAGGAAAGAATCGAAATGATAGATATTGGCCTATAGTTTGCCACCTGTGAAATGACCCCTTTTTTGAAAATTGGTATTACTTTCGTGACTTTCAAAATATCTTTAAATTCTCCCTCTGCAATGGAAGCACTGAAGAGTGTTGCCAACGGATCTATTATTGAGTCTAGGGTTTTTTAATGAGTTTACTATTCATCCCATATACATCAGTGCATTCAGTTTTTCAAGCTGCGTACAGCTTCGCCTACCTCAGATATTGTAACTAGCTCTATAAAGAAAGATGAACATGGTGTGGGCAATCCTTTCAAGTAATTGACCGGGTCATTTGAATCATTAGATATTTTCCGAATGAGATCAGCAGCAATTGTGGAGAAGTAATCATTAAACTCTTAAGCTGTTATGGTGGGATCGATTACATTTTTCTTTGAATGATTTCTTTCAAAATTTACAAGTCTCCAGCTATCTCGGACTGTGTTATCGGATTCTCCGATGAATTTATCATATGCTGCTTTCTTATATTGTGTTAATTTCAATTGGTAGTGTTTTATCAGAATAGTGTACTTATTGAAATCCCTGGTCAAATTACAAATTGATTTAACCTCAGATAATGTGTCCCTCAGAGTCCTGAGTTCATCATTGAACCATTCAACTGGTGGTTTTTTATGTTATGTTTTTTTTATGTTCGCTGACCAGAGCAAAACAAAGACACGGCAAGCTGATCTTTTTCCGCATATCGTCCGCTGGAAACACCGACCTGTCGTGGCGCATTTCGTCTGAAAAAGTGATTACGACCGGCGAGAAACAGCTCTGGCGCGTCCGCACCTCTCGTGCCGCACGATATTTCACCGTGCCATGAGAACCACTGCAAAATAGCTGAATACACAGACTCTCAATCCACATTGAGTACAGTAAGGGACACTCTAAGTGAAGACAAAGATACCAGCATCAGGCAACTGAACAGAGGAGTCGTTATAATAGAGTCGAAAGCCCAGATTGTCAGAGTCCATGAGGAGTTGAAGACCAATGCTGAACTACAGACAAGACATATGGGGATCAACGAACCTATGCTTGTGCTTACAGGAATAGAAGTAGGACTAACAAGAAAGAATATATTAAAAGCGATCATCACCAAAAACAACATTTTAATTAACACCTATGGAGAGGATAATATAATAAAATCAATCAGTCATTCATAAAAGGTTATGCTGAAATCCATGGAAAGGGAACTGCGTCATGTAGACCTTTCCAAGAAATTTCAAAACCTTGCTAGCTCAAAGACAGATAAGCGTAAACTTGATGGTACTGATGGTGGTAGTACAAATGAGACTGGCCATGTGATATTAGATCTGCAGATTTGGACATGTATCAAAATACTGTAGAGACCAAGACATGTGCTACAGACGCGGAGGAGGCCACCTGTGTCCGAATTGCAATAACTTCGAAGAGACCAAATTAAAGTTCAGAAGGCACGAAGCGGGGAAAACCAACGGCCCTGACTACAATAGAGAACTGCAAATAATAAGAACTGCAAATAAGGACCATAAAAAGAAAGCAACTGAGGCGCACCACGACTAAGAAAAGAAAGGACTGTCAACAAGGCAGACAGAACCAACATACAAAACACAATAAAACTGGTGAAACGAGAGTCCATACACGAATACATAACAAACTGCTCGAGAAACGATTCGTGGGGCACTGCCTATGAAATACTAAGGACAAGAGACGAACGCACCATGGACAGGAAAGGAGGGAAAAAAACATACAGAAATGCTGTACAAGCTACTGGCGAAAAGGCTGGCGCTTTTTATGGAGTCAAGCGGCAAACTTGATAGGATGCAATTCGGATTCAGAAAGACCTTGAGTACTACAGATGCAAAAAACAAAAAACTACCCACACGTGCAACACTCAATGACAAAAGAAGGAATACCAGACAATTTGAACCGCTTTTATACTGACTTTCAACCATAAAAAGAAAGCAACTGAGGCGCACCACGACTAAGAAAAGAAAGGACTGTCAACAAGGCAGACAGAACCAACATACAAAACACAATAAAACTGGTGAAACGAGAGTCCATACACGAATACATAACAAACTGCTCGAGAAACGATTCGTGGGGCACTGCCTATGAAATACTAAGGACAAGAGACGAACGAACCATGGACAGGAAAGGAGGGAAAAAAACATACAGAAATGCTGTACAAGCTACTGGCGAAAAGGCTGGCGCTTTTTATGGAGTCAAGCGGCAAACTTGATAGGATGCAATTCGGATTCAGAAAGACCTTGAGTACTACAGATGCAAAAAACAAAAAACTACCCACACGTGCAACACTCAATGACAAAAGAAGGAATACCAGACAATTTGAACCGCTTTTATACTGACTTTCGGCAAGGTTGGAAAGTCACAAGCGGCCAAGTGACGCACAGAACGCGGTTGTCTAGAGAGCTTCAGCCCAGGCTCCATACTATAAACAAAGGTCATAGATAACAAATTCGAGACTGTGGACACAGGAATAGACAAGGATGAGATCATCGCCGTTCAGGTGTTTGCACCTACAAATAAATAGAGAAAATATATGAGAATGCCTGAAACAGCTGTAGCGTATGGACAGAAAGAAAAAAGTTGACATACAAGGATGAGAAAGAAATAATGTATATTACAGACACCACACTACCAAAAATGAGAATGGACAAATATACCTCACAAAACAAAGACACCATGAGATACCTAGGACTGACGATAGACAGGATTCTGCTCTGGGTGGAATACATCGAATCAGTCAGGACCTAAATACAGAACATAACTAATAGACCATTCGTGATCCCTGGAAGAGAGTGGAGAGATCATCAAGCTGATTTTCATGAGAGCGGCCTAACCTCTGGTGCTGGACGCAGCCTAGATTTGGGAGCGAAGGATCAAGGATATCAGAATCTTGAAGCATCTCAGAACCATAGAGCACCCATTCCTTCTGAGGATTTCAAAGACCTATACTAAGCTGGATATACATTCATTGTGTGAAAAACTAACAACGCTAATATATGATAATGATCAACAACAACGAGAATAAAAGATGGATTTGTCATGCAGGACAAATGTCATGCTAAGTAGGCATAAAGACAATAAATAGCAATTCAATATCATATCTAGAAATATTTAGAGTAACAAATTTTGTAAACGTAACAAGCTGACATTCCGAGTCTTCATCATGCGCACATAACAATGATAGATGGAAAGGTGGGTGGTGTCTGACACCCGCTGATGTGATGAATGAATATACATCTACAATTTCATGTCAACTAAACTCCCATTCGTAGATCCGCTACAGCAAAACATTTCGAAATAGTTTCAAACAATTCTTGGATATACTCGAGCTCCTGTTTCTCCGGACGGATTTATGTTCGCTGACCAGAGCAAAACAACGACCCGGCAAGCTGATCCTTTTCCGCATATCATCCGCTGGAAACACCGACCTGTCGTGGCGCATTTCGTCTGGAAAAGTGATTGCGACCGGCGAGAAGCAGCGCTGGCGCGTCCGCTCCTCTCGTGCCGCACGATATTTCACCGTGCCATGAGAACCGCCGCATCCGCATTACCACCGCCGCTTGTCTGCCGGAGCGCCGATCTCGCGACCGTTCACTCGCAGTCACGTCGGTCGCGGTAGGCGTCGAGTTTTCCGTGTCGGACTTTTGTTTTTCCGCTGGTGTTTGGCGTGTGTGAGCGACAGGACGATAGGAGAATAATTGGGTCCCGATGTGTCCTACAAGTGTGCGCTTCCTGGTGTTTTGGTTCTTTCTCTTATGCGGTAAGTTTGTTTGGAGCAGTGCCGCATGATTGCGGAAGTTCTTCGTTCACATTTCGTCTGAGGATTTGTTATTATGGGAGGATTCATGATGTTTATAGAGATTCAGAACACCAGTTGAAATGGAAGAATGGAAAAGTGAAGAACAGTAAAAAGTCATGAAGATCCATTCATATATTTATTTGAATAAATGGATGGATGTAGCCAACCTATGTGGAAGGAAATCATCACTAAGAATGAAAAATAAAACTTTCTGATTTCATACCACTCCTTCTCGTAAACGAATACGATGAACTGGGAACAGCAAAATTCCCACCCAAGGAAACGGGGGTAAAAATAACGGTCTATTCTGTCCCAAATTTTATTTGTATCAGAAACTGTACGGAGTACGAAGGCGTAGGCGGGCCTCGTACATTACGCGTAATTTCGGACCTCCGACTTTAATATCGTACCCCCGACTTTAATCTCAAACACCAGACTTCAATTTCGTACCTCCGACTTCAATCTCGGGGGTCCGACTTCAATCTTTTACCCCAGGCTTTAATCTTGGACCCCCGACTCTGATCTCAGGGGTCCAACTTTGATCCCGGGGGTCTATTCGTTTACTCTTGGTTAAAATGATAAGGTATCTTGATTTTATTGAAAATATGAACACGATGTTCATAAAATCAGACGTGGAATCATCTGCGACTGAATCACAAATTTCAGTCGCTATTTTCCGTCGTTCAAGATAACCTATAAGTAGGTTTTCAAGGGAAACGTTCTCAATTGAAAATTGAAACAAAAATTACTCCTCTGGAAAAAACTTTCGATAAAAATAAAGCTATTTCTTTGTATAATATCTAACGAAAAACAAGTACTTCCTTAGCTGAAGCCACGCTGGACATTTAACTACATATGATAGATACTGTATTATAATAATAACAGCCGCCCTCTACCCGCACAGTATTATTATTATCACTTGAAAGAATTAATTTTATTAAAAAAAAAACTGTTTGTTATATCTAACAGGAAACAACTACTTCCCTAGCTAAGGCCACGCTAGACATTGAACTACATCTGATAGATATTGTGAAAAGAACCTATCTTGCAAATTTTCACTTACACACTTTTTCTTTCAAGTTATATAAGGTCCCATTCGTCCCGCAGACTTGGGTGGACTGGGACCCCTTTACGCATGGTATGGGACTAATTAACTTGATAATCTGTTAAGTCAATATTGAATTTTAGAAGTGATTCTGCCCTGTCTGTACCATCAACAGTTTGTGGTTTGGGTAATTTGATAAGTATGTCGCGCTTTTCTACAATACTAAGGTCCTCAACCATCGGGTAAAAAAATCTGGAAGACTCCGGCTTTGGCGTAAAAAGGAAACACTAAATTCCAATTCATTTATTTTGTCTTGTAGCCTACCTACGTAATGAATTATTTTCTTTTTTGTGGAAAATGTTACTAATACGAAGTCACTAATTTCTAAAGAAGCCTGATCCAGTTTGATTTCTTCTGATTCGCTTATGTCAAGGTCACTGTCGTTACATATTTCATCACTTAATGATGAGAGTTCACTATCACTTTCATACATTGCTTTCTTCTGAAGAAGAAGTTGCTTCCTGGCATTCCTTTTACAACCTAATTCTGGACGACGGCGAGGTATTTTCTTCAAAACTGCTATTCTCGCTGCCTCTTCTGTTGCCTCTTTTGCTGGGGTGTCTGTCATGATGATAGAGGTTCATCTGTTTGTGTTTGATGAGATGAGTGAGGATTTATGTGAGGGACTTGTGATGTATATTCAGATGAACATGGCTGTTCCTGGGACAAATCTAAATCTCGAGTTGATTCCGTCTCAGAGCGGTCAGATACCGCAGACATTAAATAGTCTTCTTTCACAAAAGGTTCACTATTGTATGGACAAATGCCTGTTTTTCTAAATCCAGATATAATATTGGCTTTATTAGAAAATCCTTTGTGAGCTATACTCACTAGTTCTCCAACACCATATAAAGTAATTGTCTTGCCTGGGTTATTGATCATCCAATTATTGCATGCTGAATTATATTTGGCTTTAAATGGACCATAAATGGAAACATCCAGAGGTTACAGTCTATGGCTGCAATGAGGAGGAAATGTTAGTAAGTGAACACCAACCTCTTTCACCTTTTCTATGACTTCAACTTGAATGTGGCTCTCGTGATTATCAAATATAAGATGTATAGGGTCATCTTTGGAACAACGTGAATATTTGATTATGTGATCGAAAGCAAAAGCAAAATTTGTTTGAGTCGTCCAACCGCTTTTGTGACTCAAACTTAAACTTCCTTCAGGAGCTTGTTTTACGAAAAGATCATTTGGTTTCACTCTTGGGAATATGAATACTGGAGGAATATCATTTCCTGCAAATTCACGATGAACAGAACAGTCACGAGTTGTCCACGTTCTGCCGATGTCACTTGAGCAACTTGTTTTTGCCAACGTTCTGCAATTATTTTAGTTGGTTTATGTACTGTGGTTACAACAGTTTCGTCACAATTATATATGCGATCAGGAGACAGCTCGTATTTTCCATAGATTTTCTTCAAATTATTTAAGAAAGTATCAACATTATGCTTATTGAAACTCGTGGCTCTAGAAAGGCTAGTCGCCGCTTCTGGTGCCCTCAGAGAAAGTTCTTTATGCCTATCTCTGAAACAATAGAACCATCTTTGCCTGCCACTCCTTTTTCTTTCCACGAATCTGGATATTTCAAATGGAGAGCTTCGTCATATTGGAAAGCGAGAGTCCTAACTTGGATAGTACTCAAACCGTAATGCATTTTACTAGCCTTCATCAAATACTTGCTCAACAAATCCTCATGTTCTGGTGAAAATACGAGGCTGCAGGTGAGATTTTGTCGGAACACTATTTTATATACATTTTCAGAATTCTTATATTTTTTTACATGTCTTGACAATGCTGATTTAGAGATAGACATAACGTTGGCAAATGCTTTTCAGTTACCATCTTCACGGTTCGAAGAATGTAGTCGTTAGGTACATTTCTACAGGGACACTTTCTTTTTCACTTCCTGGGCATGATGCAAATTATACATGTGTAAAATATCTAGCTCAGTTCGATAACTTGAGGACCAAAACGGTACAATAAGTTGATGATATTCTCTTTGATTGTTTTAAAATAACCTCACTACTCAAAGTTTTGAGATGAAAATTATCAATTTGGGTGTATTTCCCATTAGCACAGACAGTGATTGGTAACCTACTAAATAAGTATGAAATATTCCATTTGATGCTTTCTAGTTATAATCATATCCATATTGCAACTTTTTTATTCTTAATAATTACTGAAGGGAGGTCTGGGACACGTCCCAAACCACCCTAAACACCATGCAGATCCTTTCTCTGTGTATTAAAGTATCTTATTATCGAATCATAAAATAAATATATGTGCCAGTTTAGCCATAACACAGGATAATGTCGTTAATGTATCTAACTTTATATCAAACTGCTATCGGTTGGTTTGTCTACCAACGTTTATGCAATAATTGTACAATGTTGAGTATGTGACTACTTACTTTGAGCACGTGGAAACACAAACAGCGATCAGGAAAACAAAACAATGTATTGCTTTCGAATCGCATCAAGCGTCAACTAACGGAAGTTGAGAATGGATCATAATTTCAAGGCCACAATGTGAATTTCGCGGTGAATTCAAATTACAAATTGGTGTGTCCCAGATCACCCGCCGTCCCATTCCTCCCAAATAACCCCTACACCAGATTTCGTTTAATGTTCAGCGTGGCTTTTGTCGGGGAAGTAGTTGTTTTCTGTTAGACATTACAAAAAAAAACAAGTTAATTTTTATCGTATGTTCCTTATATTTCCAGAGGAGTTATTTTGTTTAAATTTTCAGTTTAGAATGTTTATCTTTTCAATAATGTATCTATCATTACATGGGACAAATACTGTTGAATTTTGTGAATCTAATTAATATATCTATATGTACATCAGACTTGGGGGGCGCTTTATTATTTCACAGTTCACTTCTATAGCGTTTCAATACATGGGATAATCATTCTTTACTTCATATCTAAACCATTTCACTGCATGTAAAATCATAATTGAAGGGCCCTGAAGATGAAATGATTAAAATTCGAAATGTCGCGTCGGTCAGAAAATATTAGTCCCAACAAACTATCTCAACAATCAATGTTAGTTTTCTCTTCCAGACTGAGATCCAGAGCCAGATATATACAGGGTGATTTAGAATGTGACCAACAAACTCCGTTTGTTGATTCTTTATGTAGGTAAACATGATTCGTCGGTCCCATGCCATAACCGCGAATGTGCAATTTGTCATTTCGAATATTCCTGCTTCTTTCTTTAAAAACCTTGTTAAGTTTTCACATTCGCAAATTCACTCTCGTTCACAGTAGACAACCTAATAGCACATTTATGAGTTTGGCATTGAAAATGTTCGTAGAAAATTAGTATTTTACATATTGAAATCAGAACCCTGAAGCTTGCACATTCGCGGTTTCGGCGTGGGAACGACGAATGATATTTGTTGTTGTTTGTTCAAATTTTTTTTTTTTCGTCAACCAGCTGCACTCTTACGAGCAACCCTCATAGGTCTCCGGAAAACGTGTGTGAGCTAGGAGAGACCAGGCCCTTAACTTATAACGTGTGATGCCCTTTTGGTTGGCAAGCGAACGTTCGACCATCACTACCACCATGAACATATGTTTTAATATGCTTTTCGACTGAGATCCGGACTTTAATCTCGGGGGTCCAAGATTAAAGTTGGGGGTCCGACATTGAAGTCGTGGGTCCGAGACTACAGTCGGGGGTCCGAAATTAAAGTCGGACTCCCGAGATTGAAGTTGGGGGTCCGAGATTGAAGTCGGGGGTCCGAGATTAAAGTCGAGGGTCTGAATTTAAAGTCACAGGTCTGAGATTACAGCCAGACCCCCGAGATCGAAGTCGGGAGGTCCGACTTTAAAGTCAGGATTCCGATCTACACCTTCGTATAGATGAATTCGGTCCCGTGCAAATTATCTTAGGGGGGAGAAATGGAATGAAACCATAATATCGGAATATTTGATGAAATAATGCAAACGTACCTATGAACACTTCCCTACATAGGACACTTGAGGCTCAGAATGGTTGTTTTTCATGATATGAATGCATGGTAATGACACATTTTAAGTATCAAGTGTTGAACGTCACTACAGATGGAATTTTCTCCAAGTTTTCCCTTCTCTTTGTCTTTTCTTTGACTTCTGGCCATAATAGTGCTCTCCCAAATGGAGTTCCAAGGCTTGAATTTGAATCTTCATTTAAAATTGGAGTTCGGTTATTACAAAATTGCACTGGGATATCAGGAAAATCTCAATCAAATCATTTGTAATATTCTTTGGGGAGGTAATTTCTTTGGTAAGTTCTGAAGTACTTGTCGGTGCGGTTAACTTGTTTTTATCCGATTCTAAAGTACTAGACAAATTCTGACGACTTGTTGAAGCAACAGGAATATTTTCAGTGACCTCTATACTTTCTATTGTGACTCTAGGGAGGATGTTGTTTTTAAAATCATGTTTTTGTTTGCTTTGAGCCAAACATTAAAAAGTTCCAACCACTTATCTTCTCCATTCCATGTACCATCTTTGATACAAATACAATACAAATTTATTATTCATGACTGAAACTCTTGTACAGAACATAAATATACTTCATATAGAAAAGCTTATCGGACTAGTCAAAATCAGAAAATGGTGTATAATAGACAATACATAAAATAGATAAAAAAATATAAATAGAAAATAATAACATTATAATACAATTATGTTAAGTCACATTTTTAAAAACTCATCTGTGGAATAAAATGCGTTGTTCAGAAGATATTCGTTTAACATATTTCTAAAATTCTTTTTACTTTCTACATTTCCGACAAGATTTACAAATTTGTTATAGGAATTTTATTTGTTGATAATTATAAGAGTCTTGTCCAACCGTTAGTCTGGAATATGTTTGATGAAGCTGATACACTCCATTAACAGCTTAAGAATATCAGGATGAATTAGAGTTTCTAAATATCCAAAATGTGTGAGCTTTTTTCGTTGCGCAGGCATAGTTTGAGGTGTGACTTCTGATTTGGTGGCTTCATGCATTTGGAATAATCTACAGCATCAGGTGATCAAGAAAACAGCCCACATCTTCTAATTCCATTAACAATGTGTTACTTCGTAACCCCATTTATGACTTTACGAAACATTAACGGAATGCTTGTTTTATTTAGATTTTCAATATTGCTGTCCAATCTCCACTCATGAACAGTTTTTTTTTCCAATTCTCCTTTATTGGTTTAAAAATCGAAACGTCACATGGTTGTTTTATGTGCGTTGAGTTAGGGAATAGCACTACCAAAATAATTTTATGTTGTTCACAGAAATTGCTGAGGTGCAAAGTCAGGTGTGACTTGTGTCCGTCAATAAACAAGAGAACAGGAAAAGTTATTTTATTTTTAACCAGCTAAGGATGGAAAACGTTAGCTACATATTCGTAAAATGACTCTCCTGTCATCCAGCCTTTTTCACTTTTTCCAACAGCCCAGTCATCTGGAACATTGAACACTAGCGGGTCCCTGTAATCGAGAGTACGAAAACAAAAGAAAGGGCGGTAGCAAAACACCGCTTGCACTAACTGTGATAGCTACTGTTACAGATTCTTTTCAGACCCCTTTGCAATTTCATATATATTTTTTTCACCTCTAGGACTGATTACTTAGTTTGATTTCGGACATATTTGGAACGCCGACTCATCGCGTCTGAAAATCTGTTTTGGACCATTTAAAGTATCTTCTAGATTTTCATTTTTGAAAAAAGTACCAACTTCTTCAAATCATTTTCTAATTTGGTGTTTGTTAGGGGCAAAATTTAGGAAAGGAGAGCAGTGAATGTGCAATGATGTGTCACGCCTCTAACACACCCAGCAGCTCAGTAGGCGTGGATTCGACAATAAAAATTGATTTCGATAAGATTGAAATATGGGGTTAATTTTCCGGAGCGCCACGGATTTATCGCTAGTGAAAAATCCGAAACCACCCTGATGGAATGGGACAACCCACTGCACTAATATTACTAAAATATTAAACAATAGATACCTGTAAATGGTATAATAATAATATATAAATATGTAGAGGTTTTGTCTTCCCTTACTCTTAGATAACTTGGACCAGAAAAAAAGAAATAGTCATGCCCCTTCCTAATAAAATATATTGATCGTTACACACCCTGTATGTGCACAGTTCAGCTGACCATACAAAAGAAAATGAAATTAATGTAAATATTAACCACCAAGATGAATTCAAGTGAATGCTGTGATTGAGAGTATGGTATTGTTTGAATATATATCAATATGAAACCTCCGGTGAGGGCTATGCCTGTGACGTCACGATGATAGCTTACAGTTATGGATACTTACGCCTTAGGGGCAGTCTTATTTTAAACTTATCTGATACTACGTAGATATTCTCAAGCATTCCAGTTCACCAATTATTGTGGTTGTAGTTCATCGGTGCCTTGGTGAATACAGGTGCACAGTGGGTACTACACAATCGATCAAAGTACATGTACAGCTGGGACGAATAGCGAAGGAATGCTGAACAACAGATATACAGCGGGACAACCACAGTCGAGCAGGAACAATCACATTAGTGGAACAGTGGAAAGACAATCGTATAGCAATGAAACAGTGGAACAATCACATTAGTGGAACTCCAATAATCGGTACCAGAGTAGTAGCAATAAACCGTAGTGGAGCACTACCAGCTGCGAAGCAGTAACAGTAGCAAAGTGGTAGTCGCAGAGGAGCAGTAGCAGAGTGGTAACAAGCACTATCCACAGCGGAGCAAAGTAGTAGCAGAGTGGTAATCGCAGCAGAGAACCCTAGAATATACAATACCAGTCTGACTTCTGATTACACTTGTATGGGGCCATAAGTAGAGCCCAAATGCAAATACTAACCTCTATTAAGTGGGAGGGTTCTGATAACAGCTTTGATGGTCTGTTTGCTGTCTGATAGCGAGTTTCTCGTTCCAGTGGTTTCACACAATGATGAAGTGACTTCTAACCTCAAAAATCCGCAAAGCAAACGGAGATTTCTCAAAAATATAAAGCGTCAAAAATCGCAAACAATATGAGAAACTCTCCTGATATGAATTTTCCAAAGATCCATCAACGATGATCAAACTTTAATTGGAAATCTTCAAAGTAGGTCAGTCCCTCATCAAGATCAAATAAGGAAGAAGATAGTATCTCTCAGACGTCAAAGTCAAAACTGTCAATATCTGACAAGGCGCTTTCTTGTTCGTTAGTGTTCGGTGGGAGCAGTGCAGGAATTACCTCGAGCTACTAGGAGCTATGAAAAGAACACCTTAAGATTCAGTGTTGCCAACTGAACCAAGATGAAAACGCCAGCCTCTCAATCTCAGAACCAAACACAAACAAACCAACAAAAGGTCAAGTATTCGAATGTGAAGTAGGTAACCTCAATGACACAAGATAGAGATAGAGTAGGAATGTTACGGTTTTGTGTTCTAAGTACAAAACAATAGACTAACCATAAGTATGTTTACAAAACAACGCTGTCATACCGCAAAATAGAACAACTGATAACTGTCATTAGCTTAAGGCCGGTTCATGTCTGCTCGAACTAGTACGGCAAAGGTAAGTACTAACATTCGGAACAAGCTATACATGACAACGATCAAGTTGTCATTTTGAGGAATCTGAAGAAGAAGAAGAATACAGTGGCGTACAGAGTGGAAAGTGTATATCAATGACAGAGAATTTCTGATGTTATTGTATTAAAACAAAAAGGGTTTTCTAGTGCAAAATAAACCCGTAACAAATCCCCCCTCTACTCGGAAAGGCATTAAAGTTCCCAGAACTTTAATGACGATTAGCCATAAAGCTAACAATAACATTATTTAACCAACAATAAGAAATTCAAGGAAGTGTAAATTAGACTGGTAGATAACAAACACCATTATAAGAATGTAAAGAAGATGAAGCATCAGTGGAACAATACCACTATATCGACTTCGCATATAATAATAGTAATAATCACCAACAACGCATATGAAAATGAGCATGTCATACAAGACAAAAGATTGATATTTCAATGTAATTAAGATAGAAAAGGTGACTTAATTCAATAAATGCCTGTTAGGAAGGAGTCGAAGGTTAGTTGATATGTCCACCTGGTACTATCAACTGTGAGAAAAACACAAAAACATATGATATCTACACAATTAAACACCCGAAATCATAATAATTAAATAAAATATCTACAAAGCAATCAGTGATTGAGTAAATTGATGTCAAATGGTCAAATGTTCATATTATCAATCTGGGTTCTACAATACTTAATAACATAAGCCGGTGTTGGTCATTCCAACAAAAATAAAAATCCAGCATATCCAAATACCCAGTGAAATATAAATTAAAATATGTCTTTTCAGAAAGGTGATCATTTAATCAAACAAATCCTTCAAAGGAGGACATCAGTACGAGTGCCACAAAAACAGCTCAAATATGCAACAATGCAAAGCTCGTTACCAAAATACACGTGTACTGAACTAAGCTGCAAGAAAACAAATCCCGAAATCACAAATACTAACCCGGACAATAAAGTATCCTCTTGACAGCAGATTAAATTGATACCCATCATCAGAAAAGGACATATTTTTGGCTCAAAGTGTCGGTGTGGCATGACACTGTCAAACAGAGGTTTTTCTGTCGTGAAAAAAAAATCACTAGTTGGGAACTAGCCTAGTTCAAGTAGCTTTAAGCCGAAGCTAGGGATAGCCAACTTCTATCCAGAACCACCGAGACAGCGCTCGCATTCAACATCAACAACGCAAATAATAAAAAATTTAATCAATCACCGATAACGCAAATCTTTAGTTTGTGGACAATCACTATTGTCATTTTATCACAGACCAGAACAAAAAAAAAATTAAAAATTCTACCAAAGTGCATCTGAAATGATACAAAATTAAATTCATAACGAATTTACTGGAACATAACATCCAATGATGTTAGTATTATGGACAATAATTTTTGAATGGCCTCAAAATTATAGGAAAACATACCAAACAAAAATTATAAATGCAGCAGTGTTGCTGTCGTGAGATTTTATAATCGCAATCATTTTCCCTAGATATTATGGGTACAAAATCTCACTAGTTGGGAACTAAGTCCAAGTTCTAGTTGCTTTTGGCATACGCCAGGGACAGTCAACTTCGGCCCCAAAATTACCGAATTTACTTTTAATCTGGGTGGTCGAATAAGGATGGGTCACCCTCATCCGGAGGATGAGCCTTCAAGTCTTTTCCATGCCAGATAGACTTCTTAGCCTTGTCATCTTTTAATTCATAAGTCCAAGGTGATACTATTTTGGTAATGATGAAAGGACCAAGGTATTTTGCAGCTAGTTTGGCAGTGAAGTTTTTAACTGCATTTGAAATTGCATAATTTCGCCTCCACACCTTCTGTCCAACTGAAAATTTTACAGGACGTCGCCGAAGGTCATAATGTTGTTTACTCCTAGTATGTGCTTTCAGTATTTGAGCTTGCACATCTTTATAAATTCTAGAAAATGCATTTTTCTTGTTCTCTGCAGAACAAATAGGGTAAGGTGAGTCGCTAGGAACATATATTTCATTCTTTCCATCAAGAGAGACCTCACGTCCAAAATTCACAAAATTAGGAGTTAGAGCAGTTGTTTCATGTTTAGACGACCGAATTGCATAAGCAATTTTTGGGAGATAAGTATCCCACAATTTTTGATTTTCTGAAACATACGCCGTGAGCATGGTCTTAATGACTCGGTTCACTCTCTCAGTAGGATTGGACTGTGGACTGTGGGTATATGCAATATCAAAATTGTAAGTCTTTGCAAGATTTTTAAAGAGATTACTCCTTAACTGCACACCATTATCTACGATAATTTTTTTTGGTGCACCAAACATAAGAACAACTTGTTCCTCCATAATCTTAACTATGCTACTTGCAGTAGCAGATCTCAATGGAAAGAGCAAGACAAATTTACTGAAAGCGTCACAGACCGCTAAAATATATGCAAAACCCTTTGAACTTCTAGGCAGAGGTCCCATAAGGTCTGCACTGAGAAGAAGAAATGGTTTATTTACAGTGGGAGTTTTACTCAACATGTATCCAGATGGAGCTTTTTGCTCTGATTTAATAGAATAGCAAATTTGACAACGTCGAATGTATTTCGTCACATCAGATTTCAATTTTGGCCAATAATACTTATTGGAAATACGAGCAACCGTTTTATATATACCTGTGTGACCTGATACTGGATCATCGTGATACCTTTGGAGGATTCCAAAACGTCTCTCCTTGGGAACAACTAACCTCCATTGTTCAGATGGACTTGATAATTCAGGGTATTGTGAACGAACAAACTTGAAAATTTGACCTTCATCATTTATGCGGAAGCAAGGGTAGCGTGCAGGATTCTGTTTTATTTCAGCTGACAACTTTTGATACCATCGGTCAGCAGTTTCAGCATAATCAAAATTCTCAAAATCCTGAATAACCAACCTATCGACATCAACAGATTCCACGGAAACAGAAACAGATCTAGAAAGAAAATCAGGAACAACATTATCTGCTCCTTTCCTATGAATAATCTTATAGTCGAATGGTTGTAAACGTAGACTCCATCTACCTAATCTACCCTGAGGATCTTTCAAGTTGTGAAGCCACTGCAACGAATGGCAGTCTGTGATAATCACAAAATGATATCCTTCCAGATAATGCCGGAGTTTTTCTACCGCCCATATGACAGCTAGACATTCTCGCTCCGTGGCACTATATTTTCTCTCCTGCGCAGTCAGTGATCGAGACAAATACGCAATTACCTTTTAACCATCGTCAAAGTGCTGACTCAACACCGCTCCGACCCCAAATGCAGAAGAATCTGTTTGAACATAGAATGTTCTACTAAAATCAGGGCACGTAAGAATCGGTGCGCTTACCAAACACTCCTTTAGGTAACGAAATGAGGATTCACACTCATCCGTCCAGCAAAATTTAACATTTTTCTTGGTAAGGTTACACAATGGTGATACAATTGAGGAAAACTGAGGTACAAACCTCCTATACCATAATGCTGTGCCAATGAACTGTCTCACCTGCTTGGCTGTATTGGGGAACGGATATTTAAAATAGCTTCCACTTTTGAAGCATCCAGACGCAAACCAAAACGATCCACAATATAGCCTAAATATTTCAACTCAGGTTGGCAGAAATGACATTTATTAAAACTAACTGTTAACTTTGCAGAATATAACCTATCAAACACTTCACTTAAAGTTTTCAAATGAGTTTCAAAATCCTGAGAAATAATGATTATGTCATCTAAATATACAAGGACTGATGGGGAAAAATCTGGGCCTAGTACTTTCTCAATTAAACGTTCCCAGGTAGCTGGAGCATTGGTCAACCCGAATGGCATAACCTTAAAACGAAACAGTCCCCCAGGGACTGTAAAAGTTGTATAGTCTCTCGAAGCTTCCTCAATAGGGACTTGCCAGTACGCACTTTTGATGTCCAATGAACTCATATATTTCGCATCACGAAGTTTATCTAAAATTAAAGAAATATATGGCAAAGGATAAGCATCTTTAATTGTGAAAGTCCCACGTTGGGCGCCATTTTGTTAGGGGCGAAATTTAGAAAAGGAGAGCAGTGAATGTGCAATGATGTGTTACGCCTCTAACATACCCAGCAGCTCAGTAGACGTGGATTCGACAATAAAAATTTATTTCGATAAGATTGAAATATGGGGTTAATTTTCCGGAGCGCCACGGATTTATCGCTAGTGAAAAATCCGAAACCACCCTGATGGAATGGGACAACCCACTGCACTAATATTACCATACAAAGAAAATGAAATTAATGTAAATATTAACCACCAAGATGAATTCAAGTGAATGCTGTGATTGAGAGTATGGTATTGTTTGAATATATATCAATATGAAACCTCCAGTGAGGGCTATGCCTGTGACGTCACGATGATAGCTTACAGTTATGGATACTTACGCCTTAGGGGCAGTCTTATTTTAAACTTATCTGATACTACGTAGATATTCTCAAGCATTCCAGTTCACCAATTATTGTGGTTTGTAGTTCATCGGTGCCTTGGTGAATACAGGTGCACAGTGGGTACTACACAATCGATCAAAGTACATGTACAGCTGGGACGAATAGCGAAGGAATGCTGAACAACAGATATACAGCGGGACAACCACAGTCGAGCAGGAACAATCACATTAGTGGAACAGTGGAAAGACAATCGTATAGCAACGAAACAGTGGAACAATCACATTAGTGGAACTCCAATAATCGGTAGCAGAGTAGTAGCAATAAACCGTAGTCAAGCACTACCAGCTGCGAAGCAGTAACAGTAGCAAAGTGGTAGTCGCAGAGGAGCAGTAGCAGAGTGGTAACAAGCACTATCCACAGCGGAGCAAAGTAGTAGCAGAGTGGTAGCCGCAGCAGAGAACCCTAGAATATACATTATACAATACCAGTCTGACTTCTGATTACACTTGTATGGGGCCATAAGTAGAGCCCAAATGCAAATACTAACCTCTATTAAGTGGGAGGGTTCTGATAACAGCTTTGATGGTCTGTTTGCTGTCTGATAGCGAGTTTCTCGTTCCAGTGGTTTCACACAATGATGAAGTGACTTCTAACCTCAAAAATCCGCAAAGCGAACGGAGATTTCTCAAAAATATAAAGCGTCAAAAATCGCAAACAATATGAGAAACTCTCCTGATATGAATTTTCCAAAGATCCATCAACGATGATCAAACTTTAATTGGAAATCTTCAAAGTAGGTCAGTCACTCATCAAGATCAAATAAGGAAGAAGAGAGTATCTCTCAGACGTCAAAGTCAAAACTGTCAATATCTGACAAGGCGCTTTCTTGTTCGTTAGTGTTCGGTGGGAGCAGTGCAGGAATTACCTCGAGCTACTAGGAGCTATGAAAAGAACACCTTAAGATTCAGTGTTGCCAACTGAACCAAGACGAAAACGCCAGCCTCTCAATCTCAGAACCAAACACAAACAAACAAACAAAAGGTCAAGTATTCGAATGTGAATTAGGTAACCTCAATGACACAAGATAGAGATAGAGTGGGAATGTTACGGTTTTGTGTTCTAAGTACAAAACAATAGACTAACCATAAGTATGTTTACAAAACAACGCTGTCATACCGCAAAATAGAACAACTGATAACTGTCATTAGCTTAAGGCCGGTTCATGTCCGCTCGAACTAGTACGGCAAAGGTAAGTACTAACATTCGGAACAAGCTATACATGACAACGATCAAGTTGTCATTTTGAGGAATCTGAAGAAGAAGAAGAATACAGTGGCGTACAGAGTGGAAAGTGTATATCAATGACAGAGAATTTCTGATGTTATTGTATTAAAACAAAAAGTGTTTTCTAGTGCAAAATAAACCCGTAACATGTTCTGTTACTGAAGCTCTTGTGGTGGTCAGAGTTTCAGGAGTTCTGACAGCAACAGTGGAATTTCTCTTAAAAAATTATTTTAACCATTTCCTACCAGGTTTATCATTTACGAATGGATTCTTACGTTGGGTGTTTTTCATTATTGTTTGAACTGTTGATGATAGATCATCTTTATGAGGGAAAAATCTTGGTACTTCATACATTTTCACCGCAGTAGAATACGGCATTCCATTTCTACAAGCTGCAATAGCAGCCTCCATGCTTTCTTGTGAATACTGGAAGAAAGGTTTCTTTGCTTTTTCCATTTTAGTATCCTGGAACAAAAATTGCCGCTATAGCTAACCAATCATTGCCACTTTAGAGAAGCAGTGGCAATTACTGGATTTTTTCAAAATATCTTCCTCATATTTAAAACATAAACATTTGGAATTCTAGAATTTATTATCTTCTTATTGATTTATTTTGAAATTCACCAGTAATTGCCACTCGTGACCACTACTGAAACATTAAAAAAGAACAAATCCAGTAATTGCCACCCCCTCTTTACACAAAAAAAACACTAAAATTAACAAAATGCTTATAAAATATGCATACTTGCTTACCTCTGCTTCTTTGCAGTACCAAAAAACTATAAGATGCCATAATTTTTGTCAATTATATAAAAAATACTGCTCAGCGTTTCTTAACACATCTGACAAGAAAACATAACCTATCGAAAACTGCCGTTACACTGAAAGATTAAACTATTCCCGCCTATAGTGGCATTATTTCTGGACATATATGGTTAGAAGAAAGATTACTGTACACATAAATTACAGGTTTGGTGCAGATTTTACTTAAATATCCTTATTTCAGGTATTATAAATAGAAAGTGGGAATTACTGGTGTAGCGTCAATTACTGGTGCATTTACTCTATCATGTATTTATATTGCCATTAACTGGGTTGGCATGTACTGACCGATGAATGGGTATGAAAATTTGTTATTTAGTCCGCTACCTGCTGGTGCCGAATCTACCATCACCCAGAAACTGATCTGATGAACAACTGTCCTTAATTGGCTCAAGTACTCTTGAAACTATCCGAGGCCTATCATAACTCATAAATGACTAACGGTTATTACTGACTTTTATCTGAACCTTGTTCATTTGCGAGAATGTAAGTGGGCTGCCTTACAAAAACGGTGAATAGGCCAAATCCAGTTGATCATTCAGAATGTTTCATCCGCAATATTTGTGTTTATGAATTTCTAAGGATTCTGAATGATTCAGTTTCCAACCCTTGCTTGCATATTTAAAAATTTCCTTATTCAGAAAACCGAGCTACAAAGACATTAGAATCCCAAGTGATTCTTTCCATACCGATAGTAAATAATCAGCAGCATATAATTTGATGTTCCATAGAGCGTTTTCCTTACCATTGTCAGCTAATAATCCAGATTGAGATATTAAAACAATCACACAGATTGAACAAAATAATGGTTTCAACACAGCCATAATTCAGAAGTTAGTCAGAAAACTATGTCTTACATTTTCGTACGAATTGAAATATCCCCCAGTCAAAAAATCAGAAACTAAGATATTTGTAACCTTAACGTACTTCTGGAGAAGAACAGAGACTATTGCGATATTCTTCAGAAAAATTAATATAGAAGTAGCATTTAGGCCGCATTTCAGGATGTCTATGATTCTTAATGCCAAAGATAGGATAGACAAAATGAAAAAATCTGGTGTTTATAAGCTTAAGTGTCCAGTGTATAACGGTGTGTATGTTGAAGAATATGGGGGTGATTTCTCAAAAGAATACGCTGAACAAATGAAAGATGCTATATACAGGCTAGTAAAACTGATTCGTCGTTTTCAAACCATTCTTTGGAATGCAACCACATGTTTCCGAATATGAACGATACAAAAGTTTTGCACTATGCAAGCAAAGATTGGAAACTGAATCATTTAGAATCCTTAGAAATCCATAACCACAAATGTTGCTTATGTAACCTACTGGATTTGGTCTATCCACTGGTTTTTGAGGAAGCTCACTCAGATTGTCGCAAATGAGCAAGGTTTTAGGTAAAAATCATTGATAAACTTCACTCACCAATGACATGCTCCTACTAGATTCAATAGTATTTCAAGCCATTTAAGGACAGTTGTTTATCAACTCAGTTTATAGTATTCGTTTGACAATAAGGACGGAACTGTAGTAACATTGGTTACTAACAGAAGCGGTATAAAAACAAGGATTGTTTTATTTCTCATTTTTCCCGATGATTTCCTACCACTATTAACGGCTACATCCATCAATTTATTCATATAATTATTTATTTATTTATTCAAGTTCCCTGTGGACATTTGACGAAATAGTCAGTCGAGTACATGTAGGTAGAATACAAAATATACTTAAAAATTTAATACAGTCCAAAATATGTGAAAGACAAAACAAAAAAGGGCAGGAACATAAAAAGATACCAATATAATTTATTTCATAAATTTTGGGGGAAATCCTCTTCTGCCGAATAATAACATTTTCTTTGTAACAGCGATTTCATGTGTTTTTTTTTCAATAAGTTCAGTGTCTAGTTCTATATATCCTACTGAAAGATATGTGAAAATCATCTTGGCGCCTGGTGGAAAGTCAATAACGAGAAGTTATGTGTATCACATTCATCTTTGTTGTGAAACACATGAAGATATTGCTCCAAAATGAGAAGTGAGGGTACCGTAAGTATTTTTGGGTCTATGCAGATGACATGACATGGTGTTCTTTCGGACACGCCTACCAGGGAACAAATAACGCGATAATAAGGAATGAAAGCAACTAATGAACTGCGGGTAGAACCCAAAAGCATAATACTTTAACGGAGTCGACTCTTAATTTGAGAGAAATGAAAATTCAATATTTGTTTTCTGTTCAGAATATTTTACAGGTATAAAAAATAGCTTCCAATACCGAGCCCTGTGGCACACCGATGTCTGGGCGGTAGGAAACCGTGCTGTTTACAACCTACTGTTGTCTCATTGACATATAATTTGTTCTCCATCGATGTGGATTTCCTCTCTCATCGTATCTGTATGATTTTCCAAGCAGAATTTCGTGATGGACATAGTCTAATGCCCTACTGAGATCTCAAAATATCCCAACAGGGCACTCGCCGGCCTTAATATTCTCCACAAATTTTCCGTGACATCAATACACCACCGTCATTGTTGATCTGACACCAATAAAGTCGTGCTGGTTTTTTGAAAGCATGTCGTGTTAATCACAGTAGGACATGAATCTATCCAGTAGAGCACACTAAAAAAATTTGAAAGAATTTGAAGGTACTGTGATAGGCAGGTAATTGACTAGAAGATGGGAGATGCCTTTTTCAGGATTGGGGATTAGTTCACAAAGTGAGCACATCGTTTTGCCAAACTATGTATGATTTTTTTCGATATAAACATGAGGACTTCTTCGAATCCCGATAAGTATTAAAAGGTAATCACTTTGAGCTGAAATGGACTTATACCAGAGATTCGATTATATTTAAGTTGTTCAAGTTTAATCACAGTCGGCTCTCCTAGAATAAATAATAATACCATTTTTCGGTAGTTCAAATATTTCAACCCACAGTATACTGTTACCGACAATAACCATCAAAGTTTATGATATTTCAAACATTGCTTCATGAAACTGTAGATAAAAAAATGTGTTTCTTTCAAACATTTTGTTTTGGATACATTATATCAAAGTGTACTACTCGAAAACAGTATGATGAATATCCAGGTTACGCCTGGTGAAAAACATTTTCACGGCAGGATTAGCGAATAGCTATTAATATGTTTCAAACAAACGAATGTGTGGCATTGGAAACATGCGTAAATATTTTTTCTGTTTTGTTTCCAATTACAGTTTTCACATCTTTCTGGCAAGTTATTTTTTATTGGAGCTTGTTCATTATCAGTTTCACTTCCACATATTTTCATCAGTCTCAATTTGAGATTTCGTGGAAGATATATCATAGCAGAACGTTCTTGCAAATTAAGACGTATCAATCCACTTCCGTATTCTCTTGAAAATTGCTTTCTCAATTATTTTTGCTTTGGATTGGGAGTTTAGTTATTCCCGTCAACGGGTTTCACCCCTACGCGCAACCTTCAGAAGTCTTCCAGAGACCTGTGTGATCTAGGGATGACGCAGCCCCTACCTTTCAACGTGTGATGCCATGCAAGAGACCGTCGACTATGCTGTGAATTGAACCCATTCCCCTGGCTTGTGAAGCGAACACTCTACCACCATAACCACCATGACCCAGTTACGTTCAGAATTTTATTAAAATCTAACTAAGCTTCGTTTTTTCTGATAGTACCAATAACAGTCATCTCAATGGATTTTGTTTTCAGTTCTTCAACAATTCGTCAAATTACAATTACAAGTTGGGTTTGAAAGCAGCTTTCATGGCTCCTCCTTTTCATCATAATAATTATGATTGTGTTATTTCGGCTCTGTATTGATTTTTTTCAAGTGATGAATAAAAGACATGTTATTATTATTATCATTATCATGTAAGAATACTATCAGTTAGCTTTAGTACTATATCACGGGGACAAGTTGAGAGATTGAACGGCCCTGTCGATTGCAGTCCAACATAAACCCCATAATTTGATTTAAAAAAATTAAAGGGCTCTACCTCAAAAAACTGCACTGAAATTTGATAATACTAGCTTTTTCCTACCACTCTCAACATAATGATCACTCGTATGAATATTTGACTGAGTGTCCTCACAGAATTATTTTTGTGGTATATTCCAGTTTTTTCATAGTAAATCAAACTGATTTAATAGGAATTATATTATGTTTCAGACTAAGCATTTATAACTATGGTGTTTTGCACTGTTCTTATTCTTCTAGTTGCATTTTTGTTTTTCTCATTTTGAATGATCCAGATGCAAAAACATTTTGTTATACTACCGCTCACCAAAGTAGCCTTTGACGCTTTCAGATCTCAACGCAAACTTGACGTTTTCCGAGGAATGTCATTTTGTGACAGCTTTTACGCTCTAGAGCGAGAATATTGAAAATACGCTCGATGTCCTTAGCTTTTGTTGAAAACAAACCCATTCTTGCATGATGGAAAGTGAACACAAGAAATTCATAGCAATCTAAGGTACTGCGGTGGTGTAATGGTAGAAACTCTTCGTACGAAACTGATTTAGCGTTTTCGGCGTGAGTTCGAACTCTGGACTCGCTAATTTTTTTAAACAATTTTTTACGCAAGTTTTTTTTCATTTTGTTAGAAATGTAAATTAATGGATATTTGGATTGCTTATACATTTGGGAATACTATTGAATGTAAATTTTCTCATAGGTAATATTGTGTGCCTATGTTGAATGAAGTGTCTATCATTTTTATGTCTGATAAGCTGCGTTTGTAGAAAAAATCATGTGTGTATTTTGAGCACAAAGTGTCATTGTCGCTCTCCAAAGATTACCGCGCTTCGCATCGCGTCGCGCGGTAACTCTCTTTGTCGAGCGGCAATCAATCACTTTTCGCTCTAAATACACAAATAGCTATTGTTACATGTTCTCGGATATTTCTCTGTATTTATTTCATCATAACCTCAGTTATCAAATTTTTTCCATTTATTCATTATTTCCCTGGTAAAGTTTGAAAACAGCTCGCAATTTCATCATTATTTTATTTTATATATTTTTCGATAGAATGCCACTTTATATTGAGTCATACATCCGTGCAACAGATTATGCAAACATTTTTACTCCGTACTTTTTGGTTTTGAGGAAATCTAGGAAGCATATTGCCGGTAAGAATGAAAATGCAGGACATTGGTATTGGTATTGGTAGGTATGGATGGTGACTGATGCGCTGCGACCTAGTTAGATCTATTGTGCCCCATCTTCTTCTGCTATCTCGAGGTGTTCTCGTTTACAGCAGCCCCTCAAGCTTCAATTCCTTCAGGAATTTTAGGATTTTGAAGGGGTCCATTTGTGGTATTTCTTCCACAGTCAGCTGGTGTGATCCCAGTATATTTAATCTTTTGTGGTGTACGGCATAACACTCCATCAATATGTGGTGAGGTGTTTCTGGATGTTCCCCACAGAATCTGCAGGTGTTGTCCTCCTCCAAGCCTAGCTTCCTTAGGTGTTCTTTGAGTCTGCAATGCCCCGTTAGAAATCCTGTGATTGTCTTTAGACTAATTTTGCTGAGGTTAATCAGTGTTTTCGATCTTGCTCGGTTGAAGTTGCCGAGGAGATCTTTGGCCTGCCTTAGCCCTGGAAGTCTTTGCCAGTATGTTGCTCTCATTTCTTCTTCAGTTTTATTGAGTTCTTCTTGGAAGTGAGATTTTCCAAGTCCGCAGAATGGTTCTGGCCCGATCAGTGGCGTTGATGCCCCTTTTCGTGCCAGCGTGTCTGCTTGTTCATTGCCCTCTACTCCAACGTGCCCAGGCACCCAGAGGAGGATCACCTTGTTGTTCCTGCCTAGATCATTAATGCAGGACATGCTTATGCTAGAAGTATCAGCATTTTCCACATAGTAGATACTTCAAAACTAAGAAGGAACTAAATTCCAAATTGGATACTTGTATTTTTTCCAGAAGCTACTTCACCAAGTAGCACTTTCGAGAAAATGACTGAAGTATTTTTTTTGTATTTATTTAGTAGTAGTATTTATTAATCACCAAATTACATACAGAAGAGTAGATAATGTAAATGTAAATTGTAAATAATGTAGAATTGCAAATAATGTAAAATTGTGAAATGTAAAAAGTAAAAACATATATTTGTAAACATGTAAAGAGATATTGTAATGTTGAAATATAAAATACATATACGTGTTTGAAATATTTGAGATGCTAGAATATTGGTAAGAATGTTAAACTGTATGTCAGGAATTAATTCGGCAGAAGTTATTCAAAGTATTATTATATTTTCGTTTTTGAGCCATTTGATCAGTAAACTTTTGAATATTCTGAATACTGTGCTACTTCATACAACGCTATAAGACTGATTGGTGTCTGAAATCAAATAAATAACTTAATTAAATTCCTTCATGTTCCTGATGGTGGTTCCATTGTTGGAATGGTCCCCGACCATTCCTCCTCAATGCCAAAGGTTGGCCCTTAATTGCGCCACCGATGTTTTGATATATAACTTTTGAATTTTACGTTTTTACACTTCAAAGTCTCCATGCCATTTCAACCCCTGTATTACACCAACTGAAGATGAGCATTACTATGCTCGAAAACATGTTTTTGACTTTCTTGTAACGCAGACACTTCGACAAGTTGCTTGCCAAAGCTGCGTTCCCCCTTACCCTTGTGGAGACGACTTCGAGTTTTACTTAACTTTATTACATTGCAACTCCACTTTGAGTATGGACTACTTCCTTCATATCAAAATAATCTTTGAATTCACTTAAGAATACCAATAATTCGTCAAAATGTTTTGCTATGTTACTTATGTTGAAGTGAATTAATGAAAATTTATTATTGTAGAAAACTTATATATAAACACGAATTTTACAACCCGTCGTTATTGGTGTTGAATCCTGTTCGGCTTCTAGTAGCCTTTTCATTACCGGTCGGATGAATTTGTTTTTTGTTCTTCAGGGTTTCTGGAGCTTTTGTGGATGGTTTACTTCTGTTACGGGTTTTGTATATTGCTGGTTGATTTACAGGGAGTTGGTGTGGGAGGAGCACTGTTCGGCTTTGAGTGAGCTACGTCTTCCTCAGTTTCGTTTTTTTCCAGTTCTTCTGGAGAGTATGATTCCTCATCAACAATAAGTTTATTCCTCTTTATAAAGCAGTCTTTGTTAGTTGTGTCTAAGCGAGCGAGAGTGAGGTGTTTTCTCAGTATTTGCCCTTCCTGTCTTTGTTTGAGTGTGAGATCGTCCGCAATTTTGATGTGTCCCCTTAAGTTTGAAGCAGATTTTCAAAATAAGACTTTTTCGAAAATCGTTCGACAGTTCAATTTTCACTGGACAATTTTGTCCTCTTCCTATAGTGTACAGGTCGCTAGTTTCACTTTGATTTATCTCGATGTCAAGCAGTTGTTTTATTTCACTAATAATTAATTCAGGCGCTATCTCCCCACTTGACTTATTCAGCCCAAATACTATAAGATTCTTCTTTTTCTCTCTATTTCAAGATATTCCACTTTTTACTATTTACTACTATTCGAAGTACCGACTTCGTACAACAGATACTTCGATTCTAGAAGAAATTGTGGTGTTTGCTGGACATTAGCGAAGTTGGTCTATTGGCAGCTCCACTGGGCATCCTACGAGTTTTGTTCGACAATGGATGGAATATGCAGAAAAAAATTGTACAGTGCAAGACGACACTTCAATGATGGTATTCTTTATCATCAAATATTCTGGCAACTGTAAAATGAAGTAAAACTTGTGTCAATCATAATTTAATTCCGTTTTTTTGGGTTCAGAGGGATAACGTATGGCTTACCCAGCCAATATATTTCTAACAGAAGCAATGAAACTAGAGGCTGTGCGTTTACATACATTGTAGCATGTGAATTTCTGCTGCTTTATTTTGTTAATCTTCAGAAAGTTTTAGAGCAAGGTAGACTTCACCCTGTGGTGACCTACTTTCAATGAGCCTTAACACAGTGTGTACATAAAGTAAGGAATAAATTCATTATTTCTGAATGTAAAGATATTTCGGAAAAATCCTCGGACAGGTCGATTTTCTTTTTTGATGGGCAAATTTTTTAACCCCACTTAAAATATATAGGGTTATCCGCAAATGAGTAAAAATGACTTTGGTGTTATTTTTAAATTGGACACCCAGTATATTTTCCATATTTGGTTAGGGATCGTCATTACGAATCCAGTGATACCAAGTTTGATGGGATTATGTCAAACGGCTGCGGATATATGGCCAGAAAACTTCTCCATATACCCAATGAGTGCGACAGAGACTTTTAACCTTCTGAATCGTGTGGAGTCTCTCCATATGTGTCATATCTCCGCAGCCGTTTGACATAATCCCATCAAACTTGGTATCACTGGATTCGTAATGACGATCCCTAACCAAATATGGAAAAATATACTGGGTGTCCAATTTAAAAATATCACCAAAGTCATTTCTACTCAATTGCGGATAACCCTATATATTTTGGGTGGGGTTCAAAAATTGGCCCATCGGAAAAGAAAATCGACCTGTCCGAGGATTTTTCCGAAATATCTTTACATTCAGAAATAATGAATGTATTCCTTACTTTATGTACACACTGGTTATTCATAGTTGGTCGTCTAGCGTCATTCATAAAAACCTTATCATCATTCCCAAGGTAATTTCCATTAAAAAAACACATTTTTTAATGATAAATTCACATTTTACAAGTTGTCACTACAAGGAGAATAATTAAGTTCTGGATGCACCATCATATCAAATCATCATATCAAATCATATTTTCGACTCGTTCTCATTGAAACTGCGTAGTTTGTGGTCCTGTTTGGTTTTCCAAGTAGTGCTTGTATTCATACTTACTATAAAAGTGTGATATATGTTACGCTTTGCTAGTGTAGATATAAAAATGATTAAAGGTAAATAAGAATTTCTTCGAAAGAAAATATATCATGCTCACTGTTTGAACTGAACAGTTATATATTATTATTTATTATTTGGACTTATTATCTGGTTCATCCTGTAATATGAATTACCCCTTATATATTAACAACTGATATATTTGGATTTGTTGTAAACGACTGTCTATCAGATTTTGATATATGAAAATTACAATTTGTCAAGTAAGAGCATTGGGTTTTTCTTGAATACAATTAATATAAAATTGGAGAACGAAAGCGGATAATCATCCCAACAAAGTGGTCCATTCGATCTGGATAATCGCAGAAATAAAGCAGTTAGTCGAAGCATTACGAAGAAGTTTTGTGGATTAGAGACGGAGTTAGCATATAAAAGTGGTGAGGCGTACAATCTATCCTTTTTTTCCTACTATCCCTAGGTCAGTTTCGATTTGTGTACAGTACACGTTACGTATTCAGTCATGAGTGAATTAGAATTGAAAAGTTTGAAGTGAAAAAGGGGAACTGTCAAAAGTAAACTCACAAATTTCATGACATTTTTAGAAGCTTTCACTCAAAAACAGAAAGATAAATTAATTGACGATGATTCAATTATGGAATTAGAAACTAGATTAGACAAGGTTAATGATTTGTTTGGGGAATTTGATGAGATTCAAAAGGAGATAGAATTGATAGTGAGTGATGAGAATTTCGAAACACAATTGATTGATGATAGATTAAATTTTGAAGATCTATTTTACAAAGGTACAGCCAAAGCAAAAATGATTCTTACTGGTATTAGGAAACTTACTTGTAATGTAGACTATGTGAGTGTTCATAGTGGTGGTATTAATACAGGAAAACCTGAATATTTTATGGCTCCCTCAGCTAGACCACGTTTGCCGTCAATTCCGATACCCTCTTTTGGTGGTGATTTCGAATATTGGTTGGAATTTAGGGATACTTTCGAGTCACTTGTGCATAATAATGAGTCAATAACTGATATTGAAAAATTCCATTTTTTGAAAGGTGCTTTACAGGGAGAAGCCCAAAAGGTTGTTGAAGTGGTGAAAGTTTCTGCCGGAAATTATGAGGTTGTTTGGAAACTATTCTGTGAGAGATATGACGATAAACCAATATTAGTCAATTATCATTTGAATTCGCTGATAAAATTTCCTTCAATAAATAAAGAATCGGCATCAGATTTACATAAAATGTTAGATACAATTATTAAAACGGTTTTTGCTTTGGAAAAATTGGGAATCAAAACTCTTTCTTGGGATCCGATAATTATTCATTTGATGACAGATAAATTGGATCAAACTACATTTCGTGTATGGGAAGAACGTAGACCGAAAGGTAAATTAGCTGATTTAGAACAGTTCCAAGAATTTTTGAAGGAAAGGGTAGATATGTTGAAAAATATTGAAAGTAACAAAAATAAAGATGAAAACAAAGTAGAGATCAAATTTCAAAGCAAGAGTAGATTCAATAAAACATTTTTGGCTACTTCATCATTTCCAGATTGTGGCTATTGCAAGAAAAAACATTACATCAATAATTGTACTGATTTTCTGAAGTTAACAGTTCATTCTCGATTTGAACAGGCAAAACGTTTGGGTCTTTGTCTCAATTGTTTGAAAAAAGGTAATCATATAAGTAAAGAGTGTGGGTCTGGTGGTTGTAGGAAGTGTGGAGCAAAACACAACACACTTCTACATTATGAAAAGCATTCTCTTGAAGTCCACTCAAGAGAGGAGTTGGGTGCATCTGGTAGTACTTTTCCTCAGGTAAGCCAAGACAATCAAACGTCAACAACTAATGATGAACCAACTGTATTGTCAAGTCAGGTGAGCTCATTTTTCACTGGTAATTTTGCTGGAAATGAGGTATTGTTGTCAACCGCAATTGTGCAGATTATGGATTCCAATGGTTTTCCACATATCTGTAGGGCATTATTGGATAATGGATCTCAGTCTAATTTGATAACCACTGATTTCTTTGAAAGATTGAAATTACCAAAACAAGAAGTGGGTGTTTCAATAATTGGTATTACTCAAGCGGTTACAAATATTCGTTATAGATGCAATATTATGTTCAAAGCTCATTGTAATGATTTCAAGAGGCAAGTCTCTTGTTTGATTGTTCCAAAAATAAGTGAATCTATTCCAAGTCAACCACTTCATATTTCACTTTTGAACATACCAGCACATTTAAAGTTGGCTGATCCAGGTTTCGCTTAACCAGGAAAAATTAACCTTCTCATTGGTGCTGAAGTTTTCTATAGTTTATTGTCAGTAGGTCAAGTCGTTCTTGGAAAAGGTCAACCTACACTGCAAAAAAACGTCTTGGTTGGGTAGTGTCAGGTACTATTGGTTTGCATAATCATCAGTCATTGGTGAGATGTAATTTAGGATTGGTTGATATACATTCCCAATTGGAAAAATTTTGGGAAATTGATGATCCTCCTATGTTGAAATCAATCATTTCAAAAGAGGATCAAGAATGCGAGAAAATCTTTTCAGAAACAACTCGAATAGCTGATGATGGAAAATTCATAGTTCAGATACCATTTGAAAAGTCTTCACTTGAGTTGGGAGAATCAAAACAATATGCTATCAATCGGTTTTTGGCATTAGAAAAAAGATTGGAGAAATATATCAAACTAAAACAAATGTACATTGATTTCATGGAGGAATATCAAAGGATGGGACATATGTCAGTAAATGAAACTTCATCAGGTGAATCATCATATTTCTTACCACACCATGGAGTACTTGATGAAAGTCGTGTAACCACAAAATTGAGAGTGGTTTTCAATGGTTCATCTAAAACGAATTCAGGATTATCTCTGAATGATATACAATTTACAGGACCTAAGTTACAGGATGACTTATTTATCATTTTGTTACGATTCAGAAAGCATGCAGTGGTTTTTTGCTCAGATGTTGAGAAAATGTATCGTATGATTTGGGTCGATCCAAAACATAGGTCTCTACAGAAGATAATTTGGAGATCTAATCCATGTGATAAACTTCGAGAATATACCTTAAACACAGTGACTTATGGCACGCGATCTGCTCCATTTCTCGCAATAAGGTGTTTAAAACAGTTAGGTTTGGATCATGCAGAAAGTTACCCTAAGGCTTCTGAAGTTATACTGAGAGACTTCTATGTTGATGATATGCTTTCCGGTGCTGGGTCAACAGAGAAGGCACTTGTTTTGTGTCGAGATGTTTCATCTATTTTGAAAACAGGTGGTATGGTTTTGAGAAAATGGGTGTCAAATGATTCAGTGGTTCTTCCGCATTATTCTGATGCTAATTTTGATAATGAGCTCGTTCAATTAGGGGACAAGGATCAACATAAAACATTAGGTCTTCATTGGTCTTTTCGTCAAGATTCATTGATGTTTTCTATTGATTTTCCACTTGACAAAAGTAAACACACCAAACGTTCGATTTTATCAGACGTTTCAAAAATATTTGATCCCCTAGGTTTGGTAAGCCCTTGTGTAATGAAAGCCAAGATTCTTATGCAAAGATTATGGTGTGAAAAACTAGATTGGGACGAATCACTACCTCTGGATCTAGACACACAGTGGAGAAAATTGAGGTTTCAATTTTCAGCACTAAATGACTTGAGAATTCCAAGGCATGTCATATGCTCCAATCATACTCACATGGATATTCATGGTTTTGCGGATGCTTCTCAACAAGCATATGGAGCGTGTGTATATTTGAGAAGTATTGGGGTAGAAGGTGATGTGACAGTCTCTTTTATGTGTTCTGAAGTGAAAGTTGCTCCTCTTAAGACTATCACAATTCCCAAATTGGAATTGTGTGGAGCACTCCTTCTCGTTAAATTGGTAACGAAAGTTAAGGAAGCTATGACACTCGGTCATGGTGAAACTTACTTGTGGTCCGATTCAACAGTGGTACTAGGTTGGATAGGACTTTCTCCTCATTGTTTGCAAACTTTCGTAAGTCATAAAGTAGCTCAAATTCAAACTCTATCAGTTCAAGAAGAATGGCATCATATCAGGTCGGAATATAATCCAGCTGATATTTTATCTAGAGGAATGTTTCCAACAGATATAATTTCATGTAGTAAGTGGTGGAAAGGGCCCGATTGGCTCTCTCTCAATTCATCTGAATGGCCTAGTTTGGCAATATCAGTGAATAATAATGATTTACCAGAGTTGAAGAAAATCATTCAATCATGTCAAGTGCAATATGTAAATATATTTCCATTTCGAGATTTCAGTTGTTTGACCCGTTTGAAAAGAGTAATTGCTCGTTGTTTGAGGTAGACAAAGAAAATCAAACATGAAATCAGTTTAAAAAGTTATTTAACTGTAGAAGAATTGGATCAAGCAATGACCATCCTCATAAAGATGGCTCAAGGGGAATCATTTGGAAGTGAAATTTCAGATCTTCAAAATAAGCGAAACTTATCAAATAAAAATTTACAAAGGTTGAGTCCATTTCTTGATGGAACGGGCCTTCTCAGAGAGGTGGGCAGATTACAACTATCTATGTTTTCACATCCGAAAAAACATCCTATCTTATTATCAGGAAAACATCCTATAACATCGCTCCTTTTTGAAATGAAACATAAAAGATTGCTGCATGCAGGACCTCTTTTATTATTAAGTTCAATTCGTGAAAATTACTGGGTTACAGGTGGGCGAAATTTGGCCAAAAAAGTCACTCATAAGTGTATCATATGCTTTGGAGCGAATCCGAAACCACTTCAACAAAGTATGGGTGTACTTCCAAAACCACGAGTGACACCAAGTTTTCCGTTTCACACAACTGGCATTGAGGTGCTAAACTGATAAAATGTTATGTTTGTTTATTTATATGTTTTACAACAAAAGCAATTCGTTTGGAGGCAGTATCAGACCTGACTACTGAATCATTCATTGCTTCTTTTCGTCGATTCGCATCTCGAAGAGGCAAACCAAAAGGAGTTTTTTCTGATAATGGATCAAATTTTGTAGGGGCCAATACAGAATTGAAACAAATGGGTGAATTTCTTAAAAACCAGTCAGAATCTTTGACAAATAAATTTGAAAATGAAGGAATTTCTTGGAAATTCATCCCAGCAAATTCTCCTAACTTTGGTGGGTTGTGGGAAGCAGGTGTGCGTTCATGCGAGCACTATTCGAAAAGAATTTTGGGTAAGAGTTCACTCACGTATGAAGGGTTTTCAACGTTGCTGACACAAATTGAAGCTGTTCTAAACTCCCGACCCCTTTGTCCCTTATCCTCAAGTCCTGATGATATGGACGTTCTCACACCTTCCCATTTCCTGATTGGACGACGTTCAACTTCATTGCCTGATCCAGATGTTCGAGATATTCCAGTCAACAGACTTTCTAAGTTTCAACATATTCAGATGCTTCTTCAATATTTTTGGTCGCGTTGGTCATCCGAGTATATATCTGAGCTGCAGCAGAGGGGCAAGTGGACCAAAGAAAATGCTAATATTCAAATTGGACAATTAGTTCTGATCAAGGATGATAACTTAGCACCGATGCATTGGCGTTTGGGAAGAGTCAGCAGTATACATCCTGGTCCTGACAATAAAGTTCGTGTGGCGACTATAAAAACTCAAAATGGTGAATTGAAACGATCCGTAAGAAAACTCTGTCCATTTCCTGGACTCGAACCAGCCGTTTTATAGTGCATTAACTATAAGTGAATAAATTAGTGAGGGTTCGTCGAAAAAGTTTCTTGTTATATTTCCCATATACTATATTGTTGATTTTTTGAAAGTAATCTTGTTTGAACTGAACAGTTATATATTATTATTTATTATTTGGACTTATTATCTGGTTCATCCTGTAATATGAATTACCCCTTATATATTAACAACTGATATATTTGGATTTGTTGTAAACGACTGTCTATCAGATTTTGATATATGAAAATTACAATTTGTCAAGTAAGAGCATTGGGTTTTTCTTGAATACAATTAATATAAAATTGGAGAACGAAAGCGGATAATCATCCCAACACTCACTTTGGCATCCAATGTTGTCTTCGAACGAATTTTTGTGAGTGTTTCAAATGTATGTCTGAGTTCAGGTTATTGAGAAGGTTCAAAAGGAGTGTCTTCGAATCATTGTCTCTGTTTCAATTTTTAGGGTTCAAAGTGATTATAAACTTAATGTTTTGATTGCTTTCATGTTAACGTTTATTTTTATTCATCAGCTGTCCTATGATATTTCAACTGTCAGCTGTCAACTGTTTTATATTTAAAAATATCAGTGTAGCCAACTCAGCTTTTGAAGTGACTGATCAGAGACAACCAAAAACATAACTATTTCTATGCTGGTCAGATTGGTCGGTTTAGCATGGAACATGCAAATATCGAAATATCTTAATGTTGGTTACATAACTTCCTGGATGGAGAAAATCTTCAAGGTGGATTTCGTTTCCGACTGAGAGAAATCAGATAGTACAATTGGTGAAAGCTACAGATGTCTAGCCATACAGGGGTTCCTGGTTTTGTTCGGCTGACGAATCCTGAATTTGTGAAGCGATCCTTTGTGGATATTCCATTCTACTCATCTCACTATCAACTGCAAAGTCCAGGCTTTTGATAGATGCCTATCTTAGACAATTTGACGTTTGAAAACTTTGTACCACGCCGACATTTTTTCTACAAGATCAAACCCTTCACAGAAGGTGAGTTTTCCACCTTTTCTTTTCATCGTTTTCATGCTAGCGACTGTATAGAACAGTCATTAACTGAAAAATAATTATAGGGTTGTTGTTGAACCCGGAGGAATTTAACCCAGGGAATTGTCAGGATTCCTTGCCTTGTCAGGTATCTCATAAGCTTTGGTTAAGCCCCACGACTTACTGTTGCTCTAGTATTGCTGATTTGCTGGAGTGTAGAATGCCTGGTTTCGCCTGATAAAATGCCGATTGCTGTCAGATAAGACGAAGCCTTCTTCATTGATAGTATTTGTAGACTCCCTTCCATCAAGACTCCAGTCCTGGTTGGCCTAGGATCTAGTCCATAATCTTCACGTTGGTACCAGAGGAACGGGTTTCTTCAATCTTTTATATCGGATGATATCCTACTATTTCATTTTAATTATTAATTCTTATTCAATATTGATATTCTCCTGTTGAAGTATATTTCTTTCAACGATTATCTGTAAACCACCACATAGTACTATGCACTGGGAAAATTGATTTCCTAATAAAATCTTACATGTTGTGAATTCAATCTCATATGCAACATATATTGAATATTGAATATTATTAGAATCACAGTCTAATATTTGATAAACTATTACTCTGTCCAGTGATGATTTATTCATATTAAATTTTTGTGTGTTCATTTATGTTTTATTTATTTATTGATTAACACTCTTCAACTTGAAAACATCGTATGGTAAAGTCTCTTATAGTTTTGGGTGTAACATCTAATTGTCGTTATTCGGTTGCTCAACTTCCCAAGTACGTACTAGACATATTAAAAGTTGCTGTTACTGTTCAATAATAAAATTCTGTTAAAAAGGATAAACGAACCCATAGTGCCCACCGACGAAGAACTGCCGTCTGCATTGCTCCTTTTTATTTAACTTCAAAGAAAAGAGGGTTGCAATTGGAAGTGTTTTTGAGAAGCTTGTGTATGTTTGAATAAAAATCAAATGAAATAGAAAAAAAGCACAATATTAAAAATCTAAAAGGAAGTAGCTGTGCGCACGTTGATGTTGATCGAAAAAAGCAAAGTATTTCATGCAAAAAGTTTTATTGCATGCGTAACAAAGCGCTTTCCTAAGCCATCGTCAGTTATGGCACTCTTTGAGTTACTTTATTCTCATTTCCATACCGAAGATCACAAAATTCTAGTTGCAACCCTTTTAATTCAATTTTCTTATTCTATGTTCTTTTCAAACTCGTTATTCTTTATTTTGCTTTTCATGGTAATATTTATTTTTAATACTTGTTTACTATTTAAGTTTTGTTTCATATTCTTGTTATAACTATTGGGTAATTTTTCGGGGGATTTGTCTTCTGCAGATTGGATAGCAGCTGTCATTTTATCATCCAGATAGTTGAAGAGCTGACTATATGATTTACTGAAAGGTCAGGAATCCGTCTGCTGGGCATGAAATAGCAATAAGTCACCTAGATGTATTTTTAGAATGTCTTCAGGTCAAGGTCACAGAGGGGGGGGGGGGGGCGTTTGAACACCAGTCAGTTTGTAACCGTCTGCTAGATTCATATTCCGGTAGATATGGTGCTGTACATACCTTCTGCCAAGTTTAACCTAAGAACGATGTCAATATACAGAGTTATCCTGAAAAAACCGCGATATCGGTTTTGTCACCATATCTACTGAAATGTGAAACCTACGAAAGCGTAGAAGGGCCACAACAAATTTTATTTTCATTTCAAAATAAATTCCGACTTGCAACTCGGAATTCCGACATGCAACTCGGAATTCCGACTTGCATCTCGGAATTCTGACTTGCATCTCGGAATTCCGACTTGCAACACGGAATTCCGACTTGCAACTCGGAATTCCGACTTGCATCTCGGAATTCCGACTTGCAACTCGGAATTCCGACTTGCATCTCGGAATTCAGAATTGCAACTCGGAATTCCGACTTGCAACTCGGAATTCTGATTCACAACTCGTATTCATTTATATTATATCGATTCATATACCGGGAGTACCTGAGCTTTGAGACCAGCAGATATTTCAGTTATTTACTAAGGAAACAAATTTGAAATTTTATGTGTCGTAGGGGACCACATGCCTTTCCAAATAGTGTAGCGAAATCCACCCCATAGGAAATTATTTCCGAGGAATCACCCCTTACTTTAGTTTTTTTAATTGTACCCCCATGTTTGTTGTTGTTTAACTCACAATCTTTTTTATTTCTTATTCAACGATAAATCATAATAATAAAATGTATTAATTTGGCTGAATTAATTGTTCCACATTGTGGAGACAAGAAAAAGAGGATAGTAAAGAAAAATAGACAACAAAATGTAAACTTTTTGTGTGTTTCTTTATTCTTACAGTATCCGGATCACAAATTGTTATCAGTCGTGATACTGTTGTTAAATATCGAAATGCCTTTCACCTTCACTACAAACGAATACGTTGATATGATTTTAGCTTTTGGCAAATGCCACAAGAATAAAGGTGCGCAATGGGGACGTATAAGCAGCTCTTTCCTGGTCGTCGACAACAAGGTCGCAATACTTTTTCTCATGTAGAAAAATGCGAACGGGATCACTGAGGACTCAGGAAAATTTTATAATTGTTTTGGCCTACGCCGAAGTACATCCTCATATTTCGGTTCGTGCACTGGCGGTGGATATTGGGATCAGTAAGAATTTGCAAAAAGTACAGGTATAATCTTTTCAAAATCCATATACACCAAGGACTCAGATCTACATATTTCGAAAGACGAATAGCAGTCGTTGCACACATTCAAATTTTATTCCAAGACAATCCCAACTTTCTCAATCAAATCTTGCCATTATAATGGCACTGTTAAACGACATGGTCACAAGACAACTCTCACTGGATAAGAGGAATCAATTTTCTCATTGGTCCCCATCGGCCATATAGATCTGCATTTTTTCGGAAAATTGTATTCCTGTACTGTTAGAAGATACTCCAATCGAAGAGATACAACAAATGTGGCAACAAGATGATAGATGCTCCTGCACATGACCATAATATAGTTACTACTTTCCTCAATAATATCTTTCAAGACCGTTGGATTGGAAATAGTGGGCCTATTCGATGGGCTTCATGTTCTCCAGATCTCACGCCACTGGACTTTTTTCTACAGGGATATTTAAACGAGTGGTACTTGAAACTCCAACAATAAATGTTAAATATTTGATACAGAAAATATCAGAGGCTTGTGATACCGTTACTTCTGAAATTATTAGAGCTTCCTGTACTCCCGCACTGATTCGGCGACTTGAAGCATTTATGACGAGTGCTGGCCAACATTATGAACAATTTCTGTAGTGTAATGTATTATTCAAAACGCAGATGAGTTTATGAATTAATGTTTCATTTGTGTCTTTTCATTTCCCATAATTCTGTATGTCATTCCAGCTACTATGATATTATATCATTGAATGAGAAGTGAAATGGACTGTATTGAACAAAAACAGGCATAAGGTTGCAAATCGAAGAACAAAAGAGATTATGATCTCGTAAAACAAAAGTTTTTTAAATTTTTATTTTCTGTAAATAACTGAAATATTAGCTGGTTTGAAAGCTCTGGGACACTCGGTATATTATATTATTTGAATTATTATAATTGAAAACGTCGTGGGACAAAGGATATTGAAGTACCTGTATTTCTTGGAGAAATCGTTTCAGACTACAAGTATGACAATTCGTTGAAATTGTTTTATCAGGAAAAACATAAAAATGCCAAAATATACAGGTTGTCGCATTAATAATTTTGAATCTGATGTCACGAGACCGAAAACAAAAAGCTCGTTGGGTAACATAATATCAAAAAAAAACTGCACCAATTGCTTTAATTCCGAACCCCAAAATTACAATTCTCCACTACTTTCGAGTTCCGTAATATTCCCTCTCCTAATCTTTGTGGGACACCCTGTATATTATATTATTATTATTGTCAACATATTCGAAATAATTGATTCAATTCAAAAGAGAAAGTTGTATATAAATCAAAATTCCGAGATGCAAGTCGAAATTCCGAGATGCAAGTCGGTATTCCGAGATGCAAGTCGGAATTCCGAGTTGCAAGTCAGAATTCCGAGATGTAAGTCGCAATTCTGAATTGCAAGTCGGAATTCCGAAAGGCAAGTCGGAATTCCGAGATGCAAGTCGGAATTCCGAGATGCAAGTCGGAATTCCGACTTGCAAGTCGGAATTTATTTCGAAATGAAAATAAAATTAGTTGTGGCCCTTCTACGCTTCCGTAGAAACCAGCAAACGGTCACACACTAACTGGTTTTCAAACGCACCCCCTCCTCCTTGACCTGGAGACATTCTAAAAATGCATCCAGGCGACTTGGGGCAACACCAAGAATCCTATTTCATGCCCTGCAGATGGTTTTCTCACATGTCAGTAAATCATGTAGGCTGCTCTTTAACTGAAAGGTATTTTGTATTTCCTAGCATTATAACAAATGAGCCACATTGGCAGCAGTGGAGGGCATGATAAGGGCCCACTTATGTTCAAACCTAACCTAACCATTATAACAAATGAAAATTGCGCGTGACTTCAATTTGGGAATCTTCTTCATCTGAACACATTTTTCAAAACCGCGAATACACTACCAATTCAATACTAACTTTAAGCAATTTAACTGACAAGCAAGAAAAATATCAAATGGGCTATCTTGACAATGCTGTGTTACAGCAACGATGGGTCAGAAAATCTAATAAACTTGTCATTACCTGGTCCGAAGCAAACGGAGTAGGATAGATGCTATACATGTTGAAGCATATACTTCGGAACGGAAGTAAATAATATAAGCAGTGTAGTACAGTTATATTCATAGAAAATGAGTACACTAAAATTGTTATAGTGTAAATCGGGTTTGATTGAATTTGACTTAAAAATAATGTATGGTTGACATTGACAAGCCTGTCAGTGCCAAAACGTTTCAAAATGCCTCGTCATTTAACTGAAATTGAAAAAGCTCAAATAATAGCCAGAATCGTAGATGGGTGGTCAATACGTGCATTAGCAGATTTTACCGGAAGAAGCAAAAACACTATTTTAAGAATTAAGCAACGTTGGATTCAAGAGGGGTCTTTGAAAAGAAAAGTTTGTACTGGTCCGGCACGCATTTCCGTCCCTGAACAAGATAATGCATTTCTGGGATATCTAAGGGCAAATCCTTTTGAAACTGCAAGAAATGCTGTCATTGACACAAAATTTCCTGGGTCTCAACCTACCGCTAGCCGAAGAGTCAAAGAATCTGACTTAAAAAACCGCGTAGTTGCGAAAAAAATTATGCTCACAGAAGAACGGAAACAGTCTCGTTTACTTTTCGCCCTAAATTATAACTACCGCTACCATCAGTTTTGGAACACGGTAGTGTTCACTGATGAAAAGGTTTTTCAGTCAACATATAATGGACAAATTCGTGTCTACAGGCCAGACAATACAAGATTCGAAGAACGCTACACTAGCGATCTTGCTTTCAGACCTGGGCGATTTTCAGTAAACGTATGGGGTTGGATAAGTGCTTATGGACTTGGTGTCTGCTGGCGATTGGAGGGAAGGTTTAACGCCGAACATTATATGTCTGTTCTGGAAGATATAATGCTCCCATCTGTTGGACAAATATATCCAAGTAACTCATTCGTCTTTCAGCAGGATAACTGCCCGGTCCATACCGCAAATGCTGTAAGGGAATGGTTTCATCATAATAATATTGAAGTCTTGCCATGGCCCGCTTACAGTCCCGATATTAATCCCATAGAGAATGTTTGGGGTCTAATTGTAAAACAAACATATAAAAGAAATTTTAGACCAAACAATTCTAATGAATTATGGGAAGTTGTCCACGAGTGCTGGGAAGAGCTGGATGCAAATGTTATAGGGAATTTGATTAACTCAATTCCAGGCAGATTGGTTAAAATAGTCGAAAAAAATGGTCATATGACCAAATATTGAATTTTTATAATTTAATTATAAATTATATATTACATTATAATTAAACATTATTTATACATAGTTTTCTGTTTTTATTATTGTTATTGGTTACGTTGTGTTCAAAAATTTGCGTTGTAGAAATATTCTATTACATCAAAATCATTAATCACATTTTATATGTTTTTGTTTTGTCTATCGCCGTCGATAAGAAAAGCCCGATTTACGCAAATATGGCAAAATCTAGTCATAAGACTTGTACCCATTTTCAGTGAATACAACTGTACATAGTTCAAGTTGAGCAAATGCTACCGGAACCAGCTAGATGCTTCGAGATAGATCCTCAAATTTGTAGAATTAGCATTTACTTCGTATTCATTCATACTACTCAATATCATATAAAGCTACATATTCGTGTGGTTGTATTGTAATTATTTTGACAATTAGTTACAAAACTACTGAATGGAGTTCGTATAGTGGAGATTGAAAAAAAAAAAATTAAATGTACAAAAAATATAGACAAACGAATAATGTCCATTTATACAATCAGTACTGTAATTTTCGATCTTTAATAAAGATTAAAGTTGAGCAAGCGTTCTCCGATTATCTGAATCGAATCGAGAATACAATTAAACAAGATTCGAAGGCATTTTGGTCGGTTATACTACAAAAGCGAAACCAGGAGAAATGTCACAGAATGGAAATGTTTATAAAAATGCGCAGTCTATTATGCAAGCATTTGCTGCTTTCTTCAGCAGTGTCTATAGTAACCAAGATATCAATTTCCCAAGATTGAAATATCAAGGGAGATCAAACAAACCAAATGACTTACCGCAATTTATTGAAACTGACATTATCCACATTTCTAACAAGTTAAAACCAAAGCTGTCTTGTGGGCCAGATGGTATCCCGTCATTTATTATTAAAGACTGTATAAACGTATTGGTTGGACCATTATTGAAAATCTTTAATCTTTGAAAGTCTGTTGTTATCCAACGTGTTGAAAACAAGCAAAATCTGCCCAATATTCAAAAATGGAGCAAAAATTGACATAAAGAATTATAGCCCTGTATCTCTTATTTGTGGTTTTTCGAAATTATTTGAAATGTTGATGCATGAACATATTTATGGAAAAGTTGAAATGCTCCTTTCGCCTAAGCAGCATGGCTTTATGAGGGGTCGGTCAACAACAACTAACCTGGCGTGTTTCACCCAATATAGTTCAAAAGCACTGGATGAGAGGCGGCAGGTGGATGTTCGACAAAATTAGCCACCCAATAATCTTAGAGAAAATGAGATTAGTTGACTTCAGTGACACTTTGGTAAAATTCTTTGAGTCGTACTCAAATGGAAGAAAACAATTTGTAAAATATAACGGATTGAAGTCGTTGGAATATGAAGCTATTTCAGGTGTTCCACAGGGGTCTAATTTGGGACCACTTATGTTTTTAATATTCATTAATGACATAACAAGTGTGCTAGACGTTGAATACCAACTATATGCTGATGATGTGAAGCTCTACTACACTATAAATGCTCCACGAGATTCTCAGACACTTCAAAATAATTTGAATAACTTACAGGATTGGTGTAATAAGAATCTTCTACTTTTGAATGTATCTAAATGTTCAGTATTGACCATTACGCGAAAACAAGATCCATTGCTCTTCAATTATAAATTAGACAATGCCATCATAAACAGATCCGAATGTGTCAAAGATCTGGGAATTTTTGTAGATCAAAAACTCACTTTTGATTATCATGTTAAAAAAACGGTGTCATCAGCTATGAAGATGTTAGGATTCATTATGAGAAACTGTAGACAATTTAAAAACACTGAGACTTTCAAAACTATTTATTACTCTCTGGTAAGAAGTAAATTAGAATATGCAAATATATTATTTAAAAAATATAAATGACATCGAGCAAGTACAAAGAGTGTTTGCCAAGTATCTCACATTCAAAATGAATGCTAGAGGCACAGATAACCAACATCTCTTATCCAGATTGAATATGACAAACTTACGTCAGAGGAGGGTAATAAATGTGTGCATTTTTCTGTATAAATTAGTCAATGGTTCTATGAAATGTGGCTTTCTTCTAGGAGAATTGAACTTTTTAGTTCCCAGACTATCCAGTAGACACAATCCAACTTTTTATTTACCACAGGCAAAATCAAATATACTGTACACCTGTCCAATATATAAAATGTGTACCTATTATAATACTTTTTGCCAAAATGTTGACTTCACACTATCTCTTAGTGAATTCTCATCTATTTTAAGCCGTACGTTTGAGTGAATTTTGTATATATGTAGGTATAATATTTGTGTATATATTTGAGCATTTTTTATGTGAAATTTTTTATTTATTGTACAAACTATAAAATCTGTTCATATTGATACACTTAGTTCGTCATACTTACTTATTGTCAATTTGTAATACTTGTCATAAATTGAATAGTTTAAACGATACTTTCAAAACCCGTGAATTTATCAATTTATTAAAATTGTTGATTTCATGCAAAAATATCTGTGATAATTGAGTATTTTGCTGTGAACATGTTTTTATTTTTTTTTATTTTCAAAATTCTGTTAATATTAAATCTACGGACTGTGTGCTTATTGATTATGTGAAATTGTTAAATATGCAAGATGTAAACGTTGTGTAATTTAATGCGGCCCTATCAATGGACTCTGTCTGTTGGGCTTTGATTTCTAATAAATAAATAAATAAATAGCTGCCAACTCCTCTCTTCCCGAAGAAATGACTCCTCACCCGAATCATCTGTTATTCCGCAACTTTTCAACAATCAAGCGATTGTCGTGGTAGAGTCCTGCCAAGTGATAAAAATGCAAAGTCGTCTCAATTTTGCGTTTTACTGATTTGTATATACATACCACTCCACTTCGGGTTATGATGGACTTCTGCCACAAGTTTATAAGTATGTAACATGTGTTTATTTGAATAAGAAGGCAAAATAAGTCTTAGTTCTTTAGTTTTTGCTGTTTCTGCAATATTTATATGAGAAAAAAAGACGGAGTCAAAATGACCCCCTATAGCGCTAATAGGAATGCAGGTGTGCTCGGCGATTCTAGGCTTCTAGGCATTAGGAACCGTAGTTAGGAAATACTCTGTATGACTTCAGGGTGTTCTTATTCAATGTTAACCCCCTCCCAAATGCCTGCATCATAAATTTCTGTTTTAAATTACTTCAACTTTTAATTAGTGTCTGTTGGTCTCTGAATCAAATACTTTTTTGGACCATATTTTTTTACACCATTTTCTCATGCGCAATACCTGGTGGGTGTCCCCAGGTGAGCCTAGCCAACACCTAGCCTGCTCATCTCTCACACAAAATTTCAAGGTGCTTCAAACACTTCGAACAAGAATCGTGCGCCACTAGCTCTTGGACTATAAAGCATGAATCTCAATTGCGTTTGTAGTTGTAGTATCTTGTTGTAAGATAACAGTTCACTCGTCGGAGTGTGTACATTGAACCAGCAAAGAGATTTCTTGTGAATTAGTTTATTGTATATCGTTTTTTTTTCAGTTGAATTCTATTATTTGTTTGTCAACATGTGAGTGAAAGAGATGGTTACTGATATACTACTCGCCAATATACCTACTGTGTACTTAAATCGATAAGAGATGAAGACGTATCATAAAAATGACATAGAGCGTTCGATCAAACAACGAAATATATGAGAAATAGAAATTAATAAAAATTATATTCAAGCTGTCTCACTAGCTTTGGCTCTTATTAAAAGTTCAAGGACTGAAAAATTCAGTGTCGGAACTGGAAAAATCTGAAATGGAATGATTGAAAAGAGAGTGAAATGAGAAAAATATAGTATTGTTTGTGCTAAGAAAAAAAGGAAAAAAGTTACTCGAAGGAACATTTGTACGTCTTCAAACGGATTACTTGACGTGAAGCTTCAGGGATTTCAGTGATATTTGCCCACTAGGGAGAGCTTACCCCATTTTTTCTATTGAATCTTCTTCTTTTTGAATTGAAACTTTTTTCTATTTTCTTCTGGATTTTCGTAACACATCTATCGATTGGCAACCTATTTTCTAGTTATCTGGACTGATTACCACATTGTTGAGTCGGGACCAACTGCTCCACATATTTTGAGTGTAATTCTGAACGATATTTTTGGTACAACTCTATAATTGATCATACAGTTGGTAATTTTTCTACTCCGCCTTTATCCATTTCCATGCCTAATCTGTCCTAATGCCACAGAATTACCGTTGCAGCTTTTCACAGACAGGATATACCAGAAGAGCTTTAGAAAATAATGAATCAGTTCCCATTTGAAATCAGAATGTAAGCTGGAAGCCACGTATTGGTAGAGATATACATCGCTAACATTTGTTTCATCTATATAGGTAACTAGGAACGAGGGAATCGAACAAGCAATCAATTAATGGATGTTTAGCTGGTTTCTCAGTTTTCCACATTCGACTCAGTAAGTGTGAAATATAGTGAAAACGTAATCGCGATAAGTGCTTTGGGGTGTGAGAGAATCTTGGATGTGGAGTAATGAGCTTTTTGTAGATCATTCTTCTGGAAAAGTAGTTTATAATCAGATATTTTGGGTCATCAAAATTCAAATCAAACCAGCTACACTTTATATTCGACGTTATAAAAACGTATAGAATAGTTATCAAGTTCTTTTTAGGTCAAATTTTTTTCTCCGCCTCCGAAAAATGTGTGACCTTTGATTTGAAATAGCGTGAAGATGATTTTTGAAATAAAATCAAGAGCCGCTTGCAATAATTGCAAAAGTTAATAACAATTACCTGAAATATCAAAATGGGGTTTTGTTTTTTGCAATTGTCTCAAAAATTATTTGACATTTTTCAAATTTGAAAAAAGATTCGACAAGTGGAGGAAATTTCACAAAAGAAATATAACTTCCGGAACTGTAGGACCTATATTCATAATCTTCCCAGAGGATTGAAAATATGGCCGAAAACAAGGACTCTGTCTTGCGTAAGCCCCTCCTCCTACTCTGGACCTGTCATAAATGAATATTAGTTAAACTTATCAAATATGAAAATTTAGAATTGAAAAGATTCAGGCACTGAATAGATAAATGAACAATAAACCGCAGTAAAAAAATCATAGCGATTTTTCTATGCATTAGTTAGTTAACAATTTATCCCGACTTGAACAAGAACATTGCAAGTGTTAAATAACGAATCAAAATGTTCAAATCAGCTTGAATTAGTAAAATCGTAAAGTTGTTTCGTAGGTGGTGGGTTTCGATGACTTCTCAAGAATGATATTTTGGATAGGAATTAATTGGACGATAATCTTAAAAATTACCAAAACTTATACATCAACAATGTGAAGTAGAGGTGGTGCCTGATTCTGATTAATTTGTGCAGACCTGTTGACAGCATCCATTATTATATCCTATAGGGTCGTCTATGAGTATCAACCATTTGGTTCATGGCGTGCAAAACCCAAGATATAACACACTTGCCACATGTGCACAAGAGTACAAAAATCTTGCCTCCGTTATGCCATTGAAGTAATATCCTAAAATTGGCGCATAAATAAGGTGATTGTACATATTATGGTTCATACTACGATGCACTCCCTAAAGAACTGTAGTCTTCATGGGAGTTTTGTACTCCATAGTGTTTTTTTTTTTTCATTCAGTGAAGTACACATAACTTCGTTTGAATATTTAGAGGTAGGTAAGTACTTCACATATTTTGCTGATTCAATTTCCTTTTTCAATCTCGGAAGTTTTGGCGTATCCGCACAGAATATTTTCAAAGGTTTACGTGAAAATTATCATATTATTACCCTCAGTCAGCGTGTCATAGAGGTGGTTCAAATTAGGTGCTCAGTAACATTGTGTGTCCCAATTGTGTACAGTATGGTCCAAATTAGGTGCACCACATCGAAATTGAATTGTAACGTTCATTGATTCGCCGAAAAATAAGAATTCGATTGATCTAAGTTAGAGGCGGATTCTGTGATTACAAAACCTATTTGGTTCATAATTGGCATATTTGATTGTCTATAGTAGGGGCATATCAAGAATCAATATTTCCACAGAATGAGAAAACCAAAACGTGGTCATTACAGTAGTATAGTACAGACTCTAGACTGGAAATAGACGTTAGTGCTGACAAGTGTCCTTCCCTTCAAAAAACCTAGGACAGAAATAACTGAAACTCATAAAAATATGTCCTTCTACAAGCAATGGTGTTCAGCAAGCTTGCACTAGTCAGTGCCTAATGGAAAAATAATCACCATTTAAACGAAATCTCTTCTGGTCTGGAGATTAAAAAACTGGGAATAAAAGAAAAACACCTGCAGTTGTAACATCTCCACAAATGCTTCAGTTCTTGGAAAAGAAAGCAGAGAAATTGAGAGCTGAAGGCGCTGAAAAGGAGAAAATAGGCAAAGAAGAAAATAGTCAAGTCCCCTTCAGTAGCATCAACATCATCTGAAGATACCCATTTCTGCCTGCAAGAGTCTGGTGATTCTAATTGGCAAGAAGAAGAAAACGTAGGTGTGGACAATGAGGTTGGTGATAAGGTTACCACTATTGATGATATTAAAGAAGGAGATTTTGTACTCATCAGCTTTCTAGGTGGAAAAAGGATCACAACCACATTATTGTAACTCTGATGCATACAGGAAATGAATAAAGAGGAAGGCGAAATAAAATGATGAGGCTTAAATCATGTGTCTCTGGTTATTACAAAAGTTTTGTAGCAGACGAAGATGATGTAGGTCTCTGTTGTTGATCTTTACCAAATAATCAGTTTGCGCCCAGGTCCTGATGTGACAATGAAGGATAGGAAACTCACTTATGTCTTTAGAAAAAAAAATCTGGTTGAAGGAAAAGTGATCATTTCTCATAATGTCAATATAGTCACTGTACATGCATTTTTATTTTTATTTTCTCCTGAAGTTTTGTTCTGTTATATAAAATGTATATTATGAATTAAAACTATTCCATAAATAATCATTGATTTTATTATTAATATATTTCATGTACTGATTTTTAATGGTCCATAAATGGTGGGGTCCATAACTAGACCATTACATAATTGGTATGTCTATAATCGGTATGTAGAGATTGATGAAAATTCAGGTCATAACTTTTTTGTATTCAACATGAATGAAAATTTCTTTCACATTAATCATGATTTGAACTCAGTTCATTACAAAAAATTTTAAACCAACAAATTTTTGCATAAATAAGGACATACATTTAGTGAATACTGTTAACTGGACCATAATTGGTGAATTTACCTTAAATAAATGAATAAATAAAATTTATTCTCCTTTTGACAATTACAGAACATATTATTGTACAGGAACCATCGATATCTTCCTCTTCATCTAGCATGTTGGAATTGAATGCAATACAAAGCTGATGTTCCGACAGCCTGGTATATCTATCGTAAATGCACTTTCTAATGAATCAATTTTTATTGAAATTTTCATCTACTTGAATAGTTGCAATTTCGTCTTTCTGAAACTTTTCCTAAATGTAGAATGGAGCCAGCCCAACTTGATGATACACACCTGCAGTCTTGGTGCGAATGGGAAAAAATATCAGTACCTTGAATCCAGTTTGTGTTTATTTTCAGAAAGGAGCCAAAATCTCACCTTTAGTCAACCTCTCAAAATATTCCAAAGTAAGGCAAAAAAATTGCGACAAATGATCGTTTTTTAAGTGGACCCACCCTTACGGTATTTTTTCTCAATAGTTCCTAAAATTCTACTCTCGTTTGAATTAGATTAACTTATTGTGGTCGGAAGATCATAATATATTTAACCATTTGTTCCTTCATTTCTTCAATAAACGTTCGGTCATCATAATGTGCAATTTATTGTTTACCAGCAAACCCTCACTTTTGATGATTTTAATTGGAATATATAATCATAAAACTTTTCATTTAGTGAGATAGTGGGGTGTAGAAGAGGAAGATTACTGTTTTAGGAAGAGTGGTATATGCAAAGTAACATATTTTGCAGATAGACTGTATAGCCTAATGAATCTAAAAAAAAACGCAAAACACAGAAGAAAATATCCCCAAAAAAAAACGGAAAAAAAAACAGAAAAAAAAACCAGAAAAAAAAGCCTCTAATAATATTTTGATAATATATTACACATTACCTATTATACAGATTTAAATCTTATATTGTGCGATATGGCATCTAAAAAATCGAGGACCGAGTTAAATGAATAAAAACGTAGAAGAAATACACAAGGGGTGTCATGTTACTATTTATTATACAAAATAACCTTATGCAAAATCATTCCGTCCAATTATTAGTCTGATCTAATCTGAACGAACTAACCTAGCATGCAAGTTGGGAGCTTGGAAGTTGAGAAAAAATTCATTTTGAGGGTGGTTATTCATCAGTATGATCTAACCTAAACGAACTAACTTAGCTCGCAAGTTGAATGGTTATTATTGGTCAGGATATTTTTGTCATAGAATCTGTTAGTATGTAATATATGTAATAGGTGAAGATTATTCGAAGGGGTACTTTTTTCCGGTAGTTTTTTCCGGGTTTTTTCTTCCGGGGGGTATTTTTTCCGGGTTTTTTTCCGGGTTTTTTTCCGTGTTTTTTTTCAGTTATTTTTTTTTTCGTTTACCAGCCTTATGACCAAAAAGCAATTTCGCACGCTGATTCTACCTATGCGTATATTCCGAAGTGCAGTCGTATAGCACACACAAACGAAGGAGAGAAAGATATAATTGAATGAGAGTACGATTGCCCTAAAGTTAGCTGATTAAAACTTCCATTTTGATAACATTTTTACAAGTAATCAATTTTTTTTGTGTTATGAAAATAGGGGTTTGGGGTTGAGGAAAGGTATCAGTATTTTTCTCATGAAGAAACAAAATATAATTCATTATTATCTGAAGTTAAACACAAAAATATTGGGTAGTAGGGGAGACCGGGGCTGGTTGGCATACTTTTCTTATTTGAATTTTTTTTATCGTATTTTTGTATCATTTTCTGTATCATTTATACAAAATAATATTGCCTATAGTTTTGGCTACCATTATATATATATTCATTTTTGCCAACCAACCCCGGTTACGGGGTAGTTGGCACAGCCTATGGGGTTGGTTGGCGCAACCCTTAGGGTATGTTGCTACTACCTTTGGGGTTAGTAGGGAAATGTTAAAACATGATATTATTTGTTAAAAAAAATACTTCTGATAGAAACTTATAAAAATACAATAATATAGCGCAACAAAAATGTTGGAATACACAAAAAAAATTAAAGCCTAAAAATCGTCTGAATCACAATTATCGCAGGTATACAGTGGAGTATAGCCATTGGTGCAGTCCTCAAGTGCCCAACCTTTACATTTTGTGCATTGTATTCATCGCTCCTTAGGACGGCTATTTGCAAAACTGCCTAAACATATCATGCAGCAGCAGTCTTCTTCCTCTTCAGAACTTTCGCTTTCATCTCTTGTCTTCTATGGAAATATTTGCCTTTTGGCGTGTTGTGCTTTTGTTAAATTTTTTATCTTTGTGCTTGCTTCCTTAACTCTCTTTTTCTCTTCCCTTTTTGTCTTTCTTTCCGCAATTTCCATCTTTATATTTTTAATTGCTTCTTTTTCTGCCATTAACCGATCTTTTATCGAAGTATCAGTTAAAATGGCTGACGCTCTCTTTCTTTTCCTTTTTTGTTACTAACTGAGGATATTGCTGCAGCTTTTGGCAAAGGTCTAATTTGTTCGAGTTCGGAAACGTTTGAACTTGAAGACGGTCCAGCTTCATTCAGGTCCTTGTCAGATATAACAAATAATTCTAAATTTCTGTTTGATATTGGTTTATCAGGGGGTGTACTTGGAGCCTCAACAATAGATTGGTTCATATCTGAAACTGAATCGTTGGCAGAATTCTGATTGGTTTCCAAAGGATTTGGCTTATCTGTACCATAGTTGAGTAAATAATCGGCATCTGAAAATATTGTGTTATTAAAGGGCATTATTCCTGTTGCATAAAATCCTGCTTGGATATTAATAGGTGAGCAGACTGAAGGTAAAGTTGATTGAATAATTCGTGGTATAACGTATATGCCAATTTTTTTTCCTGGATTCGCTGTCATCCATCAAGCATCAATATGGGTATTGATATACTTCTTTAGTTGGCCGTACACGCTTCTGTCTAAAGGCTGAAGTTTATGGCTGCAGTGTGGTGGGAAAGAAAGAACCGAAACGTTAATATCTTTAAAAATATCCAACGCTTCAACCGACAGATGCGAGTCGTGATTGTCTAGTAATAAGAGACATGGCCGTTCCTTGGAACATCTATCATACTTTACAAAGTGCCTATCAAATTTAATGAAATGTTGTTCATTCATCCACCCTGATGGATAAGCATCACCGGCACATCTTTGTGGTGCATCATGAAGAAAGTGTTCCTTAAAATGCACTCTCTGAGAAATAAAAAGAGGTGGAATGTATGTGCCTGAAGCAGAAACAGCTACAGCTAGAATAACGAGAGATCCTCGTTCTGCGGAGGTGATTCGTCCAATTTGTTTGAAACCTCTCCTAGCCACAACTTTATCTGGTCATTGGACGGTACACCCGTTTCGTCGACGTTCCATATGTCACAACTCTCAATTTTTAATCGATCCAGAACTGTTTTTAAATGATCAACAAATTATTTGACGTTTTTCCGGTTGAAACTGGATGCCCGTGCTTGACTGGTCGCTTCCGGCGTTCTTATCGATAAAGTTGTCTGTCTCTTTAGATAGGCTGAAAACCAATCTTCTCTCCCGCCATCTGATTGTTGGACCAACTTGTTGGCACATTAAGTTTAATGTGTTGTCTATCCTGAAAGGCAAATTTTCGAAACTGATTTGGACTCAGTCCAATTGGACTCAGTCCAATAATAAATATCTGACGCCGTTTTTAAATAGTCGGCAAGACACGTCTCCTGTTTATCTGTGAATATTTGCAGCAAAAAAAACACTATGAAAATAATATTGAATTTTCGTTACGAAAATAATTCTTTACCTGTCTGTATTAATTGACTGCCCTTCTGGTGTTACTTTGTTCTGCTTACAGTATCGAAGTAGTGTTCTGTAGGGAATCTTATAATCAAGTGAGGTTTCTCTTGCTGTTTTAATGCGTGAAACCGTAATCCCATTCATTGCTTGCTCAATAACATCTTTTTTCACTGTAGACCTATTCGTTTTTTTATAATGACTCATTTTATCTAAAAATAGATAATAAAAAATAATTAGATTTACCAGTCGAAAAAAATTATTTTAATACAATGAATTCCCAGCAAATTAAAACTCGGGGTTGATTGGCACACTGCCAACATGCCCCGTTTTAAATACGCCAACCAACCCCAGTGCACAAATAAACAAACATGGCGGCATATGAATATTAATAGACAAGTCTTCAAGACTACATTATCAAAAAATAGTTATCTCTTACCTGTTTAACTATAAACCATGCTTATAGTTGTCGATATCTTCTCTTAGACACTCCTCAAGCTACTGAGATCAAGAGATGTGTGGTTCAATCGACCGAACGACGAGACGAGGTAGTGGGGCGGCACTGCAGCCAACGTAAAAAATATTCACGATCGCCAACCAACCCCGGTCTCCCCTATTTATAAAAGATAGCAAATAATTTTACTACAAGTTTGTCTCCCTCATAACTCAACAAAATGAATACGTCAGTTTCAAGAAATCGAAGTGAAAGCATTTGCTCAAGGTTTATGCATACGACCCATTGATTCCGCCAATAATAAAAAATGTTCTAATCTGAGAAAGGTTTGACTTCAACGCCGCCTAGCACCAAAACAATCCATGTTTCGTATTTGTTACCCAATTAATATCAAATCAAATGACCTGAACTGCATCATATTAAAAATTAAAAATTTGTATCATTCATTTTGATTGTAAGATAATTTACAACTTTCATTTACCGTAATAATTAATAACTTTAAATCTTATCTTTATAGTCATTCAGAATTGTTACTGTTGTTGTTGAAAAAAAAAATTGTTTTAAAAAAACAATCGAATAGCTGGAACTATTGAAAGAGACATCCTACTGAACCCTCTTATGCTTCTGGTTATGGTACCTAAAAGATAGAGGAAAATATTATTATATTTTAAATATCTTGAGAGATCAGTGAAAATATTCACACCCTGTACAGCAGTTCAGAGGTATTTCATCTAACCTCACAAGTTTCAAATTCTAATATGTTCTATCAATTGTTAACAAAGGCCAACTTCTTAGTGATTTTCTCATTTATCTACTTTATTTTCCCACCAATTTCTTTCACTGATTATTTCAAATAAGATCATGATATGACCTTGGTTAATTTGCCCAGATTCTGACATGTAGCCTCACATGAGAGATTCTGCATCCAGTTGTTTTGGCTTACCTTGAGTAAAAGCATGTTTCACTTTCGAACACAAATTTGCTAGATTTTCCATAGAAATCAGCAGGTGGCAATTGTTTCAATAGATGGGTGAACCACTGTTAAAAAAACTTTACATTTCTCCATTGAATAGTTTTAATCAGTACAGGGTACTTTCAGTTTTCAATTGAATATAACATTTTCTTGTTGATAGATTCATGATATAAAATATCATCCAAATGACATAGTATTTATCTTAAACCAAACAGTACAGCTTCCATAGTGCCCTGAAAAAGTCCAGGACCAGTACCAACTCCATAATTCAGTTTCTGTTTAGAAATCTCTTATTAGTTGCTATTGGGATGCCAATGATGCTGGCCGGCTCAATTGCTCCATTCAATGAATTATCCAAGTCAACACAAAAGTGATTACAGTTGAGTTCAGAAAAGTTTAGATTTTTTTTTGGTTAAAACAATCATGGGACTTACATACCTATTAGCTGTGCGAGTCTACTCATTTCGTACCTTACATTGTTAAACTACTTCAGAGACTCAAATAAATTGAGTTCTTTCACTAGTCTCGCTGTGAAATATGTTATGTATCGACTCCAAGTATTGTCCTAACCCACTGTTTGGTTTCCTTTCAACTGATACACTACTTGTTATATAGAATATTAATATAAAGATGATTCATATTTGATTGCCAGAGGGTTCAATACACAACAGTGAGGGATTATAATCATTTTTATTTTACGTAGAGGTTCCCTCAGTGAACATTGTGCTATGAGCACTTCGCCATCTTCAGGAATTGGAAGCACTCCAACTATCGTATATTTCTATGGAGAGTGAACAGATATTTTCCTATTATCGACATAAAACCATTGTACGATTGTACTGGTGTAAACGTCTAAGAGCTCATTCTTGTAGATAACTACAGCAAAATGATCTTGGTTTTATTTCATAGCAATCTCTATTTGATAAAAATTACTAATTTCTCTCCCTTCTCTTGCTCTCGACACTGAAATGTAAAAAATTCAGTATTGCCATTTCTGAGTGAATAAAAAAAATCTTTCTCACAACATGTTTTCCATATTCCAAAACCTAACTCTGCTCGAAAATTATTTTTGGGAATGAAAGTATTTTCAGGCGAATTTTTTCAGTTTTTCTGAACACATCGAAAGGAAGAAATAAGATTTAATTTCAAAATTTAGTGAGTCAATAAATAAAATGGAAAGATAACCACCATAAGAGAACGCGAGAAATATTTCTTTCAGTTGTAATATCTTTGAGAAAAGCACATTGTTCCGGAAAGACGAACAGGTAATTACTTTGAATATTCCCCAATGCATGATATCATTCCAGTTTGGAATTGTTGAACTAGAAAGTGTTTGATAACTACTAGTCCATGGAATAATGATTAAATTCTATTGATTACTTAGTTTCTACCAACTTATCCTTGTCCCAATACTTCATGTTGATTTTATTTCGAATGTTCGTTTCGCATTTGATGGAAACCAGAATTTTTCGCTTGAACGAGAATCTTAATGCTTTATAACTTTCATTGAGAGTAACATACCCATCGTTCTACTAAATTTTTTGTTGGAACGAAGTAGTAGTAGCAGTACAAAAAAATGGGCGATTAACACATGCAGAAGAAAGAGTTTGTCAAAACATATTATGTATATTAATTGATTTTCGTCAGCAGTGACATAGATATTGATGATTCACTTAAGTTTTTAGGAAACTTGTCTGTGAAACATCAGTATTAAAAATCTTTCTTCTGAAGATGGTCATGATATGATAATGAAAGTTATAATATACAAGTCCTAATGTGATATAAATGAATAACACATATTCATGGTGTCCGGTAAACCTTGTACAATATTGAAACTGGTGATAGACCAGATCATGACTGTTCAGAATATCGGAATATTACCTTACTAAAAATCTCACTGTTTTCGAGATAATGAGCATTTTTTCAATTTCTGGGAAATCACTACCTCACCTTGGATTTTTTAATGCCATGTATACAAATTGGGACGAATTTAAATATCTTTGCTGCTGAAGATTACTGATGAGTGATGCTTTCAGACGTACGAAACAGTTTTTCAGAAAACGATAAATTTTTTCAAGAAATGAGGGTAAAATGACAGATTTGAGGTACGCCAATTTTTTTAACAACAGTTTGACATTATTGTTTGAAAAAACATAACCAAAGGGAAACTGGATATTCATTACAAAAAAATGCCAATTTTGTCTAGGCTTTACTATGGTATAAAACATAAGATAATTATTTTTGGAAGGAGTAGAATTTCGATAATATTAGAGTGTGATGTTATTCTGAGCTAAAATCAACTCCATTAGACTTTGTCAGTAATGTCTTTTATTTTTATCCTATCAAGATGAAATGATTAAATAATTATGAGTGAAAACGAATCAACTGCTTAGAAGCATTCAATGAGATGTAGTGAAGTAAATACTAATTCAACTTTTTTTTTTTAATCAACATACACTATAAACCACAATAACGATTATTCAACATCGCACTGAATAATATTACAAAAATGTTATTTTCCATCCACTCGTACGCAGACACGATATATTTTCAAAAAGACCTTTTCAAATGCGTTATAGGTTATAGCCCCAAATCAGCGATTCTATGAGCGGCATTGTGCAATTGGATATAGTTCTGCATAAAGTGCTGCTGCAGCAGTAGCACTACCTCCACATTCACCATAAATGTTGTGCATATGCGCATATTCTCGGGGAGTATAACGTATCTACGGCATGACAAAGAAATAAATACCACTGAATGAAACAAGCGGAATAATTTCAAAAAACTTTGATAGAAGTCACAAGTTGTTCAAACAAAAGTTTTAAATTTTCGACAAGGATTCATCTCTTAAAAAAGTTTGCACTTATTTGGTTACACCCTGTATATCTGTCGGTCTCTGAAACTTCGTTGGAATCTGGATGTTGAACAATTGCGACATTTATCACAAGAATTCGTATTAATCGGTGCCATGTCGGATAATCGACATTTCATTTCGATAATTTTATTAGGCCTAATTACATGAAAAGTTAATTTTATTGACATACTTTTTAATGCTACCAAGCAGTCTATTCTTCATTATTAATAATTATTTCCACATTTTATCTTGATAAAATCTAAATAAAATAATTTTTGGGCGTGAGTATAAAAGTTGATCAAATAAATGAATATTTTGGAACCTTTGGTGTAAATACAATTCAAGAAAAAAATAAAATACCCAAAAACCAAAACTACGTCACAATCTTAAAATCTTAAGAGCTTACTTTTAGCTCCTGAAGATGCTAACTTTGTTGGCAAAACGCGCGTCGAGTGTGATTGTGACGTAGTTTTGGTGTTGGGTAGTTTCCTTTTTTTCTTGAAACCACTTCTTCCAAAAATAATTATAGTTTGTTTTATACCATGGTAGAGTCTTGACAAAATGAAAATTCTTTTGAAATGAATGTCCACTTCCAATTGGTTATGTTTCTTTCAGATAATAATGTCAAACTTTTTAAAAAAAAACTGATGAAACTCAAATCTGTTATTTTACCCTCAATTCTTGAAAAATGTTTTCACTTTCAAAAAACTGTTCTGTACGTCTAGAAGCATCACTCATCAGTAATCTTCAGCAGCAAAGATATTTGGATTCGTCCCAATTTGTATACATGGCACTCAAAAATCCAAGGTTAGGTAGCGATTTTCCAGAAATTCTTAAAATGCCCATTATCTCGAAAACGGTGATATTTTTACTGAGGTAAAATTCCGATATTCTGAACAGTCATGATCTGGTCTATTACCAGTTTCAATATTGTACAAGGTTTACCGGACACCCTGTATAAGAAAGACACATGATATATAAAATTTGAAAGTATGAAAACTATAGAAGTGTAGATTAATATAAAATTGCAAATAATGTAAAATGTAAAGACCAAAACAAAGATTTGTAAACGTGTAAAGAGATATCATAATGTTGAATTATAAAATACAGATACGTGTTTGACATATCTGAGATGCTATAATATTGGTATGAATGTTAAACTATATGTTAGTATACGGAATTATTTCGGCTGAAGTTATTCAAAGTATTGTTATATTTTCTTTTGAGCCAATTGCACTGAAACAAAAATTTGGTTAGAGTAACAAAAAAAATGTTACGGTAACCATATACTTCTGATAGTATAGAAATACAAGTGAACTTTCATAAAACTTTTTTTCTAAGTAGCAGTTCTGATTATTATAATATCTGATTGAAGTGTTTCTATTAGAGAGATTTATATTACTGAGAATCCATCATCTCATTTGTCATTTTACTTTTAACACTAGTGTTAAATTTGAGGCATAAGATGTCCGGAGGACTGCTCATTGCTAATATCCTATACAATAGGAAAATTTGGGTCGCAAATCCATCAGAAAACAACTACTTTCCTGGCTAATGCCACGACGAACATTGAATAACATCTGATGAAATTTCCGTGCAGAGTTCCTACAAGGTTATCTCTGCAATTGCTTGTTGCATGGAAATGTTCATCAAAACATTCGGAGCACCTATATATCTGTTTCAGGGTGTTGGCCATCATCAGTATAAGCTAGGTCTAGCCGTCAATAACTAATGACTGCAACGAGTGAATCGATAACCAAATCCATTTCAAGACCGAAACTGAGATCGCGCCCGCAAAGTGGATAACTCCAAAACTGCGAGCGCCATCCCAGCGCCGGACTAAGCAATACCCATGAACCATGATCGTCAAGACCGTATATAGAACGGAGAAGAAAACTGTATTTCACAAACAATGAGCTTACGACTTGAGGCATAAGATGTCCGGAGGACTGCTCATTGCTAATAATACAATAGGAAAAGTTGGGTCGAAAATCCATCAGAAAACAACTACTTTCCTGGCTAATGCCACGACGAACATTGAATAACATCTGATGAAATTTCCGTGCAGAGTTCCTACACGGTTATCTAGTGTTAAAAGTGATATTGTGAAAACGTCAGTTTTTAGTTCATAAGTCAATGAATTTTTGCTGACAATGAATTTGTCACTTTTGGATAGTGATAACAAGACAATTATTGCTGAAATAAATTTTAGTACTCGGTTGGATTTTTGTTTCGTCGTAACTATTGAATAACATTGTCCAGTCAATTGAATTATATTATCAATATAACATTATTTTTTAACAAATTGCATATTGTTCTTGTAACAATGATAATGTATTTTCACACTAATAATATTTCGAAAACAATTCCCTTATTGTTCCTGTAGCAATGCAACAATCAGTAGTTTGGTATATTTTATTGAAAATTATTGATACCCTATCAAAAAAATTGTTAACCAAGTCGTTTTGTTATCATTGATTATTTCTTTCAGTGTGATCACAAAACTTTTGAATATCCTGAATACTCGTTCCATTTTTATATCATCTGGAGCAAGATTGAACAATTTAGGTCCAATAGATAATGGTATTGATCTTGTTCTATTAGATTTGTTTATTTTTGGTAAATCTGATTTATTCGCTTTCAGGCGGGTTCCGTGTCCATGTTGTTGTTTTTTGAATTTATTCCTGTTTTGGAATATGAATGTTAATGCTTGTTTGAAATAAACATATTACAGTCTCATCAACTGACAATATAGAAATATTTCTGCCAATAGGAAACAAAAATCTTAGTTATAGATAATTTTTAGAAATCGTTTCTGGAGTACCATAAGCGGTTTTGCAGTAGTTTTAAAGATCCTACCCCATCCTAAATTTCCTTACATTAAGAGAGACTGAACTAACACACTGTAAAGGGTAATACAACAAATAAGAATTTGGAGAAAATCATGCATTAGCACGAAATTTGGTAACAATAGCTGTCTTCCCCTTATTCGAAGAGTCGCAAATACTTACCTTGAATTGGATTTTTCCAGGCTCTCATTACACGAGTTTAACAGCCGTATGCACAGTCAATTCCAGCGACTCGCCAGAGTTTCGCCGCTCGCTACACAAGAACTATAATGCACAGTCGAGCTCCAAAAAAGTGGAACATCGCCAGCGTTTCGCCAAAATGTGACTTATCGCGTAGTTGTCACTTTTTTGGAGATCGACTGTGCATTATAATCCTTGTGTAGCGAACGGCGAAACTCTGGCGAGTCGCTGGCGATTGACAATGCATACGGCTGTAAGACTCGACTCATGTCTCGAGTTTTACCCAAATGTGCAAAGACTTAAAAATATATGTATGATTTTACACTATTAATATTATAAAAAAAAATTAGAATTTCATCTTCTTGCAGTTACATGTGCAATGCATCAGTAATTTTCCTAAACTGATATTGTATTATAGCACTTTCTAATAATTGCTCGCAGCTTTCCAAATTGTGCATGTGTAGGTATTTATTCATTTTTATACCTTACGTGTAATGTATTTGCTGTTAAAGTAAATTTTTCATTGTTCAAAATCGCTGTTCATGTCTGTTGCCACTTTTTCATTCATAAGTATTTGTGATTAACCTATACTGAGCCCATCCCGTAAAATAACAAAAAAGAAATAAACAAAATTTTGTCGATTTTCAATCTTATTTTTATGGAAAGTATTTCCTTCATTTTTGCCGATATTTAGGTATATTCCTATTAGATTATCATTATCATACTACGTACAAAATATGTTCTTTACCGAAAGAGAGCAATTGGTTACCAACGGAACAAAAACATATAGAGCACTTCAGCTGTTTTTGTTATAATCTCATCTACTCGAATACACAGTATATATATTTATAATAGATTGTGTTCTGTGAGCGCCTCCGAGATACAACACCTGAAGGCTGAAAGCAATGGAAAGTAATAATTCTAAATATGAACTGCGGAAAATTATCCGCGGAGGTGAATTCCTCATCATATTTTATATTGAATATGTTTTTTCTCCTTGTGATTGAATTATAATAATCGAGTTTTGTTGAATACCTTAGGGCGCTTCCAATTTCCAGTTTTTTACTTTCCATTTATTATTTCCAGCTGTTTTTACCGTTCGTTCCATGTCGTCTGTGAATAAATTATTTTTTCCGGCGCCGCTCGACAACCACCAAACTTTTACCGTTTGCTCAGAAAATTCTGGAGATAATGGATGCGGGAAAATAAGTAGACACCGACTTTTTCAAGGTCTTCGACAAGGTTTAACACGACACGTTGTTGAAAAAGTTGGAAAATTTCGGTGTGCCAATTTCGGTTTGAAAATTTCGCGGGATCGAATCCTGTTCATAAGTCAAATTGTGCACATTAATATTGTGACAACATTAGAAACAGAAGTACCTCAGGAGTCTCACTTAGGACCATCACTGTTCTCCATATTCATCAATGGCATCAATGGATGCTTCTATACTATTTTTTGTTAGGTTATGATCAAAAACTGCGTAAATTAGTTGGAAACTTACATGCAGACCTGCACCGAAAAAAATTAGAGTAACATTACAGGAGTGAAAAAAAGGTTTTGCTTGCGTAAGACGAAACAATGAAGCAAAACTTTCATCCTAGACTGTATAGATTCCATTCATTGAGAAATCATGGAACACCATCGGTTACGTGTGATACAAACAACGTTAAAGTCAAATGCAGAGTTCGGAATTGTCATCACATATAAGAGAATCTCGAACAAGCTTTTGGCCATTTCATGAAACATATTGAAGAAATGGTTCCTTGTCCATTCTCTGAATTGTGATCAGTTCCATATAATAATATGAACAGTATGAAAACTCACTTCGTTAGAAAACACAAGCCTATATTGTAGAAGACAACCCAACCCCAAATCAAAGACACTTTATTAGACGATGAAATAAATGATATACCCTTTGAACGAGAATCGTTTGAGAATATTGAGGGAATCGTTTCAACACCTAATTTTGCTGTGAAATTCTTCTCTTCCTTATATCTCACTCTACAAACGAAGTTTTCCTTCATAGACAAACTGGTATTAGGAGTTTCACATATTTTAATGAAATGAATTCGTCACACATTGCCATTGAATTGAAAATCAAACGAAGTTATCAAGACTCAGTGAATAAAGACTCTAGTCAAGTTTTCGGAATATTGCACATTATCTTCAATCTGGACCATTAAAAAGGCTCTTCCCAAGAAATGAATATAACAGTGACAATTATGAATTCGTTGAACCAGTGCATTATCATTTGGGGGCCATGGGCAACAAAAATTTCCTTTTTATTACACTACAATACAAGAAGCACGGGCAGCAATGCTAACAAATTAAATTATTTTAAAAATTTGTTCAAAATATAATTCTAATTGTGCAATGGTGTCTTCAAGTGTCTCCAAGTGTATAATAGTGTTTTAACAGATGGTTCCTGTTAAAAAAAATATTTTTGTGAATGACCAAATCGATTGAGGATAATTCTCTATTAGGATGCCTTGTGATCCATTGTCATCAGCCAGAAAAAAATTGAACATTGTTGCAGTGGATATGACTTCGGGAAACTACCAGCCTGACATAGTACAATAGCAGAATATATTCAACAATTTGCAACTTGATTCAAAAATCGAATAAAATATTATCAATTCTCACCTATACTCAATACTATCTATCATTGACGATATAAGAAACCATAGGTATTCAAGTAAAAAACAGAATTTTCAAAGGTAAAAAAGGAACTAAAAACTTAAATATAAAATTAGGTAAAGAAAAAGAAGACAAGCAATTATTGAAATGCACTGAAAAGTCTAAAATGAGGTCTCAAGGTGTATGAGGTACGTTATTCTGTGAGTAACAGATTCAAAAGTTTATATCGCTTTCGTATTTAAATTGAAAACTTCACGCTTCAAGCTTTTGTATCTGCAACTCACAGAATTATTTAGGTTGCACATCTGAAGAAATTATTTCTTACTCCCAAGTTGTAACGGGCTCAGATGTCAAGTGGGTTTTATTGAATGAAGTAGGAAAACCAATGCCTTCCATAATTCCAAAACAACGTTTAATGAATGCATCAAAGGTGACAATTAATGTCTAGCACTAACTTTAAAAGAATAATTAGTCCCGATTTTCGATAAAACGAACAAGTCCAGAGCTCTTTCGATAGGAAACGTGTACACAATAGCACTTTGGTGCAAAACGAAATAGTCTTACGAATCTCACGACAGCGACAGTCAAGTGAAGGTATTTACCAAATGGTTGGATCCTACCTTGGATTGTCTACTCGTTCTCCGCCTCAGATACCCTTCTTCCGTTCGTTGCTTTGATAGGTTCAACTGGTTTTCCAGTTGAAGGAAATAGTAATCGTTTAGTATTCAACTCGAAGCCCTGATGGTTCAAAACACCATCAAATCATAACTTTTTATTTTCCAACGCTTCAATCGCCTCTCCATCAACGTCTTCCCCAAACAAAGCCTTTCGCCCCTCGCAACGGATTGTTGTCTCGTACTCGTACAATAAAAACGAAATACTAACTATATGACATAATTTTGTCTTACGCCAGTGACGAGAACGTTTTAAGGGTAACGAATCTAAACCAAGAAGCAATTATTGAACAAATATAGCATGCTAATATAAACAGGCGCGGCACACATCCCCCCAATTGAATTAGTTACAAGAAGGTAACTGGCTCAATTCATTAACAGAATCGTCTTGGTCTAAGAAATCAATGGGTCGGAGGTATGCCTTCAAATTAACGACGTTATGAACTCCCAGTGAGAGTCCGGTACAATCTTCCTCAATCTGATAGGAATTGGGATTCATAACCCTGGTAACAGTACATGGACCTTTGAAGAGCAAGAATAATTTTTTTATAGCCTTGTCTTCACTTGAAGACTGTAAATGAGATCGAACCAAAACTTTATTTCCTTTATTGAATTCAGTAAGTTTCTTCTTGTGGCGGTCGTGACGCAAACGACGTTTTTCTGCTTTACTCAATAATTTTTCTTTCGCAAGGTAGATGAAATTTTTATTTACGTGTGCCACCGGTGGATAGGCAAGACCCACTATGTTTTTATTTTCCCTAGATATCCCAAAATATACCTGATTTGGTGTGAACCCAGTATTCTCATGAATTGTTTGGTTCAACCAACCTTCAACCTTAGTAAGTAGCATAGCCCACTTCGTATGACGCTCATGACAACAAGCATGCAATAACCTACCTATTTCTTTATTTATTCGTTCAGTGGAATTTTCCTGAGGAAAATAAACCGAGGTGTGCAAAATCTGTATTACATTTTCAGTTAATACTTGCTTCCACTTATTGCTTGTGAAACAATACCCTTTATCACTCAAAAAAGTATCAAATTCCAGTCCCAATAATTCAAATAATTGCGCTTTTTCTTCATCATTCAAAATTCCTGCGCCTAAAGCCACATCATGTGTTTGTAGTGTAAAATGTTCTCACCGGTCTTTCCTTCATTATTCCGCCCTCTTCTCCCTCTATTGCGAGCTTACAAATTCCAGTTTCCCCTCTAGCAATTTGATAATTCTCAAAGACGATATGATTTTTCCTTCCCCATCAAATAAACCACATAACTTCATATTTTCAAAATCCACCAACACCGCAAACTCATTCATCCAGTCGCACCCTGATATCACATCCCTCATCAAAGTTGAAACAACTTTGCAGACATAGTCAAAAATAATATTATTCAATTCAAATCTGAGATAGACTTGGATCTTTATCAACTGCCCTTTGCTTTTGAGTGCTCCAAAAACAGTAACGCCACTAGTAGGCAACATTGAAATATCGGATTTTCCCCCTAAAATAAAGTTTAAGAAATCCTGACTAATACAACTCATCATTGAGCCACTATCTATCAAAATGTTCACTTGTACTCCCTCAACAATTCCCTTAATGATTGGCACTGTATTTATTGTTTTAGTCGTCGATGCCGGTTCTATCAACAAATCTTCGTAGCTGTCATTGAAAAGCGTAGCCACGACTCTATCCCCCCTGTTCCCTTCATTCGAATTATTTTCACCAGTTTCAATTCGGCGATTCTCAATCGGCCTATGTGGATTATTATTAAAATTATACCGATTATTCCAATTTTCGTCAGAGCTACGGTTGTTTCTATTATTTTGACCTGATAGATGACTATCCTCCCTTATGTCCGCGCAATCCATACGCCTTAGATAACGTTCAACATCATCTGTAGTTTTCATTCCTGAAGTAACTATCCCCCTTCTGATATCAGGTTCGAAATGATTTGACAACGTTTCAACTATTTCTCCTTCATCGGGCGCACCATCCAAGTAACTTGCTTCTTTTGCTTGTTTTAAAAAATAATCAACCCATGAACCCCTTTCATAATAGCCGAATTTGAATTTTCGAAACGCTTCTCTTTGCGTTTGAGCATCCCAATATCTACCCAAAAACATTTGTTTAAACTGATTGAAATTAGCGCAAGTTTTGGACTTAATTTTCCCCCAGTCTGCTGCTGAACCACGTAAACATCTCAAAGCCATCATTAACTTTTTGTTTTCAGGCACCTCGGCCTCCGTAAATAAAGATCATAGTTTATTGATGAACATTACTGGGTTCCAGTCATCATCGGTTCTAAACTGTACCAAGTTACCACCCAACTCCTTCCAAACTGCTAAATAATTGACATTACTTGATTGCGCACACGCCACCGAACCATCAATTTCATGCCGACCATCATTTTGAAAAAGTTCAGTATTGTTTTTATCATCATTATTTATTGGATTGATTCTCATCAATTTCAAAGTTGCTTGAATATCCTGTATTCCGCCATTCAATTTTGTACTATTTTCAGCTTAAACTGAAAAAAATTTCATGTAGAATTAGATTATTTTCTTTCAAATTAGTGTTAATGTCCCTCATCAATTTGGTTAATTCTAGTAAGTAATCTAAATTTATTTCAGTGTCGCATTCTTGCTCTTTATTTGACTTGTTTTCACCCTTTCCACGTCCTGCCATTTCTACAATTATTCTGGCATCTAGATTTTATGAATGGTAAAGCAAATTTCACCCAATATTGAATATTATTCAAAAACAAATGTATTTTCTACTCCACTAGCCCCATAGTTGGGACGCCAATGTTACGGGCTCAGATGTCAAGTGGGTTCTATTGAATGAAGTAGGAAAACAAATGCCCTTCATAATTCCAAAACAACGTTTAATGAAAACATAAAAGGTGACAATTAATGTCAAACACTAACTTAAAAAGAATAATTAGTCCCGATTTTCGATGAAACGAACAAGCCCAGAGCTCTTTCGATAGAGAACATATACACAATAGCACTTTCTCAGTCAACACAGAATGGTATCAGAGAAAGTAGTGGGATTCACATTCATGTTTCAGATCACACCAGTGAATCACAAAGTAACTTCCATTATTATCGCATAAACCTCTATTCGGTGCCCCGTTGGTCATGTCGATACATCAAAATGTGATGCAAAATGTGACTCGAACTGTGCACAATGTGACATTCCATTTAAACTTCGGAATCAAATGCACATTGAGACCCTTTCGATGTAACAATGTGAAATTGAATGGACTGGTTCTTATTTAAAAATGCGCTTCACTTTCTGATTCACCTCTATGTCAAGAATAAAACAAAGCTCACCATGTTTCATCAAGAATAGAAATTATACCTCAATATTATTATTCTAATAAATGAATTACTGATCATATGGAATGGAATGCTAGAAAACAAATGCGTGAGTTGATTCCGTAGTATATACTTTTTACAAACAAAAAAATATATCAAACAATGTCTAAATCATGAAAAAAAAACAATATGCAGAAATGAAGAAGAATCTATAATTCAACTCCAATCCTCTAGACAGCATTTTCTTCGCGGCGAAATCAGTTCCTATCCTGAAAATGCCAAATTCTGTAAATCACTGAATTTACTTTTTTAAGTTTCTACTCACCGTTCTGGTCCTTGAAGAGATAGAGTTCTTGGTAGAAATAATAATTGGGCAATGTTCATAACACATTTGATTCAACTAATGAAATAAAAAGAAGCAAACACTACACACTATCAGAAGTACCTATAAAAATGGCGTCAACCAAATACAAATTCTTCTTGACTCTCGACTCGACAAACACCTCTGGCCATTTTGTGCCGTGATGGTGATGTCATTCTTAATTTTGTTACCAACCAAATTCCTTCTACACCGACAAAATCGCAATGAAACCAAAATTCATGTTAATGTGCTTTGCAATTTTCTTCACATGTTGTGCCTCAAAGCGACACTGATGAGAAGAAAATTGTGAACAATTCATAACATTTGGCATCACTAAGTGGTAACAGTGATGTCTAAATGCAACTCATTTTGTTACCACAATAATCAAGAAAGCAACATCTCCTAGATGTTTGTGTTAACTGGGTTAGTGCAAAACAAAATAGTCTTACGAATCTCACGACAGCGACAGTCAAGTGGAGGTATTTACCAAATGGTTGGATCCAACCGTGGATTGTCTACTCGTTCTCCGCCTCAGATACGACCCTTCTTCCGTTCGTTGCTTTGATAGGTTCAACTGGTATTCCAGTGGAAGGAAAAAGTTATCGTTTAGTATTCGACTCGTAGCTCTGATGGTCCAAAACACCATCAAATCATAACTTTTTATTCTCCAACGCTTCAATCGCCTCTCCGTTAAAGTCTTCCCCAAACAAAGCATGTCACCTCTCGCAACGGATTGTTGTCTCGTACTCACACAATAAAAACGAAATACTAATTATATGACATGATTTTGTCTTACGCCAATGGTGTGAACGTTTTAAGGGTAACGAATCTAAACCAAGAAGCAATTATTGAACAAATATTGCATGCTAATATAAACAGGCGCGGCACAAAGTGCATTCCAATGAATTGTCATTGTGTTCTTTACCTGATTTTCTCTTCAGTTAATGTCAAGATATACCGCTAATTTCTTAATTCAAAATAATTTTGCACGAAGGCACTTACAAGATTCCATTTAGAAGAACATGATCATTATTTCATTGTCGGTTGTATTATGACACCTGATATGGTCTCATTCTTTCTCTCTCTCTCTCTTCAATTAGTGACCGTTGGCTTCCATTCGGCGCCATGTGGACATGCCTCGCTGCGAGAAATCCGTTTCCATCCGGCCTCTAACCGGCGTCGACAGCGAAGCTGTATCGGGGGAACGCAGTTGTCTTGCTCTAGGCAATACTGCATTCCATATTAATTCACACTTTTTAATTAAAAAACAAATACTTTAATCTTGGGTCGATGCACGTCCTCAGACGGCGGACATTACACACATTAACCTGACTTCCAACACAAGGCCGCCGTTTGACCTCAACTGCTGCCAGAAGTCGAATCCTATGGTCTCATTCAATACCTTTGTAAGATCGTTAATGAATGAATAACTTAAGTTGAAGGATCTAATATCCTTCCTCATTGAATAAATTCATTCAATTTTTTTTTGCTTTGGTGTTATAATGGCATCGACTGATATGGTCATTAGCCACTATGTGTTCTTGGTAGGCTTCGTTACTCACTCCATACGCCACCTTAGGAGCAGCACTGTTAATTGTCAAAGTCAAAATATACTTTAATGTCAGAAGATTTTCAACTTATCGACAAAGCTTTCAAATATGAATAAAAAAATTAATTGAAATAGGTATGTACTATATAGAATATAATGGTGACAATCGCCCCGATCTTAACATAAGTGCAGACGAAAGAAAGTACCACCACCAAATGCGCTCCGGGACGACTAAACAATAAAAAAGGTGACGTATTTGCTATTTCAACTGCAGGTTAAACACGGAGAAACCTACAGTACCTAAATGAGAATAAAAATACAACATTAACGCTCATAATTACATCAATAACCCCTTCATTTCTGCCATCTTCTGCCAGTCCAGTCGCAACACCCAACAGTGAATCGTGCAGGACTCACCCCAGTCGAGCCACGAGATTTTAATAATTCAATTCATCAAATTAAATTTAAAAAATTCCTGCCGAAACTGGGGTTCGAACTCCGGACCTTTCAACCAAAAGTTCATCATTATAATGGGTATTATTATTATTATAACTTGAGGTCGTTTTCAGGTCCTAATGATCATTTCAAATATTTTGTTTTGTATGAACGTCAGTATATGGATCTCGAAGGACACCTTACCTCGACTAAAGCGTTCCCTGTTTTTTTCAATTCAAATTTGAAATACCCTGTTAATATGTTTTTGGCTCTATAGTTCATCCAGAGATACCTCCTGAAAATCCATCAAGATTTATCAGAATTGGAAGTGCACAGTATATTTGTTATCAGAAATATACCAAGCGTAGAAGCTATTAAATAAGAGATTCTCTCGCGATTTTTGAATACTGTTGATGAATTAAATCGGCTTTGTTAAATAATTGCAACTCTCGAAGCTGTTAGAATTGGCGAACACCTGGGTTCTCATTTACGAACTATCTTATTAAAAGTAGTATAGGCCGTTTGCGTCTTTTATTTTGTGTGAAAAGAGCCTCTTATTTTAATCTACAGCTTGGCCTTCAACTTTGAAGGTCAGATTCTTATGATTATGATTGGAACTAAAAGAAATGAAATTGAATGAATGCACCTACTGAAATGTACAGTTTTGATTTGATTTTATAATTAAGACAGTGACCGTGTTTAGGACTATCATGATGGCAATGATGCACAAATGGGCCCTAAAATCTTAACAAGTTTTGAAATACCACATAAAAATTATTGAAAGTTTGAAATTAAAATACAGAACAGAATATCAGTAAAAACAATGAAGACAATGAAGGTACAATATATAGAGGGAGAAACATTGGTCAGCAACGACTTTCGTTACAATATCCTATTGTCAAAAATAAACTAAAATTTGAGAATTCAAAATATGAATCGTTTATTACTATTGGATGAACCTTATAACAAACAATTACCGTTCAAATCTGAATTCAGTCTACTTAATACTGGAAATCACACGGTTTCAACACAATTACCTGGGCATGCGTCGCCCACCTCGCTCCAGGAGCCCATTACCGAGAAACCACACTTCAGGGCCACGTTTCTATAAAAAAGGGGATTTTTCGGAAAATCATCTAAAAACCTTCTTTGTGAAGATTTGTAGGCCTACATGTTTGTTTACATAGATTACATCGAAATTTTCAACTCCATCCAAATCATTGATGAAATACCGATTTTCCGTGTTTTCCCAGAAATTTTCCCATTTTCCATAGGTTCCTGCTTACAAAACATTTTTCTTTATGAAGTACTCTTCAAAAACTGCCCGCGAACCAAAAATTATTTCTATTAGGGTTAATGTCAGATTTTAGTACAATTTTGGCTGCAGTGCCTGAACTATAACTGTATTGTGACTTTGACGTACTTTGATTGTAATTTTACCTTCAACCTCCGCAAGCCTGTTTTTGACATATTCATGAATAATCTTGACTATTTTTATTTTTCCCAATAATACTCATACACAGATAATAAAAGATTTCTTCAATCAAAAATATACATCTCTTGAATAGAATAATCTTCTGAAAAAAATAATTATTTCGAATTGATGAATATACTTCCATTTCAAACTGATTAGGAAGTTCGCTTCTTCACATAAATTCTCTTGAAATGAATTTGCTTGCAGTGAAAACATTCTATTCTTCATCCTAGAAAACACTCACATTAACTCATTGTGAAACATAATCCTCTTGGAACAAGAATATAATTCCTGGGTAGATATCGCTACCAGTGTCATGTGACACAATCAACCAATGAGCAACCAAAGCAGATGGCGGCACCGCGACCTGTGAATACGACTTCCATTTCGACCATTTCATCTAGTTTGACCATTTGGGATGGAGGTTATGAGACTATGCGTACCTATCTGAATGTTAGTTTTGTGACTAGTGAAACTATTTCTATAATAGAAATGTAATATCGAAAATTGAATTTGGCTCAATATGGGCCAGTTGTGAAAATGATATTTTGGCCTTCTACAGTTTTGTGTCTAATAGCGAGTGGCGTTGTTTGTATTCAATCAAACTGCAATATGCGCCACTACTAACTGGTTTTATTGAGAATACAGTTATTTAAATCAAAACTTTCTCATATAAAACCATTATTTATACCTGAATTGTTCATGGTTGCGAATCTATGCTTTGTTTAATCTATTCAATGTTGCCAAAATGAAAATGGCTTCCATTCTATATTTTATAACCAAGTGCAAAGTGAAGATAGGAACTGAACCTCCAAGTTGAAAGAAGAATAGTTTTCATTATTCTTATATTCTTGTCTCAACCTACTCCCATGATTCAACAAAAAAGTGCCCATTATTGGAGCTAAAATATTCTTGCCTCAACCAACTTATGAAGCAAGTGTTCACTTGTTTCAAAATATTTTCCTTGTAAGTGGCCAAGAGGACCCCGTCAAAACATCAAACTAATATTTGGTTGGACCTATTCAAGAATACAATCTTTTGAATCAACGCAATTATGCGTTGATGTAAAAAATCCTTTTTATCAGTGTACATCAAGCAGACCAACCAACCCCAGTGGCGTTAACGTCACATCCAATCTTGGAAACTCACCCACTACATGGAGAAGATAAAATATAGAAAATGTAAACAATTACTATCAGAACCATATCCGAAATTTGATTTCATAAATAGTCAAAGCTCCTTGAATTTGTCGTGTTATGCAAAACATTCCTTTTTTCAAAGCATGACTGCGCTGAATTCGGAATCTCCTCATAAATATAACATAGAACGAAGCTCAGCCTCAAATTGGGTACAATATTTTTTCTTCCGAAGTTAAAACTTGCGTGAAAGCAGTATGTCGTGTGAGCCCAAAGGGAGATGAGAATAACCCGCAAGACGCCAACAATTTGCAAACCGCTTGGAGAAGGATCCTAATATGGAAATTTCCCGTTTTCTCTTTGAGGTATTGCATACATTCCATCATACAATGAGTAGTCACTGGAGGTTCGGATAGTAGAAGGAAATTTAGGTTTCCTCTGCTTTCTCCTCCTGAGTCATTGAAATATACAGGGTATATTTAACAGAGTTAACGCGATGAATATAAAGTGAGCACATTGGCTTGAATCTTTACAGGGCCAGATGAGAAAAATTGCTCGGACAGTCAAGTTCAATTTCTAAACGTTCAATTTGCAACATATTACTTCTTCTGCTGTAGTCATAATTGTGTTAGTTACTACGACATTTTTTTAATTTGCACCCCCTATATTTGAAAGTGTAATTTTTGGCATATATTTTGCAGAAAATTAACGAACAAAAGAATTTCAAGTACTGATTTGATTGAATAAAAACGAAAAATACTCAAAATTATTAAATTGGATGTTCAAATGGTCTGCCATTCTCTCCTTAACAATAGCCGAAGCGATGTTGGAATTCTCTTTTGCAGTAATTATTGTTTTGGACACTGGAAAAACGCTCGTTTTGTAGCAAGAAAATGAACTATATCTACAAAAAAAATTAAAAATGACATCATCTCCGACATAAGAAATATTATCTCCGTTGAGGAATATTCATGGGATTGGGTGAAATCCTCCATTACCTTGATTATAATTGTTACTTATGTATCAAGGGCGTAAAGTAGGTGTTTATGGCCTGAGGCGTGAATAATGGCCCGATGGCGTCAGCCAAGGGCCATTACACGCTGAAGGCCATGTACGCATTTTACGCACGTGATACATACAAAATTTTATGCACTAGTGATTAAGCACAAGTCAGAAATACTGACTTGAAATTTAGTGGGCTACACGTTTCGTACAATATGTATAACCTCAATAATCAAAAGTATGGTGCCGGAACGATACCTGTGAAAGATACTGACTAAATAAAATTTGATAGTTTTAATATACTTTCATTCAATATTATTATTGTTTGAATCTGAAGCAGGAATTCTGAAAAACTCGATTAAATGAGGTTTAGTCCAGTAGAGAAACAAATTACATCGGACGGGAGCAATACATTAATTGTCAAGAAACGTCAAAATTTGACAGATATAGAAAATCTCAAAATTCCTACTTGAGAGTTAGTTTGATTACTTAGGGGCAATCGTAAAATGAATATTAACAATTATTTTGACTGATAACTCATATATAATTCTTTTTTGTAGGAATATGAGTATATATATATACATCTATTGCCAAATATATTCTGAAATACAGTTGCTAGTGACACTAGTAAAATACAAGTGCTTTATTGGTATACTGCAAATTGGTCTCCAACTTCATATTCAAACTGAACGTATTCTCAATGAATACTTGTTCTCATAGCGATAAGGATGTTTGTAAAGCAGCTTTCCATAAGGAATGATCAAATTCAAGAAAAGAGGGAATATCTCATCTTTAACATTGGTACCTGTACCAACTGCATTGTTACTATAAAATCTTAATATTCAGTCTTACGGCCTTGATAAAGTCGATTATGAATAAAAGTTGATAAATTGAACTGAAATGATTGTTTCCTGGTAATTCTTACCTGAATTGATGTGTGAATATGGGCAATTTGAGAACATTACCAACTTCACGGTCCGCGGGCCATAATAGGCTCACGGACGGCCTAAATTATTTTATAGAAAAGCCTGCGGATTCCATATGAAGTTATACTTTTGTAGAAAAAATCTATCTTTGTCCCAAAATCATTAAATTTTTGTTTAAGGGTTGTCCCCTACCATCTACCCTGCTGCCACGTGGCACAAGCTGGCTCAAGCTGTTTCAGTCAGCTCAGTTTCGCCTGGGTGGTACTTTCATGATGAATGTGCGTTTACTAGTCAAATCTACCAAAGAAATTTTTTTGGTTAAAAGGTGAACATATGTATAGGGAAATATTTTAAAAATAACGGAAGACGTTGAAGAGCTCCTTGATGAATTTAAAATCGAGCATCTTCACACCCAATTTGAAGGTATGTATTTAGAGGATCATTACCAAATGGATGACTTTCATTAGACAATGTTACCATGAATATGTACGACCCATTTCCATAAAAATAAGTCCAGTGGGGCGTGAAGCTACTCTACTTAACTTTTACAACGTATTATATCTATTTTTCCATTTTCAAAATGACCGCCTTTTGTATTCAAACTCTCTCCACTTCAGTAAAACTGATTTGATGTTATCGTAAGTTGTGTTCATTTCATTATCACATTGTATGTTACTACTATTCGTATGATGTTGCTGTCAAGAAGTTGGCTGGGAAATGATAAACAGTTTCGAGAATTGATCTAGTCTTTAACTATTAAATAATTCAAAGTCCAAGAAATAACTTATTTCACATGGCGCAGCCGTACCTAGCTCCAGAAAATAAGTGGAGACAATACGATTTCAAGCAACTCAAAGATGAATTGAATAAAATGGACGATGGTGAAGGTCTAATTGTTTTCTTAATGAATGGCGACTCAACAGGAAACTGGAACTTATGGAAAGCCAGATTCGAAAATTACGTAATAGCTTCTGAGGTTGACAAGAAAGATGAACAAACGCAATGTGCTCAACCACCCCACTACATCGGTGAAGAGGGGCTTCAGAATTTATTTATCATTCAAATTCTTAGATGAAGTGAAAAATGAACTACAGATTCTACTCCAAAAATTTGATAAAAAAATTCCAATTCAAAGAAAATACGGCATTTGAAAGATGTGAATGCTTTCCATATAAACAAGAAGAAAGCAGGAAGATGTAAACTCGATTCCTTTAAAGATAGTTTGATGGTAGCAATAATAATTTGTTGCATCAATAGTATATTGTACAATGAGCATGAAATGACATACATTTCCCACGAGTAGGAATATGAAATTTTGTAGTACGAGCGTAGCGAGAATTACAAAATTTCATATACTTACGAGAGGAAAATGGGCCATTTCATGCTCATTGTACACTATACTTTTTCTACGACCATCTGAATCATTAACAAATCTGTAATATTTTTAATAATCCTGTTTATCATAAACTCTCCTGCCGTCATTTTTACATGGTTTAGATAAGTTTTTCTTTCTTCACCCGTTGAATGAAATTATTTTGTACACGTACCTACCTACATCGTGAAACAAATAACATTCAAAATATAAATTTTGACAAACTTTATGCGGAAAAAATCAAACAATAATTGATTTCATAAAATGAAAAAGAAAATGTGGCTGCGTGGATTTGAACCCTCGCTCCCACCATCCAAAGTCCATGTGTCATCTGAATCAACACTCGTCGTTACTAGAGCACATAATAATTTGTTCGAATTAACTAATAGAAAGTATCTGTCAACTAGTCAAAAATATAGAATCCGATTGTAATCAATCTCTTTATTGAAATTACTCTGGTTTTATGAAATGAAAATCATACCTTTATCTGAAGATAGGCATTATCAGGAGCTTCTGATGTAAATTTATTGATTTGATCTGTAGAAAATGTTTTGGATTTCCTTGGTTGATACCCGTCGGACTTTTTCTTGAGAAATGCTTTCTGTTTTTTTATAATCGGATATGTTCAAATCTTGATTGATACTTAGCATCATTTTTAACATCGAATATTGACTCCAAAGGGTAGAGGATTTGAATTTCTTCGATATATCGGTAAAATGTACCAAAAGGACGCTTTCGGAGAAAGATGATGTGTGCTGCTTAGAGTGCCAAGCAGAGTGAAAGCAGATTCATATTTCTTCTTTGACAATTCTGTTAATAAATTTAATGAGGTGAGTTTAGCCATTTCGGTAATATTTGGCTGTGTCAATGTTAAATCATTCTCACTATCGCTAATCATTTTTAAAAACTTAATTTTTTCAATCGAATTTTGTAATTATCTACAGATGTGAAATGTCAAATTATTGGACAGACGTAAACAAACTTGATTCGTTAATACCTACCTATAATGACAGTCTAGTAGTTCATGAAAGTCGTAGGAAATGAAATATTTCGATACAGCTAGCCCGTGGGAAATGAAAATCGGTATTACAACGTAGTAGGTTTCTTAATCGAAGACGCAATTGAAATGTTCATTTTTCTTAATGGTCATAGCAAAAAATATTTCTGTACTTTTTCAAGATGCTACCTTGACATTCGAGAGAGCAATCGAACTCTCTCATGTCACTGAAACGTCAAGATCACATAGTACAGCGATGGGTTCCTGTCAGAATGAAGAATTTTCAGATTTCGATGTACTCTTTGGAAAAACAAACAATTAGTGAAACTCAAGACGATTAAAAATTGCGATAAGTGTGGTGAAGAAGAACATCCTGTCAACAAAAGTCCAGCCTATGGTACGATATGTAACTTCTGTCAAATTCCAAATCATTTCGAAATTGTTTGTAGGAAAAAGAAATATTTTCACGAAAGTTAATGAAATTTCCAATCCTGTTGATTCTTTAAATGAAAGTTTGGATAATTTCTCATTCATAGGTTGTATTTATCAGGAGAATATTTCAACAATGAATTCAAATAAACTGTTGCTAACAGAGTTAGAAACTTATAACTGTGATTTCAGCGTCAAAATCGATACTAGAGGAATGGCAAATGTCCTTCCTTTGCATGTGTTCAAGTCTCTAGGTCTTCATGAAGACAATTACCAAAACTTACTCATAACTTCATTTTCATGAAGGAAATATTCTGAAAGTTGTTGGGAAGTGCACAATTCCATGCATCAGAAATGATGATTATGAAATGAATTGTACAACTTAGACTTTTTTGTGGTAAATTCCAAGACAAAGTTAACTTTAGATACTGAATCAAGTGTTGAATTGAATTTGGTTATGAAAATTGATTCAATTGATCCAAATATTATCAATTCTTCGGAATTTATAACAAAATACAAAAATTTGTTCTCGGTTGTAGGGTGTATGGTAAAACCTTATCATAACGACATTGAAAAAGACTCAAAACCAGCAGATCATCCTATTAGAAAGTATGTATTACCTCTAAAGGAGAGTTTGAAATAGAGTTTGAAAGAACTTGAAATGATCGAAAAAGTTACTGGGAATTCTGATTGGATGAATGCTCTGGTTATATTGAAAAAACTAAATAATATATTACGGATATGTCTGGATTCCAAAGATCTGAACTAAGTAATCGAAAGGGAATATTTCAAAATTCCAACTCATGATGAAATTACATGCGGATGCAAAAGTATCCATTACTCCCGATGCTATACAAGGTTTCGACCAAATACCCCTTGACAAGGAAAGTTAGTACCTATGTGTATTTGGAACACCTTTCAGAAATCAGCCCCTGAGGTGTTTCAGACCCGATTTGAGGTAATTTTCAGTATAAAAGGTTTTTACACTTTAATTGATGATCTTTTGATTTGTGCTGAAGATTAAGCTGAACACGATTCCAGACTCAAAAAAAGTATTGAATCTAGTAGGGAAGAACAAAATACGTTACAATCGTAAAGTTACGAGAAAATGCAAGTTTGGGCAAAAACAAATAACTTATATGGGTCACGAAATATCTGGTGATGGAGATGAGAGACCGGACGAGTATAAAATTAAGATATTCCCAGATATTCCGCGACCGCAATCCAAACAAGACGTTTGAAGGTTATTGGGAATGCTCACTTTCATTTGTAAATTCATCAAAAACTCCTCAGATTTCTCTTCATCTTCACGTAATCTATTGAATAAAAAAATGTTGAATTAATTTGGAGTACTGAACATCAGATAGCATTCGAAAATTTGAAAAATATCCTAACCAATAAACCAGTATCATAGTTCTATGACATGAACAAAGTAACAGTAGTCTCTGTAGATGCGTCAAAGTTAGGTACTGGTGCCGTTTAATCACAAAATAAACTACCTTATGCAAATGCCTCCATGGCTATGACGAAAACACAGTGTCGTAATTTGAGGAGCCATTTTATGGCGAAAACCAATTGTCGGGTTTTTTTAGACCAAAAATCTGTGAAAGTCATCGAAGTTAAGTCTGTAGCACCCTCCTGTATATTGACGTTTCTATAAAAATAACCAGTAGTGCAGTCATTTATGGATTGCAATGCCCGCCATGGAAACATTAAAAAAAAAACATGAAAATTTATCGACCAGAATTTGTTTGGTTAGCATATTTTTGTATCACGAATCATCTTCCTGGCATCAGAATCAGTCATTTATGGATTGCAATGCCCGCCATGGAAACATTAAAAAAAAAACATGAAAATTTATCGACCAGAATTTGTTTGGTTAGCATATTTTTGTATCACGAATCATCTTCCTGGCATCAGAATGAATCAATTCCGCTCGCAGACGTGTTAAAGGTTCATATTTCATGGATCACGCGATCGCCTCGGGCAGCAGTCAGAAAATTGGTGGCGGAGTCGAAGGGAAACTGAGGCGGAATAATGTCTTGTTAATTAATGATAAATTGAAGGACTGCCAATTAGTATGTAGGAACAGAATTTCGCATACGAATGCAAACACTGTCTAGAACGGTAGCTTGTTACTTATGCAAATATTGAGACAATCTCTGCTACCCTGCTTGGAGACTGCATGACGAATAATTCAGGTTCTCATACATATAACACATGACGATTCGAGAGTTGCACTCGGGGTGATGGTCTTGGCTTTTTAGTTCACAATTGTTGGGTTCGATGATTTATTATCCTATCACGAATGGTTGCCCAGTCTTCATGTGATTTTTTTGGGTCCACAACTTAATAACAAAAATAAATCTAGAAATTGTCCATTTAAATCAAATTCAAATTCATTGGACCTCGCACCGTTTTAATGGGAAATTGGCTTTAGGTAAACTTGCTCAAATTTTCTATAAATTGTAGAACTCGTGATACTGATCAAATGTCTCTATTGCGCCAAAGCTCTAAATTCAACCGTTTAGGGTGCTGAAGTTTTCTTTTTCAAAACTTCAAATTGCCATTGTGGAGACATGTTTTCGAAAATATATAAACCAAATCAACTATGCATCCATGATTCATATGGCAAAACGAATGCACTATGAAGTATAATAATTCCCGCTCATACGCATGATATACAGAATGAATCCATATCTAGCAAGTTTTTTAGTGATTTATACAAAATTGAGTAGTGGAATAACATTCTTTTCCAGATGTTTCGAAGGTTGCAAATATCTGATCCAATTGACGATGCAGGCATCTCCTGAATAACACTGCTATATTATATACAAGACGTTCTATTTTTCATGAAGCCGTAACCGTCTTACTTGTTAGATATATCCAAATATATGGAATTCCAGATAACTCGGTGATGAACTCGATCGTTTAGGGTGAAATTTCACTTTGCGGAAACACTAAATATACAAGGTGTATAAAAATAGGGGCCTTTGCTAACGATTTTTTTGAAGTAGTTAGGCTTGAAATTCATTTTATTGGAGCATTTTTATTAACACATTCGTTGGCATTAATCTTCTGGGAGATTTTGAACAATAAATTGTGGACAATTTTAAATGATATGTATGAATCTATATTTACTACAAGTAATAAAATAACTTGAGTGATAGAGGTGGAATATTGCAACAAATGATATAAAAACAGTAAATTACTTTGTATAATAAGTAACGGAATATGCTTATTTTTATTACAAAACAGACATTTCCTACCTATATATTGGTGTAACAACAACCAATTTGATTTTTCCTAAGAGAATTTCAGATAATAGCTTGCCCACCAACAATTTCTCGAATTCACACCTCAATGGGTGAATTTGTATTTTTTCATATAATGTAGGTAGAGGTTATGATGCTGATCAAACTATTTCACATCCCTGTGGTAGAAGTCCATTGTATCTCGAAGTGGAGTGGTGTGGATTTACGATGCAGAAAAACACAAAGTCATCTCTACAATTTCAATCTCAAACTTAAAGGTTATGCATCAGGTGGAACAGTGACAACTATCTATCAGTTGAGCGGTATTATTTATAGTAGGTAGTACATGTTTCGAACCTAAATAGGTTCATCTTCAGCTAATTTAAATTCTACAATAAAGGAAGAAATTATCACTGAAGGCAATCTAGTACAATATAGTAGGTATTACTTACATGGAGAAGAAGAAATTGTTTTATCAGATTATATGTAGAAAGAGTAAAAAAGAGTAAAAAGGTGTATGTGTCACCATATTGTACCAATGAAGGTTTACATAGTGAACAACATACTTGTATTAATTTAATTTAACATGAGGAGGAAGTGGAGTCTTAAAGCCTATATGCCCCTTTTTACGAGAAGGGGGAAGAAATGAAGGCTTCAACATGTGAACGAAAAGATCTACAATATTTGGTAAGTGATTACTGACTGTTCGAGACTTCGAGTACTCAACACCAAAATGAGAAATGACAATGAAATTAACATGAGGAGGGGAGATCATCTCTCAGTCAACCTTCAATTCGACTTTGACATAGAACAACGACTCAAGAACCAACACAGAACACAATAAGAGAAGAACAAAAATCCATAATATAAATGGTTTTATTAATCTTAAGACTTTTTTAACACGTTATTGGCATGGAAAGATGAAACGAGTTCTACCTACTCAGATTGAGGTTGCGATGATAGATTTTTGTTCCTCTCTCATCGTCTTCTGTGATGTTGGTTTTCGAGTCGTTGTTCTATGTCAATGTCGAATTGAAGTTTGACTGACAGATGATCTCCCCTCCTCATGTTAATTTAATTGTCATTTCTCAATTTGGTGTTGAGTAATCGAAGTCTCGAAAAGTCAGTAGTCACTTACCTAATATTGTAGACCTTTTCGTTCACATGTTGAAGCCTTCATTTCTTCACCCTTCTCGTAAAAAGGGGCATATAGGCTCTAAGCCTCCACTTCCTCTTCATGTTAAATTAAATAAATACAGGTATGTTGTTCACTATGTGAACCTTTATTGGTACAATGTGGTGACCATACATCTTTTTACTCCTTTTTACCCTTTCTACGTATAATGTAACATAACAATTTTTTCTTCTCTATGTAAGTAATACCTACTATGTTCGCGATTCGATAGCCTTTATGGTTCGAATGAAATGAGGACTTTTTCCAACACATGAAAATCTTATGATGACCAACTTAAATCAACTTTAATTCGATTTGCACTATATAACGACTTACCAAAGTTGTATTCGTCGGGTTGATGCTGTGTTCCGGCACATCTAACTTCTCAAAGGGCCCTTTTGGTCAGGAAAGCGATGCCGGGAGAACGAGATTGGTTCAAGCAAACACATATCCACACATGGGTTAATGAACGGCACTTTATAGCGGAATGGCACTATTAAATGTATGATAATAGCAACAACAATTAATAATAAGAGTAATAAGTAAGAAGTCAAAACTCCAACCGGGTGTTTCGACAACCGAACAGAACAATCAATTTTCAACACGACTTTTAAAGTACTTATTTCTTCGTATCGTGATTTTGCACGTTTTTTACCGGTGGCTCCAGGGACGGACAAGGCCACGCGATTAAGGGGTCGTTTTAGTGCAAATCTTCATTGATATAAAGATATTCAATTAATAATAAAATCAAACTCGGACCAGAAAGGCAATCCGAAACATACTATATTGTACTAGATTGCCTGTAGTGGTAATTTCTTCCTTTATTGTAGAATTTAAATTAGCTGAAGATGAACCTATTTAGGTTCGAAACATGTACTACCTACTCTAAATAATACCGCTCAACAGGTAGATAGTTGTCGCTGTTCCACCTGATGCATAACCTTGAAGGTTGAAATCAAAATTGTGGGTTTTCTGCATCGTAAATATATATTTCACATACGCTTTGAATTTCATGTAATCTCCCCGTATATGGAAACGGACATGTTTCTCAACCTGTGAGACATAAGGCCCATATACAAGGTAAACCACAACTTATCCGTAATTGATTAACCACATATGCACAGTTAAATAATGAGTCGATTTCTTTAAAAAATCTATGAAAAGTCCAAGAAAAAACGGAAAATCAACTGTTCGGGTTCCAATAGTTGGAAATAATAAGAATTACTTCTTACTGCATGGAAAAAATCTAAGAAGTTGCTGCACATAGAGAGGGACCAGTTAATCAAGTGCTCTGACTCTATCACCATTTATTGTAAATGTTGATATTTTCATCATTTGTTTCAGTTGTTGCTACCTCGTCATAAACTATTTTCTCTCTCAAAGAATTCCACAGTTTAGATCTTAAGAATGTGATATCATACATGCGGAACTGTTCTTCAGTGTCTGCCAATCAGCATAATATATGTCTCCCCAACTCTTGCATAAATCAAATATGAAAATACAGATGTTGTGGTTCATTCTATAATTCCATATACATTTGTCTAGAATTTCTAATACTGTTATAGGAATAATGGAATTGGTTGTAGTTTCATTAATATAATACACTGTATAGGTACGAAAAGTATGTTGTAATCAAATATGAGTATATTTTGTTACACATCATATTATTTTGTTATTGACTATTTTTATTTTCTGAAATATTCTCCGTCACTCAATTTATTCTACCACTTGTGGTAAATATAGATTCATACATACATAAAATATTCCGCAGTAAATTGTTCAAAATACTTCGTAATGTATGTGTCAAACGAATGTGTTTATGGAAATACATCAATGAAATGAATCAAGCCCAACTTCAAAGAAATCATCAGCAAGTGTCACTATTTTCGATTGTATATTTCGTGTATCTGCAGAGTGAACATTCATCATGAGCGCTCGAGTTTATCACCAAGTTATCCGGAATTCCGCAGACATTTGGATATTATATCAATAAGCAGGAAGGATGCGGCCTCATGAGAAATAGAACAAACATCTTGTATATAGTACGATATTCAGATTCAGGAGATTTGACTAAAATATTCCTTTTAATATCTGACGAGTACACAAATATTTATAAAACATATAATAATACAAAGTATGATATGAAAGGAGCGATTAAGTGCCTTCCTGCTCATAGAAGAGAACGTAGGCATCTCCGCTCACGAGAGATCTAGGTGAAATTGGGTTCACTTGTGTATCATTATATTCATGCCATGTGCTCGCGTACGGATGTCTACAGTAGGCTGTGTAATGTCCGCTATAGGTAGTCCCACTATGATTAGACAATGCATAAAGTCTATAGCTACAAGGGGTTACTGCTGTGTAATTAATCTCTGTATCCTTCAAAATATTTTGAGATGGACAAAATTCAACTGCTCAATTTTTTTGAAATTTCGTGGGTATGTAAAGAAATTATTACACTTCATAGTGGATTTGTATCGGACATATGAATAATCAATACATAGTTGATTGGTTAAAATATTCGAAAAATTAGCTTCACATCGGCCATTTGAAATTTTGGAAAAGTCAAGTTCATCTGTATAATCAAAACCGTCGAATTTAGAGTTGTGATCAATATCACGAGTTCTAAAATATGTAAAAAATTCGAGGAAAGGACCTCGCACACATCTGATGGGAAAAAGTATTTCTGTGAAAATGCCTGCATTTTTGATATATTGTAGCTGGAACTATCATGAGTATAATTCTACATTGGCCCAATTCGATCATATGACTGGATTTGGCACTAGAGGGCGCCAAATCATGAATTTTGTGAGTTTTGAGGAAATTTAGCTAACTAAAAAATATCAATATCTCATTTATATCCGATATTCTGTGCGACTGAGCAATCCTAAAATTTTAATCCTACGTAGGCGTTCCATAACATACAGTGGAGGTGAGATCTTAACGGGTAGGTAAAAAACTTACAGTCGAACTCCACCAAATGAAATCTTTATTGATAATAAGTGTGTGGTCAGACGACACACATCAGCACATTACGAGATGTAGTCGGAAGACTCACATCAGCAGCAGGACATGTTTCTAAGGATTAAACCTTCATCTTCAGCGAAAGAAGGGTTACAAAGTTAAGATCTATAGAAAAGAGAAATGTTACAATATTGAGAATACCAGTATTAAAGTTCGAACATACCATATGTGGTGGAAAAAAGTGCTTTTATGTAAATGTAGAGAAATTATACTAAATTAAACAACTGTCAACATGACGGTAGCCGCAATACGAGCGGGTCCCTAATTGTTAGGGGGTATGATTTGATCATGCCAAATCAATCATATTAACATAAAAAAATAATTTGTTAAACTGTCAATTTCATGTCAATTTCAATTTATTCCATTTCAATATTTACAGATATTCAATAAAAGTAGTGAACATTATAGAGTTGTAAAACTAGCTGATTATGAATTATAATGGATTCACGTCGAAGAAAAACTTTTGTTGTTTCAATCACAGTCAGTGGAAACTATAAGTAGACATATTATTCGACTATAAATTTTGAACATCTGATATAGACTTATCTTAGAGTAGAGGTTGGATGTTTCACCTAAGCACTATGGTGCTTGTATTGTGTTTTGCATCCAACTTCATAATGTAATCGAAGTTAATACATTTTATTTATAATTTATCTATTCTTACAGAGAGAGTAATACATTATTAGTGTTTCGGTATATCACATATATGTTTTGGATAATGTTGTCAAAGGAAATGTAAACTGTTTTCTTTCATTTCAAATAATTTCTTCAATGAGTGCTTGGTTTTCTACAATAAATGTTTTTACAGAATTTTTGTATATTTTAATTTTAGTGATTTTTTTATATTTTTTGGGTAGGGCGTTAAAAAGTTTTGGGGCAAAATAAGTGACGAATCTTTGTGTGTGAGTTTTTCTGAAAAATGGTGAATTGATGATTGAGTTTTCAGCCGCTCCAGTTGATTTTCTAATAGTGTCTGAGTGGTGGAGTTGCTTATTATTGTAAATCCATATTAAGCATCCATAAGAATAAAGGCTTCTTATATTTAATAGTTTGGATTCTTCAAAGAGTCTGGTTGTAGAAAATGTTTTTGTTCCATTCAGCATTATTTTTATTATGGAATTCTGTAAAGTTTGAAGGCAAATTAAGTTTGTTTAGAATAATCCTCCCCATGCGGTTATGCAATACCGTAGAATGGATTCTACCAGCGAATAATAGATCATAAATAAATTTTTTCTTGATAGTATATCTCTCAGTGCATAAAATTTGTGGGTAGTAAACTCAATTTTTTTGACAGATATATACAATGTTCATTCCACCTGAAGTGTTGGTCAATGATTACCACTAGGTATTTAATTTTGTTTGTTTTTTGGATTATGGAACAGGAACATGTTTCATTTAGGATGCAATTTTTTATATGTATCTTCAAGTATTCCTTTGTGGGTTGTTCACTAGTCAACAAGGTGAAGGTGATAAATTTGGTTTTTGTTATATTCAGACTCAATAGGTTGGCATCTAGCCGTAGTTTTATATCCTTCATACCATTTTCTGCTGTTGCATACACTGTTGACCAGGAATCTCCAGTATATATCAGGGCGGTATCGTCTGCATATGAGATCAGGCGACCCGATAAGTTCTTTATTCGACACAGATTGTTGATATAGACAAGAAACAGGATTGGGGCCAGTACTGTTCCCTGTGGTACACCACATGTAATTTTCTGGGGGTTACTCAAAACATTACCTATTTTGACTCTCTGCGTTCTCTATGATAAATAATATTGCAAAACATTCATGGTTGGACCACGTATTCCATATTGGTAAAGTTTATCGAAGAGTATTTCGTGTGACACCGTGTCGAATGCCTTGGCCAGGTCAAGGAATATGGCAATGCATTTTTCAGATCTGTCCAGGGCCTCTACACAATGTCTCGTGAAATCTAGTACCGCATTTTCAGTGTTTGAATTATTGATAAAACCAAATTGCCTTTCATTTATAATTTTATGTGCATTGAAGAATTCAATTAGACGTATCTTTATACTATGTTCAAATATTTTTGCAAAATTATTTATCACAGATATAGGCCTATAGTTACCCGACACATTTTTTTCCCCGGATTTATATATCGGTGTGGTGATGGATTGTTTCCATTGTTCTGGCATTTTTCCTTTTTCGTATACTATATTGATTATATGGATCAGTGGTTTGATTATATAGATATGGATACATTTGATGATTTTTGTTTGAATACTATCAGGACCGGGTGAACAGTTATTTTTGAGCTTAGATATTATATCAATTATTTCATTTGCTGTGATTGGTTTCAAAAATATTGTAGGTTCCAAGTGAGCGTCGTTTAGAAAGTTGGGTGTCAAGTTTTGGTTTTTGTCGATATTCTCCCTAATGTTTACACCAATGGTTGCGAAGTATTGGTTGAAAACGTCGGCGATCTTGTTGTTGTCTGTTATTATTTCTCCATCAGAGTTTTTAACCGATATTTCGCTTATTGTGTTTTTTGTTTATTTTTCTATTTGTTATTTCATTGATAGTTTGCCAGGTTTTTTTGCAATTTCTATCGGCTTTTTTACCGTAATAATCATTTTTAGTTTTCCGAGTGAGTTTCTGAAGTTTATATATTCTTTTTTCAATCCCTCTGTTAACCTTTTTGTGAGTGTTTTTTCCATCTCATTCCTTTTTTGGATTGATTGAATAAGACCGTTTGTGATCCATGGTTTTATTTTATGTTTTTCTCTGTTGGAGATTTTGTATGTTTTCGTAGCTGAGTTTATATAATATTCCAATTTGTTAGTAAATTGATTATATGCGGACTGTGCATCATGAATGTTTATTATTTCTTCCCATGATTCATTTTTGATTAGTTCAACTAATTTTTTATAATTGTTTTTTTTTTGTAATATTCATTGTTTTCGTTTTTTTGTTCAATTTTTTCACGGAATTGATTTATCGATAGGTATGTTGTGAAATGATCTGATAGGCTTGTCTCGATTATTGCTGGGGTAAAAGATATCTGTGAGGTGTTTTTTTTACTTATGAAAATATGATCAATTATTGTGCTAGTATGTTCATTGACTCTGGTGGGGGAGTTTATGTATGAGATAAATCCGTTTTCAGTTAGTATATTCAGATATTTATTCACTTTGTTAGAGAGTTTATCCATCAAATTTATGTTGATATCTCCTGCAAAAATTTCGATTTCTTTTTTTCTAATATTTGAAAGTGTGTTTTGTAATTCGTCTAGGGATGTATCGGTGTCTATAGATGGTGGTCTGTAAGAAGCCGTTATTCCTATTTCACCATTTGCGGTTGCCAGAGCAAGTCTCAGTAATTTAGTTTCGGTCAGGGATATTATTCGTACATCAGTATTTATTTTATTATTGGTGAAAACCACCAAGCCATCATTTTGATTGATCTTTGATTCATTGTAATAAGTTGTGAAATCTGGTATATTGAAGTCATCCACTGATTCCAAGTTCCTAGATTCAGATAGTATTATAACATCTATTTTTTTATTTCTGTTGCCAGCAACTCATCAAAATGTTTTTTTAAACTTCTCACATTGAAGTGTATAATAATTGTATTCTCACTGTTTTGCATGTTTACATTTCCTTCGAGACATTCAGTCAGGGTGTCGAAAACTAGCGTTTTGATTTCTTCCTGATTTTCTAAAATATTTAAAAATTCTATCATTTTACGAAAAAAGATTTGGTAAGTTGATGAAAAGAAAAAAAAATGTATTTTCCCTAAAAATAAAGTTGATGTCTTACGAATGAATGTAAATAGATGAATAAGTGGAATGTGATCCTGCTAAAGAAGTAATAGTTTATTGTTGGTTTAGTCCAACTAGATACAGTAATAGAGAAACAAAGCTACTTTTTTACAGAATTGATTAGGTTTTCATTATTCATGAAAAACTCTGTCAAAATCCAAATCTGATTGAATCATAGCTATTTTACCATTTAAATTTATGTAGATTTTACCAGATTGTGTCCAAACATTTTTTATATTGGTCTTCTGGATGGCTTTCCCTAGAAGTTCGGCTCTCTGACTGGTCAGATCCTCTCTAATGACGACGCCCGTGCCTTTCAGCATTATTTTTTTGTGGTATGTTTCTTCTCGTGATTTTTCAACTCCAAAAATATTCCTCTTGGCTTCTCTGTCTTTTTTCCAATACGGTAGCATATTACTATGTTATTTTTAGGGATCGACCGATACCGATATTTATATCGGTCTATCGGTGATATCGGCCTCATTGGCCGATTATCTTATCGGCCGATATCAAAAACCGATAGACCGATATATTTTTTTATTGGGAAAAAAATTCAATTTGAAAAATGAATGAAAAAATACACTTCCATCAAAAATACATCTTCATCGCCAATAAAAAGTATGTAACGTAAAATCAACTAAATTCGTTGACTAGTAATTAAAAATTAATAAAACAAAACCCTATGCGGATTGCAACTATAAGGTAAAATTATTTCACCTTACTAAAATACAAAAATATCTGATTAATACTGATAATTTAGTTTTGGTAGGTTGTGATGAAAAACAATAAGCTTTCTGCCCTATCAGAAGTTAGCCTGCTACGTTTTGCATCATAAATATTACCAGCTTCAGAGAAAACTTGTTCGCTGGGACACTTTCAGCTGGTGCAGACAGGTATATGGCAGCCTGCGGAAAAAGATTAGGAAATCTTAATTTATTGTCGTTCCACCACTGAACTGGATTTTCATGTCTGGAAATTATTGGATGACTTTGATATAATTTAATTTCATCATCCAGTACCTCAACGAAAGCAGACCTTTGTTTTCGTTTTTGCTTCGAACTTCCTGATGTACCTTCACCAGCAAAATGTTCGTAAGATTCCCAAAATAAATCACGCACAGTCTTTGATGCACCTGAATCCCTTTCCATAGCTAGCAATTTTACTTGTGACATATTGTCCTCCCCATCACTTTCACCATCCGTAATAGTTTCGATTATGCCGCTGCCTCCCTCTTGAACAGTAACTTTTCTTTTTAATAATTCATAGATTGGTCCGCCTTCATTGTCAAAAAAACTGTTTTCGAAACGTGGATCCAACAACGTGGCCAGCGTAAAACTTTCTTCGGTAAAAATATGGTTGAATCGTTTTTCCAAGTTTTTTTTGTAGATCACTCCTCAATGTGTCTACACCAGAAAATATGGCACTTTTTGAAAGGTTGCTCAAGTACGAATCTAATGTTTTAACTAGGGGTATCACCTCTGATATGCAACACTCCCTGTTACTTGAGAGTTTAGTTATTTCCTCAAAAGGTTGTAAAAGGTTGATAAGCTTTCGAACCAAATCCCATTGGTGGAATGTAAGGTCTGTCAAATCTGGATTATCCAATATATAAATACTGATAACCTTTTTTTGTTCTAGTAATCGTTCCAGCATGTAATAAGTTGAGTTCCGTCTGGTTTGTATATCTTCGATACGTTTTTTTGTTGGGACATTCATTTGTTCTTGTAGCTTTTTAAGTTTATCACAAGCAATTCTCCTTGCTTTGGCAATAACATCTATTACTGCCCTTTGGCAATCAATGGAGTCTTTTAGTGTTAATTGTAAAGTGTGAACAAAACAACCCTGCTATTTCATTATAGCGCCGACGATCCCTTTTTTCATATTGGAGGCGTTATCTGCTATCAAGAAGTGAATTTGGCTTTTTTCAATTTCCGTTGGTCAAATAGATCTTGAAGCATCTCAGATATGGTGTCACCTGTATGGGTGCCTGGAAAACCTCTACAAGCTAGAACAAATGACTCTTGGTGACTAGATACATTTTTATTCCAAAAATGAGCCGTCAAGAACAATTGTTGTGTTGACAAGTCCATATATCTGATGTTAGTGACATTTTTCCGATCATCTGATCATCTATTATTTTCTGTACACGAGATTTGCACTTTTGAAAAATGTCTGGCACTACAGTTTCACGGAAATATTTGTCTGAAAGGAAATCCTTTTTTTAATAAGCGTGTAAAACCAGTATCTGAACAAATGGAAAATGGTTGATTGTTGGTAGCTATCATTTCACCAATTAATTTATGAATTTCCTTAGCCTTTTCTGAATTTATATCCCATTGTCGAATATTTTCAAATGCAGTTTTAATACTTATTATTTGTGGTTTTTGTTAACGAAGTTGAATTCTGATATTAGACTGATTCGATGTAGATGGGGCACAATTTCCAGTTTCTGTTTCTAAGCTCGCAACTTTACCTAAAAAGGTGTGAAAAGATTAAAATACATATTTTTTATTTTTATAAGTTTTTGTTACATACCTGAATCAGTTATCTGACTATATTCTACTGGGTGGTTTTTCAACAGATGGTATTTCATATTAGACGTGTTGGCCGTTTTTCCTTTGCCACCCAATGAAACAGATTTTTGGCAGATTTTGCAAATTGCACTTTCATTTTTCTCATCGTTTCTCAATATTTTTTCAAAATATTGCCATAAAGGCTTGTTTTTGGCATTTTGTCACAACATACAATAATAATAATTCCACCGCTCAGTTCACTTCAAACAAACACTATAATAATATACTTTAAAAATTGTTAGTAAACACTTTGGCCTCTACTTTATTCTATACTTCGAACACAACTAAAATAAGGCACAACTTAAAATTATCATGAAACGACAGAAGACGAATACAAGTTAGGACCTGCAGGAACGTCCGACGACGGTAGCACAACACGTGCATTCAGCAATACGGAGAAATTTCCAAGCGAGACAGTTCAGTTCTACCAAAATATCTGAAAGAATTAGGAAGGAATATTTTTTGGAAAATTCTGATTTCAAAATGATAAAGGACGAAATGGAAGTATTGCTGGAGCTGAAATGAAGTAAAGTTCTACCCACATAGCTGAATATATGAAATTCTCATTAAATGCGTGAACGCTCATATCACTGGATATATTACGACGAATGCGAATTATGGACGTACATGTTTTTACGGTTTCAGCTATGTTAGTACAACTGTACGAACAACGAAGGAAAAAAATGAACGGCCGATAGACCGACATATCGGTATATCGGTATTTGAAATATCGGTATCGGCCGATTATCGGTATCGGCTAAAATTTCTATATCGGTCGATCCCTAGTCATTTTCACACAGAGTCATTGACATCTTCGTATTTAGTAAGCTCCTCACCTCGTGTTTCCTATTTTCTGAGTGCTGCTCTTTCAAGCTGAAAAATCGGAGGTTTTTTCTTCTTCTTTCCTGGTCTATATTGTCGCATTTCCGCTCCAAGACTTTGTATTTGTCCACCATGTATTGTGTCTCTTCCTTTAATCTATTTATATTTTCTTTATGGGTTTTTTCGATATCTGAGAATTTATTTTCCAGCATGTCAAGTTTTTTCTCGATCTCTGTCAGGTTTTTGTTTATGGATTTAGTGACTACCTCCGATACATTATCCGCAATGGTTTTTATGAGTGTTTGGTCTTTTAAGCACTTACTTATAGCATGATTCACTGCCAATTTGATTTCCTCAGCTATTTCTCGTGTTAGCACCATTTTTCCAGATAGATTTTTCCAACCACTAGGTAGAAAATATTTCACTTTGTTTTGGTATCTTTTTCCGGATTCTATTGGTTTAGTTAGACTATTTCACGTTATTTTAACAGGAGCACAATTTAACACTACTCTCTGTTTGACATTCGTTTAAACTGTGACCATACATGTGTTCTTTCTGCAAAACAAAAGGGTTATGTTCTGAAAGAATGAAAGTGAAATTTGAGGTCAACATCTGTCATCCTTCGAGTGAGACGTTACGTCTCAAAGTGACAGAGTGACTGTCCTGTGGACCTGTGGAGAGCAACCATCATACAACATCGAATGTCAGTAATATTGGGAATTTATATTAAACTAGAATACTGTGCTTCACCAAGATCGTGAATGATTCTTCTACAAAAAAAAAGATTTTCTACTGGTTAGCTTAAAATATCATTAATTTTCATGCGGAATAATTTGCATTCGAGACTATGAGTTGATTAAGTTAATCATTATTGATGATCGATCAGAGTGGAAGTTATTCTCTTAAAACAAAATGCAAATGAAAAAACAAAGTGTTTTACACAGGAAGGCTCCATTAAATTTTAATAAGAAATTATTCTTCTCGTGGATTCAATCATGACTTCGTTATCAACAGAGAGCTGTATATAATAATGACCCTTCCCTGCTTCAAACACTCTGTATTCATAGCTTCATTATATTTTAGTAGATCAACAATCCAATCTGATTGGCCCTCACTGATGAACCCAATAAACTTATAACGTCGTAGGTGAATTCATTCGCTGAAGAGTTGAGTATGATGTTGACTTCACCCTGTAGAAAATCAGTGACGTTTTCTCCTGTATTATGGAAAAGTATTCCTCACGATTGTCCAGGCACACATAATATTGAATATAGACGAGATATTGATATATTTTTATGCGGCTGAATTTCTCCAAAAATCACAAAATTATAGATTTGGCGCCCTCTATCGCCGAATCTAGTCATACAATTAAGTTGGACTAATGGAGACTTTTGCTTGCTTAGGATGACTGCAGCCACATCGTATAAAAAATCCAACCATTTTCATCGAAAGACTTTTTCTTATAAGATGTGTGCATGATCATTTACCGCAAGCCAATGTCCCATTGAAACTGTCATCATTTTTGTACACTTGCATCTATAAATAATGAAATAAAATAAAATGAAATACAGAAAACCAGATAGCATCTTGAGCATCAACAGCTTGTATTGCGATGCGATGTGATATCCTCCGATTTTCTGCAATATATGTTCATACCTACTTGCTTACAGTAATATTCATTATATTACACATTTTGGTCTCGAATTATAAATTAAACTATTTATTTTGTAGTCGTTCATTTCGACACCAATGGCTCAGAATTCATAGCCTATAACAACAAAAAATCACCAATACGTATAGGTTTTCCTACGTATCCACTTACTCATGCTCAGATATTCGTTATTTTTTCTGTACCTACCGAGTCAATTTCGGAATAAACATTTGTAGACTTATCATAGCAATAGCAAAAAGCTGAAAAATAGACGAATACAGTGGATAGCAAAATAATGATTTCAAAACAATGTGTTCATATTTTGCAACAAGTGAGTGGCTACTAACGTGTTGATTTCAAACACTGTTATGTTCCATGACATAAATTGGAATAAGTAGATATCATGCAATTTCCAAACGTCGTTGTTGGTAAGAAATAATGAAAGAAAATACGAAGAGATACACAGAATCAGGAAATATTCACCAAAGCTGCGGTTATACGCTGGTCAGTGTAGTACAAACTCAGTTGATTCGATAAACTATTATGACTCATCATATAAATTGGACTGCTTGGGTATGATACATATTCCAAAATCTGATGTTAGTAAGAAATCAGTGAAAATACGTGATGATTCACAAAATGGGGAAATATCCACTTGAGCTGCTGGTATCCGCTGGTCAGTGTAGTACAAATGTAGTTGATTTAATAAACTCTAAGAACCCATCATATAAATTAGACTACGTGGGTTTCATGCATTTTCCAAAATTCGATATTAGCAAGAAATGGGTGGAAATACCTGAAGATTTGAACAACAAGAAAATGTTTACTTCAGCTGCTGGTACACGCTGGTCAGTGTGATTATTGTAGAACTAGGAACTCATAGGCACCGTCAAAACTTTGTCCTGAATAGTCGCGAATGGTGTAGTGTTCACTGGTAAGTTGATAGTGTTATTAATTATACCCAATTGATCCAACGGCATTGTTCAACTTTCTCATATGAAAAACATGTATGATATCTAGTTAGCCTTGACCAGTTCCCTGCTTGAACAAAATATTGCGTTTCCATGGCAACGAACAATAACTTATTAGAAGTGTCAGTGTAAAGTTTGACAAAGAAGTAAACCATAGTTACGCAATAAATTAAAAGAAAAAATATGTCCACCGAAATTGTGAAAATAAAAAAAATTGAAGTATCGAGCCATCATCAAGTAACTGTATTCAAAAGGGTTAAGAGGTAAGCAGATTTACGAAGATATGCTCAATACCCTTGGTGATCAATGGCCTTCGTAAGCGTCCGTGAAAAATTAGACTGCAAGCTTCAAACGAGGTGAATTTTCCATTGATGATGATGACCGATCGGGAAGGCCAGTTTCTGTGTCAGTCCCCGAAAATATCGATGCAGTTCATGACATGACTTCAACAGACCGTCGAATTGGGCTAAAACGGAAATCTGAAGCACTGAATATTTCATACGAACGCGTTCATCATATAGTTCACATCAATTTGGACATAAGAAAAATTGCTGCATAATGGATCCCCAAATGTTTGAATGTTGTCCAAAAGCGTGCAAGGGTAGTAGCATCGCGTTCGATCTGTGCTAGATTTGAAAACGATGTAGACTTCTCAAACCGAATTGTTACTATGGATGAGACTTGGGTACATTTCTACGATCCAGAAACAAAGCAACAATCGACGGAATGGCAACACTCCGGTTCTCCAAGACCTAAGAAGTTTCGTGTCCAAAAATCTGCTGGAAAAGTTCTTGCTTCAATTTTTTGGGATTGTCATGGAGTAATCATGATTGATTTTTTGGATAAGGATAGAACAATAACTGAAGATTACTATTTAACATTACTGACCACTCTACGGGAAAAAATTAAAGAGAAAAGACGCTGAAAGCTATCCAAAGGTGTTTTATTTTTGCAGGACAACGTCCCTACACACAAATCTCATGTTGCCAACACCCCCCTTATTCACCAGATTTGGCTCCGTCCGACTATCATCACTTTCCTCAACTGAAAAAAAGTTTAAAAGGTCGTAAATTTTCTTCCAACGAGGAGGTGATAAAAGCTGTGGAGGTCTGGTTTGCAGAGCAAGAAGAAACAATTTTTTTTTGAAAGGTCTAGAGACGTTGCAGATTCGCTGTAATAAATGTATCCAATTAAGAGGAGAATATGTTTAGTAATAAAATTATTTACATTGAAATTTTGTTTGGTTCTATATTAGGCTAAGAATTTTTCAATATAACCTCGTAATTCCACAAGCAGACACAGTTTTTCGAGTTCGGTCAAACCCCAACTCCGAAGTAGTTGAATGAGGAATGAGAAGAATGTTATTTTCTCCAGCTGCTGGCATATGCCAGTGAGTAATTGTGATTACTGTTACCTACGAGGTGCCATCATAACATTACCCTGAAGTGTTGCGAATTCACTTGTCAATTGATATTGATTTATAGATTGATTTTCAGGCATTGTTTCATTTTTCTTCATGTGAGGCAACATACATCCACAAATTGGGATTAGCAGAGGAAGAATACCTCCAGACTTCATGAACTCTGTTGTATTCCAGATGAAAATTTGAAACTGGATGGATTTTTCACAAAAACTATATGTGCACTGTTGGCAGCCACAAAATGTTTTCATAACTCTGCGCACTCTTCCAAAGATTATAGAGGTAGCAAATGGAGCAAAACTCATTGCAGATGCTTATCAATCTGTATTATTATACTCTTACGATGCAGAAAAACACAAAGTCATCTCCACAATTTTAATCTCAACCTTAAAGGTTATGCATCAGGTGGAACAGAAACAACTATCTGCCAGTTGAGCGGTATTATTTAGAGTAAGTAGTACATGTTTCGAACCTAAATAGGTTCATCTTCAGCTAATTTAAATTATGGAGAAGAAAAAATTGATATGTTAGATTATATGTATAAAGAGTAAAAAGTGTAAAAAAGTGTATATGCCACCACATTGTACCAATAAAGGTTTACATAGTAAACAACATACTTGTTTTCAATATAATTTAATTCAAACATGTATTATACAATACATCCCTTTACATACCCCATCTCGTTTGACAATGAAAACGGTAAGTGATGAAGAATCTACTGACGAATTTTTATTCAGGACGAAAATCTTACCCAAATTTGCGCCAAAGACATTTTCTTTTCTTCAACGAGTATCCCATATGCCGCAGAAGACCTTTTGCTTTCAAATCTATTATTTTGAAGTTCAAGCGTCAAGTCTACCTACATGGTAAAAGAGATCTAGAATGGTAAAAACCCATCAAACACAGTCAGAGTACCAGAGGTTTCAGAGAGCACCAGAATCACAAAGGAGTCAGAGGAGGAGACTGTAAATGAGGTAAGAGCAGGCCCTCCAGTTCAGCATCAATCCATCTGGCTAGATATTACCTATATAAACAGGCCTATAACCATTTTGGTGCAGGAGATTTAAGACCTGATATCAAGTACTCCTTACATGGAGATTTCAAAAATGTTACCAGATTTTCTCTGTCAGCTCTAGTTCCCAAGAAAAAAAAAACTTTTCACAAAAAAAAATACTATGTCATTTGCATTGAAAATCAATAAATTGTCTTTTGAGTGATTTTCTCGATTAAAACTGACTTGGGCAATCTCGCATGATTCCCCAGCAATAGTCGGCCATCAATTAAGTGTTCCACCTTCCTTGGTATCTATTCTCTATCGTTTTTATGACTTGGTGAAAACATTTCCCTTGATCTTCGCTTAGATATCCTATTCTTGCTTTTATTCTTGTCGCTAGTAACTCAGCACACTCCTTAGATAGATCTAAGTTTCTGATGAGGTCATTTTGCGAAAATGGATTAGGATTTGATTTTTCTCCGCATTATTCAAAGTCATCACCTACTTGAGAAGCAATAGGTATTTCAGCTTGATCTTCCTGATATAGTGCTGCACTATCGTTTGGAATGATGGTAATGAAACATTCTCTGAATGAGAAATAGCTCTTTGTGCTGAAGTAATATTGGGGTATTTCCGTTTATGACAATTGTTTTTGTTGATGTCCACTATATTAGTCATACAAAAGTGACAGTCGTCATAATGATTTTTTTTTGTTCTCGCCATGTCATTGCCACTTCAAACTTTAAAGACCCTTTCTCACATTGTCGCAAATGGTCAAAGCATATTTTACATACACTATGAGGTACCCACACTTGTCTTTATCTTGATGTCGAATTCCACGTTAGGCAAAATACAAACGACTCACAGTGTTTTTAATTGATTTGTGCTAATCTTTCACTATGTATTCATCACAAAAATAACAAAATGTATCAAGATCGTTAATACATCGTACTAACCATTATTAAAATGAATCAACTTATTCATAGGTTTTAATGTAACAATGACATTTTACGAATAAGATTTAAGAAAAATTTCAAAATAAGGGTAGTGGGTGAACTAGAGTTGATGAATTGAAATGACGTATGTCAATATACTGTATGCTATCAATTTCATCGGCCACAGACACAAGCAGAGCTGCACCAAATAACATTTTTTTTTGTTGGCCTGTGAATTGATCAATATTCAGCGGGTGCAGGGATATCGAATGAACTTCGATTTAACCCCCAGTCAGTCGGTTCACATTGATAGTAGTTTCAGCGACCAACCAAAGCGAATGAAAATTCCCTTCTTCATATTTTTTGACAAATAAATCTGGTCTTACCTACCATTAAGCTTGTGTTCAATTTCAAAAAAACAGAATTACGGCACCAGTCTAAACTACCAAGTAGCACACCTATATTGGTAAAATATTGGTACAATATTGTGAACATATTGGTGAAATATTTGAAATGTAATATTGGCGAGAAAAAAATGTGAACATTCGGCGATATTGGTCCAATATTACTTGAATTATATTGGCGAAATGTTCTCGAAGCAATATTGGCATCAAAATATTCGGCGATATTGGTACAATATCGCTGATACAATATTCAGACAATATTCAAACTTTATATTGTCGAAAAGCAAAATGTAAACATTTTGCGATATTGGTCAAATATTATTTAGACATTTCAAAAATAGTATTGGTGAAATATTCTTGGAGCAATAACATTCATCGATATTGGTACAATATCATTTGGATATAGTGGTGGAGGTGAATTTACCTTGGTAAATTATTAAATTTCTTTTAGTTGATCAAAGTGACACCAGAGTCTGCCTTTTGATCGCCATGATACGATATTATACGTAAATGGCCATGACCACTGAATGAGCTGTTTTGAAAATAAGTTATGGGAAGTATTTAATATATTTTCGTAGGTATTAGAAGACGTTCTATATTTAGAGCCACCTAGCTGATTTATATCCAGGTTTGATCATGACATAATTTCAATATGTTTCATCGAATATTCGGCCAAAAATTCATTTCAATCTAGATGTAGGAAACAATATGGAGAAAATATTGTTTTAACGATATCGGTGAATATTATTGGACCAATATTGTCCCAATATTAATTATTAAGATTTGTTGAATATCGGCGAAATGATATTCAATCAATGCGTAATCACACTTGGATATACAATTCAGTTTTTATTCCTAGTATCTATGTGAGGGCAATATTGGGATTGCAATATTTATTCTAGATGTTGAAAAAAATGTGATTCAATATAGTTTTGTTGATATTGGTAAATATCATTGAACCAATATTGACCCAATATGAGTTTTTCAATTTGCTGAATGAAGTTTAAATGATATTCTACCAACGTGCTATCAAACTTGGAAATACAATATAGTTTTTATCCCTATAGAATCGATATGACTGGAATATTGGGATTGCAATATTTATTCTAGATGTGGAAAACAATATTGTATTATCCATATTGGTAGAAATTATTCAACCAATATTGACCCAATATAACATGTGGAAATGTACATTCAAAACAGGTTCAACCAATGTTCCACCAATATTATTAATATAATATTGTTTTTTGAATATTCATCCATATTGGACCAATATTATTTTTTCAATTACAATATATCTATATTGACCCAATATGGAACCTAGATTCAGCCGATATGATGTGCTACCTGGGATATTAACAATCGATAGTAAAATATTTTCATGAAAACGTTTTACTTGTAAAAATATAAATGAAAAATGTGTACTCGATCAGAGAACAAGTCAGAATTTCAAGATAAGGTTTAGCGCCTTTTTGTATTTAAAACACCTTGACTGCCTAGAAATTCATACTGACTTACCATGGTGCCACAACAAATAGATACCGTGTAACAATGATAAGTGGATAAGCCTACCATTCTGTTATCGGTTCACATAGAGATTTCAAATTCGACGTAGAATTGAAATACTCGCGATTTTATTGAAACACTCCTGAGATAATCCTGCAGGGCGAGTCAGAGCTGTCAACTTTTTTATGGCAAATTGCAGCTTGTCTATTTTCATCAATAATTTTCTCAGAATCCTGGATGGAGCTGAAATCGAAAACTGTCAACACTCGATTGTATCGAAGTAAGTGGAGATTTTTATTCGTAAACCAATTAATACTCCAAATTAATAATAATATTTTTTTACTGCCAAATGTAAAAGAATAAATGGGTTACACAAACAATTAAACTCAATACGTAAATAAATTTTTAGCTGGCAAGTAAATTAGAACTGATTTTGAATAACGAAATGATGAATTCTGATCAGTTTTAAGGATGAACTGGCATCAAGGCCACTTGAACACTTTTGAACTTATATGGAAACACGTATTGATTGAAAGTTTGATTTTATCGAGAATTTTCGTTTTTTGACATGGCACATGTAGGTCTGTAACCTTCCACAGTCCAATAATGAAAAATTTGGAAATTAGGAAATTATAAAAATGTAGAACTGCAAATACATTAATTGCTACGGTAAATTACTGCCTTTACAAGAATGTTGCCATTCTTCACGACACCCGCCTTGTATATTGTGCTAACGAAAAATATGCTGCTTTGAAGTCAACTTTTCAAAATGAACGTTTATAAAATTTCCAACTATTCTCAGTGGCTTTTCTTTTAAAAGTTAGTGGTGATCAATTGGCGTTGGTGATCGAGTCAGCGTTTACTTTCGTTTTGTAGTGGATTTTTATTATTATTTACAGAAGTAAATATATATAATTCGTTCCTTAGAAAATCACTAAATCGGTACAAAAATTAGCAATGAAACTCATTTTCAATATAACGATAGTGCATCACAAAAGATTTACCCTGGAATAAAAGAGCACATAAAAAATAAGAAATACCTGAATCAGTTATAAGAAATGTTTGACAGTCCTTCGTCTGCTCTAACAGAAGGAAATGCCATGAGAGTCAAAAACATTATGACCCAATTTTTCAGTAGTGAAATGTTTTAATGAAAAATTTGTTTCATTTTGAATATTATTCAGCATCAAACTGTATGGCTATTACTCACAGTCAGTACAATCATAGCATGCTCTCGGTGTGGTGAAATATTCTTGCATGTTTTGTAGTGAATTCGTTGTCGATATCGCACGATGTGATATACTTTCCAATACCAATATCTCACCTCTCCATCTCTACTATTGATTGTGACGTGATGATCACAATCATATATACAGAGTTAATTTCTCTTGTAAGATTTGAATCAGGTAGAGAACTGAACCAAAATAGAGTTGAAATGTGAATGGATTTTCACAATAAACTGAAATATCAAATTTCAAAAGCGGGCACAATTTGTACATAGTGTTAACTGACAAGAAACTCGACCAATGCAGATTTAAACATATTTCATGTACCAGAGACAATACATTTCATCGAATCCAGACATTTTCTGATGAATTTGAAAGAAATAAAATCGAATGTATAGCTGATAATTTGATCAGAATTATCCATGTCTTCCCAATCATGTGCAAAATAACCAACTTCTAATTCAAGTTTACTAAGTTTATGGTATTTCAATCAGCGTAACTATAAAAAAAGATCGATGTCTTCCTCATATTCAACCATATTCATACACGATTCATGTGTTAATTTATTCCATAACTTACAAAAATAATTACCGGTTCAATATGATGACCTACACTGAAAGAAATAATATTGTAAGTGATAACAAAACGACATGGTTAACAATTTTCTTGTTAGGGTAGCAATAATTTTTAATGAAATATACCAAACTACTGATTGTTGCATTGCTACAGGAACAATATGAAAATTGTTATCGAAAGATTGTTAGTGTGACAATACATTTCACTTGAGAGAACAATACTTCATTGTTACAAGAACAATATGCAAATTGTTATAGAAATATTATTATTTTGATAATACAATTCAATTGACTGAACAGTGTCATTCAATAGTTTCGACAAAACAAAAATCCAACCGAATACTAAAATTTATTTACGCAATAATTGTCTTGTTATCACTATCCAAAACTGAGAAATAGATACGATATCTATTATTGTCAGCAAGGATGAAATATTAATTGAAAAAATGTAAGACAATCCTCGTTTAGTTATGATGGCAAAATCGCTTGATAAAGCTAAAGCTACAGTGGAAATTTAATCGTGTTTTACCTTCATATACAATGGATTTCCATCAAGTGAAGACAATGTGGATATTCCATCCACAATCATTATTGTTTTTCCATATTATAATTCACTCGCTCTCATCATTCAATGTTATATATAACACATTTTACATCACTTTCTACGAAGCTCCCGTGGCCCCATGGTTACTGTTGATCAATACCAAACAATAAATTAAATAAATCGACGGTTCAAACCCACAACTCTGATATCTTTTTTATTTAACGGCGTTTTGATCATCTTTTGTTCTTTATTCCAACCATATTCACTTAACAATTTTGAGATGGTTAGTGTAATTATGTATCTGGTTCTGCCTATACTGACAGAAGTATATGGTCATCGTAACATTATTTTTTGTAACCCTAACGAATTTTTTTTTTTCAGTGTATATTTTATATCACCCGGTGTAACAGAGTTTTGAGAAGTATTAATCCAAGAATGAAGGTATTTATATTGATAACCATGACCACTTGGTAGAAAAAGTGTTTAAAACAGCCGCAGTAGAGGTCCAAAATCAGCGGTCATAATGACCGCAATTGCATTCATGGTGTTAAAACATGTTTGAGATACTTTATTTCAAAAATAACGTTTTGTTCAAAATCGAAGTGAAAAATACTTTTCGGAAGTTTGTTCTTTTCCGTTAACTGGCTGCACCCTTAAAGAAAACCTCATAGTCTTCTGTCATATGTGTACTTGTGTGAGCATTATAAAGTTACTTACTTCTTGCAACGCTGCAAAAGCAGTCACTATACTGATCTCAAGTATACCGTGTCGCGTTCCAGCTAATGTCAGATACTGTTGTTAGATTGCATTCCTGTTATATTAAATACATAACTAAGTGTAAACTAAATTACGTCTATCATTTAGTAAACAATAAATACTCAAATATCACTTGGTGGCAGCGGTAAAGTGCGCTTACGTTATGTGAAACATTCATAAGCCAAAGCCGGTAAAAACCAAGGAGACTAAAATTTAACAAGGAGTGTTTGATTCCCATTAGACAATGGGGACGCTAGTAGAAAGAGATGAAAGAACATTTGTGATGAAATGTGACATAGTAGGACGTGTCATGGCCGCCGTTCTCTATAGACAGTGACGGACTAGCTCTTGGTATATGAGAATTACTGCTGACAGTTTTGTTGCTTTGTTCGAGTTCGACTCTGTACTCATATCCAAGTACGTCAATATGACGCATTGATGCTACAAGTTTCTGATTGGCTAGAGCTTATTAAACCCTCTTGTTAAATTTTAGTCTCTTTGGGTAAAAACAGTTCCTAGCTGTTTTTGAGTCGTTTGCCTGAAAATTCAGAGTGAGCTTGTTGAACAGTGTTGACGGATTGTGCGGTTCAGTGGTTTGCGAAAAATTACAATCGAACAGTTTTGAAACTTTCGTGTTTGAACTGTTTTGAAGTTATTGTGCTTGTGTTGGAGCTATAAGTGCTCGGAAAAGCCAATAGTTCTGGGAAAAAGTGACTCAGTTAACCTACAAAATGGGTGATCATAGCAGAACGCCTGAAATAATGAATTTCAACGAGAATAATCTATCTGCTACGTGGAAACTTTGGAAACAAGTGTCACAAGCTAGTAACAAGAATAAAAAAGATGTTATTACATTTCATAGGAGATGAGGTTTACATTTGAATATGAAAATGAGGGTGACAAAAATAAATTTGATATTGTACTAGACACGTTTGACCGTTACTGTAACCCCATCAAAATCCTTGTGTATGAACACTTTAAGTTTTTTAGAAGAAATCAACTTCCCAATGAAAATATAGATCAATTTGTTACCGCTTTGAGGCAACTAGCAGCGTCTTGTGAATTTGAACAAAAAGACGTATTGATTCGTGATCGTATAGTGCTTGGTGTTCGCGATTCTCGAATCCAAGAAAAATTGTTACAATTTTCGGATTTAAAATTAGCTGAAGCGATAAACATCTGTAGATCTATGGAAAGTAGTGTTGCTACCCAAAAAGAAATCTCCAAGGAAACGTTAAGTGTGAACGCAGTCCATAAGAAGAATCAACATTTTCAGGGTGGTCAACTAAAATGTTTCAATAATGGTTACCAAGTAAGAAGTATGGCATCATCAATCATCATCAAGTAGGCCTTCTACTACTACTAGCTGCTGTCATGGTAGAAAACCATTGGAAAAAGGTAACTTTAGTCACGTTCAATGTACTAATTGTGGACGAAGACATGGAAAGGGTAAGTAGTCAGCATATTTTTGCCTTTGTTCGTTATGTAAATAACGAGGACATTACCGAAACTTTTATCCAAATGAAAGTTATGTTCACGCGGTCACAGATACGGATCCTGAAGAACACTGTGTCTGTGATTGTGACTGTAATAACGATTTTGAAAAACTTTGTTGTGTGGGAGAAAAATCGGACACTGACCTTCAAGACTCCTCTCAAGTGGTTTGGTCAGTGACTCAAAGTAGTGTTGACCCGATTGAATGGCTTGATATCCTTTCAATTAATGGACATGAAATTTGTTTAAAAATTGACACCGGTAGTCAAGTCAATATTTTGATCTTTAGTGATTTTGACAAGTTGAACATCGACGATTGTAAACTGTCGCCGGTTTCTTCAAAGGACCACGCACGTTTCTTATGGAAAATGGCTTTCCGTGAATTTGTCCGAATTTTTGGTATGGTGTAGATCTGGATGCACTGATCAAAAGTATCCATTGCCCAAAACTCCAAAAATGGACAGTTTTCGAGATATGGCTCTATCAATGTAATTTTTTTTGCATTTTTTGGATTTTGAGACACAATCAGTTCACTCTCATACTTAGGAAAAACCGAGTTTCAATGATTTCACTGCAGAATTCGATTGAAAAATAATGCCTTCTTCGTTTCAGATACTGCCATTTGAAGAAATTAATATACACTGCTCGTCACTGGCGATGTAACTGGGCTATTATTTTCCATTTCTATAGTCCTGTTTTTGTAGAAACAAAAACTTCTGAATTGCTCAAGGTTTCACAGAGTCACATATATTCAACACCTTTCTATAGGGGCAATAGAAAAGTAATATTCGATACACACTATAGGAACTGAATCTGAGATACTTTTTTTTTTAAATAGTTTCCTAGTCGTCAAAGAAATAATGGTAAATGCAAAATGATCATATAGAAAATCGTTCATAATGTAGGCTAATGACATAAATACTCGTATCGAATGCCGTTTGTTTATACCGAGTGTTAAATATCAACAGAAACAAGGGAATACATACCCAATAATCATTTCTAATCGCTAATCGAACCGTTAAGGCAAACGGATCCGTGAAAATGTCTGAATATTTGATATGATGTGGATTTCGATGCACTGATCAAGGGTCTATTGCTACAGACTACAAAAATGGACAGTTTTCAAGATATGGCCGTATCAATATCTGATTTTTTTCGTTTTCTAGATTGTGGCCCATAATCGCTTAGCTGTTATACCCAACAAAAATGGAATTCCATCGATTTCTGCGCAGGAAATGACTGAAAAACAGTTGTATTTCATTTCATATACATTCATTTGGAGAAATTAGGATACACTGCTTGTCACTGGTGATATAGGTGGGCTATTATTTTCAACTTTTGTATTTCCGTGTTCGTAGAACCAAAAACTTTCGAATTGTTCTAGTTCTAACAAACATACTTATATCCAACACAATTATATTGTGGCATTTGAAAAAATAATATGCGATACACACTCTAAATATGATTAGAATTATTTTATGAACTATTCTCCTGGCCATCAGGAAAATAGTGGAAAATGCAAAATGAGAAACTAGAAAATCGTATTTATAATGTATGCTGACGAGATGAATGCTCGTATCGAATGCAGATTTTTTATACCAAGTGTTAAATATACATACTGAAAAATAATTTCTAATTGTTAATTGAACCGATAACTGATGAGAGAATGTAGGCTTTCACGGCCGGAGTCAATATATTCAATGTTGTCTGGGCCTAGCGGCCAGATTTTTCTCAGCCGAAAGCCTATATGGACTTGAAAAACTGAGACCACCGATGAGGAGTGCTGTGATCTCAGATGTTCAACGTTCACGGCCATCAACTCTAGACAACATTGAATTTTGAAATAAATGAGTTTTCATGGGAAGAATATATAACTGATAATGGGAAAATTGTAAAACAGTAACAATATTTATTTCATGAAAAATATCAATTCTCCACCAAAGTGATGATGATAGTAGTAAGAATAATATTACCTAAAAGAAAGTTCATCAAATCATCTATGCGTAACATTTAACGAGGGTCAATTTTTCAACCAACCAAATATTATTGTGTTCACTCGAACTATTGCAAAATTATACATGGGGCAAATAAGATAACGTTATTCATTCTCAGTTCTATGTCTGTCTTCGCAGTAGCTGAAACACCAAAACGACGAAAAATTTTTTTGAATACATACAGAGTCAAGGCACAAAAATCTGTAGGTGCATTCACTAAATAAAGAACTATTGAACGAAAAATGTATAGTTTGAACAAAATCGGGTAGGGTACTATACAATGATGTGGTTGCTGTTGTGATCTTATTTTATTTGTTAGGTTGAGGTAAGTTGAAGAAATGAATAGTTTTTTGCTGTTCACTAGGTATTCAAGTATCTTCTCACTTGTTTGTTTATTCCACAACTGCATTCATCTCGTCAGCGTACATTATAAATACGATTTTCTAGTTTCTCATTTTGCATTTTCCACTATTTTCCTGATGGCCAGGAGAATATTAAAAAAAAAATCAAATCGTATTTAGAGTGTGTATCGCATATTATTTTTTTCAAATGACACAACTGAATTGTGTTGAATATAAGTATGTTTGTTAGAACTAGAGCAATTCAAGAGTTTTTGTTTCTACGAACACGGAAATACAAAAGTTGAAAATAATAGCCCAGCTACATTGCCAGTGACGTGCAGTGTATGCTAATTTCTCCACATAAATGTATCTGAAATGAAATACAACTGTTTTCTTAGTCAATTCTTTTCAGAAATCGATAGAATTCCGTTTTTGTTGGTTATAAGAGCTAAGCGATTGTGGGCCACAATCTAGAAAACGAACAAAATCAGATATTGATACGGCCATATCTTGAAAACTGTCCATTTTTGTAGTCTATAGCAATAGGCACTTGATCAGTGCATCTAAATCCACATCATATCAAATATTCAGATATTTTCACGGATCCGTTTGCCTTAACGGTTCGATTAGCGATTAGAAATGATTATTGGGCATGTATTCCCTTGTTTCTATTGATATTTAACACTCGGTATAAATAAACTGCATTCGATACGAGTATTTATGTCGTCAGCCTACATTATGAACGATTTTCTGTATGCTCATTTTGCATTTACCATTATTTCTTTGACGACTAGGAAACTATTTTAAAAAAAATATCTCAGATTCAGTTCCTATAGTGTGTATCGAATATTATTTTTCTAGTGCCCCTATCAAAAGGTGTTGAATATATGTGACCCTGTGATACCTTCAATTCAATTCAGAAGTTTTTATTTCTACAAAACTGGACTATAGAAATTGAATATAATAGTCCAGTAACATCGTTAGTGACGAGCAGTGTATAATAATTTCTTCAAATGGCAGTATCTGAAACGAAGAAAGAATTATTTTTCAATCGATTCCTGCAGTGAAATCATTGAAACTCGGTTTTTCCTAAGTATGAGAGTGAACTGATTGTGTCTCAAAATCCAAAAAATGCAAAAAAAATTACTTTGATAGAGCCATATCTCGAAAACTGTCCATTTTTGGAGTTTTGGGCAATGGACACTTTTGATCGGTGCATCCAGATCTCACCATACCAAAAATTCGGACAAATTCACGGAAAGCCATTTTCCATAAGAAACGTGCGTGGTCCTTTATGTTCATATTCAGGTCATAACATAGATGTCATTGGTCAAATTTATTCAGACTGTGCATTTAAAAATAGTGTCAAACACTTCTGTTTTTCATTCTTAAATCAAATGTGCCTAATTCAATATAAGGATTTTCTGCAGCTCAATAATTGGATTTTCTCAACTCTAAATCGGTATTGGAAGAGTCCAAAACAATTTCTGATAATAATAATATACCTATAACTAATTTTAGACTAATATCAATCTGTCTTTTCCAGAATTGGTAATGTGAATCGAGAAGTAAAAATAACTTTAACTGAGGATGCAATTCCTTGTATAAGTGCAACGCGTAAAATACCAATCGCTTTAAAAGACAAAGTTAAAGAAAAACTAGATCAGTTATTTGCGCAAAATATTACTGTTCCCGTCAACGAATCTTCTGATTGGATACATCCAATTGTAGTGGTGCCATGAAATCAGGGTTCTGATAGTCGCATGTGTATGGATCCTCGTAAATTAAATTAATATATTAGACGGGAGAGGTTCCAGATACCTACACCAGACACTTTATTTTCTGAACTTTCAAATTCAAAATATTTTTCGCTACTGGATGCGTCATCAGCTTTTATTCAACTACCACTAACATATGGAAGTTCCTTACTTTGTACAATCACAACTAGCTATGGCAGTTTCAGATATCTACGTTTACCATATGGACTTTCTTGTGCACCGAAAATTTCCCAACATTTTGTTTCTGATATGTTGTCCGGAATCAAAGGTGTAATCTGTTATTTCGACGATATACTAATTTTTGGTGAAACTTTAAAAGAACTCCACCAAAATCTCGAGGCAGTTCTGAGAAAAATTCAAGAAAGTGGTTCAACACTCAACTTACAAAAATCTAAGTTCTGTGTGGAAGAAGTTAAGTTTCTTGTGCATCACATAAGCAGCAACAGTATTTCCCCAGATATCAATAAAACAAAAGCTATTTCAAATATGAGTCCCCCGGAAAATAAAAAAAAACTGCAAAGGTTCTTAGGCATGGTAGTCTTAGCAAAATTTATCCCCAATTTGTCGCAAGAAACAAGTATCTTGAGAAAACTCCTGAGTGACAAATATGAATGGCAATGGACACCAACAGAACAAAAAGGTTTTAGTAAAATGAAACAGTTAGTTTCGTCAGCACGAGCTCTAGCATATTTCGACCCTAACAAGGAGACAACCCTTTCGGTGGATGCCAGCCCTTATGGGCTAGGAGCCGTTGTTACACAAAATGGCAACCCACTAGAATATGGTTCTGTTTCATTAACAGCGTGTCAACAGCGCTACAATCACATTGAGAAAGAGCTGTTAGCCATAGTGTTTGGCTGCGAGCGTTTTCATTTTCACTTATATGCTCGAAATTTCACTGCAGGGACAGATCATCGTCCGTTGCTAGGTCTTCTGAAAAAAAATTTAGATAACATGTCTCCCCGTATCCAGAGACTTGCTATTCGTCTCCTACGGTATCATTTTAAATAGGTATGTGTTCCTGGGAAACTACTAAAAATTCCTGATACTTTAAGTCGTGACCCCCTACCGGACACGATTGACACTAACTACCTGAATAAAAATCTGCGTATATTCTCTGTACTCCCAACTTCTTAAAAAAATGGGGAAAGGCTCTAGCAAGCCATCGAACAAAATGATGTTCTTCGAATTGTTAAATATTATGTAATAAATGGTTGGCCTACTTATGGAAGTCGTGTGCTTCCTGAGTTAAAAAAATACTGGGATATCCGAAACGATATTTTTTTTTTGTTCATGAAAATGTGCTATTTTTTCATAAAAGATTGATCATTTCTGCTGCTCTACGACAAGAATTTTTAAATCTGCTTCATCAGTCTCAGTATAGTTTCATGTAAAAAACGAGCTCAAGAAATCATATATTATCCTGGACGTCTTCAGACATAGAAAAATTAATAAAACATTGTAAAGTATGTCAAAAATATTCCAAAAGTAGTGCAAAGGAACCTTTGACTCCGCATAACGTTCCAGTTTTACCGCAAAAATTCATGTCACTAGATTTTAACAATTCTCTAGTACTTGCTGACGATCATAGTAAATTCGTCATAGTTAACAAACTTATCAGTAAAACTGCTTTAAGCGTAATTTCCTCTCTGAAAAATATATTTTCATTACATGGGCTTCCAGAAGAAATTTTTTCGGACAATGGCCCCCCATACAATTCCCACGAATTTTACTCGCTGAAAAGTACTCTATTCAGTTGAATTTGTCCAGTCCTCACTATCCCCGCAGCAACGGAATGATTGAACGTATAATACAGACTGTAAAAAGTCTCATAACAAAATCGATCCATTCGAAAGAAGATTCATTTCTGACCATCTTGAATTACAACTGTAAACAAGATTTACCTGCTCCTTGTTCATTGATGATGGGAAGAAGACTAAGGAATACTCTGCATATAAGCATTGATTTGCTAAAACCAACTTGTGTTCAAGAAAATGTGAAAGAAAAACTTGAGTGCAGAAAAAAAGCACAAGTTTTATTTCGACAAACATTCGAAGAAACTTCCTGAACTAGTACCTGGGCAAAATGTGTACAAAAAGAAAAGAGAAAATGGGAACCAGGAGTAATTCTCAACAAAGCATGCCCAAATGATTCCATTGTGAAATGTAACCTCACTGATTATAGACGTAATTGAATTTTCTTGAGACCATTTAATATGCCGTCGACTTCGAAGATTGCTAACACTTCACCAGAAAATAAACTGTCAATTGGTCCTACATATTCACTGCCTGATCGAAATCCTACAGCGAAATCAGGAAGAGAAACAAATCCAAGCGAATGTGTGAAAACCAGATATGGAAGACATATTAAACCTCCAGAAAGACTTACTTACTAAGATGCCCCAAAATAGTATTTCGTTGTAATTTAAAAATAATATTCTTTATTTTTTTTATACATTTATATTCTTTTTTTCATTAAAAAAGGGGGTGTCATATGTGTACTTGTGTAAGCATTATTAAGTTACTTCTGGCAACGCTGCAAAAGCAGTCACTATACTGATCTCAAGTATACCGTGTCGCGTTCCATCTTATGTCAGATACTGTTGTTAGATTGCATTCTTGTTATGTTAAATACATACCTAACAGGTCTTTTCTCTAAAAAGTCGTTATTTAACGAGTCGTTGATCAACGATTGTAGTTCAATTTACGATTAGGTCAATCTAAACGACAATTCAGAAGTTTGTATTCTGTAAACAATGTCGTCACAGCTTGAGTCGTTACCAAATGAATGACGACAAACCTGAATTCTTGAGACGGGTTGTACTCGTGAATTCATGTTTTGTAATTGAGTGATGGATGAAAACAAAATTTTCAAACATTCGGTGAATATTATCAAAAAATGTAGAATAGGCAAAACTTTTCCGTATATTTGGTAGAATTGAAAAATAACTAGTGGTTTCCTATAAATGAGTATGACCCAAATGAACCAGAAATTCTCAAAGAAGCTTGGAACCTCCTGACAGACAAACTGAACATGTTGGGAATTTTATATAAATATAGGGGCCAAATTATCAACCAATATTTCTGATACTTCGTGAAAACACCTGCTTACAGAAGACTGTGACATGACAAAAGATTTTTCTCATTTTGTTAAATAACTTCCTAGCCAGTTCTCTGGTTAATATAAAATCTTTCCTATTGAGTTTCGAAAGACTTGCTGATATCCCTCTATTGAAAATTGAAACTCCGATTCCACTCTCTACGGAATAACAGATACGTGATCCGATTTACCTTGAATAATCATTATAATACCTTCTTCGCAGTTTTTCCAGGATTACAACCAATACGTCCTGCTCGAACTGATCGATTTCTATTCGATTACTATTTAAGTTTTGCAAAGGACTGTGAAAATAATTTTTTTTGCTGAATAGGTTTCGTCTCCTCAGCGATGTTTTGGTAACGATATATCTTTGAATAACGATGAAGAAACAGATAGTGAATATGATTCTGTGATTTTATCGTTATTTAACGGCTTATTGCTAGGTAACGACTGCTAACGAAATCGTTGAGAGTTAGTGAATAGACCTGTTAGTGTTAACTAAATTACGTCTATTATTTTGTGAACAATAAAAACCCAAACATCACTTCTTCAAGAAACTTTTGCGAGTTGATGAGGACGAGAGCCTCACATTTTAAAGTGTGATGTCAAGCAGAATATACATTAGAGAGTACGGGGGATTGTTCTCTGATTCGATATTTCTTTTTTGTTCTTTCCGTCATCCGGCTGTCCACTTACGGCAACCCTCAAGAGTCCTCAAAGGATTTGTGCAAGTTAGGAATAAGGAAGGCCTTACTTTTTAACGTGCGATCCCAAACACGGTCCCAAATCCATCTCGGTGATATATTATTCAAAGGTAGAAGTTATCCTTAATGTTTAGATAACTCAAGTTATCTATGCTTCCGAAAAATGTAAGATTGTAGAATTTACTCATTACATTGTATGCTTGTGGCAGCCTGACCAGAAGTTGACTGAATGAGCTCACTGAGCTTTTGGAAAGGTAAAAAGACGAGGCGCTTAAGCGGGACCATAACAAAAAAAAAGGTTGTTCTTGAGACATTATTAAAACACCTCAATTGGTGATTTATAGAGAAACAAACAATGCCTATAATGGTAGCTTGTATTTATGAAAAAATTATGGGACAATCTCTGCTATCCTGCTTGGAGACTGCATGACGAATTTATGTTCTCATACATACAGTGTGTCCTAGCTTAAACTTGTCACCCCTCAAATCTCCGAACTCGTGAAAAAATTGAACATTGCTCAAACCCGCTGATTTTTGTTTCAAGGGGGAACACTTTCATCAAAAACATCATCATGGTGTTGTCAACTCCCCTCATCCCCACCACCCACTACTTCATCAGAATTTTCAATGGGACTACTATACTTGCGATACATCATTTTGAAGCGAATTCAATCCCAAATACATCGGTATACTGAAATTGAGTATCGATCAAGTGTTGTTGAAGTTTTAATGAAAACTAAGTTTTATCAAGATATTCTTATTTTTCATCACCTGAAATGTTATCATCGTAGAAAGGTTCAAAATGTAAACCATTCAGTTCCATACATATAAATATAAGCGATTTTCGAAATGTCTTCGCACATTGCTCAACATTTCTGGAGTCACTGCACGACACTCTACAACAATTCTCCTGCGTAGATCATCAAGCGAAGTTGGCTGTGTAATATAAACTTTGAATTTCAAATGACCCCATAAAAAGAAGTCTAATGGTGATGAATTAGGAGATCTAGCAGGCCATTCTATTGGTCCTTGCCTTCCAATCCATCTCCATGTCAAGTTGTGATCTAAAAATTTAAGGACATGTGCAACAAAATATGGAGGAGCTCCATCTTGTTGAAAGGTGAGCTGACCGTTAAGTAGCCTATCATCGTCTTCGAGTAATTGAGAGATTCTGGGGTTCACAGTTGTATCGACAAGTTCAAGATACGTTTGTCCGTTGAGGTTACCATCAATGAAATATGGACCTACAATATGGTCTCCCAGAATACCAGCCCAAACATTCAATTTCTGGAGAGTTCGTGAATGAGTCTCACTGTAACAATTTACATCACTCCAGTATCTGTAGTTGTGCCTGTCCATTTAAATAAAAAGAAGATTCGTCAGAAAAGCACAAATTGTAGAGGTAATTATCATCACCAATCAATAATTGATTCATGATTTCACAAAACTCTGTACGTCTATCAGGATCATCTTCATTTAGTTCTTGTAAATTCTGCATTTTATATGGATGGAATTTTGCTTCTTTCAGAATTCGATGTAGGCTGCTTTTAGAAACTCCAGAAATAGTCTCAAGTAGTCTTAAAGATTAAATGTTGTCCATCACTGATGCATGTCCTACAACTGCAACAGCGACCCCTTCATTTCTCAAAGGCTTCTTTCATTCATGTTTTTCAGTCAGCACTGTTACCGACTTCATGAACTCATTAATAAACTGAAGCACGTACTAATGTGATGTGGTTTTTTCTGGATAAATTTCATTGAAAATACGAGCCGTAGCTCTAGCACATCGTCCATCTTTAAAATACTCAGCTACAATGGATACTCCCCAGGTAGCACGGTGACGTCAAAATGACGTCCTAATTTGGTCAAATAATTGACCAACTGACGTCAGGAAGTGACGTCTCAGAGACTCTGAAAAGACGTCAAAATGTCACAGCCATAGGACGTCATTCTGACGTCTGAAAAGAAGACTATAAATGACGTCAATTTGAAGACCTATAAGACCAGTAATAGACGTCAGTCAAATGACCAATAAATGACGTCTTCCACAGTCCCTCGTTTTCATGTGGAAATTGATAGTTTCATGGAAGTAGAATAAAATTAACTGAATTACAATATTACATTTAATTAATTTCAAATATAAAACATATTACATGATGTTGTAGTAAACTAACATTCAATATCAATTAACAGTACATGAGGTATGATGGATCTTAGAAAATAGTTTATTTTTGTGAAAGAATAATCACCAATTTGTATTCTCTTGTAGGAATTCAGGTTTCATAATATCACAAAGAATTCATTACTTCAGCAATCCTGGGTGCTCCTACTTTGTACCTAAATCGCAGTTTTTCGGTGTTCTTCTGTTCATGAATACTAATCTGTACCATACAAACATCGACTGATTGAATGGAACTTCCAAACTTCTTCAGCCTCTATATCTTTGATGATATATTTATCGCAACTCCTTTGGTTTTTCAATGGCGGCCACAACAGTTCCTGTTTTCTTAGCTTCGCCACCTTTTGTCCTTCTCGGAGAACTCTACCAGTACGTAGGACAGACATTATTTGATGATTGATCCGAGAGCGTAACAACAAAAAACACAAAAATGCTAGCACCAAACCACCAAACAAACCAACACAGCAGCAAACCAGGAAAAAGATTTTAGCTTTATTCTAAAGGCAATGTCACTCGACAAATAAAACATGATTCAAAAGCAGCAACCCGTACCGTACCGCTGACGATCGAATCCAGCCGAGTCTGACCGACAACCGACGCTGCCGCGACAGAGTTGTCAGGTCAAATAAACCATCATTTTATTCCACCAAATTATTTTTAGATTATCAATAACTTTTTCAGAATTGACCCCTTGTGACAACTTTTTTGTAATGAGAATTTAATTGACAGAATTAAACAAAATATACTTCTCTACCATCTAGTGACAAAACAAAAATAAAATGTTCTTGGGAACATGCAAATGGATATCATTTGCAACGCTGTCCGCTACCATGGCTTTCTGCCTGAGTGTTTTCAACAAGCGTCTACGTCCCGACTGCAGCAACTCAGCGATTGGTCACTGTAATAGCGGGAAGTTTAAATGACAAGACAGAGTTGAAAATGCATACTAAGTTGAAAAAGCATTAATTACTTGCCAACCTAACCTGACTAATCTTACGTAAACAAATAATCATACAAAATTGGTACAATATAACAACCATTTATACAAATTTCAGTCGTGAAGTAAACGCAATGTTACAAAGAGCTTCATACAGCCGGCCCTAAATCAGTTTTGAAGAATTGCTAACAGGAGAGGTCCAGATTTCTGTAATCACGTATTCTGAAATAATTCTCAGTAACGGTCTCTTCATATCGACAATTTTCGGATAACAAATAGTTGACTTCGCAGGGACGTCATTATGCCCTCCACTAAATACGTCAATTTGACGTCATGAAATAAGACGTCATTTTGAGGTCTCATTTTGGTCGAGGAAGTCACGGACCAGCAGGGACTTCAATAAGACGTCATTGCGACGTCATTTCACTAACCTGTGCTACCTGGGTCTCTCTTGTATAGTATAAACCATTTTCGGAAGGTTTCAAATTGTTGAATGAGGTGACCCGAATACATCAAATAGGTACTAAGGCGTAAACAAAACTATGCGTATACAAAAACACATGCGACCATTTTTTTTCTTCATAAAAACGTCTTGTTCCACCTTCTAAACGATTATTTCTGACAGCATATTATTCTTCAATACAGTGGCGTACCCACAGTGAACCTTTCTTACGATGATAACATTTTAGGTGATGAAAAATAAAAATATCTTTATGAAACTTAGTTTTCATTAAACCTTCAACAACATTTGATCGATTCCAATTCCAGTACACCGATGTATTTGGGATTGAATTCCCCTCAAAATGATGTATTACAAGTATAGTAGTCCCATTGAAAATTCTGAAGTAGGTGGTGCTGGGGCTGAGGGGTTAACAAAACAATGATGATAAGATTCGACGGGTCTGAGCGATTTTCAATTTTTTCCACGAGTTCAGAGATTAGGGGGGTGAAAAGTTTTAGGTGGGACACACTGTATAACACATGACTATCCGAGAGTTGGACTCGAGGTGATGGACTCGGCTTTTTAGTTTACGATTTTGTGGTTTTCTGATTCAATATTCCTGTTACGAAAAGTAGCCCAGTCCTCTAGTGATCTCTTTGTCAGATACAACCGCTCAGCCTCCACAGCATAATTGTGGCACAAAATAAAACTCCACACCATATCAAACTTTTCTTCTGATGAGAAACTAGTATTCATTTTGTGACGTGGTAGGTAGCAGTTTCACATTCAACAATAATTATAACATGACAATTCATATTTGATGAACATTAGCTAAAACTGATTTTATTATTTCTGAAAATAGTGCATTTTTTTACTGAATTGTAACTAGTAAGTGTGTTATTGATTTATGGTTGCTCTAGGTGTATTTATTTTAGCAATCACCATAGAACGTCAGTCTGAACTTTGATTTTATTGATGTAATTTAACCCCATTTTGGTGAGCTTTCTTCAATTTAGATCCATTCTCGAAAGACCCTGAACCCTGCTGTAGATAGATAGATAGCATTCATTCAACTACGTTATGTAAATACATACATTTGTAGCAGGTCAGTTTACAAAGTTCATATACAAATATGTGTATAAATAAAAGTAAAGGTTGTATCTTCATGTAATCATCATATGTGGTGCAACATTGAATTCAGAAAAAAAAAGCTTAAAAAAGAACTCTTTTCGAAACAATTCAACAATTCTCGAAATGATTCAAAAAAATTAATTTGACGAAGGTTGTTTGATGAAGAAACGTAGAACAATAAAACTGATATAGTTGAGATATTTACTGTGATGTAGTGATATTCCATAAATTATGAAACCCTGTACAATTTTATATATTCAATAGTTATTGAATAATAGGTTTTTGTCAGCCCTTGTCAAGTTGTTAAATAAAATATAACCTGTCACAGAATTTGCAATTATTTAAAAGAATCAGTATTCTTTTCCACATAACCACTGGATCATTTCAATTGGCGACGAGGATTCGAAAACGTTAGGATTTTGTAAAATAGATTATGGCAACCATTGGCTTCATCAATGAATTCAATCCAAGTCAGGACAACTGGATACTCTACCAAGAGCAGTTGGAAATGTTTTTCAAAATTAATAACATCACGGACACTGAGACTGATAATCGTAGAGTAGCAGCTTCACTCAGTTTGGTTGGTTCAAACATTTATAAAGTACTAAGAGACTTATGTACTCCAATTCTTCCAAGAGAGAAAAAGTATGACGAGCTATGCAAATTGCTGAAGACACATTATTCTCCAACTACATCGGTTTATCGTGAACGAATCGATTTTTTTGAGGCGAAGCAAGATGAGGGTGAAAATATCAGTGCATGGTATGCCAGAATCCATAATTTAGCTGCAAATTGTGAATTTGGTTCCAATCTTCAACAGTACCTCAAAGACAAGTTCATTTGTTCAATGCAGAAAGGACGGATTAGAGAGAAGCTGGATGTGAGTTTAGAGAAAATTCTGGATTTAGCTTTGACTAAGGAATCTTCTTTGGCAAGTGGATCTTTGACAACTGTCAATCTTTTGAAATCTAGTCAGAAGATGAAGCAGAATAAGGGAAGTCAAAACCAGGTCAATCAAAAGGACTATGTACAAGGAAACCGCTGGAAGTGCAAGGCTTGCAGTAATTTTTATACTGGAAGACAGAAGTGTAAGTACACGACTTATACTTGCAGTTCCTGTAAGAAGATTGGTCATCTTTCCAAAGTATGTTGGAATAAGCAGAATTCTTTAGAAGTTGAAGAGGATGAAGTAGATATTTTCAATATTAAGTTTGATAATTGTAATCCGATTCATTTGAATATTTTTGCTAATAATATCAATATACCAATGCAATTAGATAGCGGTGCTGGTATATCAGTAATTTCGGAGCAGTGCTATCGGAAATATTTTTCTAATAGTAAATTACATGATACTAAACTTAAATTGAAAAGTTTTTCAGGTTGCATAATCAAACCAATGGGTTTCATTGAGGTAGACTTGAAGTATTAAGGCAAACTTTGTACTGATTTTATTTTACACGTGGTAAGTGATGAAAATAGTAAACAGAATCTTTTAGGCAGAGATTTCCTTTCAAAATTCAATTTCAGTTTAACTTCTAAATTTCTGAATGTTGTGAACACGTCATCAAATATTTTAGATGAGTATAACGAATTATTTGACAACAGTTTGGGTTGTTATAGATATCAAAAGTTTCATCTAGAACTGAGAGAAAAGGTTAACTCAGAACTCCACAGGTTGGAAACCGAGGGGGTGATAAGTGCAATCGAATCTAGTGATTGGGCAACACCTATTGTCATAGTACTAAAACAAGATGGTGGTTTACGTATTTGTGGTGATTATAAGATCACCGCTAACAAATATCTAGTGGATGTAAAATATCCTCAACCTAGGATTGATGATATATTTTCTCAGCTCAATGGTGGTGAATCATTTTCAATATTAGACTTGAGTAACGCGTACAACCTACTTGTTTTAGATGACGAATCTTCGAAAATTGTTGCATGGAATACCCACAAAGGTTTATTTCGTTTGAATAGAGTTCCATTTGGGATAACATCCGTTAGTGCAATTTTTCAACGAACAATTGAAACTCTTTTGAGTGGTATTCCAGGTGTAGCAAATTTTCTAGATGACATAATAGTAACCGGTTCATCGAGGAAAAATCACGAGGAAAATCTCAGAAAAGTGTTCATTGAACTCAAAGATTCAGGTCTAAGAGTTAAACAGTTTAAATGTTCATTTTTTAAAGAAGAAGTCTTGGGTATACCATATCAAAGGAAGGTCTTAAGAAAAACACAAATAAAATTAAAGCTATTCTGAATGCACCTCAACCTCAAGACAAAACTCAAGTACAAAGTTTTGATGGTATGGTTAACTACTATCGTAGATTTGTTCCTCACTTATCTTTTTTGATGAAGCCTATTTATGACTTATTGAAGAAAAATTCTCAGTTTGTTTGGAACCGAGAATGTGGTGAAGCTTTCGAACTTATCAAAAATATAATCGCTTCCGACGATATTTTAATGCATTTTATCCCTAAACTACCCGTTGTCTTATCAACGGATGCTTCTCAAGATGGTATATCTGCTTGTTTATCTCACCAATTACCGAATGGAGATTTAAGACCTGTGGGATTTGTTTCGAGGACATTGATGCAGGCCGAAAAAAACTATTCGGTGATTGACAGAGAATCTTTGGCGATATATTGGGGGGTTAAAAAGTTTTCGCAGTATCTATTGGGGTTGCCATTCTTCATTCAAACAGATCACAAAGCTCTTGTGCATGTTTTTGGTGAAAATAAAGGTTTGCCTCAAATGGCTGCAAGTAGACTGCAACGTTGGGCTGTTTATTTATCTGGTTTTTCTTATAAAATTAGTTATATCAAAGGATCAGATAACCAAGTTGCAGATATGTTGTCCAGACATCCATTGGAAATGGAATATTTGTAGAAAGATTACAGCGAAAGTTCAACTTATTTAAATTTGATTATATCGGAAGGTTTACCGGTTGATTATCGTAAGGTGGGTATAGAAACAAGACGTGATCCAATTTTATCCCAAGTATATTCTTTTGTCAATGAAGGTTGGCCAGAAATAATCACAAATCAAGAATTGGTTCCTTTTTTTAGACGTAAATATGAACTAACTTCTGAACGAAATTGTGTTATGTGGGGCTATCGAGTGATTATTCCGAATAAATTGCAGAAACAATTATTATCAGAGTTACATAATAGTCATTTAGGAATAATCAAAATGAAGTCTATAGCACGTTCCTATTTTTGGTGGCCCAATTTGGATGTTCAAATTGAAAATCTTGGTAAATCATGCCGTTCTTGCTTACTGACATCTAATGATCCTCCGAAAGCACCTTTAAGTCCTTGGGGCAGGCCAGTGAAGCCCTGGCAAAGGATACACGTTGATTTTCTTGGACCAGTTAATAATAAGTATTATTTTATTATTCTTGATGCTTTCAGTAAATTACCAGAAATTTTTGAGATGAGAAATATCACAACTGAATCAACTATAATTAAACTTAGAGAGACATTCACACGTTGGGGAATTCCAGAGGTATTAGTTTCTGACAATGGACCTCAGTTGACTTCGATTCTTTTCAAACAATTTTTAACGAGAAATGGTGTTCAGCACAAAACAATTTCTCCATATCATCCATCGACGAATGGAGCGGCTGAAAACGCAGTTAAATAAGTTTGAAATCATCTCTTTTGGATAGTAAAAATACCAGTATTTCTACTGATGTAATTGTTAGTAGATATTTACTGAATTACAGAAATTCCGTTCTTTGCACTACTAATGAAACCCCGGCTATGTTAATGTTAGGAAAAAAATTGAGAACCGTTTTTGATTTGATTAAACCAGATAGAGAAGAATTGATTAGGGCAAAAACAGAAAAACAACAGGAAAATTATAATTCTAGGTCAAGAGAAGTTTTCAAAGAGGGAGATGAAGTTGTAGTGAGAGACTATAGGATTAATAATAAAAAAAACTGGATTGAGGCTAAGATTGTAAAAAGAATTGATAGTAGAAATTACGTTTGTAAATTGAATGATGATACAGAATGGCGTAGACACATCGATCAAATTAAAATCAGGAGAATGCAAGATTACGTTGATTCTGAAAAACCTCAAATTCTAGTATCACGGCATGAACCAAAATATGCAAAATTAATGGAAAATCGAATAGATTGTAATAACGACAATGTAATTGAAACTGGAAGTAGCCTAAAAGACACTGTAGCTGAAGCAGATAATACACAGTTATCTGAAACTACTAATATTTCCGATGGCACTGGTGCTGATATGTTACCTTGTAGTGATACAGTTAGCAGAAGTATTAAAGATGATATTAGCTTAAGTGTTGGTAGACCAAAACGAAACATTATTAAACCGAATCGCTATGGTTTATAACGATTTTTGTTATATATATATATATATATATATTTGCTATATTATTCTTCAAATTATGATAGGGATATGTGATGTAGTGATATTCCATAAATTATGAAACCCTGTACAATTTTATATATTCAATAGTTATTGAATAGTAGGTTTTTGTCAGCCCTTGTCAAGTTGTTAAAAAAAATATTACCTGTAACGGAATTTGCAATTATTTAAAAGAATCAGTATTCTTTTCCACATAACCACTAGGTCATTTCATTTACAATATTCGTTATTCAAGACTGCTGATGTACAGGGTGTAAATAATGGATAACATTTCAACTGCGAATAGGGGACAGTAGGACCGTTCAGAAAATATACTTTTGTGTTATAGAAAATCCTATGATTTTCGAGTTATTTGGACTTTTATGAATTAAAAAAAAATTTGTACACTTTTTACTTTTATGCGCGCTACTGCCACATAAAAAGAAATATCATCGGTGTTTTTTTTTTATAATTTACTTGATCAAGTGTGCTATCAGACTGATATTGAAATTTCGAATTAATTACTGTAGTACTATGAGAAAAAAAATATTGAATTTCGAATTCGTGTTTTGCTAGAGTTTTTTGCCTATGTTTCAGCTTCTTTGGATTGAAAAATGTAGGACGACCTGAGTGGCCAACTTTCCCAAAAATTCCCATTTGAATGTAGAATTTAAAATGGTATAACGCATACTACTTTGTTCTCCACAAAAAATGATATTCCGATGCAAATAGGGAAGGACCTATGTTTACGGAATTACAATTCCAATACAAATAAGCTGAATTATGTTGACAGTGCGCCGATAGTAATAAAAATAGTACCTTCTTCTGACTTCCACCTGAGTCTTCCTCGTCCTTGTGCGATTAAAAAATGGATGGCTCGTGTGAAGCACACAGGTCCTCATTTTATCAGAAAAATCTTCAATTTATGGGCTGTAAAGTATTTAATTCACTAACCAAAGATATACTGATATCCCCAAATCTCTTTATTTTCAAACAACGGGAGAAAGAGCTACTACAAGCGAGAATCTGTTATACATTGGAGGAATATTTCAATCGTCCCTGAATTGTAAATGTCTATTTTATCAATTTTATTAATTCTATGAATTTTTTATGACATGATATTTTAATTTGTTGACGTTCAGTCTGTATTATGTAATTCCCCACACGTGGTTTTGACGTTTTCTTTTATTATTGTGCTATGTTTACTGTTTGTATTATACGTGTACTTTTAAATTGAATGAATGAATTATTATTATTATTTTTATTATTAGTATCGAGGCAACGCCAATGCCGCCGCTGAACTTTTCCGGGAAAGATACCCAAACACACGGCACCCCGATTACCGCGTTTTTATCAGAGTGCACAACGCGTTTTGTGAGGGAAGATTACTTGGACATAGTGTTGGGGGTGCCAACGAAGGAAGACCAGTACATGATTATGATGACATTGTTCTTGATGAAATTGAAGCAGACCCATCTTCATCTGCAAGTGCTATAGCACAACGCACTGGAATTGGGAAGACAACTGTCCATAATATCTTGAAAAAATACCAATTTCATCCTTTTCACGTAACACGCGTGCAAAGTCTGCTGCCCAGGGATTATCCTGTGGTAGTAGTTTTTTGCCGCAGAAAGATGAGTTAAATTAGAGAAGATACAGGTTTTTTCAATAGAATTCTCTGGAGTGATGAATCATCGTGTCGCAGAGATGGTTACTCAATCCTCCATAACTTACAGATTGGCGTTGGAAAATCCCCACTTGATGCGAGAGGACAGATCACAATACCAATTCAAAGTGAATATTTGGAAAGAGATTCTAAATGGAGATGTGATCGGACCGTACGAACTGCCAGACACTTTGAATGGTCAACATTATTTGGAATTCCTACAGAACGAATAACCCAATTTATTAGAAGACGTAACTTTGTAACTGCGAAGAACAATGTGGATGCAGAACGACGGTTGCCCAGCACACTATGCTACACAAGTACGAAGGTATTCGAGCCAAACCTATCCGAATAGATGGATTGGCCGCTGTGGACCCATTTCGTAGCCTCCGCGATCACCGGACTTGAATCCACTTGTCTTTTTTTACTAGGGCTGCTTAAAAGAGAAGGTCTACAGAAGGCCCATCACTACCTCACATCAGTTGCGTGTTCGCATACAAGAAGCGCCTCTCGCTAAATTAGTGAGAAACGATATTCGCGGGTGCTTTATCACCTGCATCAGAGTGGGCGGCAGATAATTTGTACACCTGCTATAATTCTGTGATAAATCAATAAATATTCATCTTTTATTTTATAACATACCAAGATTTACGCTGAAACCCACTCAAATCATAACGAATAAATGGTTATTGAAACATTACTGCATTGAGGAAGACTCGAGTAGAAGTTTCAAGACCAAAAGAAGACAATGTTTATTTGTATAGACGTAATGTCATCAAAATTTGAATGTCAGCTTATTTGTATTGGAATTATAATTCCGTAAACACAGCTCCTTCCCTATTCGCAACGAAATATCATTTTTTGAGGAGACCAAAGTAGTATGCGTTATAACATTTTGAAATCTACATTCAATAGGGAATTTTTAGGGAAGTCCTACATTTTTCAATACACAGAAGCTCAAACTTTGGCAAAAAACTTTAGCAAAACACGAATACTGAATTGAATATTTTTTTCTCATAGTATCACAGTAATTGATTCGAAATTTCAATACCATTCTGATAGTACCCTTGACCAAGAATATCATAAAGTTAATACTAACAATATTTCTTTTTTTGTGACAGTGGCGCGCAAAAAAGTAAAAGGGGTACCAATTTTATTTAAATTCATAAAATTCCAAGTAACTCGAAAATCGAAGGACTTTCTACAACACTAAAATATATTTTCTGAACGGTCATACTGTCCCCTATTTGCAGCTGAAATATTATCCATTATTTACGGGAATGAGAGTCTTGTTTTATTATTCTTGTAACATATATTTGAAAACCTGACGAATGAAGTTTAACGTATTTTTGCTTTTACAAATAAACGTTTACTAAAGTCTTTAATTTTTTGTGGTATACTTTAACTCTATGAAAGCCTATAAGAAGTTTTTGTGAAGCTGAATTTTTTGATCTGTTCCAACTGTGATGATAACGACAGAAAAAAATTAAATAAGATATAAATAAGGTCATATTTTCCCAAATAACTTGAAAATCTACAATATTTTCGGAAATTTCATAACTCCATGTAGATGAAGCTTATGGTTACGCAACTTCCTTGCTTCAAAAAAAATTGTATAGATAGAGTTTCTTTCTCGATATAGATAACCGTTTCAGATATCCCCGTGATCCCCGAGGTTTTTCACCAACATGAATTCCACCAAACATCTACTCAAATCTGCTCGTGGATTGTCAGAATCGTAATTTCCATTTTTGCACAATATCAAAAATGACTGGAAGAAAACCTTTGGAAACGCAAGCATTCAATGTCAATATTTGAATAAAGGACGAAATATTTATAGATGTATTAACTGAAAATCGTTCAGCTCAGAAAAGAGAAAACAACCATTATGCTAGAATCATTAAATGAGTGATGTACACGCAAACTTACTCGCGTTTCATTTTCTTGCGATTTATGTCTTTAGTTTCGGAAGAAACTTCATTTCATTTCGCTGAACATCCAGATAAATTCATGATTGCTGTAATTATTTCTCAATGAGAGATAAAAAAATATATCGCCAGAGAAAACTTGTTGAAACTTCTTTTCTTTCATTTATACAGCAAATGCGAAAGACTAAATATTCCTCGATAATCATCCGCATGAAATATTGAGTGAAACTGGGTTGATTATCAAGATATTAGTAATCTTCTCTCCTTCGAAATGACTTCGTCACAGATGATACAGGTTTTTGACCTCATAATGATAATAGTAATTTTTGTATGAACTGCGTGAAATGGGTGTTTTTAATGGCACATGACAGTGTTAATTTGAATTTGAAAACACGAATTTTATACACGAAATAGAAACAACATTTTTTGTACAACTGTGAGTGTGAATTTACATCGTTTGAAATTTACCAAAAATAAATACTTTCAATACATCTTGACGTGGTTTTTTGTTCCGATAATTTATCGCTTTTAAACGACTGTTGTCTTGAAAATATTATTCAATGTTTTGAGTAAAATCGTATTCTAAAATTTTTCCTATCTGAAAAAAAATAGGTCCAAAATAACTGAATGATACTTCTCTTTTCCATACATGTTATCTTTAATGTTATCAATACTTCCCACACAATTTGACAGCATCCAGTGGTTTTTCTGTGTCGTTACTATACACTGTCGCTTCTTTCAGCCCCCCTTGTGTACTTCTGAACGGTTTGACGAACAAACATGAAAAAAGAATCTTCCAGAGGGTTTCACCGATACTACTCTTTGAAATGGGAAATTTGGTGATTGCACGACAAGGGCGCGGGGATGGAAGAATAACTCAAAAATTTTGGATGACATGGGGGGTCAAGTGTCACATCGTTGAAAATCTCTTCACAACTATCTAATTTTTTTTTGAGTTTCGTTGATATTTTTTTTGCAATTAAAATTTGAAATATGAAATATTAATGCGGATCTGAATACTAATACCTCGATAAATTTGAACGGTTTGATGTGGACTAATGAAACCAAAAATATTCTGAAGGGAATTACCGATACTACTTTTTGAGAGGAGAATCATTTCAATCACTGTACAGATGGCGCTGGTGGCACATCAACTTGAAAATTTCGAAAGGCACCCCAAGTAGTACGCCTATATTGGTAAAATATTGGTACAATATTGTGAATATTGGCAAAATATTTGAAATGCAATATTGGCGGAAAAAAAAATGTGAACATTCGGCGATATTGGTCCAATATTACTTGAGTACTGATCGACAAGCGTAAGGATGCCTCCGAGAATTGGTTGCGCAGTAGACAAAACCCTGGAGTGGGGCAAGAGCTCAATCGCTCTGCCTTATTAAACAGTAGTCGATCTTTGTCGCACATCTACTCACGCTTTCTATCGTTTGCGCATCTCAGAGGCATCCTTACGCTTGTCGATCTGTAATATTGGTGCAATATTCTCGAAGCAATATTGGCCTCAAAATATTCTGCGTTATTGGTACAATATCACTGGTACAATATTGGCACAATATTCAAACGTTATATTTTCGAGAAGTAAAATGTGAATATCGGAGGTTAGAGCTGACAAGTGAGTTTTTGTAATGAAATGACGGACACAACAGCTAATAAATAACGATAACGATATATTTACACTTGTTACATAAACACTCAACAATTGAACATATATACTGCTTGCTAACGAATGACTATGATACTCGACCAGATGAATGCTCGTCGAGGTGGTCAAAGAACGGAGAACATGCCGGATTGAGAACTCAAGAACGACTGAATATTTTCTCTCATCTTTCAAACTCCATCCTTTCATTGCCGGCCAGCAAAATAATGAAAAACCCAACTATGTAATTCCAAATTGACCGGCTTACGAAAGAGTAGTCATAAAACTATTTGCTTGCTGGCAGTTTCGTATCGTAGGTAATCCTTTTACCAGAAATTTAACTATGGCATTCCCAGTTATTTTCCCATAATAAACATTAATAGTCGGACAAAGGACCCATTTCTATTATCTTTGAATTTAAAAAAGGAAAGAAATGAAAATGAAATATTTAGATAGATATTATTTTCTTTGCTAATAAAAATTATGTCGGACTTTTATTGTTGGTGAAACCCAAGATTTATAGAAACTATGGTGTAATCACTTATAGCTGTGAAATTGTCACCCAAAACTGTCGATGTACGGACAACATGATTTCTGATATTTTAATGCGGTAGGATATATTACGCACCATAACATAGATGGCGGATAATCATTACAGAATCATGACTTGACAGGATGTCATAAATCACTAACTTACGAACAAAAGAAGAAGAAGAATCAATAAAGAACTAGGTACCCAACAATATGAATAAGTCTCAAAAATATCGAACTGAACGAAAAGTATTAGTAGAGCAGAAAAAACACTATAAATACCAAGATGACATTTAAATATGAATACGTTGATGCCAATGACAATTACCCAAACAAAATCAATGTCAACATTCGAATACTCCAAAATTTCTCAGTAGGCACTCCGGTTCGGAATATTGGAGACGGCTATTTTCGACGTATGCGCCATCCATTGACGAATGGAACAGTCATGCCCATTGAAATTACAGAATCGAGAACTTTGTGTGAAACAATATCGAATCAGTTAACACACCATGGTTTCTATACTATGGAGAGTATTTAATATATCTTCGTAAGTTTTAGAAGACGATCATGATATAATTTGATTCAAAATCTATCTTAATCTAGATGTGGGAAACAATATGGAGACAATATTGTTTTAACGATATCGGTTAATATTATTGAACCAATATTGACCCAATATCAATTAATAAGATTTGTGGAAAATTGGCGAAATAATATTCAACCAATGTGTAATCACATTTGAATATACAATATAGTTTTTATTCCTAGAATCGATATGAGAGGAATATTGGTATTCTAGATGTTGAAAACAATATGAAGACAATATTGTTTTATCGATATTGGTAAATATTATTGAACCAATATTGAGTTATTACAATTTGTTGAATTTGTTGAATGAGGTTGAAATTATATTCAACCAATGTGCTTATCAAACTTGGGATTGCAATATTTATTCTAGATGTGGAATACAATATATAGACAATATTGTACTATCGATATTGGTAGAAATAATTCAACCAATACTGACCCAATATTACATGTGACAATCTACATTCAAAACAGGTTCATCCAATATTCCACCAATATTATTGATATAATATTGTTTTTTGAATATTTACACATATTGGACCAATATCATTTTTTCATTAACAATATATCTATATTGGCCCAATATGGAACCAAGATTCAGCCGATATGATGTGCTACCTGGGATATGAATCGAAATTGGAAAACAATTTCTCAACAAAATTCAAAACTGTTTAAATGGTTGTAAAGAGAATTGAATTCTCTCGATGTGACAAATGACCCCCCGCTATTTCAAAAATTTTAATTGATGTGCCCCCCCACGATCCCTGTAGAGCAATCGTCAAATTTATATTTCAAAAAGTAGTACCAGTGGAACACACCGAACAGTTTTTTTTTTTTAATACTCGTACGTCGAACCGTTCAAAAGTTAACAGGAGGGGACTAAAAAAGCCGCACTGAAGAATCGGTTTGTTGGCACGCCGCGTGTTTGGCTGTGTTTGCTCGTAGTTGCTTCAATTTCAAGTTATTTTCAAGAAAATGGATGTTGATTGTGATACTGGTGGTGATACCTCATCAGATATATCTGAGAAACCAAATGCAATATTATCTAATAGGTTACCGACCAGAACCAAGTTAATAAATATGAAAAAACATGACCAATTTCGTGAATGGTGCGACAAGAAACATGTTAAAGAAGTTTCTGAAAGTGTGCTTATATGCTATCTTGAGGAGAAATCAGAAATTATAAAACCTCCTATGTTATGGAGTGTCTACTCAATGTTGAAAAGGACATTGAATGTTAAGGAAAATATTGAAATGAGGAAGTTTTCAAAATTGGCCACGCTCATTAAGAACAAAAGCGTCGGATACCGAGGACAGAAATCTGAAGTTTTATCAAGAGATGAATTTATTCAAGATGCTGATAACGCAAAAAATTTACTTTATAAGGTACAGATACCAGCATAATTTTGTAAGATTATTTGTAATTAAAATATTTTTCATTTGTAGGTTGTCCTAATTTTGGGTATCAGCGGTGTTTGTCGCCGTGAAAAATCATTACATATAACTATTGATGCCTCCGAAGATGCTCGATCTATACTGATCTATACTGATTGTTGAAGTCAAATATTTCGCGTTTCTGAACTGTAAGATGGCACTGACAAGATATGTATCTCATACCATAGTGACAGCAATCTTTTATAATATTTACAAATAAATTCAGTTTTCTGCTGGAATATCTACCAGATATCCAACGGTCAACCCTACTGATAATGCATTCTTCCCAAATCTCAACATTATTCGGAGTACTGCGAAACCTCACAGGGTTATTAATTATCATCTGGTATTAATTGAGGTAATGTGGTTCAATGCATTATGTAGCTATATTGTCAAGGGGGTTGTGAGAGAAAAGATGAGCCACCATCTTCTCTCTTTTATTATTCCTTTCATTTTGAAGGGGACTATACCTTTTACTACCGTTTGTAATTTGGTGGTTCATTTAATTGTTTTTCGGAATTATGACTTCATTGTTATGTTTTTGGGCTACATTTTGAAAGTATTTTTTTTTTATCTCTTCCAGCTCTTCGTATAGGCTAATTGTTCAGTTGTCTACAAAATATTATTGCAGTATCTCCGTTTTTTTGTGAACGTAGACTCCGCGGGCCTCATTACTGTTGATTAGCGACCTGTACAGAGCCTTGTCAGTAAATTTAGTAAAACTACCAGGGTCTCTAGATTTTTGTTGGGTGGAAACCTCGGGGAAATTATTTTTCGAGATCATTTGAGTCCTGTCTGAGAATTTGGTGGAATTCACTTTGCCCCCTTAATTTTGTTGGGTGGAGACATCGGGGACCTCGTTTTCCGAATACTGTGAGCCTCTGCTGAGTCCTGTCTATGAATTTGGTCGAATTTGTGGTGTCTTCGCTCTTTTGTTGGCAAATCGCAGATTATAAAAATTACTCAGTGTCACAATTTTTACTCGGGTTGAAGGCCGTCGTTTTTGAAATTTCTTCCTGGAAGAAATTCACTGAAAACTTCGGCCGCAAAAGCCTTAACCATTTCGATAAAAATTATTACTTACATACTTATTCAATTATGTCCAAGGACTCCAAGGCTTTCAGTGGACCAATCCAACATCCAACTGATGAACCGACAAACCCCTATTGACGCTACTTTAATTTTGGAAAAATTAAGCAAATTACATTGGTTACTGCTGTCTAGAACTATTGACAACGCTGTACAGTAAATATGACAGTGACAATAATTCTGTGCAAAACCTTGTAGACAGTAGCAGAACTATTTTTGTCTTTTCGTTCATGTATCACATAGGAATCACTTACTGGAGCGATTTACCGTTTTTTGTCCGAGTTTTTGAAAATCATTATTGAAAATATAAATCGTTTGATTTTATGTCTGAAAAATAGTATGAATAGTTCCTCAATGTTCAGTCTTCTAAATTTCATATAAATATCACTTTCAAAAGCAATTCTTCTCAACTGTCTTTGATTTCATAACAAGATTTTCAGAATTTTTTCAAATTGTGAGGGAACGTTGAAGTTGAAAATTCTGAAAAAAATCGTGATTATCTTTCACTTTGATATTGATATGTCACGATATTTGAAATGGAATCTGATGGATTTTTTTGGAAAAATTAAAAAAATACCTCTAAAAATTAGATTTTAATTTTAATCATCAGATTTTTTTCTACATCTCTCTAATTATTCAATTTGAATACCAAAGTGACTCCTGATTTTTTTTCAGAATTTTTAACCTTGCCGATGATTTCTTCATGTAAAATACCTTATAAGAAAACCTGTTGCGCAACATTTGACTGATTCAAATTCTGATTATATTGAGATATACCGCAAGTATAGAGCACTTCGGCCGCCTCATTAAAAAAGTAACAGAGTATTTTTGAATTATTCCAGAGGAAAATGTATTAACCAACATGTAAAAATAGGATAAATTCTCAGCTTGATTGCAAAATGGCTTGGAAAAGACATGTATAAGAGCTACACAGGTTATTGTTTCAAGAGAAGCTCTGTAACTCTCTGGCCAATGCAGAAAGGCAACATCCACAAAATGTAATAGTGGCTGGAAATCTACCTCCATAGCAGGAGCATATATATAGAAGAAAATTTGAATAACAAAATTGAGATTTCTGACAAAATATTGAATCTTCTTCCAAACAAATTAAAATATCTGATAAAATTGTGGAATCAACTCTTCAAGAAATATCTTATATCTTAGGAAATTAATAATGGAAGTAATTGTTCAAACTTCACTATCAGTTATTATTCCAATAAATGAAATTGTTTCATTATGAATTATCCATTATTAATTGACTCTGTTAAAATAAATCCATCAATAAGTAATATTTCATGTTTATTTTGTGAATTATTTTGGCAGTGGAAAAAGTGAATATTTACACATCAAAAGAGATGCAGAAATGTCAAGTTATTTAAAAAATCTAAAAAAAAAATATTTTTCTTGTTGTCGCGGAGTAAACATAAAAATTTGTGACCTGTGTGTGATAGTGATTGAAACTCCTGAAAATAATGTTTTTTTCGTGATTCGGCATTGAGTATTTTGATATATCCTGATATGAACTCAATATAATAATACATCAAACGAGTGCATAAAATTGCGTTTCAACTTCCAAGTGAATATGTGGGTAATTGAAAAACGAATGACCAGATTATCAAAAACAGTCGATTTTTCTATTGGTTTTTACTCTCTTCATAAAAAAAATATTCCGCTGAGAATACATTTTGTCAGTGGCTGGTATCAACACAGGTTTACTCTGATGAAGATATATAACATGCACTTCTCAGAAAAGTCAGTAATAGGCTAGGCATATTGTAAAAATGAAGGGGGTTCAGAGGAAAGTTTTCCTATAGTTTTAATTTTCTCACCCTATATGTTTTTTGAGTCGCCGATCATGAATTTGAAGTTTACAGGAAAAATTTTTGTTCGGAACCTAATTTTTTTGATACCTCTTGCCCAAATTTTTGCACCTTTTTTAGTTTTTGGCCTATATCTAAGAGAGGAAGCGTTTTTTGACAAGCCCTTTCTTTATTAAAGTGGAGAAAACAAAATGTTCCGCCGTTCCGCCTTTATCTAATGAAATGCACTGATACTGTTGATTGAATGATGAACTCGTGTTTTGTAAGGATTGTAATGATTGCTGAATATGAAGATCTAAATTTCTCAAATTTGCCTGAGACTCCTGGTCAGCCAATCAAGCCGTGAAAATTCTGAAAGGAATACTAGATAGGTTGTTTTCCCTTATTTGAAACTATTAATCTTGAGTTATTATTGTTTTACGTAATGGACCTTTACATTTATGAAAAATAAATTGCAAAACTATTTTAAATCGATAGTTTCACTATATTTTCTTCATTTTGAAAGAATATCTCATTTGAAAGTGTGCCGCTTACGTCACGTTCATCGCAAACAACCTCCATCATAATCCATGTTCCGAAACATTCAATACCGTTCTCGTCAAAAATATAGATTTTAGATTGGTATAAGCCATTGAGAAATAATTGAAACTTCGTCACTTGATCAATTCATAGAATAATATCCACATATTGCTGCTTTTTATTGGATTTGTAACTTTAAAATTTCCTGAACGGACCATCCTTTCGATGAAGAACGAGCATTGACAACATCGCAAATCATTATGACAATTCTCATGTAACAAAAGTGATCTCGAGATTTGCGGTTGGATTCGACTTCCGGCTATGGTGGAGGACAGGAGGCGTCCTCGTGGCTGGGAGTCAAGTAAATGTATAGTGAATGTCTGCCATTATATAAAATGTGCCTACAGCGTATGTAAATGTTTGTGAGTGTTTGCCATTAGATCTAGTGATCTAATGTGCATGAAGTGTATGCCGAATATAATAACGGGTGAGGATATTGCTTCGAGCAAGACAATCCTCATCCACAGACGATGCCCGAGTTATTTACGCCGGTTAGAGGCCGGGGCAGGACGGATTCTTGCATAACTCAAAGGGGATGCTGTGTCAATTGCGTAATAGCATAGCACAAAAAAAGATTAAGAAGAAGAAGAAGAAGAAGATTTGAGGTTATAATGTTTGTTTTCTTACATTCGACATTTAACTGATACATTCATTAATACTGTTGCGAGATGTTTTTATGACAGATCTGGTGTGGATTTATTTGTGTATTAAATGGAAGGTTTTATGCAACAATGAGTCAAGCCAAATGTTTATTAAATGAGCTATCACAGTCATTGGAATCGCCAAAGTGTTATTCTACAATAAGCAAAAATTATTGCATAACATCATCCAAATATGAAAAGGCTTCGTGAAGGGAAGTTCGGATAATTTACCGTGGGTAGATTATAAGATGATTGACTCTTTCTATTTAACAAATATGAATTTATTTTTTGCAATGACTTAAATTTAAAATCGTTCCTTGAACGCTGCTTGGATTCAGTAATATTCAAATGGAAATGTTCTTCATAAAAACATAATTATATTTCCACTTTTTACACAAGGTTTATTAATTGCTTCGAACCACATTTCACAATGTGCTTCTTAGATATTTAGGAGCATGAAAAATTGTTTATTAGAATATTCACTGGTGTTCATACAACCAGGTACGAAGCTTCTTTTCGACATGTTCACAGTTATTGCAGGGATACAGATACAGGAATTAGGAAAAAAATTCAGAGCACAATCAACAAAAACTTTTCAAATCTTTGAAAACCGCAATAACCTCAAAAAAGAAATCAGGTAGGGCCAGTTCATTTGCACCATACATATTTGATGGAACTGCTCTACTTGTATTAAATATCGAAGTGGGCAAACGAGTTAAACAGAAACAAATGATTCTTATTGATGCTCCGTAAAACAGACGAACGAACCCATCTGATATCAGATTACAACTGTCATACGACACTTTGTAGTCAAATGAGAATTTGAGATTCCATGGTGCACAACTTTTACAACGTTGCCAAGTCTAGTTTTGATGAACGTGACGTCACGAAACTACTTTTCTTCTGATTATAGAGAAACTAGCGGTCAGAAAAAATAAATAAAAATTCCCGAGTCATATTAGCGTATACACTTTTTAATTACAGTGTTGTCTCATATGTCGTGGAAAGGTCCATTGTTCACGAGGTTTTTTCCCTCACTTGAAACTATTAATCTTGAGTTATTATTGTTTTACGTAATTGTTCACGAGGTCGCCAAAAATAGAAGTTTCTGATTAAATGCATCCTACACCATTGTATTCAATGTCGTGTGTAGCCCAGGGATCCATTGTGAAAATTATTATCATAAGGATCTTGTGTAATTTTGTGAGGGAATTTATAAATCGCTCAGAAGATGACACAGTGTGACGAAACAATGTTTGGTAATAAATGTAAGTGTTGTGTAAAATTGTGAAGTATCATTATCACTTGACCAATTCATTAAAAATGAATTTACATATGAATTTTACATAGAAGCCTGAACCTATCCCAATAACAGGAAAAAATCAATGGTGATACCCTGAGACCTATAAATATTTCACCAACAATCTTGAAATGACTTGAAAAGGCAGTATTTCAGCAAACTTATTCTTTCATAAATGATAGTAAAATTTTACCTGACACTCAGTCTGGTTTCAGGAAGAACTTAGCACTACAAGTGCCCTCCTAAAAGTCACGGACGACATAGTGCTCGCAAATGATAAAAATGTATTATCCATTCTGCTCTCGCTTGATTACAGTAACTTCAATACTTTATCTCTCTTTCAGTCATTTTTATGTAATCGAACACAATGTGTCTCTGTGAAAAATGTTACATCCAATGAGCTTAACATACTGCATGGAGCATCACAAGGCTCTATTATTGCTTCTCTGCTCTTCATCATTTATACCTCAGATTTTCCCAAAACACTCCATACTTTTAAATATCACAGCTATGCAGATGTCACACATTTATATTTTTCAGCCATACTCGATAATCTCCTATCTGCAGAAAATGCGCTGAATAAAGATATCAAAGATACCACCAGATGATACTGCAATTTTGTTCTTCATATTCTTATATGTTAAATAAAAAGCAAAAACACACATTTTGGGAAACTTTTTCAACAATTCGAATAGAATATCGAATTTGAAGTGTATTTTCTGTTATATTTTCAGAATCTCGTTTCGAATTTTTCATTCTGGTGCTCTTGACGCAATATGCTTTTGCACCTATACCAACAAATTGATAGATTGATTGACTTACCTGTAAGGAGAATCATTCCTAATTTGTCGAGCTCATCCTCCGGTATGATTCTCACTTGGTAGTATCGCGTTAGTCATACTTCTCGGTACATTTTACAGATAACAGAGGAAAAAACTCTATGTGCGCCCTGATTCATTCCGTTAGTGGAACGAAGTAATAGATCGCTGATGGGGTAGTGTGGGGGGCGGGCCGAATCATACCGGAGGATGAGCTCAACAAATTAGGATTGATTACAGGTAAGTCAATCAATCTATTAATTTGTCTTCGCTCATCCTCCGGTATGATTCTCACTTGGTAGCTGTTTAAATAATCAAGCGATCTATTTGCTCATATAATGGTTTGATTCAAAAACATTACTCAAATCATCAATCAGTTATGATGTAAAAAAAAATAATCAAATATGTGTGAAGGTACTTAAATACATAATAAAAATACACCTTTTTCCCATCAGAATTTTACCCTAATATGCTTTTAACAAAATCTGAATTGTCTGTACATAAGGGTTTGTTATAAAAAATAGCAAACACTTTTGAAGACTCTGACCACCCTGCAGTTCTTTTAATGGTATCCAAGCTCACACCAGAGTGCAGAGCGGCACGTCTAGTACTATGGGTAGAGAATTTTTCACCATTTATTCCACTTTCTTTCAGTATCGTCTTTATCCAACTACTGACTGATTGTGACGATGCAGACGTTTAAAAGTTAACAGTAGCTGCGAATCTAAGTTTGAGCGAAAAGTTTTTGTTTTATCCATATAAAATTTTATTGTTGAGGCTACACATAAATCAGGTTTTTCTTCGAAATATGGAAATGTGAAAAATGGCTGAAGTTTGTTTAATCCGGAAGTTTTAATTTTATCTTGCACTCTTATTTCTATACGATTTTCTTCAAAGACAATATTATTTATTGAAATTTTTGTAATTGTTTGAACCCCAATGACCTGTAGTTAAGGCCAAGAGTGTTGCTCTTTTTTTTGGTAAGCTGTTCGATATTCGTTATTTAGGGGATACAATTTTGCTAATGTATGCAGTACAGGCTGAGGATCCCATGTATCGTTGTATTTTGGCCTAGCCGGCTTGAGGTTATACACGCCTTTGAGAAAACGTCTTAATATTTTCCCGTCTTGTTCTCCAATATCGAACAGCAGTACTAAGGGCGATTTATGAATATTGATCGTAGAATATGACGACAAGTTTCCTGATAATAATTCAGTTAAATAATCTACGAGTAAATTCAAGTTACTATCTACAGGACTAACATGTTTCCTAAGACAGAATTTCCACCATCTAGCATAACAATAATCATGATTCTTCAACGTTACATCAGATAGAGAAGCAATCAAAATTGGAATAGCCGATTTCGATACATTCCTTCTTACAAAAGCTGCCTCTATAATCTCCCTACTACCAGGGTAAGAGTTTTGTATAGGAGGTGTGGTTCCCTGAAAGGAGAAGAAAGCAAGTATTTGTCAGGATATATAATCAGGGGTTCTTCTTTCAGAAGGTTTTTGAACAAAGGGTACCACGGTTGTGAAGGCCAATATGGTACGACTATAATACCCGAAGCTTCATCGTTCACGACTTTGTTAAGTACCCTAGTAACACCATTGTTTGAATATAAATCCAAATAAATCAACACTTATGATATTCGGAAGTAGCAAATATCGTCTCGAAGTTATGAATAATACATCGATTTTCGTGAATGATATAAAACTGGAATTCTGTGAAAAAATAAAATGTCTTGGTTTAACGATAGATCATAATCTACCCGCATAAACATAACCTCACTCAAAATCTAAAAATTATTCTTTGTGATACACTTATTCTGTCCCTTTTCAATTACTGCGATGTAGTATACGGCCCTTGTGACCTGGTTACTGCCTCCGAGCAATAAAAGATATAGAGAGGGCTCCTCTATCTCTTTCTTGAAAGCAACATACCCGACGTTGTTTGAAAACATCAGTGCCCGAGTCGTGATAAGAAAGGGCATTGTCGGATATTTCCGTTTGTACTCCTTGATCAGGCTGGAATTCTGAATTATATTCACTCTTAACTTGGCGATTATGTTCGTTTATGTCCGTTTTTGACTCATTTATCATATTGTCAAATCAAATCGCAGCAAGGTAATCATGGCATAAACCATATTTAATTGGCATTCCGTATCGACCTGTTTAGTGGTATTGAATGAGTTGACTTCAAATTAATCTGCTGATTTCTATCCCGAATTTGAGGCAAAAATACACTATTGAAATAGCTATAAAATAACTTTGTTACCATGTGAGTCAACCTTAAAAACGATTACACATCAATTATTAGGAAAAGCTGGTTGCAGTGTAGGCACACTAAAACGTATGTAAGTAAGCAAACTCAACTATTTATAACCAAAATCAAATCATGAGCTTTTATAGACTCAATCTGGTGGGTACTGGATTATCACAGGGGTTATCACGATGGGTTCGGAAAAAAATAAAGACCATTTATTATTATTACTATTGAATATTGAAAGTCGAAATTGTAGAACATTCCCTAGGAGTTGTTTGAAAATATATTTGAAATTTATAACTTCAGCTTCATGAATTGTGTTGACTTCCTTTGAATCTGAAATTATGAAATTTAAGGGACATGAAATGTTTTGTTTCTTATGAGTCAGTGATGGAATTAGCTGATGAAATAATTCATTTGGTCATAAATGCATTCAAACTATTATTATTGGCATATCGTTAAAATCCTGCAATGACGCCCGTGGTTCCTGAAAAGCAATATAACCAATGCAAGTCAAACCACGACACTGTATCCTGAAAGAAGTTTCCCTTCATAGTTTTACAAAAAGTTTTTCTATGAATTCAACGCCCCATACCTGGAATCAGCAAATAGAGTTTGCTGGTCCCACTCTGAGTCACTCTGTATACGTATACTTATACTGCCCTGCTAAGCGAAAGTGCCGTATGTGAAAAAATGTCCAAAATGAGATATTGGGATAGTTGTATTCCTCGAGCATTCAGCCGTCTCTTTACTACGAGAAAACGCCTTATATGCCATAATTAGTGGAAATATTCAATGAATTCAATTGCCGTATGTACAACATTTAACGTAAATACTAGATAAAAGCGCAGTGTCTGAATTATATTAAACATAAGTGCAGCATATGCTGTTTATATACTGCAGTCTTTGTTAGCACGTGTCATTTACTGCGTTTTTGCTCAGTAAGTTGGCGAGATTGAGCGCTGCGTGACGTTCTGTTTGGGAGTTACAAAGTGGATTGTTGTCTTGTTTCTTACCTCACGTAGGTTTTTTCTTCTATAAGATAATGAAAACACACCAATTTTCTTCTTTGGAAAGACTTGACGTCTCAACAAAAACTGATAAAGGCGGAAAACATTTTATACTCAGCAGACATCGACGGTATAAAAGCAGTGAGGAGAAGTAGTCGTTGGTGTTAAAACGTTTGCCTTCCACTCCTGCGGCCGGGTTCGATCCCCGGATGCCTTTCATGAAGCTGAAGTGGTTCGGATTCCACTTTAATTTAAACTGTAGGTCTTGCATAAACTCGCACAAACTCTGCTTTTGAGGAGTTTTCTCTGAAATCCTGGTAGTTTCGTAAAAACATTTTTTTAAATAAAGTTTTACCGGAAGGCAGATATTCAAAATTCGACGGACCTCTTTAGGAGTTATCCTTAAACCACTTCTAACTCCTCAGATGATTTGGTGTTGCAGGTTTTTCCGGGTTTCCCAGTAGCAGTGAAAGCGAATGCGCCACCGAATTAATTTAAGCTGCCCCGGATTGCAATTTTTTTTTCGGCTGTTTTTATTGTTACTTTACATAATAAAATTAATTGTACAAAGTTATGATTTGAAATGAAAAGACTAATTACATAACACTATATAGATTGTCTGTGATCTATGAAGACACACATATACGCGAACACAATGTTTCTATGGGCACCAATCACATTGAATCTTTCTAAACGATCAATTACAGAAAATATATCGAAATAGTCTCTTAGTATTATCGTAATTATATTAGAACAACAGACCATATACACATTAACAAAGTAACTAATGTACCTGGAACCAGGATCAGTCATATATATTGATTATCGGCGAAAGATTGTAGGCAGAGTCAAATCATAGTCATATGGTTCACTAACGCATTTTCTAGAGTGGGCGAATAAAATAATAAAATGAATCATTACAAATTTGGTTACAATTTCAGGTGTGTTTCGAAACATTATAGACTATCACACCTTTTTATTTTCCTAATTGGTCACAGTTCACCCTGTATAACACAGCATACAGCGAGGTTTTCGACAGCGCAATATCTGATATTGAACTGAAATATGCTCTGACCCAGTGCAAAAACAAGAAATCCCCAGACAAACTACGAATTTTGGAAAAACCTACATGGAGAAAAATGTATGGTTATATTTTAAATGATTTCTTGTACAAGATATGACAGCAATAATATACAGTGTGTCGCAGTACATGAAACGAAATGGAATAGAGAAACGTGAGAGTATTCTGAAAAGCTCAGGTACTTCGAATTAATAGGAAACACTTTTGGGACGAGTTGGAAATTATTCCTTCAACTATGAGATATTGAATTAAAGTAAATTCATGATCAATAAAATTGTTCATATTTTAATAAATAAATTAAATCATATTCCATGTATTGTTTTTTTTAATTGTAGTTCCTTAAAAATCTAATCACAATTTTCTTCAGATTTCTTTATCACATCGTTTTACGTCTGAAGTCCCTTAATACTTCAATACCCATGGAATTTTTGAGAAGCTGCTGACGAAAAACGATGAATAAATAAAAATAGTCATCATATCATTGTGGTTTTATTCAACGTGTAACTAGGAATAGATGCAGTATGTGAACGCTGCTTGATAATGAAGCAGTATATACGCACACATACGGCATTTTTTCTATGTAATAGCAGTTCAGTTTCTGCAGTATATGCATTTTATAGCAGACAGAAGTGTTATAGTTGAAAATTGACTATTGTAAAGAATTCAGAATGTTAAAATTACTCAAGAAACACATGTTTCAATACGCAATTGACCGTAGGATCGTTTGGTCAAAGTTGAATTTAAAAAGTCTCATACCTCAAAATGGCTGTTTTGTACATACGGCACTTTCACTTAGCAGGGACGTATGTATACGTATACGTATACTCATCCATTCATGTATCTGTCGACACACTTCTCACGAACTATTCCATTTAAAAACTAGTGGAAATAAGAAAAATGTGTGTTTCTTTCGTTTCATTAAAGTGATCATGAATTTCCACAAAATAAACAAGTCATCAATTACACAAACGAATTATTTGTTGATGACATTGAGTTCGAGATGAAATTCCTAACATGTTTTAAACTTTAATAATATTATCTTTTCAAGAGTGCCACAGTTTTAATTACTGGAGGAAATCTTACCAATTAAAACGTGATTAACAACTGAATGATTTTCAGCTCAGAGCTTTTAAAAGTTTCGGAAACTTTGAATATTCAAGAGGATTCCTAAAAACACATTACTCATCAAAAAAATAAAAAGATGGAGTTGAGTGAAACTTGGGGACCATAATGAATAGGAATCAGTAAACTTTATTCAATTTCACGAAAATCCATAAGCGAGTTTCGTGGAATAGAAATAGACAATTTTCGGATATTGATAGGATTTGGAAGAACCACAATTACATGTTTTGAAGGAAAACATTCTCAATTGAAAATTGAACCAATACTTCTAAATAACATTCTCCCTTATCTCATTTACAGATAAGAATCTCCAATGGAAAATGGACATTTTAGAAGTTATCAACTATCTCAATGAAAATGCGAATTTTCACTTTATTGTTGGAAGGGGTGAAATTTTGATTATATTATAGTGTGGTGTTATTCTGGGCTAAAATCAACTCTTTAGACTTTGTCAATAATGTATTTTATTTTTATCTTATCAAGACGAAATGATAAAATAATCATGAGTAATAACGAAACAGTTATATGAAAAAGTAAATACCAATTCAACGTTTTTGTGAATCAATATACTCTAATAAACCACAATAACGATTATTCATCATTGCACTGAAAATATCACAATAAATGTTCGAATTGTTTCCCATTTACTCGTATGCAGAGACGACATCTTTTCAGGAAGGACCTTTTCAAATGCGGATAGCCCCCGAATCAGCGACTCTGAGCGGCAGTGTGAATACGCCGTCTTAATTGCTCCACGTCAGTTATAATTCTTTCAAATAAAATATCATTTCTTCAACTCTTCAGCACTATGAAGAAAAAGGAAATATCTTTTCTCATTTTTGGAAGAGTGTAACTTTTCAAGGAAAGGCCTGAGAGTTTTTGTTCATGATAGACCCCCTTTAATTTTCGACAAAGATTCACCTCCTAAAAACTATTGCACTTATTTATTTGTATATCTTTCGACCTCTGAAATTTCATTGAAATCTGGATGTTGGACAATTGCTACATTTATCACACATTCATCGGTGCCATATCGACTAATCGACAATTTCATTTCGATAATAATTTTATTAGAATTATTACATAAAAAGTTAATTTTATTGACATATTATTTAATGCCACCAAGCAATTCATTGTTTTTTATTAATAATCATTTCTACATTTTATCTTGATAATGATATCGAAACAAAATACTTTCTGGGCGTAAGTATAAAAGTAGAAGGAAACCTAGATTAACACCACGCTCTAATCAATGAAAATATCACTCTCTCCTAAAATAATTATAGAGTGCTCTATACTATGATAGAGTCTGGGAAAAATGGGCATTCTTTTGTGATGAATTTCCGTCTCCACGTGGTTATGCTTTATTCAGATAATAATGTCAAACTTTTGTTAAAAAAATTGGTGAAACTCAAATCTGGCATTTTACCGTCATTTATTGAAAAATGGTATCACTTTCTGAATAACTGTTCTGTACGACTGAAAGCATCACTCATCAGTATTGCTCAGCAGCTAGGATATTTAAATTGGTCTGGATTTGTAGACATGGCACTCAAAAATCCAAGGTGAGGTAGCGATTTTCCAGAATTTCAAAAATGCCCATTATCTCGAAAACGGTGAGATTTTTACTGAGGTGAAATTCTGATATTCCGAAAAGCTATGACCTGGTCTCTAACCAGTTTCAATGTTGTACAAGGTTTATGACTTTCAGTATGTACGTTTGTAACGTTTCCAAATAACTCGTGATATTGGTGGAAGCCGTTTCCCTAGCTATTATTCCATGTTAGACTTTCCGCTAGGTGAAATGTTTGTCAAAAATTTGAATCTATAAAGCATTGGTCTTAGTTTTTTAATCAAACATTATATGTGTTTTTCCCATCGAGGGTGGTTGTCAATGTAGATATGCCAAGATATTTTATGTCTTTTGCAGATTTCACTGGAATTATTTTTATATTCAATTCTGTGTATTCAGGTATCGTGAGTATGAGAAAAGAGGTACAGAAATTGTTTTTTTCTGGAATATATCGTTGAGGTAAAGATTGATTAGAAGAGGTCCCAAGACTGTGCCTTGGGGTACTCCAAATTTAACTGTTCTTGGTGCAATTATTTGGTCTTCGATACGTTCGCATTGTTGTCTCTTTCGTAAGTAGCTAGGTAACAATTCATGTGAAAATCCCCTAATTCCAATAACTTTTTGGTATTGTGGTAGTTTGTCATGGTCAACAGTATTAAACGCCTTTGCCAGATCTATGAAGACACACATACGCGAACACAATGTTTCTATGGGCACCAATCACATTGAATGTTTCTAAACGATCGATTGCAGAAAATATATCGAAATAGTCTCTTAGTATTATCGTAATTATATTAGAACAACAGACCATATACACATTAACAAAGTAACTAATGTACCTGGAACCAGGATCAGTCATATATATTGATTATCGGCGAAAGATTGTAGGCAGAGTCAAATCATAGTTCACTAACGCATTTTCTAGAGTGGGCGAATAAAATAATAAAATGAATCATTACAGATTTGGTTACAATTTCAGGTGTGTTTCGAAACATTATAGACTAGCACACCTTTTTACTTTCCTAGTTGGTCACAGTTCACCCTGTATAACACAGCATACAGCGAGGTTTTCGACAGCGCAATATCTGATATTGAACTGAAATATGCTCTGACCCAGTGCAAAAACAAGAAATCCCCAGACAAACTACGAGTTTTGGAAAAACCTACATGGAGAAAAATGTATGGTTATATTTTAAATGATTTCTTGTACAAGATATGACAGCAATAATATACAGTGTGTCACAGCTAACACTTGTCAAACCTCAAATTTCCGAACTCGTGAAAAGTATTGAATATTGCTAAGACCCGTCGATTTTTCTTTCAAGGGGGGCACTTTCACTATATACATCATCATGGTTTTGTAAACCTCCTTATCCCCAACACCCTCTACTTCAGAATTTTCAATGAGATTACTATACAGTTTGAAGAAAATTCAATCCCAAATAGGTACATTGGTGTACTGAAATTGAGGATCGACTAACTGTTGTTGAAGTTTTAATGAAAACTAAGTTTTATCAAGATACTTTTATTTTTAATCACCTAAAATGTTATCATCATAAGAAAGGTTCAAAATGTGAACCACCCAGTTCCATACAGAAATATAAGCGATTTTTGAAATGTCTCCGCACATTGCTCAACATTTCTGGAGGCACTGCACGACTCTCCACAATAATTCTCCTGCGTAGATCATCAAGCGAAGTTGACTGAGTAAAATAAACTTTGTATTACAAATGACCTCATAAAAAGGAGTCTAATGGTGATAAATCAGAAGATCTAGCCGGCCATTCTATTGGTCCTTGCCTTCCAATCCATCTCCTTGTGAAATTGCCATCTAAAAATTCACGTACAAGTGCAACAATATGTGGAGGAGCTCTATCTTGTTAAAAGGTGAGCTGACCTTCAAGTAGCCTATCATCGTCTTCAAGTAACTGAATGACTCAGGGGTTCACAGTTGTATCAAGAAGTTCAAGATACGTTTGTCCGTTAAGGGTACTCAATAAAATATGGTCCTACAATACGGTCTTCCTGAATGCCAGCCCAAACATTCAATTTCTGAGGAGTTTGTGAATGAGTTTCCCTATACCAATGGGGATTTACGTCACTCCAGTATCTGCTTCCGCGCCTGTTCACGTGTCCATTCAAATAAGAAAAAGATTTGTCAGAAAAGCACACATTGTAGAGGTAATTATAATCACCAATCAATAATTGACTCACAAAACTCTGTGCGTCTGTCAGGATCATCTTTATTTAATTCTTGTACATCCTGCATTTTATACCAGAAAACGATGTACGCTGCTTTTAGAAACTCCAGAAATAGTCTCAAGTTGTCTTAAAGATGGAATGTTGTCCATCACTGCATGTCCTACAACTGCAACAGCGACCCCTTCATTTCTCATAGGCTTGTCTAATCTCTAGTCCATATTTTTTATTCAGCACTGACTCCGACTCTATGAACTCATTCATCAATTGAAGCACGTACTGATACGAAGTGTTTTTTTCTGGATGAATATCATTGAAAATTCGAGCCGTAGCTCTAGCAAATCCATTTTCAAAATACACAGCTACAATGGATATTCCTATTTGTATAGTATAAACCATTTTAAAAATGTTTCAAATTGTTAAATGAAGTGACACGAATAGATCAAATACCAAGGCGTAAACAAATACATGCGTACCTATACAAAAACACATGGCGACATTTTTTTTTTTTCAAAAATGTCTGTCTCACTTCCTAAACGATTATTTTTGACAGCATATTATGTTTCAATACAGTGTCGTACCCATAGTTAACCTTTTTTACGACGATTACATTTTAGGTGATGAAAAATTGAAATATCTTGATGATTATAGTTTTCTTTAAAACTTCAACAACACTTAGTCGATCCTCAATTTCAGTACAGCGATGTATTTGGGATTGAATCCCATTGAAATTTCTGAAGTAGGGGGTGCTGGGGATAATAGTGTTGACAAAACCACGATGATGTATTTGGCGAAGGTGTTCCCCCTTGACATAAAAATCGACGGGTCTGAGTGATTTTCTATTTTCTTCACAAGTTCGGAGACTAGGGGGTGACAAGTTTTAGCCTGGACACACTGTATAACAACTTCAACCATCAAATATTTCATCAGTTTTTCACCACATCAGGGTCACCAAATAATTTTGTTAATTGCATCATAATTTCGTACCATAGGTAGGCTACAGAATGTTCTCAGTGTACCTTTGAATTAGCTGATGTATTTACGTTCATTTTTCAATTTCATCATAGACTACTATTCCACTAACATGTGCCAACGTTATTTCAACAACGCTGCCTATAGATAATTCAACAAATTGCAGGGGTATTGCTGTTGTCAATTGCACGGTAAAGCTATTCACTATAACCGAGATCAATAAGCTTGTGGAATGGGCTGAAACGCATAATATTCTGCTTCAATGCCTGTCGGGTTTTCGTAAACTACTTGGATGTGAGGATAATGTTTATAGTCTCACTTCCATCATACAACTTCAGCTGCGTTTAAAAGAAAGGTAGTTTTTTCTAGCTTTCATCGATTTCAAAAGAGCTTTTGACTCTATTGATAACATTTCACTCTGGACTGAACTTCATCATAGAGGAAAGCGTTCTAATTTCATCAATATCGTTTGGAATCGACATGGAATTACAAACAAAGGAGCAGTTTGAAAAAGGTAATGACGCTTTCAGAGTACTACAAAGTAAATCTTTGAGTTCCACGGTTCCGTTACTTTTCACTTTACCTTTCTGATATTGAGATATAATTTCGTGAACACGGAACACAAGGTATCAAAACAGATAATAAATCAAATATTACTATGCTTCCAGTAGCTCAGCGGTTCGATGAAGCGGACGTATGTTCGATGTGTTGGCCGTCGAATCTTCCGCTTGCATCTGACTTCGAATCCGGGGTTTCAGGTAATTTTTCTCAAGTATTTCGGTATCGATAGGCGACCTCATTCCTTGTTGTACAGCAAGTGCGATGTGAGTTGCCTAAATGCCAATCGCGACGTCTAGTGTTCGGTTGAAGTGTGCAATCGACCACCTGGGGTGGTGCTGTAGGTTTTCCGGGTTTTCCTGCAACTAAAAAGTGGATACGCCACCAAGAATCAGTGATTCACAACAGAGCGCTACAGCAAATTATACTAAAAGCCGTCCTCTACCAGCACAGGCTAGGCCGTTGGTACACTCTTCGAGTGTTTATGAGGGAGTATTATTAGTATTATTCTTCACGCTGATAATTTAATTAATTTGGTAGAAACTTTGATAGACATTTCACAAAAATTACATATTCTAGAAAAAAAAAACAAATCAAAAAGTGAACTTACAGTTAATATAGCAAAATATGAAACAAAGTATTTTTCGAAGGAAAGCTTTTAAAAAGACTATGATGGTCAACGCACCATTTCTCTCATTCCCACGCATAAAAAATTATTGAAATACTGATAAAAAGTCATCTTAGAAGCGAATGATTTAATAATTGATTCAGAATTGGCTTGTAACCAAATAAAAATACTCATGATGCTATACCTATTTCCGTTCGTATACGAAGTTCGCACCTATTTGAATGGACATGAAGTGGTCGCAGTAGTGATTTCTCAGAAACATTAAAATGGAAAACTATCTCACTATGGCCTACATGAAACTGCCCAATATTTTCACTTCTTCATATTACTGACTTATCCACTACAGTCATCAGGGTTTCATCAAGCCAAGAAGCTTGGCTTGAAATATAAAAGCTTGACGTGGGCTGAAAGTCAAGCTGTCAAAAATGAAAAGTTAGGCTATGCTTGAATTTTACGAATGTAAGCTTGGCGTGTTTTCAAGAAATTTTCAAACTTTTCAAACTTTCTCAAGCCTAGCCAAGTATTTTTTGCTTCATCCAAATACTCGACTCATCATTCACGTGTTGCCACTTCACGGATTCTAATTTGAGTTGCAGTAAATGAAGGAACTATGGTATAAAAAATTTAAAATCTGAGCAGCTCAAAATTAGTTTGAAAAATTTTGTGACATTTTGTATACAGGGTGTTTCATAATAAATGCGCAGGACTTCAGAATGTAATAGCTCGTCCAAAAACATGAAAAAAAGTTTCTAGTAACTTACCCTCTAAAATGCATCATTTTCGAGATCAAGGTGTTGAAATTTAAAAAAAAAACGTTTTTTGCGAATATCTCTGGAACCGTTTATTGCACTGAAAACAGATTTCGTAGGTATTTTCTACTTATAATATGTTTTGTGCGGATTTTTTATTTTTTCAAATTCATAATTGGTTAAAATTTTGAAGGGGTAGTGGGTGTTTTTTTTCTACAACTTCTACGCCACTAGAAAAAGTACAGTTTATGGATATGGACCGCCAATGTTTTATACACAAAAAATGTATTCTTGGCCATAAGCTCTAAAGTTGACCGTTTTCAAAAAAAATCAACATTCATGTTGTTTAAATAATGATTTTTTCTCGAAAAATTGCTGCGTGCATTGAAGCTAACGGCGGACATTTCCAACAATTCAACTGAGTATGATTGTTATTATTTTTTTCTTATTTTGCAATTAAGAAGTCAACGTTTGGTTTTGTTACTTGTTTTAACGTTTAAATAAATTTTGTATAATTAAGAAAAAAATTATTTAAAAAAATTTTCCAAGTTTTTCCACATGAAAGTTGATTTTTATTGAAAACGGTCAACTTTAGAGCTTATAACCAAAAGTACCTTTTTTGTGTAGAAAATTTTGGCGGTTCCAGTAAGTGGCTCAAAATCATACTTTATCCAGTGGCGTAGAAGTTGGAGAAAAAACACCCACTACCCCCTCAAAATCTTCATCAATTGTGAATTTTATAAAATAAAAAATCTGCATAAAACATAGATTATTATAAGTAGAAAATGCATTCGAAATCTTTTTTTGTGCGATAAACGGTTCCAGAGATATTCGCAAAAAACCATAATTTTTTTTTAAATTTCAACACCCTGTATCTCGAAAATGTTGAATTTTAGAGGGTAAGTTAATAGAAACTTTTATTCATATTTTTTAACGAGCTATCACATCCGGAAGTCCTGCGCATTTATTATGAAACACCCTGCATAAGAATGGATAGTGCCAGAATGAACGGTTTCTGTCAGAGCCTCTGTAATTATCTAATAAGTTTCAGTAAACGCTCAAGAACTCTGGAGGCAGAAAAAAGATGCACTTTACCAAAAGTAGTTGTTGGAATCAATTACCAAGTAGACAAGTTGGAGAAAAGGGCAAATCTGCATGCTAAAAAAAAGAATCAGGAATAATATTGATGAGAAGTCTCTACAAGCATCACGAGATAAAATTTTGAAACATTATAATAAAACCAACTGGATTGAATGGTCCTCATTTTAGATCCTAGGCACAAAGTGACTTTCACAACCACTGATAGGAGAAGGAACCTATAGAGACATGCAGAGTTCAAATTTGAAGAGATATGTCACTGAATATACTATTTTTCTGATACTTGTAATACTAATAACGAGTTCGAGGCTATCTAAATTGAACACGGTGAAAACAACGATGTTAATTGTTAGAATGAATGAATTAATGAATGATTCAATTCGATTTAGATTTGATAAGTTTATTAAAAAAATCAACAGAAAGAATTATTGGTACTGAAGTATAGCGATACGAAATAGATAAATATTTGGAAATACCAAGGACTGAAGGATGGAAAGATATTCTAGATTGGTGGCGACGACACGTTTTACTTACCAACTATGTATTGCTGCAACATCGACCTTCATTGGAAGATACTTTTCTAGAGCATCAATAATAGGTGTGACCAAAACACGAAATAGATTGAGTGATGGAGCTATAAGGTCATTGATGTGCCTGAATAGTTGGACCTCAAATAATAATTAATTGAAGGTAATCTCTATCTGCTTACAAATTATGTATTTCTTCCATTGATTGAGAAATTGTTTAATTCCATCTCACTCATTATAGTTATGTTCACAAGCAATATTTTGTTCGATTTTTCCACCCTCCCGTCTCTACCCGTTCACCTTGCGAAGATAATACTTCCACTCACATATTTCAGTACTGTTCCTTATTTTCAGGAAATGAAAACATTCTTAGTTCATACTCACACACATAATTACTAACATGAACACACGAGAGCAGACGTGTTTCTGCGAGCTCCGTAGTTTGATCAAATTTTCAAGGTATTTAATTCAAATTCTTCAAGAAATATTAGTGAATACACAGTGATTTCACGTACACTTATTATAAATTTTGTATAAAAAGTACCGAAACGTGAAAGAAAATTGGAAGTTTCATCATAGCATTAATTCTCTGTTATACGCACTAGGGAGTGACTACGACTACATTACTAAATCATTGAATAATGCCCAGAAACGAACCAAGAGGAAAATCTTCAGAACCAGCACTTATGGATCAGGCACAAATAGAAGCGCTGATAGAAAAGGTAGGGGATAAATTAATACAAAAACTTGAGACCAGATTTGAAAAACTGGAATTGAAACTAAATGAAATAAATTCTAATTGCTAAAATTTGAGTGTGTCAATAAAACCCCAGGAAAGGAATGTTCATGATTTGATGAAGAAAACATCAGAAGCCAAATTCTTGCATAAGAAAAATTATCTGATTTGAAGGATTGAAAGAAGTTGAAGGTGAACATATCTTAGAAACAATTCTACATTTGATAAATCAAACCATACAAGTGGAATGCTCTAAAAATGAGATAGATGATATTAGACTTGGAAAGCTGGACAGCAGCAAATGTCTAACTGTTATGGTAAAGTGTGTCACATATCTGAAAAGATGTGAAATATACAAAGCCAAACGTAGGCTGAAGACAACAGGAATATATATTAATGAAGATTTAACAAAACAACAATACAACATTTTGCAAGCAGCGAAAAAAAAGTTTGGAATGCAGCATGTGTGGACATCCTCTGGTAGAGTGTTCATGAAATCATGTAAAAATGTCAAGATAATAAATTCCCTAGATGAACTGTAGTCGTGTAATTTATCTTTTATCACATTTTCTATAAAAACAAAGGTCAATAAACAAAAAGGGTTCGGAAGAGTTTGCTTGTTTTTGCGGTAATATGAAATGAAATATACAGGTTCTGGCTACAAGTACTACCGACCGAATATTTAGTTGTATTTGACGATTACTATGATAGAGAATATTTATGTGTATTCAAATTCTATGAATAACCGAACATTTATGTTATTATTTATTACTTTTCTCTATAATTTTCTTTAGTTTAAGCATATCAGTGTGGCACTTCATTGTCAAAGTTATAAATACCATCAGTATTAGGTACTTTTTTTACTTAGGAGAGGGGCTCTCTATAAACACACTAAAAAAACATAAGTTACAATGTATACTATATCAATTTATTTTCAGAACTGTTGTGGATTGAGAACCAAAACAAATGAATTTTATTGTAATACATCAGAAAAAAATTACGATATATCATTAGTTGTCGAAACATGGCTCAAGGATGGCATATTTGACGGTGAAATTTTGGATATTGATGAATATGAGGTGGTAAGATCCGATAGAAATCCAATTATTACAGGTCAGAGTATGAAAGGAGCAGTGTTAGTGGGCGTTAAAAAGAAATATATTAAGATTTTGAAAATTATAAGATGGGCTTTAAGCTATGAGATGTTGATAATTGACATGAAGAAAAAGAAAAAATTTACAATTATTCTATTATAATATATTCCACCAGATAGTACCAATGAAACATATTATGAAATTTTCGATGCTATGCAAAAAAATATAGATAATAAGGAAATATCATACATATTCGGAGATTTCAATATTCCAGAGATTAAAGGGAATGATACTAACTTTCATAATATGAATTCAAAACTGAATAGTTTAAATGACTTTCTGAATTTCAATAAATTTATTCTGCTGAATAATATCGAAAATTAAAATGGAAAAACTTTGGATTGGGTTATAGGAACTGAAAACACATCTTTAAGGACCTGTGAAGTTATACAAGGTGAATTACCTGCTGTAAAGGAAGATGTTCATTATCCTGCATTAGACATAACGATTGAAATGTTTTGAGATAAAAGAGCTAATTTTGAAACATTGGCGTTTAATGTAAGAGATACAAAGTGGGATAGTGTATGTGAACATACTGATGTTAATGAGGCTGTTACAGAATTTTATAAAGTTTTTCATGAGTTACTTGATGTGAGTGTTCCCAAATTTCAATCATTCTATAAAAAAAACAAAATTTTTCCCATATGGTTCTCTAAAGGAATTAGGCATATGATAAAGGAAAAAATCAATTGAAAAAGCTTAAAAATCACTCAATAGTATATAACAATCAATATAAGGAGGTTAGGAAAAAATTAAAGCAGGAGACCAGAAAAGCTTATAAAAAGTATATCTCGGATACGGAAGTTAATATATCTACTGATGTCAAAGTCTTGCGGAATTTTATTAAAAATAAGAAATCAAATAGTAGGACTATCACTAAAAATTTTAATCTCAATGGCTTAGAACTTAAAACAGAACCATCTGACGATTTTGCCACTTACTTTGCATCAATATATTCTAATTTTAAACCAAACTATAAGGTAGATTTTAACGTAGTCGATCAATTATCCTCAAATAATTTACTTATTCTAGACCAATAAGATGAATCAGATTTCAAAACTGGAGTCAAGAAACTAAAACCGAATAAATCATCTGGTATAGATAACATTCCACCTTATGTACTTAAGGCATGCCCGGAATGGTTAGAAAAACCCTTATTGTATATTTATAATTTAGCTATCAGAAAAAATACATTTCCAGTGTACTGGAAAACAGCTATTTGTGAACCATTACATAAATCTGTTCAAAAATACCTTTCAAAAATTGGTATTCACCCATTCATTTCAGGTAATTAATAGTAGAAAATGAAAATTTCAAATACTATTTTCAGTATAGATCGAAATTTTGAGTGTGCTAAAAAAAGCTTGAAGCTTGGTTTGTTAAGTTGTTATTTCCGTCAACCGATTGCACCCCTACACGCTTGAATAGCTAACGCTCTACCAGCACGGCCACCACGGCATAATAATGAGGCTTGAGCTCGGTAATAAAAAGCTTGAGATGTCAAGATTTCTTCTTCATAAGCTTGGCATGGTTTGATAAAAATATATTTTTGTTCCAAGCTTTAAAAATCAAGCTAAGCCCGTGAATCTCAGATAGTCATAAGACGAAAATCTAGTCTATTCACGGATAACACCACTTTATTATGGCACAGTGAAAGTGAAAATGATTTAAACAAAAATATATGCATCGACATCAAGAAAATTCAATATTGGTCCAACGAACTATCCTTGAATATTTCGAAAACTGGTTAACCCAGATTTGCCTATTGTACTATATTTAGTACGGTCGTAACAAGTCTCGACGTGCAGCGGTTTTTACGTGCGCGAGAGCTATCAGTGTGGTAAATGCTTCAGTATACTTGTAACATTGTGCCTGGACGGACTACATTCAGTTTTGTTGTGTAGAAGTGAGAATTTAATATTTTTGAAATACAGATATAAATAGAAATGGCTGAGTACGGTGTCAACTTTGCAAGGTATGTACATTTCAATTATATCAAATTAGAATATATTTTACCAATTGCTGGTAATTAGAAGAAAAATGATAATAATATCATAAATCCTTCAGATATATTCATTATTCAGAAAACTGCTATTTGTTTAGGGTGGCATTTTGGGGATGTACTAAATATAGTACATTAGGAAAATACTTGTCTATCAATGTTATTTCATTCCAGAGGTTTTTCACTCAACGAAGCTCTAGCTATGTTGGAAGATGATGCTGAAATAGCTGAAACAGTAGATGAAATTTTCATTTTTCCCCCCGAAAATGCCACGGCTGAAGTAACAGATGAAGATTCTGGGACAGAAGATATTTTTACAATTGATAATCTACCTGCATCTCAGTTACAAGCACCAGCGGAGATTAGATTCCAAACGAAATATGATAGTATTGATTATTCATCAGAGGACGATGTGCCCTTGTCCGAATTACAGAAACGATTGCGATTATCGGATAGAAAAAACAAAAAAAAAATCTTTGAAAAAAAAGTACGAGTGGGTCCAAGATGATTTGCCTATATCAGATGCAAACTTCGAGTATACGCATGATATAAATAATTCGGAGAATCCAATGGAGCTTTTCTCGAAATTCTTCGATGAAGAAATAATCGAACTTTTCGTGAGTAGCAGTAATAATTATGCCCAACAAAAAAACCGAACACCTAATATAAAACATTCTGAATTCAAAGCTTTCATTGGAGTTTGCTTGCTTAGTGGATACGTACAGGTGCCAAGGAGAAGAATGTATTGGGAGCGTGAAAAAGATGGACATAACGAGTTGGTTGCCGAAGCAATTTCAAGGGACAGATTTGAATACATTTTTTCCAATTTACATGTGTCAGATAATCAACATTTAGACCACCATGACAAATTTGCAAAAGTGAAGCCCCTTTTCATTCTTCTGAATAAAAAGTTCATGGAAAACTCGATTGTCGAAGAAATGCACTCAATTGATGAAGCCATGGTACCTTATTATGGACGCCATGGCTGCAAACAGTTCATTCACGGAAAGCCAATAAGATACGGCTTCAAATTATGGGTTGGAAGTACAAGACTTGGTTACTTGAATTGGTTTGAACCATACCAAGGTGCTGCAACAAATATAAGTGAACGATATGCAGAGATCGGAGTTGGCGCAGGAGTGGTATTGTAATATGCACAAGCCCTGCGCAAGACATGGACGGACATAAAATTTCATCTCTTTTTCGACAACTTCTTTACGTCCATTCCTCTGATTGAAGAGCTGATGACAGAACATTTTTTCGCAACTGGTACAGCAAGAAAGAACCGATTGGCAGGAAATACCCTCATAGACTCCAAAGTTTTGAAGAAAAAAAAGCGAGGAAGCTATGATTATAAGAAAATTTCAAATCAGAATATAATAGCAGTAAAGTGGCACGACAACAGCATTGTAACTCTTTGCTCGAATTTTTCAGGAGTCGAACCTCTTCATGTGGTCAAACGCTACTCGCAAAAGGAGAAGAAGAATATTCAAGTAAGTATAATCAGCTTTTATAAGCAGTTATGTATAATGTATAGTTTATTTTTAGGTGGAGCAGCCACATGTCATAAACATGTATAACTCTAATATGGGAGGAGTCGATCGCTCTGACCAGAATATCAGCTTATATCGCACATCTCTGAGAGGAAAAAAATGGTATATTCCTTTGCTTACCCACAGCATTGACATGTGCGTTCAGAACGCTTGGCAATTACATAAAAAAAATGGAGGAGTCCTAGATCAGCTAAGTTTCAGAAGACGAATTGCCACAATATTACTGATTCAAAATAAAAAGCAAGCTACATTCCAAAAAGGACATTCGAGTAAAACACAAGGTATTGATTTGCGTTACGACCGGTTAGACCATCTTGTGATTGCACAGTCAAAACAGACCCGATGTGGATACTGTCATGAGAGAACAACAACAAGATGTTCAAAATGTGACATTGGAGTACATGTGAAATGCTTCGTTATATTTCATACAAAATAATTTTTTTTTCGTAGTAGTACATCTACCTAATGTACTATATGTAGTACGGTCTTGATTTTGTATTTTTTATAAAATTAAAATTTTGAAAAAAATTTAATCTCTTTTTTGTCACTCATGAGCTTCAATTTCAGTGAAATTACTTCTTGAAATTTTCAAATAATCCTATAGGCATATCTGGGTTAATCAGTTTTCGATGCGATATAGATTCCAAACAACAATCCAAGTTTCTCGGTGTGATCATTAGTAATACGTCTTTATATACCAGATAGTAGTTATGAAAATCTGTTGGCAAATTTTTGTAACAAATACTGTTATGAAGTGAGTGTCCCATATGGGACTTGGTGGTCGACTGGTAGAGCGTTTGTAAACCTATTATAGTCTGGAAGTATCATGAGAATAATTTTCAATATCTCCACAGTATTATTGCCTGACATGTTATGCCTGTGATGTATTTTCACAGAAAGAAAATACCAAGTAAATATAAAAAAAAATGCTTTGAATATTAAAAAAACTTCTTTCGCTATAGCGCCAATGAAAATTTCTTTTAATGCTATAAATCAATTCTTTCAATTGCCTAAGTGAGATTCTTTAACTTCAAGAGACATCTCGGTACTTCGACAGAACGTTTATTTCATTGTGAAACAATTTGTTTATTATCTCAACAGATAGTTCTCTACACTGAAAAGAATAATTTGATAGAATTCTGTAACATCACAGAATATTTTAATTGTGATAAAAGATATTTCTTTGGGTATCACAGAATGTGGTTCTCATATTAAAGAATAATTATTTATATGTGAAAGAATAGTTCTGTTAAATTTTGTAAGAATAGGAAGTGTATCATTATTGGAACAGAATATTTCTTTCGATGGAAGGACAATATTGATAATCAAGAGAGATATTTCTGTACAGGTGAAATAATGGTTCTATTAAAATACCAAAATCGTAGGCTTTTACAGAATGTTTCGATTAATGGTATAGAATTTGTTTACTGCCATAACAGCAATATCTGTATAATGAACTGAAATTTTATAATAATCCTATAGACTATTATCGTCAACTGACTGCCTGGGTTGTCAGTTGACTGCTTCCCAGGGCATACTATGATTTTTTTTTTCATGTTAAAAATTGCGAAATATCGTTGAGATGTTTTTTCATGAAATTTAGACTCCATCACTGGATTCAGCACTTTTCATTTAGGTAAATCACAAAATTTCATTCAAAAATTTATTTCATAGGAAAATTTTAATTGGCAACAAAATTATAATAACATTGATTTTGATAAAATACCATTTTTATGAATATTTCACACAAAATCTGAAAATTGAAACATGGATGTAGGGAATCGCTGAGGTTTCTCGTAGATAAGCGAATTCACACATCTAGAATACCGTTATACCGTTTTGGAACGAAGTAATGAAGTCGAAAAAACTTAGTGAACCAACATAGTTTAACTTTCTTTCGGGAGTAACCTGATTGACAGATGCTGAATCCAGTGGTAAAGTCAAAATTTCATGGATGGAATCGTTAATGATATTTCGCAATTTTTAACATGAAAAAAATTATAGTATTCCCTAAAAATTGGAATAAAATTTTGCAAATTTGTGTAAATGTATATGGATATTTTCATACTCTTTCTGTTGAAACAAAAAAATATTTAATCAGTTGACTGTAAGATGTAACTGTATATTTTATAAAAGTGCTCCGGTCTGTAGTGGGTCACACTGTATAAAGAAATGAGTAATTCGTGTGACATTTAAATTTTTCTGCTAATAAAAGTGTTGCATTGTCTTCGCAACTAAATACATCACCAGCTATGTTTCAACTAATTTGGTTACCCAGGTAGCACATCATATCGGCTGAATCTTGGTTTCATATTGGGCCAATATAGATATATTGTAAATGAAAAATCAATATTGGTCCAATATGGGTGAATATTCAAAAAACAATATTATATTAATAATATTGGTGGAATATTGGTTGAACTAGTTTTGAATGTAGATTATCACACGAAATATTGGGTCAATATTGGTTGAATAATTTCTACCAATATCGATAAAACAATATTGGTTACATATTGTTTTCCACATATAGAATTAATATTGCAATCCAAATATTCCAGTCATATCGATTATAGGGGAAAAAACTATATTTTATTTTCAAGTTTGTTAGAATATTGGTTGAATATCATTTCCACTTTATTTGAGAAATTGTAATAACTCATATTGAGTCAATATTGGTTGAACGATATTTACCAATATCAATCAATATTGTCTTCACATCGTTTTTAACATCTAGAATAAATATCGCAATCCCAATATTCCCCTAATATCGATTCTGGGAATAAAAACTATATTGTATCTCCAAGTGTGATTACACATTGGTTGAATATCATTTCGCCAATATTCAACAAAACTTATTAATTAATATTGGGTCAGTATTGGTTCAATAATATGTATCGATATCGTTAAAACAATATTGTCTTTATGTTGTTTCCAACATCTAGATTGAGATGAAATTTGAATATTGGCCGAATATTCAATGAAACATATTGAAATTATATCATGATCAAACTTGGATAAAAATCCGCTAGGTGGCTCTACATATAGAACGTCTTCTAAAACCTACGAAAGTATATTAAATACTTTCCTTAGCTTGTTTTTAAGACAGCTCACTCAGCGGTTATGGCGATCAAAAGGCAGACTCTGGTGTCACCTTCATCAACTAAAGGACATTTAATAATTTACCAAGGTATATTGACATCCACCAATATATTCAAATGATATTGTAACAATATCGATAAATATTGTACCAATATCGATAAAAAATATTGTACCGATATCGATAAATATTTTGAGGCCATTATTGCTTGAAGAATATTCCACCAAAACTATTTCTAAAATAATCAAACAATATTCGACCAATATCGCAAAATGTTCACATTTTACTTCTCGACAATATAACTTTTGAATATTGTGCCAATATTGTCAGAATATTGTATCAGCTATATTGTACCAATATCGCCGAACATTTTGAGGCCAATATTAGTTCAAGAATATTTCGCCAATATTATTCAAGTAATATTGGACCAATATCGCCGAATGTTCACATTTTTTTTCTCGCCAATATTGCATTTCAAATATTTCGCCAATATGTTCACAATATTGTATCAATATTTTACCAATATAGGTGTGCTACTTGGGTAACAGCCCAAAATTAACCTGTAGGATTTGTAGCATTTGACGAATTGAAAATCTATTCAGAAAAATATCAAATCTTTTATTTTATCAAGTAGGTATATACAAATGCATAAGTAAAAGAGTAATATGACAAGCAAGTTATAATTCATTCAGTAATAATAATAATTCAATAATAAAACTCATACTGTCAATAAACTGAAATAACATACAAAACATTGCTAATTTTAAATCAAATACAATTTGGGTAATGGAATCCAATGATTCAACTATCAAGAGTTTTCTGGAATATTTTTATCGTATTGAATTTTAATGAACTGCTATACAATTGCACGAGCTTCAGGATACTCGAGGTTGAATAAAAAAAATTTTTAAGCAAATATCTATTGCTTTTAGAATGCTGAAAAATATGTATTCATTTTTATCCCAATAAACAATTATTTCACGAGGTTCTTCGATGGTCCCGACTAGCAAAATGAGTGGTTGGATTTTCTGGCATTTTTTTTCATGCCTTTTATGGTTGATAGAACTCCTGCCAAAGTAGGTGCCACTTGGAAAAATGAATTTTGTGAGTTCATTATGTTGTACTCCAAGAAATTCTTCTTTCCTGTCGCATCTTTGGTAGTTTTTTCCCTGTCGGCTTGAGGTAGGCATGTAAGAACCAAAATATCACTGCAATTTTTTCTTCTGAAAATAAGTCTATTTATTATATTTCTTGCTGAAGGAAGAAAGCCGAAACCTATTGACATGATAGATACTTGCCTTCTGAAAAAAAAAATTACAACCCATTGAGACCTAAATTCCGTAAGGATTTTGCGGAGTCCTTTGTATTTCAATACAAATATTGCATACCTATATACATTCCGAGAAGAGACCCAAGTAGCACACCTATATTGGTAAAATATTGGTACAATATTGTGAACATATTGGCGGAATATTTGAAATGCAATATTGGCGAGAAAAAAAATGTGAACATTCGGCGATATTGGTCCAATATTACTTGAATAATATTGGAAAAATATTCTCGAAGCAATATTGTCCTCAAAATATTTGGCGATAATGGCACAATATCGCTGGTACAATATTCTGACAATATTGGCAAAATATGCAAACGTTATTTTGCCGAGAAGTAAAATGTGAACATTTTGCGATATTGGTCGATTATTGTTTAGACATTTCAAAAATAGTATTGGTAAAATATTCTTGAAGCAATAATGGCCTCAAAACATTTATCGATATTGGTACAATATCATTTGGATATATTGGTGGAAGTGAATATATCTTGGTAAATTAATAAATGTCTTTTAGTTGATCAAGGTGACACCAGAGTCCGCCTTTTCATCGCCATAACCACTGAGTAAGCTATCTTGAAAACAAGGTATGAGAAGTATTTAATATATTTCCGTAGGTTTTTTGAAGACGATCTATATGTAGAGCCACCTAGCGGATTTTTATCCAGGTTTGATCATGATATAATTTTAATATGTTTTATTGAATATTCGGCCAATATTCAAACTTTATCTTTATCTAGATGTAGGAAACAATATGCAGACAATATTGTTTTAACGATATCGGTGAATATTATCAAACCAATATTAACCCAATATTGATTTATAAGATTTGTTGAAAATTGGCGAAATGACATTCAACCAATATGTAATCACACTTGGATATACAATATAGTTTTTATTCCTAGAATCGATATGAGGGAAATATTGGGATTGCAATATTTATTCTAGAAGTTGAAAACAATATGAAGACAATATTGTTTTATCAATATTGGTAAATATAATTGAACCAATATTGACCCAATATGAGTTATTACAACTTGTTAAATATTGTTGAAATGAAATTCAACCAATGTGCTATCAAATTTGGAAATACAATATAGTTTTTTATCCCTAGAATCGACATGACTGGAATATTGGGATTGCAATATTCATTCTAGATGTGGAAAACAATATATGGACAATATTGTATTATCGATATTGGTAGAAATTATTCAACCAATATTGACCCAATATTACATGTGACAATCTACATTCAAAACAGGTTCAACCAAGCTTTCACCAATATTATTAATACAATATTGTTTTTTGAATATTCACCTATAATGGACCAATACTATTTTTTTATCTACAATATATCTATATTGGCCCAATATGGAACCAAGATTCAGCCGACATAATGTGCTACCTGGGGATTCCCAAGAAAATACAAAAATATTGCCTTATACAGAATGAGAAATTAACTATCGCATGCTTCTAAATATGACAACTTGGTTGTTGAAATTAGTATTTAACCTACCTATAAATATTCTTTCGATTTTTCATAGGTACCTATAATATTATTTTATCCTTGCAAAAAAATACGAGAGGTTCTTTCAAACTTTTTGCAAATACCCTTCTTTTCTAGATATAGGTATCTATAAGTTGTTCAGTCATCAACTTTTGAACACATTGCTGGATCTAATATTCCTTCAACTTTCAACAAAGTCAAAATAATGAAATAAATATCTAATTTACTAGGTATTTATTTTTCAATTTCTACTTTCTGTACTTTGGAAACTATAAATATTCACAAAAAGTTAAAAAGAACTTCTATATATACCCCTCCTTGATTTCAGAAACATGAAATTTTCACACAATAGCACAACACTATACGTACCTAGGTACCCAATACCCAAATCTCATTTGGATATATTATAAAGTAAATGGAGTATATAAGTATTCAAACCATATATGAACAATATCGTTTTTCGCTAAACTAATGAGGATCCACTTACCTACCAAGCAGAAAAAAAACTTCACGACACTGGCATTCACCTCCAAGACAAAATAGCGAGTGAAATATGCACCACAGGGTTGCAAATGCAAAGAGTTTCAATTTAGAAATAGTTCGCCCTGATTGGTGAATAATGACGTACAGATTCCTAGATTTCTTTAAGTGTAAAAGAAATATCTGTTATGTATACAGTATTATTTCCAAATAAATTACTTCACTTATGTTCTTTTAAGATTACAGAACTATTCGTAGATCTATGAGTTATATCCTTTTTCATTCAAAGAACATTTTCGGTTTAATTCCAAAGAAATATTCCATAAATGTTAGAGGAAATTTTGTTCTCGGTACAGAAATATCATCAAGAATATCGAACAGAACAAACTTCAATACTAACAGTATTTTCTGTATCATTATACCTTGCAATTTTATTAATATCAAAGGAAATTATGTGAATGGTAAAGAAATTATATTTGATCGGAGATACCTACCTAGAGAAATCCATTTTGAAATTAACAGAAATTTGGTAGAACATTGCATTTTTCATGACATCGCTTCTGTCGATGGTAGAAAAATTATGTTACATTAAAATAATTTTTCGTTAAATTCGTTACAGAATCCGTTCTGTTATTATAATCAAAATAATTTGTTCTGTGTTGTTTTTGTGTTTTTATCTATTGTGATTTACTTTGAGAATGGCAGCACATTTTATTGTGCGTGCTTGTATGTATTTTTGTGGAGACACTTATATCTATGTTTATATTAGATGCAAAGCTTTGTCAATGAGTCATTTCTGCAGACAATTAAACATATCATCTATCTATCCATCCATAATTTTCTCGTACAGTGCGTAAACTCATTTTTCACGCACTGTTCACAGCACGTAATGAGATAGGTATGTTTAGGACGAATTCACAAACTAAAAGTTTAGTGGGCATTCCACTATTTAATCATTTTAAAAAGCTGTGTATGATATTTTTCAGAGAAACGTCTGCTCTCGATGAAACGAAGTTACACCAATTGAATGAGAAACTCTGTCTTTCAATCATGGCTCCTATAAATAATTAATTCAATCTCGTTAAAAAAAATCTGGAAGATTACATAGCAGGAGTCGAATTATTTAACTTCCGTCCTCTAGAGTGAGCAGAGCTGACGAACGACGCGACGTCGACGGCATTGAGTTCTTCTTCTATAAGAGATCATAAAATATTCTATTGTAGTGATTTCATTCATGTCATGTAGCTACATATCCACAAGCCATATTGTTTATTTATCTCAGACATCTTGAGACGATCCAATTTCTATGAGTTTCCCAAGAAATAAGTATACTTTGACAAAGTTCGGGAGGTGATTCCTAACAATATTCTAATATGAATTGTTGGAATGAATATACCTCTGAAAACGCTTTGTTTCCATGATACAGGGGGTTAAAGTTTTATTTTTTGATAACTTCCGAAATTTTGACCTTAAATAAACGAAAATTGGTAATGAGAGGTTTTTTGAGGTGTCGAATTCAAATCAGACGTTATTATTGATCTCACTCGTAGGCTACTTCTATCACCCGGGTGGCTCAGGAGAGAACGGTTTAGGTTCTTGGGACTATATTGCCAGTTTCTGATTTTTTTTGTGGCAGGCAAGTGTTTCAAAATTTGAACTATGAGAATTTAACTGGCTTGAGCGCCAGCAGTTTTTAATTCAACAAGGAAAAATAATACAAAGTACCTATAAAAGATAACTAGATAATCAACACAATATTAATTTTATAAATAAGATAGAAATAATTTTCCAATTATTGAGCAGATCAACAAATGTCCACTAACCTATGTAGCATGCGAAAAAATAACTCCATCTCTTTTCAATTCATATTCGAGAAAGGCAATGGACATATTTTGTCGCATGCGACAAATGGTAGTCGACATTTGAGAATAGGACCCCAGGTGACACAATAAAAACTATGCGTTTCAACAAAAAAACCTGATGTTAGGTTTTAATATTTGAGTGAATTTGAAAATTATAGACACAGATTTTTCATGAGATGAGTCAAATACTCGATTAATGGAATTGGTAGTGAATGAACCAACAAGAGTTACACCAAATTCCTCGACTCTTATAGATAATATTATGGGATTCAGGCAATTTTAATGAGTGAAACGGTATATTTAAAGGTAAAATACAATTAATCAGAAAGTAATATATCAGATACAATTTATCACGTCTTGACTCGTCTTACTATCGTCTTCCATCTGACATTCCCGTCATCATTCGTCATCTACAGGATGCTATCCTACAATATTATTGTTAACAGTAGTGCTAATTTGATTGATTGTAAAGTTATAAAATCAAATATTTCTGACCACTTCCCACAACTGGCCACTTTTAATATTACCTATGAATCAGAAAGCCCAGTTACTACCAGGAGAGCTATTACTGATAATAATATTGACACATTTGACTTTCACTTGTCACGAGAGGATTGGTCAGATGTATTAATTGGGGACAATTGTGAAAAAGCCTTTGACATTTTCATGCAAACAGTACATTTTCACTATGGAAATTATTTCCCTTGGAGAAAGTACATAACTGAAGTGAGAAATAATCACTGTAACATTACACATGATCTCATAAATTTGAAAGAGGAAGTTTCTCTTTATGGTGATCTAAGCAGGCAATATTCAGAGTACCGACATGCATTCAAGGAAGTGAATCAAAGATATCAAAACAAACTATCTGAAAGTAAAAAAAAATATCTCAATCACAAAACAAAAGCAAAACAATATGGGATATAGTAAATGCAACAACAGGTAGAAAAAATAAATCAAATCATAATATTGAATTATCCATAAATGGAAAGAACATAGGAATCGAAAACTGTGCAAATGAATTTAACAAATTTTTCACATCTAGTTAGACTACCTTAATAAATGGCAATACACAAAAAGTAGATTATGACTACATTAATAGCACTATCCAAATCTCCAGTGTATCTCTATTCATTTGTCCTGTTGAGCAGTTTGAAATTAAGGAAGTAATAAAAAACATGAAAAATACCAATTCATCAGGCTGCGACGAAATATCAAATAGAATACTGAAGGAATTTTTCCATCACAACTTAAAATATCCAATGTTATACCATTATATAAAAAAGGCGACTCTGAACAACTTGCAAACTATAGAGCTATAACGTTGTGCTCAAGTTTTAGTAAAGTATTTGAGGCTATAATGAATAAGAAGGTTCTGAAATTCCTGACAGATAATGCTAGATTCTCAAATTGTCAACATGGTTTTTTATGGTCGAGGTGTTAGAGCGTTTGGCTTCCACCCAGACGGTCCGGGTTCGATGCCCGGTCGTGTGTCACTGAGCTGAAGTGGTTCGGATTCTACTTTTAAACTGTAGGTCCCGGATCTCCCTTGCTCGCACAAGCTCTGCTTTTGAGGGGTTTTCTCCGAAAACCTGGGAGTTTCGTAAAAACAAATTTTGAATTTTTTTTTTTTTTAAAACAAGAGTACTGACACAGCGCTGTGTGAATTTATTGATGAGATAACTAGAGCTTTGGATACGAAAAAAGTGGCACTAGGGTTATTTATTGACTTCTCCAAAGCATTTGACTGGGTAGATCATGAAGTTCTTCTCCATAAATTGCAGAGATATGGTGTCAGGGGAATTGCTCTTCAATGGTTTGGCTCCTACTTAGGAGATAGGTATCAGCAAGTAAAATGTAATGGTTTTACTTCTGATTTGAAATTAGTAAATATGGGAGTTCCTCAGGGGTCCATTCTGGGAACAACATTATTTCTTATATATGTTAACGATCTCTTAGAAAAAACGAGACAGCTTTTTACTCGACTTCTTGCTTATGATGATGACACAAATTATTTGATCATAAACAGTAATATCGATGACGCCATAAATCAAGCGCAAAATGTTTACGGCAATATTTGTGAATGGAGTATGAAAAATAGTCTCTGCCTCAACAGCGATAAAACTGTAATAGTAATTTTCAAAAATACTAAGACTCAGGTGAAAACTTTCGAAAACATTGTCTCAAACAACACTGATATTTCGTGCTCTTATTCCATTAAGCTTTTAGGTCTAGCCCATTTGAAATGGAACACTCACATTGATGCCTTGTCATCAAAACTAGCAAAAATGTGTTATGCACTCTGCATAACTTCTCAACAATGTGGCAAAGGTATTGTTAAAAGTCTTTATTTTGGCTGTTTCCATTCGAATCTGAAATATGGTATAATGCACTGGGGAAATTCTACAGAAGCCTATCGAATATTCACTTTACAGAAAAGAGCTATCCGTATTTTAAGTAAAATTGGACCAGTGGACTCATGTAGAGAACACTTCAAAACCCTGTCAATTTTAATAATGATTTCGGTATATATCTATGAAGTTGTTTGTTACGTTTTCAAAAACAAAAATTACTTCGAATCCGAAATGGTGCAACATAATTATGGAACGAGAATGAAAAACAGATTGCTACCGTCTAAACATTCATCCACCCTATATCAAAGAGGTCTGTATTATAATGGCTGTAAATTGTTCAATGCCCTTCCTAAATCTGTAAAAGACCTGCAAAATATATGCATCTTCAAAAGAGAGGTGAAACTTCTTCTGTTGAATAAGTCCTACTACTCCTTAACAGAGTTTTATAGTGATTTTTAATTATTTTATGAGTCAAATATTTCTATTTTATATGTTAACCTGTCTGTCATTATTTATTTTTGTGTTTTTATATCTACATCTCATTTATAGAGTGACATTGTCACATTGGTCAACTATATAGTATCCCTACTGTATTGTATTTCTTTTGTGACTGAAAATAAATGAAATGAAATGAAATGAATTTGTCACCATTTACACAGGTTACCTCTACTCCAGTTCGTGGTGAACTCACTAGTCAGAGAACCCAGGAAGGAGGTGTCTGGGGCGACTCATTGTGGCTCAGGTGATTTCCAACGAGGTTCAGATTGTTGAATATGCTGTTACACTGTGATCGTCCTGTTCTCCAAACTTCAGGAATGACGTGGAAGTGTTATTGACTTTCTCTCGAACATAAGTGTGGTCATGAAAAACATTACGTGAACATTAGAGAATGAAATATTATAACTCACAGCACGGGCGTAGCCAGGTTTTAGTATCGGGGGGGTTCAAGATAAGTATGAAAAAAAAACAGAAGGTTCATTCATTTATTATTGCTAATATCTTAACTATTCGGGGGGGGGGGGGTTTGAACCCCCAAAACCCTCCCCCTGGCTACGCCTGTGACTCACAGATCAGAGTACGCACTCAACATCAATGTTTCAATATAAATTTAAGAATGGATGGAGAACAATGTGCGGAATCCCCAACATACAAGTAAAGATATCATGCAACTTATATGTTAACTAATATTAACATATGTAACATAAATGGTGCACCATGATAACATGTTACTTGGTTTGAAAACAACTGGATAAAATCAGTCGATAGTTTTTAGGTTATATGATGACTTTTGTTACCTTAATCTTTCAGTCCTCGGTGGATTTGGACGGTGGACAACTCAACCGAAATGGAGTCCCTTTCCGGTGGACAAACAGAATTTCCTCGTGTTCAAAAAATTATAATGTGACTTGAGACTCACAGTAATAAATTATCCAACCTGCTATCGGCTCAACGGAATTACAAGTGAAACTTTGGACCCAATCTGTCCACAACTTGATCAACTTCAGCGCAACTACTACGTCAGATCGCTCGAACCGCCATCTTCTTATCTAGAGATCGAAATTTGTCACATATCTAATAGGAGTAAATACCGAACTACAATTATCGATCCTAGTTTCTCGATAAGGTAATTCTGGATCAGCTACGCCTGAATTTTACTAATTCACTTTAATGATCACATGGACAAATTCAGAATTAGGAAGGAAAAATTTGAACTCACCTGTTGACCATGCAATTGTTGAAAACCAAAGCTCAAAGATCTTACAATAAAAAAAACGTCTCTAGTGTTGCTGTCCGTATTATAAATTTTTTATATTTCTTTTACTAGTTCGTGAACTATTGTATTTCATTTAATTTTTATATTAGTTGCTTTGAAAAAAATATATATATATATAATAAATAACAATTTTGACTGACGTACTTTTTCAATTTTGGAATCGGTCAATCGGCCGGGTAATATAGGATAAACCTATCTTTTAGGTAAGAAAATAATTAACAAATGGTCAAAAGGCCGGGTAATATAGGATAAACCTATCTTTTAGGTAAGAAAATACTTAACAAATGGTCCTTCTTTGCCATCAGAACTTATCTGTGGATGATTGTCTGAAAAAGTCAATATGAGACGTAGTTAAAGGCTCAAGGAAAAAGCTGCAGAATGACAAAAAGTAATTCCTCAAGTTAAGTCCTGTCCGGTGCTATTGGAGTCCCATAGCATAACTGAAGGAAGTTAAACCAATACTGCATTTAAGACAATTATGAGCGAAACCCCTAAAGCGACCAATTAGGTACCTGCGGATTCCCGAGGTTCAATGCGAAAGGGAAGTCAAGCTACGTCATAAACGAAGAAAAGTGAGTCCAAGCGTCATCAGTCAGAGTTGGAATTTGCACTGGAAAAGAAGAAACTGGAGCAAGAGAAGCTTCAGAAGAAGAGAGAGATGCTAGATATTGAGCTGGCATTGAAATGATCGAAGATGATGAGTTAAGTTCAGAGAACAGTGAGTTCAGTGAGATGGAGAGTAGACCCGACATAAAAAAATGGATCGAAGATGTACATCCGTGCCAAGATACACTGGATGAGACTCCATCATTCAATCAGAAAACGGAAGAGAAGGTAATCAATCAATTTTCTATTCCAATTTCTCCTAAGAATAATTGTCAACTGCCATATCCTCAGTTTGCGAAATTTCTAGCTCGACAATTGATGCCAAAAGAATTGCCAATATTTAGTGGTAATCCTGTAGAATGGCCAAATTTCATTTACCAGTATAATAATTCGACAAAAGTGTGTGGTTATTCTCAGGAAGAAAATCATTTTAGACTTCAGAAATGTCTGAAAGGTAATGCTCTCAAAATTGTCCAAAGTTTATTGACAGCCGCAACATATCTTCATGTTACTTGAAAAAGTGAAACATTTTCCTATTGTGAAAGACGAAAGACTTGACTTACTGATTCAGTTTTCCGATGAAGTTAAGAATCTCGTGGGAACCATCGAAACAGTCAACGGGAAAGATCACTTACAAAATCCCATTTTATTACAAGAGTTAGTGAATAAATTACCCAATTCGTATAAAATGATATGGGTTGAATATATTTCGTGCACAGAAAATTACGAGTACAAACTGGTTGAATTTTGTAAATGGCTCCATCAAAAGTCAATAATTGCTTGTCAAATTGAAATGCCAAAATGGCCAGAAACGTCATCCGACAAATTTCAACATACAGGGCGTAATTTCAATAAAAAGAATACTACTTTAACTACCACGGATAAAAAGAAATGCTGTTGCTGCAAGAAAGAATTGCATTATTTGAGCTCTTGCGATGAATTTAAATCGGTGTCAGTAGATGGAATTTTGTAACGTCAAGTAAAATTTGTTTTTCATGTCCCGTACCTTTTCATAGTGTAAATTATTGCAGAAGAAGAGTTATGTGCAATGTAAACAATTGCAAAAGGTTTCATCGTCGTCTTTTACACAAAACTGAAAATCAATATTTTGATAAAAATTTAGATACATCCAATCCCAGTAAAAAGGTCGATGAATTTGAAATCAATTGTCACATTTCAACTGACAAACATGTCTTACTCAAAATTTTGCCAGTGGTCATAAGTTACAATAACAGAAATATTCCAACATATGCACTTTTAGACGATGTTTCAACTGTTACCCTAATTGATAAAGATTTAGCAAATAAGTTGTATATTCAAGGACCTCAACGGACATTGTGTATTCAATGGACTAACAACTAAATCAAGGAACAAGAAGATTCAAGAGTAGTCAGCTTCACAATAAGGTCATCAGAAGAAAATGGTCGAGAATTTCAAGTAAGACATGCAAGGACCATCTCAGACAATATTCCTATATAGACAGTATGATTGCTTCAATAAAAAATGCTAAACCTAGGTCATTGATTGGGCAAGACAAATGGACCTTATTGGTGAATAGAAAGATTATAAATTTGCTCGGTTGGGTAATTCACGGAAAAGCTTGCACCAGACCTCAAAATTCAGTTTCACAAAATTTTAGATGTGTTTGTCACATTAATGAAAAAGTAAGAGATAATTTAGACATATTGCACGAGCTCGTGATAGAACAATGGAGAATCGACATATCTGGGACAGAAAAATACGGAAAAGCAATGTCAAAAGAAGATAGAAGAGCACAAACAATTCTGGACAAGACAATGAGAAGAACTGGAGATCGATGGGAAACCGGACTTCTTTGGAAGGATCAGGTTCTTCCAGACAGCAAGCAGAATGCTCTGAAACGGTTGGCATGCACGGAAAGGAAGATGGACAAAAATCAAATTTATGGTAAGACCTACTGCGAGAAGATGAATGATATCGAACCACAACTATCGATCCTAGTTTCTCAATAAGTTAATTCTGGATCAGCTACGCCTGAATTTTACTAATTCACTTTAATGATCACATGGACAAATTCAGATTTACGAAGAAAAAATCTGAGCTCACTTGTTATGTCAACAAATGCGTGCACTCGGATAGTTGGAAGTAGGGTGTTTCGCCTCTTCCGGCTAGCTCTGACCACCTATCCGAAGTAGAGCATAGTCGCAAAAACTCAGCAACTCCGGAGCTCTTCATTTATTTGGAATAACAGCAGGAACGTGTCTGACATACGAATTCTTTCTGAATGTTTTTGGTGTTGCCAACCAACGAGTTTCCATTAATTCGCATGCCAGGCCGGAGATTCCTAAAAACACCAGAAATACTATTTACACTAGACTTAACACTACTGAGCCATCCAGAAGTGAGGGCTTCTCTCCTGGGAATTGTCCGAGCCCTCGGACGGCTCCTGGATGACTGAAGATTTCAGCCAAAAGAGCTTATGCCAATGGCCAATGGTATTGCAAATCACTGGTAGGCGGAGTAACTCCACGTTTTCTTCCAGAAATTCGATATTTACCTATGAAACTAGAAGAGAACGGGGAAGGAACGTGAACGTGAAAAGATATCCATATACTACAAACAAATTTTAGACAAATATCCATAATACCAGTATTTTCTAAAATCTTGGGAAAAAATTTTTGCGTGACTTAACATCCTATCTAGATACTCACAATACACTTGGGACAGAACAATGTGATTTTAGGAAAGAAGTCTCGACTGCCAACGCCATAATGTCTCTTACATTACAAAATTTATTAGTAAAATATTTGAAAAAAATAGACATTGTGTGGGTATCTTCAATGATCCTCCTTGTGAATTCGATTCAATGAATCATTCAACTTTTTTCAACAAAATACTATTTTGAAAGTTGGAAAATTCCGAGTATTTCCGGAAATATCGGGAAAAAACTGAAAATCGGAATTTTCGTTTTAATTTTTTTCTATTGTTATTTGACAATATAGCTCAAAACCAAAAGTACATTTTCATTGATACTTTTTTTTCAGCCACACGTTTTCATGTTCAGATTTACTATCCGACGTTTCGTCTTCTGTCATTCATCATTAACTGTTTTTTCTGCTATGGGCAACATATGGTTTTTATATACAGAAAAATTGTGATTCTCATTCTGATTTCATTGATGTATAATTTGTTATGATTTGCACTTCTGAAACCACAGATATTAAAAAAAACAACTTCATCTGACATGGTCATGACTCCATCGAAAAATTTTGTTTAATAAACACTAGTTGTCAGAACTCATTAAACATCATAAGTTTGCACAAATACTTCAGTCGAAGTGTCCTCATTCTTAAATGAAGAAAAACGAGATATGTTGAAACTTTATTATAAAATTGATTGGAATAGTACGAAAACAACACAAATTCATTTTGAATTATATCCGGAAAGACAACAGCCGGATAGAACATTATTCGGAATTTTGGGCAAACACTTGCCTAAGTACGGTGCAAAAAACAAGAACGAAATCATGAGCTTGTAAAAATGCACAAAAAGTATTACAACAAGTGTTCGAAATGGCCATCATTTCGTCTCAAATTAAGAACAGCCCTAACAATATCCCTTCTTCTGATAGACCTGAATTGCGTGATGATATTGTCTCTAAGTTCACCTAATGTGTCATAATCTTGCTCTCCTTAGATTCTGTTCTTTAAAGTGCCCCACAAGAAAGTATCCAAAACTGTAAGGTCAGGTGACCTTGCCGGCCACCTCACTGGTCCAGAATTTGCTAACCACCTATTAGGGAATCTTTGGTGTACATATTGGCAAACTGCTCTTTTATTGTGTGGAGGAGTCCCGTCATGCTGAAACCAGCAGCTTTTATAATTAATAAGGGGAAACTTATCCATATATTCTTCGAATTCGTTTCTTAAGAACCGAAGATAGGTTTCCCCGTTCAAAGTATTAGAGAAGAAATGAGGTCCAAGTACTTGGTCGTCATAAAATCCAGCCCAAATATTGAAACGAAACCGAACTTGTGTTCTGACAGCCAGCTACAAAATTCCATCCTTTTCTCAGGATCACCAGGAAGTAATTTTTGTGAAATATGTATCTTATAACATTTCAAACCACTTTTTTAGAATTATCTCCAAACGCTCGTCTGTGGCACATCCATTTCTGCCGAGACTTGATGTGTTGATTTGGAAGGATCTGCATTTATCTAAAAAATTACCAAAAATAATTATACTTCTTCGAATACGGAATGAAATATTATTTTACCTCGGCTAATAAGTTACGTCTAATATTTTGTTCCATTCTGCTTTCACTTTTCATTCTTGGTTTCTGAAACGCACTGTACTCAGCCAAGTGTTTGTCCAAAATTCCGAATAATGTTCTATCCGGCTGTTGTCTTTCCGGATACAATTCAAAATAAATTTGTGCTGTTTTCGTACTATTCCTATCAAATTTATAATAAAGTTTCAACATATCTCGTTTTTCTTCATTTGAGAATGAGGACATTTCGACTAAAGTATTTGTGCAAACTTATGATGTTTAATGAGTTCTGACAACTAGTGTTAATTAAACAAAATTTTCATGACCATCTCAGATGAAGTTGTTTTTTTATAATATCTGTGGTTTCAGAAGTGCAAATCATAACAAATTATACATCAGTGAAATCAGAATGAGAATCACTATTTTTCTGTATAAAAAAACAATATGGAGCCCATAACAGAAAAAAAAGTTTATGATGAATTCCAGAAGACGAAACGTCGGATAGTAAATCTGAACATTAAAACGTGTAGCTGAAAAAAAGTATCAATGAAAATGTACCTTTGGTTTTGAGCTATGTTGTCAAATAACGATAGAAAAAAATAAAAACAAAAATTCCAGTTTTTCAGTTTTTCCCGATATTTCCGGAAATACACGGAATTTTCCAAGTTTCAAAACAGTATTTTGTTAAGCACCAGAATAAGCAACTTTGCCTCAATCTAAGCGTCGACGTATCTCCTGTAGTTTAGGAGATCCCAATGGTGGGGGTCGATTTTGAATTGCACTGTATATTTTATATAAATTTTATATTCAATAAGTTCTACATTTAACATTCATTTTTATATTGTTTATACATTTCACATTTCATATATACAGGGTGTTTCATAATAAATGCTCAGGACTTCAGGGTGTGATAGCTCGTCCAAAAATATGAAAAAAAAGTTTCTATTAACTTACCCTCCAAAATGCACCATTTTCGAGATACCGGGTGTTGAAATTAAAAAAAAAATAATTGTTTTTTGCTAATATCTCTGGAACCGTTCATCGCACAGAAAATAAATTTTGTATGCATTTTCTACTTATAATAAGCTATGTTTTGTGCTGATTTTTTTTTCCAAATTACTAATTTGTGAAAATATTGAAGGGGTAGTGGGTGTTTTTTTCTCCAACTTCTACGTCACAGAAAAAAGTACAGTTTTGAGCCTCCTATATGAACCGTCAATGTTTTCTACACAAAAAAGGTATTCTTGCTAATAAGCTCTGAAGTTGACCGTTTTCAAGAAAAATCAACTTTCATGTTGTATAAATAATGTTTTTTCCTCGAAAAATTGCTGCGTGCATTGAAGCTAACGGTGGACATTTCCAACAATTCAACTGAGTATGATTATTATTCTTTTTTTGCAATTGAAAAGTCAACGTTTGGTTTTGTTACTTGTTCTAACGTTTAAATACATTTTGTATAATTAGGAAAAAAAATATTTAAAAAAATTTACCATGTTTTTCAACATGAAAGTGGATTTTTCTTGAAAACAGTCAACTTTAGGCTTATGACCAAAAGAACCTTTTTTGTGTAGAAAACATTGGCGGTTCAAGTAGCTGGCTCAAAATCATATTTTTTCCAGTAGTGTAGAAGTTGGAGAAAAAAACACCCACTACCCCTTCAAAATCTTCACCAACTATGAATTTAAAAAAATAAAAAATCTGCACAGAACATAGCTTATTATGAGTAGAAAATGCGTTCAAAATCTATTTTCTGTGCGATTAACGGTTCTAGAGATATTCGCAAAAAACTATAATTTTTTTTGAATTTCAACACCCTGTATCTCGAAAATGTTGAATTTTAGAGAAGTTAATAGATACTTTTTTCCATATTTTTGAACGAGCTATCAAATCCAAGTCCTGCGCATTTATTATGAAACACCCTGTATATATGTATTATACCCAAACATTGCAGATCGTTTTATCTTCAGCATTTAGGTTGAGTTTTGTACGTGTATAAAAATGTAAATTTTCTCTTGACAAATGAATATGTTTGTATGAACCATTTAAATATGTACCAAGCAAAAATTCTGTTCAGTGGTGATCCAACAACTTGGTAGAATTCAATGCGAATAATACCCAAGCATTTATTTATTTTCTCTAGAAAGCCTAATCTCACAGTAGCCAACATACTATTTCCAGGAGTATCCATATTAATGAAGTCCTCTTTTTCGATGATCGGTATAACCGTTAGCAGTACCGTTCCTTGGGTAGCCATGTGGGATCCATAACTGAAAATGCCTTTCAAAAACTAAGTGTTCTGTTTTGTGTCAAATGCTTTTTCACTTTCTGACAATTGATTATGACATATAAATCCCAAATTCGATTTTTCCTGGAATACTGTCCCCATATACGAAGTGTAGCCCCTAAACATAAACTGAAACTTTTGGATTCTGTCCAAAAATAGAGTCATTTGTCTTATCGGTGATGCTGTGCTTACTAGCTCGATCATTTATGTGGAACATCGTAGAAAAGTTAGCGACTTGTCTCTGTTTCATACATAATTTCATGGATGCTGCTCCTCCGAGCAATAAAATATATAGAGAGGGCTTCTCTGTCTCTTTCTTGAGAGCAACATACCCGACGTTGTTTACAAACATCTCAGCCCGAATCATTTTAAAAATGGACATTGTCGGATATATCCGTTTGCACTCGGAAACCAGGTTGGAATTCCATGTTAGATTCACTCTTAACTTGGCGATCATGTTTGTTTACGACTTATTTATCGTCTTGTCGAATCAAACCATGGGCGTCGCGGCATGGTAATCATGGCATAATCCCGATTTTGAGACAAAAATACACTATTTGTTGAAATAGCTGTATAAAACATTGTTACTATTTAAGTCGATCTTGAAAACGATTACCTATCAATAATTAGGAAAAAACTTGTTGCAGTGTAGGTACACTAAGAAGTAAATAAGCAAACTCAACTCTTCTGTCTTGTTGGAATGTCTTTCGAGTACTTAAAACATAGCGTCGTTGATACTGCAATACGAGCTACGAAACATTTTTTTTCACAGGAAGAATGCAATACAAAATTTTAATTTGTTTCAAACTGGACAGACATTTTACATTAAGCAAGTCATCGCTCCACCCTGTGAGCAAATCAAGACTACATCAAAATAGAGCTGTTGTTTGGTATGTCTGCAGAAATGTCTTCAGAGATACATGTCGACCCCTATTTAACTCATAAACTTCAATAACTCTCACCTGTTTGATGTTTGAAGAAACAGAAGTAATATAATAACTTTATGATAAATTCTTGTTTTCCTACCAGGCATACTTGTAATATCGATCGCTACCTGAGCCTAACTCTACATAAGTAGAGACATTACTTTTTGACAACTCTAAAACACTTTTTGATTATCTGCCCCAGGATACCAATAATCTAAATTCAGAAAAAGAGTTAAAGAGCTTTCAAGGCTTTTACTACACTTTGGATGAGTATTTCAATGATATATACAACATAAAGGACCCCACACAAAAGCGTAAGAAAATGGCCCACAGTGGGATTTGCCTGAAATTTACATATGTCATTGGTATTGAGTTTCTGATCAAATGTTCTCATAGGCCCAATCCTTTATGACCAATAATTTAGCTCTTAGGGCCGTATTCAGAATAGGTGCCAATAAAAAGTTCATAATTTTTGTATTTCCTATTAGAATTCAATTCAATAAGGAATATTGCAGTTGCAAAATCCCCGAATTTGTCTCTCAGCACCAGTCCTCGATGAAACATGTTTTGCCCTACAGGACCGTATTTAGTACAACTATATTTGCCAAGTGATCCACGAAAAACTGAAATAAATTGATTTTGTTATAAATGTCTTATTTCTTGATCTATGTCAGTGGTTGATAGCAAGTTTGATAGATGAATGTAGCTTTTTTGTGTACATAACAAAAGTGGTCGCAATCCTAACATTCAAGATGGTCGGCCTATCCTATAAACTTCATATAGGACTTATTTTGTAGTTTTTTAAGAAGGATAATAACAGGAAAAATAGGAACTAAGTTTTGATTGATGAAATCAGTCAGTTACTTTTTGAATTATCCAACTCTTTAATATAAATATAACCCTACTTTCTTTCAAAACTATATCTAATTCATAACTAACAAAGTAGTAACCGATATTTCCAGAGTGGTGGAAGATAAATTATCAAAATAATACTCGAACACATACAGATGCGGGAGTATTGCATCTTGCACTGGACGATTTGCGGCATCTTTAATATGCTGTAACTCAGGAGTCGGTGGATAATTCATATTTTGGTAATGGCAGGCAAATCCCAAATACGACAATATGCTACAAATATGAGCATATAACTGGTGTCCTTGCCCTTGATTGCAACTGCAGTTGTATCCATTTATCAATACATCTTTTTCAATATTCTCGTCAGGCTGGTTTTCATACACAGTGTATTAAATACATACTTGATATTTTTCTCTCCTGAAGCGAGAATACACTCTAAGTCTAACAAATCCAGGTTCATTCATTTTTTTTATTGTTATATCAAATCTTACGAAATTATTATTATTATTATAGAGTTAGATAATTCAAATAGTAAATGAACGATTTCAACAAAGAAAACGTTGCAGTTCTTATTTCTTTCTGTTACCATCTTTATTAAAAAGCTACAAGATAGGTCCTACATAAAGTTTATATGTTAGGCCGGCCATCTTTGATATCAAGAGGGCGACCAATTTTGTTATGTACACAAAGAGAGCTACATTCATCTATCAAACAAGCTATCAGCCATTGACATAGATCAAGAAATAAGAAAGTTATAACAAAATAAATTTGATTCAGTTTTTGTGGATCACTTGGCAAAAACAGTTTTACTAAATACGGTCCTGTAGGACAAAACATGTTTCACAGAGGACTTGTACTAAAATACAAATGCTGAGATTTTGTAATATTTCTCATTTTATTAAATTCTGATAGGAAATACAAAAAATATGGACTTGAGAAAAAAGTGTTATTGTTTATTTGGCACCTATACTAAATACGGCCCTGAGAGCTAAATCATTGGTCTTAGAGGATTGGGCCCATGAGAACATTCGATCAGAAACTCAATACCAATAACATATGTAACTTTCAGATAAATCCCACTGTGGAACATTTTCCTATGCTTTTGTGCGGGGTCCATTGAATGTAATCTGTTATGTGTAAATTATTATGTGTATCACAGTGCATGTGTAAATTCTTATGTGTATTATAATGCAAGAATATCATATATAGTGTAGGTATAGTGTATAGTTTACTGATGTGATCCAACAATTTGAATATATTTACTTTTTTACTTCAGCACTTTCATTTATTTTTTCAGTATTTATGACCTTATTGTATGCTTTGTCAGCAAGACCTAATTTCTTGTACAATAAGGTATTTTCGATTGACATCTTGACAACACACGTGCTTTCCAACCAGGCATGTTGTCGTCTAGAGATGAAAATATAACATGAAACAAATTTATCAGCACGCCGCCACTGGTTCTAATCTTACATCTGAATATCATAACAATAACAAATCTCCCCTTCCGAACTCGGAGGTAACCCCTCACCAACAATTTATCACAAAGGATAGTAATATGCAGCTTTCATAACAACGTGTTTTGTTTATATAGAAATGGCACCTCTATATCTTTTATTGCTCGGAGTGCTGCTATCCATATCATCAATCGCCCCAGCGTTAAATGTCCCATCGAGACTGCTCCATCGAGCTATGTCTTCACATTTCTTCCTCGTTACTTATGGGACCTGTCGAACATCTCTTTCTCAGTACTCGTTCTTGCAAAAAACTGCTTAGCGTTGGAACTCTCTTTCTAGGGAGGTGTTCCCTGAGTCATACAGATATCCAAGATCACTAATTTCAATCCACTGTACCCTGGCTATCACGATGTTTCCTGAACTACACAAGATTTTCTTCTTCGTGGAACCAAAACATAAAAAAAAATAAAAAAAAAAAATCACATACCAGGACAGATTCCTGTACCAAACGGATCTACTTGTTGAAATGTGACACGTTGCCATAGATGTATGATATCTATTTCGTGATTACAATAAGGACTTGCAATGGTGTCGTTTTTTTAGGAAGATTGCACAATATCTCTCAGATATAGTTCACTGTCCGTAGGGGAAAGTAGTTGTTGCCTGTCAGACATTCGTGTCATATTTGTCACTTTGTGTGAATATGTGGAGAGCATTTCAACGTCGTCGGAATTATTAATTTCTTCGATATTTCAAGATGTGCGAAAGATGAACCAATTTATAGGAGATATGAAATGATGTCAATTGGCATGTCATATTTTCAATGAAACGAAAATCATAAAAAAATATAAAATAGAAAGAATTTAATACTTGTAATCACTTCTTTCGCAAGTTTCCACTTCGATTTTATCCGAATATTATCAATAATATTGAAGCTTGATCAATAAAAGTCTCTTTCTTATGTGATAGGTAAGCTAGAATAAAAAATATTTCAGTGCCTATAATTTTATGGAAAAGAAAAAAGTAACAGACAAGAACCAGGTGAAAAATGTTGTTGAGTTTTCAACTCTAAGGAATAAAAATATTTAAACACGAAAACACTCAAAATGGGGAATTGGGGATGCAGTCGAGATAACCACAAATTAATCGTCAAAAAGGAGGAAAAACCAATTTTTATTTTTTTTTGCTAACATGTGATTTAATTTAGATAAAAATTTGCAATTCAAATATCACAACAATATTATAAACAACGTCAGTTTTTTGTGTTCGCAAGTTTGCTTTAACAATGACCATGGATGGAATTGAGGAACAAAATCAAACTTCTTCAGAAATATTGGGAGAATCCTGTGCAGCGAGTGTTGATTTACTGCCAAAAATAACTCAAGAGCGATATCAAAAATAATTCTTAACAACCATCGGCCGTTAAAAAATCTAATCAGACGGAGGCTGTTAACATCAACTTTTGTCATCTGAATACCGTTAACGCAAAATAACAAAATGGGATGACGGAAACGAAATTAACAATTTTGAACAAAAATTCAAAACAAATTACGTTTTTAGAAAAAAATGCACTCACTCATCTTGAACGAACAATTGTCTTGAAATCTTTTGTTTCAGAGGTCTACACGGACAAAAATGGTCCAAGAAAAACGTTTTTCTGACTTTTTTTCGATTGTGGTAAGAAAATTAATACAAAAGACTGAAAAACAAATTTGTTTCAATAAAAATATTGAACATTTACATATTTTTATTTAATTTCTTCATTATCTTTTATTTTCAATTTTCAGAACGTTCTAATTCTACATTATGTTATGCATAACTTGGATTTGTTATGATAATACTGAGGAAAGACGTTTGTTTGAAAGTGGTTGACAATGTTTCACTTTGAGTAAGGTTATTCTGGACTTACATTGTCTAAAAAAAGAACAAAGAAAAATTAAATTCTATGCAATTTCAAATCACGACGTTTCAACGTTTAAATCTACAGTCGTTATCAAGTGTATTACGACTGTAGATTTTAACAGTTGAAACGTCGTGATTAAAAAATTGCAGAGAATTGAATTTTTCTGTGTTCTTTTTTAGACAATGAAAAACGAGAATAACCGTACTCAATGAGGAAAGACTGATGAATACAAACAGATCCAACAAAGTTCCGAAATTTTTAATTATGAAACAGGTTGTACTGGGTGATCCAGGAAGGGTATGGCCAGAGGTGATGATTTGTTTAAAAGAACCTTCAAAATGTTTTATACTTCTTTCCACATCAACTTATAGTTGTAGTACGGAAAATTATTGTCATTAAACTGAAATCTCTTCCTCCAGTTTTTCTTGAGCAGTGTATATTGCTAGCCTGTATATGCCATGCAAGTATGTTTTCTCATAGTATAAAGTGAATCATTGCTACCTTGGTGCAACCGAACCTTTCATATCATTTTAAATTCAAGAATGAAATGAATGTATTGAAAATAATGCTTTATAAAGAATAAATGATCCTTCTTTGAAGAACTAGTAACTCTGAACTGAGGGCAAGTGGATATTTCAATAGAGTCCGTTGTATCCTGATACCAAAGATGGAATGAAAGCTATTAAAAGTAAGACAATAATAAACTACCAAAAAGTGAGTCATTTGATAAGGCCAAGTAAACTAAAATCACTATAATAATCTAAAAATGTTGCTGCAACTAATATTTTTTAGTAGATTTTAAGTATATGAGTAACTTTAGAGTAAATCATTCTTCATAAATGGTAAATTTACTTGTCACTATTAGTTATCAAACTGAGCACCTACTGCAAATAAAACGTAGATTGAGACTTATAGTAGTATAGTAGTAGGCTTCTACTAAAAAGTTTGATATCGTTAGGTCACATTGCGTTCCTGAAATTACATCAATAACAGCAAGTGGTCAAATTCAGGTATCTAATTTTTTTTGTGGCTAATAATGCGTGTACTTGTTCCATATAGTATGCAAATTTTCACTTGGTGGTGTGCAAATATTACTTGCTACTATAAATTTTTTCCATGTTTAAGTGATCATTTCAATTGTTCAAATGTTCTACACTTCAAAATGGCCATGTAGCATGGTGGTTCATTGATCGTTGAACCGCTTGAAATTGAAAAATACTGACAACAAGTCACAATATTTTCAATGATTTTCAATAGTTGTAAAAACGAATGAAAATCATAATAATAATTTAATATTGTAGTGTAGTTATAAGTATACAAATATTTTATTGTAAATAATATAATTTGAACTATTCTTTCTTTTAATTATTTAAAAAAAAATAAAACTGATGAAGAGTGAAGAAAGTCGAAAATTATTGAAAATATTGAGAAAATCATAATTCAGGGATAATTTTTTTCTCAATCTTAAGCGGTTTAGCGATAAATAAACCACCAAGTTACATAGACCATTCCAAAGTAGACATTCCAACAATTGAAATTATCAATCAAAATACAAAAAAATATAAAGATAATTGTTCGTGGAAGTAGTTTTTTCGAAAAATGTTAATTTTTCGAAAACTAGTCGTCTTCTGAATTTCGAAAATATTATTCCCACCCATTTGACACCATAAAATTCAATACAAAAAAATTGGTATTTTGACGGTTAATTTGAGGATACGTCAAAAAGTGTTAGATACAAAAGTTTTCTATATTTTATTATCTACAATTCTTTTACGCTAGAAGGTCACGTTTTGCCTCAAATCGCAAAAAAACATTCAACCCCTAAACTGCATTCCCATTTCACAATTTTGACTGGTTTCGTGTTTTTTATTCCCTAAAGTTGGAACCTTAACAACATTTTCCACCTGGTACTTGTCTGTTAATTTTTTTCTCATCTTTAAAATTTGTTTTGGTACCAGCTTAAAATTAGGACACTATGTAGCAAGCAATGCATGCACTAAAGCGACACAATTTTTATCACAAAACAACAAAACAACCAAAAGCTATTTGCATTTTCGAATTCATTCTTTCTGTGAAATACAGGCAGGGTTCAACCTAAGAGAGGTTTGAATTACATTATGCATTTAACTTCATCTCTGTTAGAAAGCGGAGAGAATGCGTTGACTTGAGTTTCATATATACAAAATTATTCATCGTAATACCATCCATCCATCCTTGCTAGATTATCCTCAATCAACCAAATATTTCATTCCTCAGACACGTCTGAACTTCAATTAGAAGAGATTATATGATATTGTTACTGTATTTCCAGTCTGCTGGTTGAATGAATAATAAACGAAAGGAACAATTGAAAATTTAATGAAAAAGTCACTAGATGCAACATCAATTCCAAGAGTTATGCCCAAAACACCGCGATTTACGAGTGTCGCCCATTATGGCTATCACATGATTGAGGTGACTGGTCCGGAAACCGCTCTAACTCTTTTGGGCTGTGTTGAGGATTACTAGAGGTATGAAAAAATGCTGCCAGCAGACTTGCAGCCGGTCTAGCGCCATTTTGGCAGTACTTTGAAATTACCGAAAAATCGCCAAATTCTACATATTTTTTTATGAACAATGAAAAACCAAATAGCAGAAGTTTTTAGCAGAAAATAGTTTTTTTTATGTACAATAAACGAACAACAGCTTTTGGCGCAAGAGTTGAATTCGTCCATGTGGATGAATTACTCAATCGTACGAGGCATATTCAATTACTTTACACATGCAGTAGGATGCTTGAATAAGTGTGTGAAAATAGACCAAGGCACCACCCCACCCCGCAAGATTTCTAAAAACTGGTAATCCGCGAAATAATCCCTTTTTCAGCTTCTCTCAAGTTTCAAGAAGCTGTAAACATTGTAAAAGGAAAATAATCATGAGCACATGTAATGCGACTGCTTCGAGTGTATATTTTTCGAAATTTGTTGACAACATTATTACTTTCAATGCGTGCACCTGGAGTTGACATGGAAAAGACATTGGTAATGGTAATAGTAATGGGTGGGAGACGCATGCGTGCTCTTTTCGCATTCCCCGGCTTCTCCACTCATATCATGTCGGATACCTGCTCGAACCTCTTCGACCTCCCTATGAAAGTCAAAATGTCCTTCCATTGCAATGAGTGCAATTCTTCCTCCTTAATAGTGGCAGCACCGAAGACGTTTTGTCTGAGCGAGACTGCCTTGAATACCACATTCGCATAGGAAGTGGAAGGAGTCCTCCTCCTCCCCACATTCCGTGCATAGTGGGTCTGTCTCAACCCTGATGAGAGCCAGGTGCCTCCTGGACATTTAGAACTCCCACCAACAGTCGGAGTTCTTTGCGGCTCAGCTTCAGTATCTTGGCCGTCTTTGCCATGTCGGGCCTCGATATCATCTGCTTTGACTGCCTGCATCCGTCTATCCTTCTCCACTATTTTCCTAATGTATCAGCATTGGAAAAGACATTACTATGAGTGTTAGAAAATGTTAGTTCATATTTTATTTTCAATTTCAACGAATACCTCTTTGAACTTTTACGAAATTCCTGGACAAGTCGACAAGTGGAGCATTGCCCGCTTGTGATAGGACGAAGCGTTGTGCTAAGTGTAATAATTGTAACATTTAGCAAAACTCTTCACCATGAAATAAAGCAGCAGCGGAACTGCGATGATGCGCGCGTCATATCAAGACGAGAGCGCAATGCTCCACTTGTCGACTTGTCCAGGAATTTCGTAAAAGTTCAAGGTTTTCGTTGAAATTGAAAATAACCAAAATTTATATTATCATTCTCTAACACTTATGATAGTTATGTATTTTCCATGTCAAATCGCTTCAGGAGCACACATCGAAAGAAATAATTTGGATAACAAATTTTGAAAAATATACACTCAAAGCCGTCGCATTACATAAGCTGAGGATTATTTTTTTTACAATGTTTACAGCCTATTGAAACTCTTCAAGAGAAGCTGAAAAAGGTATTTTTTCGCGGATTAACGTTTTTTTTTTAATATCGAGTGGTGGGGGAGGCGGGAGGGGGTTCTGGGTCTATTTTCACGCCCTATTACCAAGCATCCTACTGCATGTGCTTAGTAAAACGACTGAATATGCCCCCACATGGCAAAGCTGTTGATCGTTTTTTGTATATAAAAAACTATTTTTGGCTAAAATACAAAATAATATGTAGAATTTAGCGATTATTCGGTAATTTCAAAGTGCTGCCAAAATGGCCCTTGACCAGCTGCGCGTCTGCTGGCAGCATTTTCTCATACTTCGAGAAAGCTTCAACACAGCCCAAAATGGTTTGAGCGGTTTCCGGACCTGTCACCTCATTCATGTGATAGTCATAATGGGCGACACTCGTATATCGTGTTTTTTTGGGCATAACTCTGGATCTTGACTACGTTCGTGGGTCAAACTTGGCAGAATATATGTCCAGGACCATATCTACCGGTCTATAAAATTAGCAGACGTTTTCCAGATCAGTCACAAACTGACTAGTTTTCAAACGCCCCCTCCCTAACCTGGAGAAATTCAAAAATTGCATCTAGGTGACTTGGTGCAACACCAAGAATGATAATTCATTTCCATCAGACGGTTTCCTTACCTGTCAGTGAATCGTATAGGCAGCTCTTCAACCACTATAATGCAGAAGTTCAATCATCTCTTTGTATTACAAATATCGTGTCTCATAATATATCAACTACTACTCATCCATATTCTCATTAGAGAATTATTATCGACAAGACTGTGTTAACAATACAATTCCAAATTACTTTCCATATTTTCCATAGCATCACATTGAGATTTATATAGGATGATTCACCACCACTTACAGATCAGTGTACTCTACCCACCAAAATGAGTTGAAAACCAAAAGTAATTACAAATATGAAACAAAAAATTACCTGATTAATTTGTAGGAAGGCACCGCCACGTGGAACTGCGCAGGCTCACATCACAAAATGGCAAAAACAAATGAACTATTTCTGCGAATCACATAAAACAGCACAACAGACTGACATTTTATCATGTTAAAGTAAATGTTTGAATGTTGCTCCGTTACCGTATATACACAATTCCAAGCGACGAAAGGAGTTTGGTGGCGTCAATTTGAAATTTTTTCCGTGCATTCTCGACCACAAGCTCTGGCATTTTCAATTACTGAACCGTATGTAACAATCATATCACATTCGCTAGTGGTAAACGCTGGAATATTGGAAAGTACTGAGTCACGAAAAACGTCAACAAACGATCACTGCTGCAAATCAAACTGAGGATGTGCTGACGGATGACATACATTCTTCACTTAGGATTATTACGGTCCATAATTGAATTATATGGAGAAAACGGTTTCTAATGAGGGATGATGTTGGTTGTTTCCACATACGCCGTATGTATTCATTCTGAAATGTTGAGTTTAAATCCAAGACAAATCGGGGACAAGTAAATAACTAACATCAGCAATTTCGCACTCATAGATAGTAACAGTGCGTCACTGCCATCTTTCAGTTCTCATAACATCTTCGAAAGGAGCATGATCTTTTCAAGGCTGAAACACACTCATCATACAGCATTCCGATCCGATGGTGGCCCAAATTATCGGATCGATGTAGTATTGGCAGGGGTGGGCACACATGTCCTACGCCTCTCCGATCTTGTCAACTGTCAAGCACCAGCCACAAGTAATGATTCGAACGCTTTCTTACAAAGTTGTTTCCTGGTGTTCGGCAAAATGTGTACGAATTTCAATAACTGCGATATAGCAATGTTGAGTATTGCGCTAGAAGAAAATGATGAGGTAACTTGGAGATCTGAAAGAGAATAAAAACGGAGAGACATGAGAAGACTGTGGTTATACGCTGCTAGGAAGACAAGATCTGCGGAAGGAGAGTTTTCACAATTTTGCTTCGTCTCATGGATGATGAAACCAAGTTTCATCAATATTTTAGAATGTCGATGTCATCCGACGCCCTTCCTGCACGCTGAAAACAAATAGACTGCGCAATCGGAGCTGAGTTGGATGAGAAATCGTAGTGGGGTCGGACACGTGCAGGAGAGATGTGAACTACGGCATTCAAAGTCCAGCTTTTATTTCCCTCTCAGACACCTGTCCTACTGTATAATTGGAGTGGGATCGAAAGGGGATCTGATAAGTTTAAAAGGTTCTCAAAATTCAATGATGAAGTGGCGTACCCATTGATTGCAGTTTACGAACAAAAAAAATGGTTTATTCATCATGGATAGCTTCCAAATTTTAAAGGTGCATTCGCACATGATAGATCAGTACCCCATTTCATTCTGTGTAGATGACGATAAATCACCCTATATACAGGGTGGCCCATCGATTACTTAACATGGATGTTGTGGGTGAATATATCGTAGATGTGAAAAAACGCTCAGGCAGATCTATTTTAGTTTCGAAGCGGATATTTTGATTTCCAACCTGTAGTACCGTCACTTAAACCTTCAAGCAGTGTGGTGAACAACCCTTTGAATTTGAAAAGGGAATTTAGGGGTCGAGTAGCACATCGTTTGAAAGCTCGTTCAATTCTTTGAACAACGCTGATTTTTCAGTTGAGATAAAAATATTGCGATTTTTTGTTTTAATAAACCTATATGATATTTCAGAGCTACAAATCGTTGTACGTAACTGGCCAAGTCAGTTCTCCAAAATAAGTATTCAGTTGGTACAAGAAGTGCAAACCTCATCCAGAGATTATGAAAACGAGATCAGTAGTTATTTATTCAATAACCAAGTACCTATACCACAGAATTGCTATTAAATCCTAAATGCATACATCAAGTACATCAAGATTCAATGCAAAACAAATGAACATCAAACACTAGAACTGAATCATGAACCTAAATATAAAGAAGAACTTTTCAGCAGACTAGTGAACAAAGGCAGAATTGAGTTATCTAATTGCCAGTTATTTCAGGTAATGGCAATCTGACCATAGTTATAGTCCTACAGAAACGTAACCCAAGCGAAAACTTGATAACTTCTCAAGTTTCTGGAGTTAACAAAGAGGCAGAGTTAATCTGAAATAGCAGCAGTGTTATTAGTACGAGAGCTAGCAACGTCGAGAAAACAAGAATTCCAGGTAGGTCAGCTTCTAGACATGCTATCTCTCTTACTCTGCCGGACGCCATACGGGCTATCTAGCTGGTGGTAGTGGTTGCGTTCATCAGTGCGCATCGTACCTAATCAGGTAAAATTTTTATTTTTCAAATTGAGTTAAGATGGTTTCTTTTTTCATTGTTATTTCAATTGAACTTTTTGACACATGAATAAATTATAGCCAGATATTTTCATCGTTGTTTAAACTGTGCCAGACGCTAATTTTGAAAGATATTTTTTTTTCAAAATATTTTATCATGACTGAAATTTTCATATGATATTTTATAAGTATCTACAAACTCAAAATTAATTTGCCAGACAATAATTCGGTTGTTGAACCTCCAGTCAGACCGATTAATTTCAAGAACAAAATGTACCACATTGTACTTTGAGAATCATTGGCGCATACATTGGCACATTCGCACCAACTTCAGTTCTCAATATGATTCCACAGACCCCATAGAACATGATCCAATGTGAGACTTGAGCGCATGCGCATCGAAGCATAGCCGGCCAGCGCTGCAAACAGCTGTTGTAGTTTATCTCGCTCGCGTAACTAGAGCGTGATTGTCTCTACTCTTCTAACATGCCCAATCATTTTTCATTTTTAAATCTGCTGGAGGATCATCAACCGAATTATTGCTTGGCAAATTAATTTTGGGTTTGTAGATACTTGAAAAACATCATATAAAAAATTCAGTCATACTGAAATATTCTGAAAAAAAATTAAATTCCAAAAGCGTCTGGCACAGTTTAAACAACTTTGAAGATATCTGGCAATATTTGATTTATGTGACAAACAGTTCAATTAAAATAATTTATGAAAAGGGGCCCCTCTTAAATTAATTTGAAAAATCAATATTTCACTCATATAGGTATGATGCGCACTGATGAACGCAACCTCTACCTCTAGCCAGATAGCTCGTTTGACGTACGGGAGAGTGAGAGATATAGCATATCTAAAAACTGGCATATATGTATTTCTCTCTCGAAAACGTTGCTAGCTCTCAGACAATAAAGTGAAATTATAAAATTTTATGAAGGAATATAACCATTGCGAGTTCACGTCTGTCATCAGGTGACATTAAATCTTGTATCAAAAGCCTCATTCGTGAGTAAAATCATAAAGTATCGTAGACCAAGTTTTCATATTTGCTATTTGGTGAAACGATGTTGACTTATAGTCTCTCTTCATGACGAACATAAAGAGACCAAATGACACTATCACACTTCGAAACACTGCGAACTACTAAGAAGTATAACGTCTTTATTGCATGGCAGTCTATAAAATGGAGTAAATTCCTCCTTTCGAACCGCAGTATTCTGAATGCTTTGTTCCAAAGATTATTATTGTGATCATTGAAGAGGATCTTCATCGAGTGTAATCCTCAATTAACTCAAACTATTGACTGGTTGAAGACCAGCGCCGTTAAGTGTCTTTAGCCTTCGAAATGGGCAACTTATATCGCCAGATGGCAGTGCAAGTTCACCCGATGGAATAATTATAAACTCTGCCCTACTCATACCTTGGTGACACTCGTGCGCTGCAATACAGGACCGAATCCAAAACATAATTCGATGCCCGTTTTTGCAAATTACAAATCTAGATTCAAACCTGTTCGTTTTCGTGGTTTCGTTAACCTAGATTGAAGGGCCGAAACTATCTCGGAAATGTTTTGAAGAGAATTTCAAGAAGAACATACCGCATAATACAGAAATATATAGTTCTGAAATATCAGAAAAAAGCTAATGTCATGTAGAACATGACATGCATGCAGCACAAATATACAATACTGACATAGCCAGTCATCCCATTATTTCTTGAAATAGTTTATTTTTTGAACAAATTTCGTAAACTTGTATTGGACCAGAATAATTTTTATTGGGATACCTTCTTGTTTTTCCTATAACACGCTTCATACTTACTTGACCTGTATGATGCATGTAACTAACTCTATAAAATTAATTCTGACTTGCAGACGTACGAATGATTTGATATTTAACAGGTGTTCATATTTTGTGGTTCGATTCCATTTGTATGTATACACTTATGTTTGTATGTATATATCTATGTATATTTTTCAGGCTCGGAGGTTATGTTAGGCCAAGCTGTAGATAAAAGTAAGAGGCTCTTTTCACACAAAATGAAAGTTCGTAAATGAAAATCCAGGTTTTCTTCCCTGCAAAATCGCTTTGTGGATTTTTTTTAAACAAGAAAAAGTGAAAAAAATTACAATTTTTTTATTTTTTGCGAATATCTCAAAAAGTATTCAAGGAGTTGTTTTACTGGCCAGAAAACTTTTGTAGAGAATTATTAAACTTACAAAATGTATTTCAATACGACAAGATCGGTGCATTTTTCACTGAGAAAATCCGAGAAAACCTCGAAAAAGAGACCATTTTTCAAAAATTCATAATTTTCATAAATCTGAAGCTGAACAACCAATATTGCGGCAACCGATAGATAATAACATGTGCGCATAATAACTATGCGCAAGATAAATTCTGTCTTTGTGGTCAAATCTTTATAAATGTGTCGACTTAAGAGAAATCATCTAATTTACATTCTGTGAACAGCATTTGGAAGTAGTGATCAATATCTAGGGAAAAGGGGGCACCTTTCAACAAAAGACCCCGCACGGTTCTTATGGAAAATGGGTCCTAGTAGAATTTGCTGAAAATTCAGTATAATGTAGTTTATGATGTCCTGATCAAATGTCTCCCTGGGCACAACGAGATCTAATGGACAGTTTTTGAGATACAGGGTGTCAAACATGAAGAGGCAGCGTTGTTACTTCTTTAGAAAATCAATAATGTGGCGATTATTTTGTTACAAACAGTCAAGGATAATGATTGCAATCACAATATTGTCGACACGAGTTATGATGAAAAGTTCTAAGACTCCGTATACAGGGTTATTAATAATAATAAGTAATTCTTTGAACAAAATCAGTCAAACGCAAAAGCTCGTAGACCTGCAAAATAGGTAAATATCATTTGATTTTGATATTGGGTGATCTGAGATTACTATTATACAGGGTCACCCAAAATTTTCCTTTTTTTGATGTATTTTTTTAGGAACATGTGTATACAAATTAATCATAAAGTAAAAAATTGAATAAAAATGGTCAATATTTATGTCTATTTGTTGCTTCCCATACGGATCTGGTCAACGGCATAATGATGCAGCTTTCGCTTTCACATGGAAGACTACTGCATTGAAAATATTGATGCATACCATAAAAAGCGTACGAAATTATCTTTATGTGAAAGGTATCGACACTTCCGAGCACCAAATTTACTAGTGGAGTAATATCGATCTAGGGCATTTTATTATACATTAAGCATTTACAATATGTGTATAAACATTCAAATTCCTTGTCACTCAAACTACTCTCGTGGTATATTCTCGTCAGATTTATTGCTATATCTTTATAAGAATGACAAGATTTCTCATCTTATGATCGGTTAATGTTGTTATCCAATAATTATTACCTAATGGACAGATCTAAAATATATCCTTGCCTATCTAAATAATTTGCATATGATTTAATCCTTTCGGAAATATAGCCCCATATTCGACAGATAATGAAGATCTTCATCGCCGGTACATACCGTGTGAGTTACTAATTATTAGTCATTTTGGACATTTGTTCCATCTTGTAAAGCATTTACTCTTGTAGCAATACTCGTCCCAATTCTGTGATCCCGAGCCTTTTAGCTGATGTAACAGTTTCAATATTATTATTTTAATCTTCAAGAGTTTGTTTTAGATAATTGCCAAAATTCCAAATCAGCATAAATGTACAGGGTGTTGTACTATAATAAATAAATAATATTTGCCTCTATGTGTAATCTTAATACATATTTGAATTAAATATATTGAGTTTGAAGGTGAATATGTTATAATTATCTGATCTTACTATTTTTTGATAACTTTTATTATATCTGATAATGAAGTCGGTCGTCACATTTGATGAATCACCCTGTATTTTACAACGAATCAATGTATCGCCGGTGTCTAGCCTTAATTCAATACCCTTTACAGACAATGAAAATACGAAGTGCACGGTGTTGCTAGGTGCGGTGTTACTACATTCGATTTAATCAAAGATACCCTGTATAATAGTAACCTCAGATCACCCAATATCAAAATCAAATTATATTTACATATTCTGCAAGTCTAAGAGCTTTTGTGTTTGACTGATTTTGTTCAAAGAATTACATAAAAATCATGTAATTATTAATAACCCTGAATAAGGAGTCTAAGAACTTTTTATTATAACTCGTGCCGACAATATTAAGAGTACAATTATCCTTATTAACAAAATAATCGCCACATTATTGATTTTCTGAAGGCAATTAACAACGCTGCCTCTTCATGTTTTACACCCTGTTTCTCAAAAACTATCCATTAGATCTCATTGTACCCATAGAGTCATTCCATTAGGATATCATAAACTACATTATACTAAATTTTCAGCCTATTCGACTGGGACCCATTTTCCATAAGAACCGTGCGGGGTCCTTTACAATGATTGCCTCTTTTCTCGTTAAATCACACGAACGTAATCGTTTATTGTACTTTATAATTCCACTGTATATGGTGGTCAACTTTGAGTAATTGTGTGTTTTACATTTGGAATAAAATCATAGTTCTATAATGAAAAATGTTTGGTACCTCGTTCAAATGTGCCCCACAATGGGGCACCTCTGAACATGGTAAGGGGTAGCTTTGAACATAAGGAATAAGATTCCATAACTTGTACTTTATTCTGTAAAGTGATCTACATAAAAGATATACGTCTTAAGGACTATCGCATATTATATTGAGAATGGTTAAACTTGAAATAAATTATAGATGAGGTCCTTTCGGTACCGTTGGCGTTGGTGGAAGGATTTAATTTGCGTACAATATCCTCGAATTCCACAGTGCTGACGTCGTCGATAGGAGGAAAATGAAATTATATTCCTTTCTTTCTCAAGAACTGGACTTCTGAAATACCATATCCCATTTTTTCTTTTATTCGACCGACATAATGCACCATAGTCTTCTTTGTACAAAACTTTACCAGAACATAGTCGTTCACTGATAAATCTTTAAATTTCAGTTCATCATTTAATTAACTGTCTGTATCTTCTTCTGAAATAGGACCGTCAGAGTAATCATGAACGGAGAATGTTTCACTTTCAGTAGATTTTTCTTCTCTATTTAGATCTTTTTTTGTATTTTTTTTCCATTTATGTTCTAAGAGTGTGTCGCTTTCTTCAGATTCAGCTGCATCAAAAACTTTTTTATAACCTTCTTCTTTCTCTGTTTTCCTATGGTCTTCTCTCTTATCTCTTGTTCTAACGCTTCCTTCTCAGGCGTTTCTGTCAGAATTTTCGAGCGACCCTTTTTTCTTCCACGAGATTTCTCATTTCAGAGTGGTGCTTTAGGGAAAGGGCGTACAGCATCTGGTGAAATAACTGACGGCAAATTGGAAAATTCAGGAAGCAGATTAGTGATGGTTGACGCAGACAATACTACTCCGACTCCGCAAGAAGAACTAGAAGAAGATTCAATTGGATGAGACAACAAACCACTGGTGGATATTTTAGTGAATCTGAAGGGTACATTGAGAGTAGAGTTCTCTGTGACACCAAATGAAGGGGGTGGCAATTCTTCAGTCTGTTGAGTTAACGAAGAGTGTGTGAGCTGCTTGGATGACATAGGAACATGGGCATCAGGAGGTCTATCAGTGACACAAAATCAAAAATCTTCATCTGTGAAAGCGTTTCGATTCAAAGAATAAATTCCTGTTTTTCGAAACCCAGCAAAAATATTGTTCATTGTGAAGGAATTCTGAAATGCTTTGCCTGACAGCTCAGCAATATTATGGATTGTAATGGTTTTTCCGGAATGGAAAATCATCCAGTCATTTGAGGCTACTTTATACTTTCCTTTAAAGGGTCCTAATACAGAGACATCAAGCGGCTGTAAACGATGGGAGCAATGTGGGGGAAAAGTAACTATTACTATTCCATTATCCCTTGCATATAAAATCGCCTCTAATGAACAGTGGCTTTCATGGTTGTCCATAACAATAAGAATTGGATCTTGTTTACTGCATTTTGTTTGATTTACTATATGCTCCAAAGCTTTTAGGAATAGTTGTGCAGTCATCCACCCACTACTTAGACTATTTACTAAACTAATGCTTCCGGGTGGTGAACCGTTCATGAATATGTCATGATTTCTCGCTCTAGGAAAAATGAAAACAGGTAGAATAGTATTGCCTGATGCACTAATAATGCCAAACATTGTAACCAGGGTTCCGCGCTCCCCAGAAACTGCTTGTCCCACCTGCATCACACCCTTTTTAGCAATCACGTTGGGAGCCTGCACCACAGCCATCACACCAGTTTCATCCAGGTTATGAATTCTACTTGGTAAAAATGAAAACTTCTGAAGGGCTCGACTGTAGTTGTCATAAAACGTATCAATATTTGCTTTGTGGAAACTTGAGAGACTTGTGTTCTCTAGCTTTCGTAATGAAAGCTTCGTGTGCCTCTTCATAAAACCTTGAACCCAGTCAAGTCCTGCTGCATTATTTCAGTCCATGAATTTGGAATGTTTCTATTTAGTTTCAAAGCATACTCGTAAGCCAATGTTCGCAGCATTTGGTTGGTTAAGCCATAGTTCATGCGAGCACATGCCAATGTATATTCAACAAGAAGTTCTTCTTGTTTATTACTGAATATCTGCCGGAAGGTATGCTTTGATGAAAACGTTTCAGCTTCCTTTTTTTGTGCAGCATTGTCATCCAGCTCCTCAAATCTATAAAAAGTGGCAGTGTGAGTTACACCATAAATTTGGGCAGCCTTTCTCAAAGACAGTTCCTTTTTTTGACACTTTCAATCGCCTTTTGCATCTCCTCCTCGGGGAATTCTGGTTCAGCTCGTTTTTTAAGTGGTTTCTCACCATTATGGAGACCCTAGAATGATTTTTTTACAATATTATTTAGGAATAAGGTACCTAATTAACTAAAAACATATTGTATTATTTCACCGGGCCGTGGTGGTCGTGCTGGTAGAACGTTCGCCTTTGGAGCGAACACGTTGAAAGGTAAGGGCTGCGTCTTCCCTAGCTCACACAAGTCTCTCGAAGACTTCCGAGGGTTGCGCGTAGGGGTGCAATCGGTTGACGGTAATAACAATTTTAACAATTTTTTTTTTCAACCCAGAACACTTTGGGGCACATTTGAACACGTACTCAGAATTGTCTGAACTTTTTGTTCAAATCATAAAATTATACTCGTCCAGTCTCACAATTTATTATTACAAATCAACACACCCACGTGTTTTCCTAACAATTAACCGACTATGCCTCGATTCGTCTGTGGTGCGTACAGCACTTCCCGAACAACGGTGCCAAGTCGAAATACAGTAGGATATATATTTGTGAACGAGAGATAATTTCAATTGAGATGTTTCAATTGTTGAAAGGAGCCCCTTCTTACCCTACAATTTGTATATTTTGGCATTTCGCCTTGGAGGTGAGAAATGTCACTGAGAGTTACTTTAAATGCTTCAATGTGCACCAGAAGTCGCCCGAACTCAACTCGTGTTAACTTCAGAGCGACTTTGGGTCGCAAGCATAAACCTACTTGATGAAATTGTGCAATGGGAAGCAATTCACGCTCATGTTAGTCACATTCTTAAGAACCATTTTCAATATCATATGCAATTGATATCTATTGAAAAATCGCCCAATATCGCAAAAGTGAGAATTATGGTTTTCATCCAGTAGGATTCTAGTTCAATTTAATGAAAAATATAGACAGGATTCAAGTACGATTTTTTTGAAACCTAACATTTAGTGTTGAAGTGAAATAACCCAACAACTGACAACTGAATCCGAGTGCACGGAGGTACGGAAATTGGAGTAATCCACCTCATCCGGCTAGCTACACTCCGAGCACAGCATCGTCGCAAATCCAGCAACTCCGGAACTCTTCTTATAGACCGGGGGATAGTGACGGATTTTGGGACACGAGTTTACTCAGTATGCCTTTTGTACGACAGTATTGTCCGTATATCCTCATGATAATAATGAATGAATCAAAGAGTCGTCGTAGGTTCTTCATATTAAAATATAATAATAATAATTTTAATTATTATTATTACTCGGGTACGATTCTAATCAGATTGTCATGTGCTTCGTGATGAAATAATAAAACTGAAATACTCCAAAAACGATTGGCAGGCCGTTAGGTTTGGTCCGAATGGCTGGTATTGTCACGTGAAATTGTATTTGGAAAAAGGATTTCTCCGCCCATCCTGATGGTACACCAATGGTTTTTCGCGTATTTTACGTCTATTACTTCACAAAACACATGGCAACCTGATTGGAATCGTACCGAAACACATAATTTTTCGAAAATATTATTATTATTTTCCAATATGAAGAACCTACGACGACTCTTTGATTCATGCATTATTATCACGAGGATATACGGACAGTACTGCCCTCCAAAGGGCATACTGAGTAAAATCGTGTCCCAAAATCTGTCACTGTCCCCCGGTATATTACTGGATCAGTCAGGAACAGTACACATTCTTTTTGTATGTTGTTGGTGTTAACTGATGGCGTCTCATACGTCTATGCAAGGCTCTAGATTTCTCCGAGAGCTGCGCCTACAACCTGGACAGAAATACTATCGAGAACATCGTCAATAATCACAGTCGTAGCTCGTAGCTAGAATAAAGACATCCGAGTACCACTACTCGAGTGGAACACTGTCCGGGCTCTCTTGTGGCACCCGGACGACTGAATTCTAAAACCACCATGCACCCCCTAAGGTTGAGGCCCGGAAGGATGAACGCCCCAGCACTCGTACGTACTCGAAAGCTCACCCCCCCTCTATCCACCACCCCCGCTCATTAAAGCGGTTCCTCATCCTGATGATTGGCGATCAGCAGAATAAAATCTGACCGTTTGATATGGAGTGCCCAGCCCATTTTCGGCTTGAAGCTCCCTTATATCTGACATGAGTTGACTTTTGAAACAATGACTTTACTTTATGTGCATGGTGCCCACCTGAAACTGGCTGAAGGCCTGAAAAAACTCTCGGCTGAGTGCTGTGTATTGATTTAACTGGAATTGAAATTACTTCTAGGTCGGTTCTTCTTGGTATCTGAAACAAAAAAGTATTATTAATCGAGATTTGGTGCCTGTTGAAGTAGACGTTGGCGTCGCCCAAGGTCTCGCTTCCGCCGTACTTCAGGGGTGTCGTCGTCTCCTTGGTTTACTGGACGTCTGCATTTGTCTCTGTCTCTGTCGCCTTGCTCACGTCTGTTCTCGTGGAGCTCCGTGAGCAGCGGGTTCGTGTGGGTCTCTACTCTGTCTAGAGTAGTCCCCACATGTTGTCTAATCAGTCTGTTGATATAGTCCGGGTGGATGTCTAAGTCTCGATATATGAACCTGTTGGGCATATATCGTGGTGCATCTGTTGCCATCCTCAGGCAGACATATAACTGCCCCCAAGCAGTGGATGCGTACAATATGATAGGCAGTAGAATTGTCCTGATGAGGTGTAGTTTCAACTCGAGTGCCATGTTGCTCCTACGTCCGATGAGTGGATACAGCTTATGCCTTGAGGCTTTCGCTATAGCTAACCCCCTAAGGTTGAGGCTTGGAAGGATGATTTCCCCAGCACTCGTACGAACTCGAAAGCTCACCCCCCCTATCCACCACCCCGCTTGTTAAAGCGGTTCCTCATCCTGATGACTGGCGATCAGCAGAATAAAAACTGACCGTTTGATATAGAGTGCCCAGCCAATTCTCGGCTTGAAGCTCCCTTAAAACAATGACTCCACTTTATGTGCATGGTGCCCCCCTGAAACTGGTTGAAGGCCTGAAAAAACTCTCGGCTGAGGGCCGAGTGCTGTGTACTGAGTTAACTGAAATGGAAATTACTACTTGGTCGGTTCTTCTTGGTATCTGAAACAAAAAAGCATGAATAATCGTGATTTGGTACCTGTTGAAGTAGACGTTTGCGTCACCGAAGGTCTCGCCTCCGCCGTACTTCTTCAGGGGTGTCGTTATCTCCTTGGTTTACTGGACGCCTGTATTTGTCTCTGTCTCTGTCGTCTTGCTCACGTCTGTTCTCGTGGAGCTCCGTGAGCAGCGGGTTCGTGTGGGTCTCTACTCTGTCTAGAGTAGTCCCCACATGTTGTCTGATCAGTCTGTCGATATAGTCCGGGTGGATGTCTAAGTCTCGATATATGAACCTGTTGGGCATATATTGTGGTGCGTCTGTTGATATAGCTAATCTGTGGTGAGTTCCTTTATAGGAAAGCTGAACATTTCCTCCGGCCAATGCCGGAACAAAGCCGCTGGTGGGCTGAGCCTATCGGAGCTCCGCTCCCAGATATAGTCACTTGATAAAAATTTCATTTTGGTATTCCAACATAAACATGAAATTACATCGGAATTGAACATAGAACCTTGATATGTAATGACATATTATATCAGTCTAAAACACCTTCACCAAGCACCATGTTTACTCAAAAATTATATCAAAGTATAGTTCTCATAAACGCCTAAAACTTTTGCATAAAACATTTTTGTAAATCTACTCAAATTAAACAGATATTGACTGTCACATATAATTTGGGACACCCAGTATAATCTCAAAAGTCACAGTCTCACCTCCTTCACTGATTTCACCAATAAATATCCTTACTTCCTTCATTAAATTGTATAGGGTTTGTGAGTCTACTACCTCGTATCTTACATCTAAACATTCCCTATTGAATAGACAACCTCCGCAAAAAAAAACGGAATGGCTGAACTGGATCCCATTTGTTTCCTGTGTTTCAAAATAGTGGTCTTTGACAATTTCAACTTTGCGAAAACAATTTTTACGTCGTTATTAAGGTTTTTTGTTCCCTAACCGTCAAATATGAGTTGGATAACACTACTCAGAACTTAAATTTTCATACAAAAGGTTCCGTACTATTCAATTAATGATTTAATTCATTCATTACTCTAATTTTGGGCTGAAGAATACACAAGAAAAACAAAATTCGAAAACGAAATGATTACTGCCGTATTGGGAACGAAACTCAGTAATCGTATTGTATTAATACACACCATGATTTTCAACTAATTCAAATATTGCATTTCATTTTTGCATTTTCTCAGAAACTTTCATTCAAAGAGTTCCAAACCTCAGAATTCGTTTCTTCATAGAATCACATAATTATTCATGATTTATTTCAAAGTTTGGAAGTTTATAATGAGTACTTCATGAGCAATATAGCGGAATTGAAATGAGAAAGTTTGCATATAGGACTGACTCTATTTGAAGGCGAATTAAATATTGATTTGCATAAAAATTTGAAGCGTACTTCGCGAACGTTTGGATAAATTCTGTGGGTTCAGATGTTGACTAGAGCGTGTGATGAATGAAACAAAAAGTTTCGGAAGAGAGTTTCTGGTGCACCAATATTCACTATTTACTTAGCTACTAAGATTGTCAAAAAGTTTGAACCACTGTGGGATTGATTATGAGAATTAAACCCCCACCATGTTGTTGTCTTATTTCTACACATTTTTCTTAGTTGAAAAAGTAGTTCAAAAAATGATGACCAAATTGGTCATGTATTGTCATATTGACTGATAAAATGTAGAAAAGTCAAATATCGAATATAATTCTGCCTGAAATACGTGTTTGACGTAAACCTTTCGGTTCATTCGAGCCTTGTTGTTTCAATTCAGCCATAATTGACGCCAAATTCCTCCTCCAAGATACAGTCCAAACGAAGAATATACCATTACCTCCAAAAAATTCGGCAGATCGAAGAATTCCAAAAGTTCAACAACAAGTTAAATACCAAAAGAAATTGAAAGCTATCAATAAACAACAAAAATAATTTGATCAAATAAAGGTAAAGATTGAAAAAAAGGAAGTTAAAAATACCAATAGCTATAGTTCAAGAACAAGCATCATTTTAATAAAAAAATTACGAAAATTCTTATGGAGGAACAAATAATATGCAAGTTGAAAATAACGAAAGCGATGGGAATAAAGAAGTCAATTCAATTGAAATAACACAAAGTGCCAACGGTGTTAGAGGAACAGTTTCTCCAGTCAGCTCAAGGTAGTACAACATTTAAACCGCTCGAAAAATATCATTCTCGAGTCGCTAACATTGCAACAACTTTAGTAATGAAATAATTCACAACTGCTACCCAAGCCATGATACAAGCATTCAAATCCCTAACTGATCCATCCATAGATCTTTCAGAACAGTTGTTGGTAAAGAACTCCCGTCATTTCATGGAAATGTCGAAGATTTGACCTTGTTCATTTTTCTCTATTAGATCTATCGAAACTTGTAGATTAAATAATGGAGAAAATATGGTACGTCTCAGAAAAACCCTAAAAAATGAAGCTTCAGAAGCCGTCAAGTCACTATTTGTTTCACAAGAGAATTTGGAAGATATAATTCAAACATTAGAAACTAGATTTGATCGTTCTGAGTTCATAATCGCTTCGATGACCAATAAAGTCAAGCTGATGCTACCAGTTAATACTCGTTATCAGTTATATATCATTAAATTTCGTCCAGAATCTCTCAGTTACTGCACAATCTATGGAAATGGAAGCCTACATCAAAAACCCTCAATTCCTCAGCCAACTTGTTCAAAAATTGCATGAAAATTGTCAATTCCAGTGGTTAGGAATAAGTGTTGATGAAGAAATTACTGTACCAATGCCTACATAGAAGGAATTTCCTGAGTGGTTACAAAAATAATCGTCAGCAGCTAGTTTATTGTGCAATACTTCAACTTCAGGTGAATAATGATCAGATATCGATATCCCGATATAGAGCCCATGAATACTGTTTCAGTTAGATCAGCCTGGTTGCTTTAGCAATAAAGTTCAGCAATGTTTGCAATTTTTTTCTCTTTCATCTGAGCTAAAATAGTCTCTTTCCGGGATTATAGCGCTGGTAATAATTTTCCAGGGCCGGTATGGCTCAGGTAATATTTTACAACTTTCTCATTATGAACTTTACCATTGTTATATTCCAATGTGTCAATCAGAATAGGGTGAGGGATGAAGAAACCTCATGGTTCAATTTGTTTTTCTAGGTGCCCAAGGCCGGTAGCAACATTCCTCTAATTTCCTCATTATGGACTCTGCCTTTATAATATTCCAGAACGGCCTCCTCCTTGTTATGCAGGGGGACTTAGTGGTTTATAAGTAAATCATCAGGTTATCTTGGACAGTTATTTTCATCATTGAGTTTTTCGTGGACGCCCGGAAAAGCATCGAAAAAACCAGTTTGTTATTCAATTTTCTAGACATTTTGACATGAATATGATCAATGAGACCAGCCGAAGTTTTGTGTATTTTCGTGGTCTCATTATTGTCAGAAAAAAAAAAACCATTTGAGCCATAATACATACGTTATCAATCGTTTTATCATTCATTGTTGTTATTGTTGTTATTCCCGTCAACCGATTACACCCCTACGCGCAACGCACTACGCGAAATACTTGTGTGAGCTAGAAAAGATGCAGCCCTTACCTTTTAACGTGTGATGCCATGCCAGTAGGTTGACATTGACAACCCCAATGAATATTGTCATTTTGGACCTGTGTTGGATTCACAAATATAATTATATATCTGTTATAGATCACAAGCCCAGGCAAATTTTCAGGGGGTGATTTTATACACCACGAGTCATATTTAATGTTCAAGTACTGGTCGAGAAACAAACTTTAGGTACTATGCCGTCAGTTTTCCGCGGTACAGGTGAGTGCACAGGTATGTTGAAATGTCTTAAAAAAGGGGTTACTTTTTGATTACATTTTACATGACGGCACTATTCTCGTTAAAGAAGCAATGAAAAAAATGCTCTAAAACCCATTGCCGTCAAAATATAGCGGTACTGGAATTCAGGTTTTTTTTTGAAATCGGCGATTTTACCCCCACTCCCTAGTTAATTGAATACTTGACGGCCTTTATTCAGTTCTTTGAAAAACTATAATACATCTATTCCGTCAGAAAAGGGTTGTACATGGGGTCAGAAATCGAGAATCAAAACCCAATTTTTTCCCTTTGTGGGGGTGGTCATTTTGTACAACCTGAAATTTAGCTGTTTCAATGCTATATCCTTCAAAGATATTTTACTATGCTGTCAATCTTGTATGGTACAATAAGCTGAAAAATATCTATTTCGTGTCGAAATCAAATTATTCCGACAATTCAGCTACTTCCTATTAATTTTGGGGACACAATTTCTTTAAAATACTTTTCCTAATCTCTTAATATCTACACGCGGTAAAATCATATGGCCTCCCAGATCACTGGATTCAAATGATTTGTTTCTTTGGGGGATATCTAAAAGAATCCGCGTATCGGCATGCATTTCAGAGAGCAAAAAATCTTGATGAATCATTGGGCAAAATTATCCTGCAACTGATTCAGAAATAGACAGCGAGAATTCTGATGAAGAATCATGAATGTTATTTTACAGAATATTCCATGTTTTGAATTTTTTTTTATCAATGTATTATGAATTTTCAATAAAAGTACCATAAACATTGACTAACGCTTTTAAAACTTTATGATAGACTTATGCCTTCTTTATGAAAATTGATAATCGTTATCTAGTTTATAATCTTTCATAAAATTTTAATGATTTATACATTGTTATTCAAATCCTTAATCACTTATTTCATAAAAGTTAAAATTTTCCATAAATTTTTTAATTTATACTGCTTTTTTGATGATAAATCACAAATCTGAGCATGAAAGATCGTTATTCGATTATTGGACCGAAAACGAATGTTCCCAAGATTATCGTTAAAATTTTAAAATTCTCATATTACGTAAAGTTTCGGTTTAATGTTGACGGCACCACAATTTTTAATTACTATTTTAAATGGTCGATATTATATTGTTGATGCCGTCTTGTAATTTTTGACCAAAATTATGACCAAAATGGAAGGTAAAGTAAGCTAAAAGAAGCAAGAGATTTCACGTCAAATGCATAAAATATAACAAGGTAAAATTGACGACCCCGATTCTTCTATGTTTTTTATTGGGAAGTGCTATCCACAATAATATTTGAAAAATAAACTCTCATAAATAATTTGCAGAAATTTAAATTTTTTTTTAATTTTTTAATTTTTATATTTATTCTGTAGTTTAATTGGGTACCATGAATTATTGATGGCATAATTATAAAACCATAATAATTAGTTACTACTTAAAAAAAAACATATGCTGTCCTGAAATGAGTGACCTTATAAGAAAACATTGATTTTTTGCTCTAAAATTTTGGTAATTATTTATTTATTTTTGCATGAACCATAATTTTTTGGCGGCATAATGTTCAGACCACTGAATTAATGTTAAATCACTGCCGTCAAATTCTGAATGACCACCCCCACAAGGAGTAAAAATCGGGTTTTGATTCGCGATTTCTGACCCCATGTACGACCCATTTCTGACGTCATAGATGTTTTGTAAGGAAAGGAAAATTAAACTGAATCAATGCTGTCATGTATTCGGGGAGTATAATCACCGATATCAAAAAAAGATTCTGACTTCCGGTACCTCTATTTTTTGACGGCACTGGGTTTTGGCATTCTTTTTTCATTGCCTCTTCAACGTGAAAGTGCCGTCATGTATGATGTTATCAAAAAGTACCACCTTTCTTTCGACATTTCAACAATAATATGCCTTGATAATGAACGAAGTGTTTTTCAAATTGAGAGTGATTTCCAAAAAGTTAATTTCTCCGTGTTATTTTTATACAAGAATTGCAGTTGATTTGTATCTTCATATAGACGACAATTCCGTCACTCTGAATGAACGCTGATTCGTCTAGATTACATCAAAGTTTGGTATGTTGAATCTACTTATTCCATCTATGTTTCAAGTTTCAGATAAAATAATTATATCTTTATTCGATTATTGTATATATAGTTTCAGTAGCAATACCAATAGTGATTGAATTACCGCGATAGGTCTGTCAATTCATTTCTGAAACTGAATTGCGTCTAGAAAACACCACGAGTCCGCAAGACTATTTCACAATTAGAGTGAAAAGTAAAATATCTGAAATTTGGCAGATTTAGAAGAAATTAGCAAAAAAAGTTAGGAAGTTGGTCTGAGAAATTATTAAAGTTCAATGAAGAGAAACCATTTTATTCATTCGTTAGAACTTATCCCAAATCTGGTCAATAACAAATGCGTGCATAACGTCATTACTCATATTTGACGTTTAACTGTCACATAAATAAATCTGAAAACACCGAACTTGATAGGCCAATCAGAGTCAAGAGTTAAGTTTGATATTGTCGATTATTTCACTTATGCTAAAATAGCGTGATATGATTGGTTGAAATTTTTGTGTTGATAAATGAAAACATCATGTTTTCTGTTTTGTAGTTCGGCTCTTGATTGGCTACTGGATATGTATATGATGTGTTTTCGATTTTGTAGTTTCGATTCCTGATTGGTTATTATCAAAACACAGACTTACCACTAGCAAGCTGCTATAATGACACAACACCAAACTTTGACCAAAACTTAGCACTCACTATTAATTCATATCAACTTCACAATTTTCGACAAATTTTGCACACACGTTGATTAATCAAATCACTAAATCAAAATGTTATCAAAACATAACCACGAGCGAAAAGCAGTAGACTAGACATTCAGTTTCGAAACTACGAATGACGCGCTCTGTCATTGGTAACTGAAATAGAGGGATGTTTGAAATATCAAGTAAGTGTTTTGTTAGTTGCATAATTTCAAAACTAAATGCGGGATTAATGTTCCTAGTTAAATTGAATGGTAAATAAATAAAAATGGATTCAATTTTATTCATGAAATAATCTTAACAAATACAACTCGTATTATCAGCGATTTTCGTTGATTCCTTCTCGGTTTGGAATCAAATTATGTTGATTTAGGCAACCATACTCGCGCAAGCGCTCGTGTGGTTGCCAAGCAACATAATTTGCTTCTCAAATTCAAAGGAATAGCTATTTCGACTATTTCACTTATGCTAAACTAGCGTGTTATGATTGGTTGAAATTTTTGTGTTGATAAATAAAAACATCATGTTTTCTATTTTGTAGTTCAGCTCTTGATTGGCTACTGGATATGTATATGATGTGTTTTCGATTTTGTAGTTCGATTCCTGATTAGTTATTATCAAAACAAAAACTTGCCACTAGCAAGCTGCTATAATGACACAACACCAAACTTTGACCAAAACTAAATAAGCACTCACTATTAATTCATATCAACTTCACAATTTTCGACAAATTTTGCATACTCGTTGATTAATCAAATCACTAAATCAAAATGTTATCAAAACATAACTTCGAGCGAGAAAGCAGTAGACTAGACACATGCATTGACGAAACTACGAATGACGCGCTCAGTCATTTAACTGAAATAGAGGGATGTTTTGTTAGTTGCATAATTTCAGAACTAAATGCGGGATGAATAAAAATGGTTTCGATTTTATTCATGAAATAATCTTAACAAATACAACTCGTGTTATCGGCGATTATCGTTAATTCCTTCTCGGTTTCGAATCAAATTATGTTGCAAGCAACATAATTTGATTCTCAAATTCAAAGGAATTGCTATTTCGATAATCACCGATACACTTGTGGTATTACCTATGATAATCACCGATACACTTGTGGTATTACCTACGATAATCCGAACTTGACTAGAGCTCCTGATTGGTTAATTAATTGATGAGTCTGTAGATTCATTTCTGAACGAAACTGAATTGCTTCGAGAAAACACCTTGAGTCCGCAGGACGAGTGGTGTTTTCTCGATACAATTCAGTTGAGTTCAGAAATAAAAGACAGACTCATGAGATAAATTCAATCACGAGTGGAATTTTATTAGACTATTTCACGAATCATTAAAAGTATGTATTATGAACATGAACAATCAATTCATCATAATTAATTATCAATAATCATAAAAAATGTGTTATACCTAATCATAATTTATTATATATTTACGGTGCGACTCATTTTGACGTTTTCGCCTACAATTATGATCTGTCAAAATGTCAAACTTTGCTTTGTCATCTATGGTTACATCGTTGAAAACATCAACGCTGACAGACCAATCAGAATTGAGAGAAAGCTGGTGGTTTCGCGATAATACAAGTTGTCTTTGATTTGTGATTGGTCAGATTACGTGAATATCTTTAGAAGAGTCGAATATTCAAATAAAGACTTCCGAGTTATATTTGACGCCAAATACTGTATTTTTCATAAATGCATAAATGTAAGAACAGTGTGTAAATAATTACTTTACGCACAGTTGATGATTTTACGCATAGGTGATTTTTTACACACTTGTGCAAAAATGTATTACCTACTATACGCACTGTCAGCAGTGCGTAAAAGCTTAGTTTACGTACTGTCGTAGAAAAAGTTTTTTTCGTAAGGAATTGTTTGTGCCAAAAAGCCTAATATTTTCCCCAAATCGTATCACAATTCTATGTATCTCTCTCCTCGAAGTTCTGCAGAGTATCAAGGAGTATAAAAAAAGGTGAAGATTTTAATAAGTTTTAATGTTTTGCCGGAGAGTACAAATAAATGATAAGAATAAAATCGTCAAAGTCGAAGTAGCCTTCTCTTCAAATATCTTCACAATGTGTTAAATATGAGGCAAAAATCTGACAGATAACAACTACTATCCTGGCTAATGCCAAGACGAATATCTAACAGATATTTGTGCAACAATCTTACAAGAATACTTAATTGTAATTGCTTATTGTGGATAAATGAAAGATTATCCTTGATTTGGCTGGGGATGACCACCTTCAGACATGTTTCGATGTTGTTGCATCTCATCAGTGCAAGGGTAGGTCCGACAACTCTGAGTTGTCTTGTCCCTGCCAAATGAATTATAATTTATTGTTCATCCAATAATTCCGTACGGATGAAGCGGCGACTTACAGTAAAGTCAGTCGCAGCGCCACCCGTCAGGAAAATCAATAAGCACTCCTCGAAGGAGTCCTGAAGGAATCACTAGAAGGGTGAGCTGTATCAAAGATATTCAATATGTGTTTCTGTTTAAAATTTGTTCTCTCCGTCAACCGACTGCACCCCTACGAGAAACCGTCAAAAGTCTTCGAGAGACTGTGCGAGCTGCTCTCTAACTTTCATTACTCTTCAACAAACTTTGAACTTCACTCATGGTACACATTAATGAATTCAGTGAAATAGATCGATAAAGTAAGTCACCAGCTGTTAGTAGTAAAAGCTCATTTCTCCTAACGATACGGTAATTCCGAGGGAGTTGGCCGCACGAGAGAGATAGCTACACAAAATATGCCATAGAACACTCACAAGACGGCGCCAGTTGTTGCTCAGTTCGCATCGCGTTGTCCGTATTCCTGCCAACAAAACATAGCTATAATTTGGTGATGGATTTATGTTTAACACTCTATCAATATCATTTCTTGAAAGCAATAGTTATTTCAGAGACTATGGAACAGTTCACAAACCAGGCTTCGCTATAACCTCAAACTTTCACTCATTAGAAGTGGTCGAGGTAGAGCGTTTGCTTTCCACACAGGTTCTGTCCTATCGCCTGTCACGGATCTGAAATGGTTTGAAATTCACTTTCATATGAGCTGCAGGTCCCAAATCTCCCTTGCTCGCACAAACTCTGCTTCCGAGGGGTTTTCCTCAAAAACCTGGGAGTTTCGTAAAATATTATTTCACAGAATTTCTACTGTATTTGCTTGTTCACATTTTGGGTGTGACCATTACTTGCGGAAGATCAGGAGAGATGGCAATACATAGTCAGAGACTGATCATACACCAACATGCTTCTATTACTTGAGCTGAGATACGTATTAAAAATTTTTATTTCATTCATTAGATGCCCAATAAGTACAAGAGAAAAGCATTTGCTCTGCGAGAAAATTGAACTGGTGAATCATCAAAAGCAGCTATCAGATATATCAAAAATGATGGTATGTCAGTTCATGCGGCTGCTCAAACCTACCAAATACCAAGAAAGACTACAAAAAGGCGATGTTAGGCGAACATTGGAAGAAAGGGACCAATGGGACCATCTTCTTTGTTTGTGGAAGAAAATGAAAAAAAGCCATCTACTCATTTCAACTCAATGCAAGAGAAAACTCTTCTCATGACGATTGAAGACATCAAAAGAATTACAAGTTTTGCGGAGCAGTTCAATTTAAAACACGGATTTAATGAAGAAACTAAAGATGCAGATTACGACTGGTTGCTTATTTTCGAATACCTACTTGAAGACTATGATACCTAACTGTTTCTTCAACATGGATGAGACAGGACTGCAACTGAAGAACTGCCCTGGATACGTCCTTGCTAAAAAAAGAACCGAAGCTTTATTTACGTTGATATCAACTGAGGAGGGAGAGACGAAAACCAGACAGGTGAAGAGACTTAGAACTCAAGGCCAACTGTGAGACTTCACTTTATCTCAGGGCTACTTACTAAAACATCTATGCCCGTCAGGTTGATGCTCCCGGCGATACTTAGGCTTATTAGTCCATTGTATCATACCTATGTAATGTACACAGTACCCTATCCAGTACTTTCATGCCTTGTACGAGTTTTCACAAGTTCTTCACTTGCTGCGATTTTTAAATTTCTGAATCGCCAGATAGCTGTTCGAAGATTGCCTGTCTTTTTCGGTCTGGTGTCTTTCCCCGTAGTTTTTGTGTGTCCCCAATTCAGTGTGTCACAGACGATCTTACTGTACACTCAGGTTCCCCTGGTGTCTGCCCTTTGTTTGGGAGATTTTCCAAACCTTTATTCGCGAGTTCGTCTGCTTTTTCATTGCCTGCAATTTTCCGGTGTCCTGGGACCTATGTCAGTTTGATGTGTCTTCAGTCTGACAGTACTCCTTATTCTTCTTTGCAGTTCCATACCAGTTTGGACGTCACTTCCTTGTTGCACAAGTTCTTAAGTGCCGCCTAGCTATCTAACAGGAAGTTGATATGCGCGTTTTCAAGACAGAGGTGTGTTTGCCCAGTGAGTAGCTGATCCTAGTACTCAGATTCCTGGACAACACTCCATTTCCAGCTCAGATCCATCTGTGTACCAGATTTTCTCTTGTGGAGTGTCCTTGAGCTGCGAGTCGTCCCACTCAGTTCTGTCTGTTATCAGTACTCTGAACTCGTTACTAAAGCAGTATCGTTTCAGAATGGTCTGTTCTCGTTCCCAGCACATTATTGATCACAATTCTGACGATGCTCATGTTTTATAATTCAACGTTCAGGTTAGGTATGTCCTGCAGTCTGGAGGCACCAAGCCTTGCCTCACCTTGCACCACTTTGAAGAAAGGAGGCAGTCCCAGGACTGTCTTCTTGGCTGCAGTTGGTATTGATTCAATTGCCCCTGTGATTCCAAAGCAGGAAAGTCTTTGCACCTTGCCTAGTCTTGCCATGGCTCCTCTCTGTTGCGTCTTGTGCCACCACACCAAAGAGGTAGATAACCACAATGCTATACAACCAGTTCAGCATGTATGGTTTGAATCTTTCAAGACTCATTTTTACGAACATTGCCGACTCTGGCTAGAACAAAATCCCAATCGCCGAATTACAAGACATTCTTTCAGAACATTTCCGAAGCTTGGGGAAAGGCCGCTTGAGCAGAAGATGCCATTGCAGGCTTTGAAACAACAGGAGTGTATTATTCAAATCGTGAGGTGGTGTCAGACTACGCCTTTTTTCAAGAATCTGTTGATCTCCCATCATCTGCTCCAAATGAACGTACAAATAAAACTACAGTGGAAGATAGTGACGATGCATCCGTCTTACTCAACACTGCTTTTAACGTTCCAAAGATGCTAAGCACCTTCAAAGCAAACAAAGACTCCGATTTCAGTCCACAGTCCACAACAACTTATCAAAATGACCCAAATGAGTTGGCACACTATTGTAATATATTGAGATATAATCCACAAATGAACTCAAAGACAGTTTATTCTCAATTTGACATTTTTGTTATGATTGTCACTTCATCCCCGAGATCCAGATAGTGTTCTCCAATAAATACAAGGTGAAGTAACTTTCAACTACATAATATATAGATATACTAATATATTACACTTGGATGAAATGATATATAACACATGGATGAACTGATATATAAATACATGATATCACAACTATTAACATTAGAACAACACATGACGATGAGGGAATGTAAAGAAGAAAAAAAGAGACGAGAAGAAAATCAGTTGTAAAACAGAGGCATCATGTAACAAACAAGAATCAGATAAGCAGTAAGTGGGATACCTGAGAGTAGTGAAGATGAAGGAGAACCAGTAATGTGCGATTCATCAGATGGAGATATGACCAAGATGTTGGATGCGGAGAAAATTATAATGGTACCAGTCTAATCATAGATTGGCTTCAGTGCATTGTGTTTCAACTCTGGGTGCACATAAATTGTGCTGACTTCGACAGGATGTGTTCTAGGTGTGGTCAAAATGATGAGAAATGATGAGAATGAAAAATATAAAAGCAAAGAGGAAACCAAAGGTGGAATTCAGTCTTGGCCATCCTCCTGCCTTACTCATATGGTCATCACACCCGGGCTCGCCGAAAGAGACGGCCAATGGTGATTTAAAAATAATTATATGATTTAATATTTGATCTCCGTATAATATAACTTTTGTTGGTCAATTACCTTAAAAATAAATGTTCCAAGTATGATTATGAATAAAAATTAGTATAGAAATAAGTATACCCACTTTTATTTTGACAGATTCTTGAAAAAACTGTTGCCAACTACCCCTGACTTACCCTATGTTGTGATAGTGAAACTCGTGCTTGTTTGATGTTTCGGTAGTTTTTTGTGTTTCAAATGATTGAACCTTCATTAGGTTACCAATATTTTTTACCACACGGTGAAAATCATTCGGTGAACTCACATATTCTCTATTTCAATCCTGGAAACAGGAAGATTCAATATGTGGTTTCATTTAATCAATGTTATTTGAAGTTCAGCCTTTGACTAGTTTCATTCAAGCGCTCACTAATTCTTGGATAAATACAATGGACGCTTTTTCGAATTACCGCACTGGACTAGCGTCGACATATTCTTAAACAAACAACTAGCATGAGAGACAGAACTTCAAAATTGATTGGATTTGGAACTGTTCGTAGCTCGGGTGAAGTTTTTCCAAATAGTTGAAACATTTCCTGAATTCGTTTGCAATGATACTGTTTAGAAAAATGCGTGGCTACAACTGCGGAATTCACGGGAAGCGAGCCATGAAATAGTTCATTGATTAAACATAAGTAACCTTGAACTGAATGCTTCGCTAGAGAGAAATCTACATTATAAACCGACGGTGGTGGAGAAGGAAATGTATGCTTGAATACGGGGTCGATGAACGTCTCAAAGAGAAGACCAGATGATAGCAACAATCGAAAACATTTAGTAAATTATTCTAGCAAAAATTTCAATATATTTTGTTATCAGAATTGTCAGGGGTAATACCTCGAGTGCTTGCAATACTATCGATAGTAATTTTGTCAGAAATCAACAGGATCAAATTGCTTGGTAACACCACTTTTAGGACGAGTGTTGTTACCTTAAAGCAATTTGATCAAGTTTAAGTTATCTGACAGGATTATCGATAGTAGTGTGAGCACGAGTAGTATTTACTGAGAAAATTTCACACCTCTACTCTTTAACCAATAAGATGCCTTTGTTTTGACTAGTTACCATGGCAACTAAAAAAAATTCCGGAAATTTTTTCGTGGCGTTTCGATATAAAGTGGACATTTTTTGGTGGCGTCACGATATAAAGTGGAAATTTTTTGACAGTTGAAAAGGTAAACATATGATCTACAACCATTAAATATTGAAGATATACCTGTGAATAATGCAAGATTTCTATAAAAATTAACATTATTATTTATTACTCCCTATATAGTTTCATTAAACAGAAAAAACAAATTTGTTCAATTATTATGCATTAACAATTTATATTTCAAAAAATGTAGGATCTACAAACATAGTAGGATTTAAATGTTGCTTGAGTTCTAACCCATCCTCTCTTCTTAATGGTGAATAGGAAGATGACGAATTAATTAGATGTCTGTGTTTCAAGACATATATGTAATATTTTGAAATAATTATGTTCAAATCTTTTATGCAAAAGGCCATATTTACTTGACATCTGCAGCAGACTTTCTTGGATTTTCGTAAACAAGCCATTCGACTCTAACGCTTCCTGGTTGCAATCTTCTATCTAATTCGTTGAATATATTAATTTTGGTTGACATATTTGCACTTGACTCAACTCTTTGCAGTATTTACATAAATTGTACTTTTCAAAGCATTTCATTTTTCTCAAATTGTTTAACGCAAATGCTTTCAAGAAATGTTTTACATAAGAATATCTTTGTTTGCTGGTTTACTATACAGTAACTCAATGTAATTTTTCAATATAAACCTCATCTGTCAAAAGCATGGCCTCCTATATCACGGTCACCTGCTGCAACAAACCATGTGTTATTGATTACTTTAACAAAAACTACATTTCTACCACTTTAGTAACCTAAAATTATGAAAGGGCGATAGATTGATCTAATACCCATCTGAGTTTTAGCATTTGGTGTAACTAAAGTTGGTAATATTTTTTATTTAACGAAACATGGTGGACTTGACAAGCAGTGAAATTAATTTAAAATGTCAGATTGGATTAGTTTTTTTTTCCAAATTATGGTGTGAAATTTTTTTTACCGAATACCACGCAAGCTTAAATTATTCCTGGGAATTCTCTTTCGGGCACGAATATTTTAAGAAAATTATATCTCGTCGCTCCGCGACTCGGGATAATTTTAAAAATATTCGTGCCCCCAAAAAAATTTCCGGAAATAATTTAAGCTCTTGTGATATTATAAGTGATAGTTTCACGAACCACGAAATTAAAAAAAGTTTTATTGTCGTGAATTCATAAATAGTTATTGATAATGCCTGATAGGCATGAAGTCTGTTAGATTGGCATTCATATTAGTAGCTATGATATTATAATATCCGTTGTTGTTTGGATACGTGGTTGCCTTGACAAGATGATATTACCGGATTGAAAGAAAGGATAATGATAGACATGAAGTCTGTCAGACTGACATTCATATTAGTAGGAGCGTTTCATTGTGGGCAGAAATGTTCAGCTCGTAGAAGAAGAATTTGACTTTGCCCTTTTTTTGACACCAAATATATCTAATTTATCTACATTTGCTACGATAAAATTTGATGGTAACGAAAGTATATGATTGGTTGAAAAATTAAACTCAATAAATCATAGAAGAAATTGACACAATTGACATTGCATTAAGCTATGGACTGTTCATTTCAGTTTGGTTGTATTGTGAAGTTAAAAAACTTCATATGCTCACATGAAAATGATTTTAGTAGTGAAGAGCTTCTAGTCAAGATGAATATGAGTGTTATGGACGTAATTGAAGTTAAAGATGAACATGTTTAACGGATAGGTTGTACATCGAGTTTTGTTTATATAATATAGAAGGTGGGTTCATATTGATTCTCAATTCATTGATAACCTCTGTTAAAGCTTCCTTTCAAAATCATATTCAATACAAATGGATACCAAAAAAGTAGATGATGAAGGTGGGTTCATCTTGACAAATTGAAAAGTGGGGAAAACATATATCACAAAATTAACATCAAATTCTCGTTCGGAATACTCTTAAACTATACTAGATCCCACTGATTGAATCGATTGATGAAACAGGGTGTCATTTGTAGCTGGTAATGGAACATGTGATACTAAAAATTTTTTCAGAATAAATATTCATTATAATATTATTATATTATATATTTTCCCCAATTTTTCACTTTTTGGCTGATCATAGTTACCAAGGAAAAGTGGTGCTTGTTTACATATTGCAGTATCTGGGCTCTTTGCATTATGGATGAATGAGAGTTGGTGATATTGCCAGATACATAATGACACCCTGTATATTTCATTGATTCAGCATTAAATTCTGGGACACTCGAAAACCAGGAGTTGGGATACATTTTTCAATAAAAGATCCTCAATATATTTTTTCCCAATTTTTTATTATTTGAGTGGTTCACAGTTTGCCATGGAAAAGTACCTAGTATTTGATTATTTCTCGCGGTACTAGTTATAAGATGGCCGACACTGATAAGACGTGTGGAGAAAGTGCTCCGTTAAAAACGTGTAAAATTGCAAAAGCATAGCTTTAACTGGCAAAAAGTGTGTTAAATGTGATACGTTAATGCATAATAGTTGTGCTAAATTGTCAAAGAACGTGATTCATGTGAATGGAGATGAAATAATATGTTGTGAGAATCAAAACGAACCCAAATCAAGGGAAACGGAAGGTGAGTGACCTATTCTCATTGATACTACAGTTGATTTGACATCTGAAAATACGGTTATGAACATTCAAATTGTTAATTATCTACTAAAACAGAAAGACACATTGATCAACGAGCTCAGAGAAAAAATTGACTTGTCACATAAACATATTGAATTAATTTCGGAGAACAATGAGTTGAAGAAACGAATCGAATCCAAACCTGAAAAAAAAGAGCCACCAACAAAAACTACTATCTCGGAAAAAATCAAACAATAGCTAAAGTCGATGAAAGGACCAAAAACATTGAACCTCATAAAAAACCCAACAACTAGCAGAAATTTCCAGTTAATAAAAAAATCTGACGTAGCTTTTCGATTGCTGAAAGAAGAAACTGAAATAAGATTGAATGAAATCATTAATTTAGGCGAGCAGACAGGGTACAAAAATGACACAAGTTCCACAGGGTGATGGAAAAAACTTGAAAGGAAACAATATCGTAGGATGAGTATCATAATTGGTAAAGACAAGTCAGCAGACATTGTAGGTGTGCCCAGATACATTGACATGCATGTATGCAGAATAAGTCCGCAAACCACGAATGATATTCTGAAGAACCGCCTCGAAAAGCATTTTCCCGAAGTCTAATGTGAAACTTCAAATTCGTGAAGACCTGACATATATTCATCTTTCAAAGTGTCGATATATGGTGACAATTTCAAACAAGCCATGAATCCAAATATATGGCCAAGTGGAGCTGCAATTTCGCGTTTTTTTACACCGACGCCAGCAGACAGTCCAGAAGACACCCTAGTCTTCAGTGCAAATAAACAAATGTTCCCAAATACAGATGACGAAGGTTCCACACTAAACATTTTTTATAACAATGTTCAGTGTATACGAAACAAATTGGGGGGTAATTGAAGCTCTTTCAGAGGAAAGGAACTTTGACGTGATGTGCTTTACTGAAACCTGGTAGCGTGAGCATGAAATTTCTTCCTCAGTTTTGACAAACTTCAATGTAGCTAGTTTTTATTGTAGGGACTCTTTCGAACATGGTGGTATCATAATGTATGTCAATAGAAATCTTAAATCCTCTCCAGTATATAAGTTTGATGATTTACACCAGGAAAAGATTTTTGAATGTGCTGCTTTTAAATTATCTGACATGAACATTATATTTATCACAATTTACAGATCACCTACAACTGATAATGTAATAGGATTCTTCGAAAAATTTTATATAATGCTCCAACGTCTAACAAAGCATAGTAAAGACAAGTTCATAATCAATTGAGACTTCAATATTGATATAAACAACAAATAACTCACAAGTACACGAGACTTCATAGATATCTTGGAGTCTTTTGATCTTAATTTATCTGTAACACAACCAACACGTATATCAAAGAAAAGTGCATTGATAACTTGATAACAAACATAATTGACAATATTCTAGTTGAAGTTCATGACTTCTGTTTATTCGAGCATTCTAGCATTTTAGCTACCTTAAGAAAAGATAAACCAAGACCATATGTCGATAATAAAAAAATTTGAATTATTTCTCAACAAAAATTGTCAAATTTCAAAAAAATCATCTCTGACTCAGACTGGTCAGTCTTATATACCAAAAGAGAAGCAATGATTCATTCAATCACTTTTTTCAAATTTATATGAACAGCTTTCATGACAATTTTCCAGAAAAATCAGTCAAAACTACTAACAAGACAAATATTTACTGGTTTAGCGAAGATCTGAAAAAATTGAGAAATGAACTTGAAACAATCAATATTTTTGGAAAAAATTGTTAAAAACACAAGAAGTAATAAGTCTTTACAAAAAAATGAAATTAAATTACAAAAATGCAATTGATACCGCCAAACGGAAAGCAAATAGGGATTTCATTGAGTACTCAAGCAAAAAATCTAAAGCAATCTGGCAATTGATTAATTCTCAGACTGGGAAAAATGCCGTGAAGAGCAAAACTAACATTTCAGCAGAAAATTTCAACAATTTTTTTGTGAATGTTGGCAGAGGTATCACCAACTCTGTACCCCACAGTAACCTTGACATGATACAAACACTTAGAAATACTCATATTTCTCCGTGTTTTCCTTGTTTCATCAATCCAACCACTGATCTGGAAATCAAGAGTATCATTAGAAATTTAAAAAACTCACTACTATTGTTTAGAATTATTATTGGTTTTGATTGGTATTTGTTGCACACCATCAGTGTGCAGATCTATTCATTTGAGTTACTAGTTTTTCCATATAAGTTAAATGGTTTACTTGGGATAAATTTAATTATATATTATAATTGATTATTGTGGCCCACTATCAAAGTGGAGGATATTTGTACAATTAATTTTGTGGTTTACAAACCTAATAATCTTTACTGTTCTCTACATTGGATTTTGAGTCCCAATTAACTAGTACTTTCCAGGTGGTCACCTTCGCACTTGTCAGCCCTTTGTAATCACAACGGGAGCTTGGACGGCATTGAACCAACACCGTACCAGGTACTCCATCATTTGAAAGATTTTTCTGTATCCATCATACGGATTATTAGAGGTTTGTAAACTGAGCGTTTGGCATTTCATTCCAACCCTAACCCCAATACTCAAACAATGTAGTCGTCATACTACATACCATCAGTGCTTGTATTATTTAATATTATTAAAAATTCCATTTAGAAATCTCCTTAGAGATCTGGAGCAGTCTGTGTTTTGGGCTGGCGTCATCAACTCACTGGCGCGGTATAAATTTTAGAAAGAACCCATGGCACCCGAATTGAGTTAGTCGGTGACTGCCATGTTTTCATTTGCTTTCTGATGGTTTTTAATTATTAAAATTATACTTCTTTTTCTTTATAAATAAGCGTAGCACTTTATTATTATTATTATCATTATTATATTCTTTAAATTATTGGGTATATTATTTTTGTCAAAATTCCATTATATAAAACTGATTTTTCCAGATGTTTGTCTTTATTCCCCCTTTATTTGTTGATTCGCCCCGGAGCGCATAATATGGTGGTGATACTCTCTTTCAACCGCACATACAGTGTGTTCCACTTTGAGCAGCCATACCCTCATAGTTCATTGAGAATAAAATGAATTGTTTTTTTTTTCTTCAAATTATTGTACTCAGGACTACCAACCTTTATGTTGATAAAACATATATCTATTTTCCATGGCTAACAATGACCAATTGAAAAGTAGGGAAAACATACTAGGAATTTTTCATCACAAAATTAAAATCAAATTCTGTTTCAGAGTACCTTGAAATCCCCAGATCTAAATGCTTGAATCAATTGATGATACAGGATGTCATTTGTTGCTGGCAATATGATTTTTACTCTATTTTATCAGTAATATTTGCCTAATATTCCACAAAATTCACTAAAACATTCAATGAATAGTAATAATAATAATAGTAGGGACGTGGCGCAGTGGTTAGAGCGCCCGACTCTGAGTCGAAAGGTTCGGAGTTCGAATCCTGGTTGGGCTGGGATTTTTTTAATTTAATTTAAGCGATTAAATTATTAAAATCTCGTGGTTTGACTAGGGTGAGTCCTGCACGTTTCACTGTTGCGTTCCAACTAATAGTGCTGCTCCTAAAGTGGCGTATGGAGTTAGTATAAAGAACACATGGCTAATGACCATAGCAGCCAATGCCAAAACATCAAAGAAAAAAAAATTAATAATAATTTATTAGCCCAAGCTATGTATAAAGACATTTGAGGTTGTCACAAAACAAATCAATAAAAGTAAAAAAGTAAAAATACTAAGATTAAAACAGTCTTGAAGTATTTAAGTATACAATATATAAATTATATAGAATACACGTACATACAATATTTCTCCTCAAAGCAATATGAGGTTCACGGTGGTGTCTCATCAAATGAAAAAAGGAAAAATTCGTCAAGAAAGTAAAAAGCTTCATTTGATAAAATTTTTGTGATTGTCGCTTTGAGTTGTTTGGCAGATGATATTTTTAATGCAATTGGTAATTTATTGAAGAGCTGGAGGTATAATTGATTGGTTGCTGTTTTTTTTTTCAGCCTATGGTAAGGGATGCCCAAATGCTTTTTATTTCTGGTGTCATAAGAATGATACGATGAATTAGAAAAGAGTGCATCCTCTTTTTCTTTAACATACATAACGCATTGTAAAATAAATGCGGAAGGGAGAGTTAAAATATTGAATTTTTTAAACAACGGTTTACAATGTTTTCTGAAACCAGCTTGCCCAATTACACGTATAATTTTTTTTTTGTATTTCAAAGATTCTGTCACTTCTCGCGGAATTGCCCCACAGTAGAAGCCCGTAAGAGAAAATAGCATAGAAGTTGCTGTAATAGTACGTTAATGCAGTATCTAGATTGGTGAGCTCTGTGAGTTTCCTGATTTGGTATGCTACTTTATTCAATTTCTTTGCCGTATAAGCGATGTGATCTTTCCAATTTAGTTTACTATCAATGTAAATACCTAACAACTTAACACTGCTTTGTTGGTCTTGATTCAGGAAAGTAAGTCGATTAGTTTATTCTTCGTTAAGCTTCAAATTGTTTGCTGAGAGCCAGTCCAAAGCTTTAGGTATTATTTCGTTATTTATTTCTGATAGTTCTTTTATGTCTGGGCTGATATTTAAGGTGGTGTCATCGGCATAGAGTGTCATCGTATGCACGTTCAGGTATTCTAGTAAATCATTGATGAAAATTATGAAAAAAATAGGCCCCAATATGGATCCTTGAGGAACTCCAATCTCGATGGGCAATATACCTGATTGCTCACCTGAGGGTATAACACCTTTTTGCTATCGGTGATTCAAGTAGGAGGAAATTAACTCTAGTGGTCCACCTCTGATACCATAAAAATCTAATTCTTATGTGTGACGCAATCAAAAGCCTTAGATAAATCTAACATGGTGGCGCACGAGAACTTATATTCCTCAATTGCTTCCATGATTTTCTCCAAAATAAGTATCAATGCCTTGGTTGTTGATCTACCATTACGATGATTAAACTGCTCCTTGGCAAAGATTTGTTTTTCTTCAAAATACGAAACAATTCTGGAATTCAGCAAAGATTCGAAAAAATTTAAAAAGACCGGATGAACTGAGATATGTCTGAATGAATTAATATTGTTGTTATTGGTATTTTTAGGAATTGGTATCACTTTGGCAATTTTCAGTTTATCTGGAAATAAACTCTGTTCTAAGCATTTGTTAAATATGAAGCATACTATGGGAGCCAGTTCGTCACATAGATATTTAATTACTTTCACATTTTATTTTTATTGTATACATTATATCTTGTCAAATTAATAACTGTCACATTTGAAAATAAACAAATGTGTGAAGTATTTATAGTGACATTTCTCCCTGAGAACACTATTAAAAACAAACACAATGAAACCCTTGTTATTGATAATAACACTCACAATAGGGTAAATAACTTCATGAAGTGCCCTCGTGAAACAATGAATGATAAAATCCAATAGAAATCTGGATTATAGATATTTACGATATAAGTGTCGTAAAGATTCATTTTACGAAATGAGATGGGAAATTTGTCAAACGAGGCTGTTAGGCCGAGTTTGATAACCCATTGAGTATCGTAATATGAATTTACGATACGAATATAGTACATTATTTTACCTACCACCAATAATGTTAATTATTTACTCAAAATTATTCAATATTCCTGAAATTAATGATATTAGAATCATCTAACAAGCAAGCGTTGCGCCCATTGTTGATTTATTTTGCAAACTGTCAATTTTGACGCGTTCACTTCAGTTTGGTATAGTAATTGTATCTACATGAGTTCCGAATATGAAAGTGTGGAATCTGATATTGAACTTGCTGCAGATAACGCAATACAAACCCTAGTACCCGCTAAATCCCGCAATAGATACGGAAAAGAAAATAAGCGAATCGAAGACTGGTGCAGTTCAAAAAGTCCGTGATTTATCAGAGAAAACTTCATCAGCTTATTTTGCTGGAAAATTAAAAAATTCAGACCTTATTAACTGATAAATCCCTGGAAAGATCCTCAAATTTATAATGAAATAATTCACGTTATCCTTTTCCATTGAATAGACCGACATTTTAAAAGAGAAACAAATTAATTTTACTTTACCGCACTAGTGTGTTTCTTAAGTACGTGTAGAAACTCCAGGAGTATGTTGCCGACACCAAAATAAGAAAAAAAGTTCCTATAAACACAGGTCCGCAAGTTATTCATTTCTAAGATACAGAGTGACAAAGTTTAATTCTTATATTTGTTTTTTGTGAATAAATTCCAAAATAATTGTGATATTCGAGTAAAGTCTGGTATATGGGATGATTTTTTAATTACAAACTCCAATTTCATAGTAATTGTGAAAAAACTAATTTCTAATTGAACTTATTTTAAATTTAAAAATCTTGTCATTCAAAATCACTTGCATCGATGATTTCAAATCTCAATAACTCGAAAACAGTTGCTCGCAGATACCTCTACCAAGAATATATATTATACACAAACTAAATAATAAATATTCCCAGATATCAAAATTTTCCCAAATATCAAAATTATTTGCAAAAAATAAAAATAAGAATTCAACTTTGACACTCTATACCTCAGAAACGAATAACTTGCGGACATATGTTTATGAAAACTTTTCTTACTATTTTGACTTCAGCAACATGCTCTCAAATTTTCTACACGTACTTAAGAAACACCCTGTATGTTGAAAAGTTGAACTGTAAGATGACTATAGTTACACCAGTTTGTACTCCTTCAGCGAAGTGGCTCAGGGTACCTGTGGTCTTAGTCCAACACATTCGCCCTCTCAGCAGCTACTAACAACGTACCGATCCCTTCGACCTCTTGTCAACAACCTAGGGATGGGTAACTCGAAAACTCCAGTTTTTCGGTTCGATCACCACTGCAGATTACTTGTGAACGGTCCCTCCTATCCCTCCATGACTTTCAGTGTTCTGAGGTGGATGAAAAAGACTGCTTGACAAGTATAGATGGCAGAATACAGGTAGCTTGGTTCAACTTGAAAAATCCAACACCCTCACCTGCTCAGACTACTGATGGATGGTTACTCTTGTCCCTCCAAGACTAGCAATGTCCTGAGGTGGATGGAATGGACTGTAAGATCGATAATACAGGGCCGGCCAAGAGCTTGGTACAACTTGAAGATCCAACACGTCCGTCTTCGTGGGTGGATTCTAACTAATCGTGATTTGTGGTATTACGGTTTATCAGGTGGAATGGAAGTATCACTCCTAAGAAAACAATGGAAGGCAGCAACAAAATTCTAATTACTTGGACTCGTGGCTTCCAAAATGGCGGTGTGTGACATTAACGATAAATCCCCATTACAGGTACTCTCGGTGATATATCAAATACCAAAACGACTTTACAAGTCCACAAATATCACCGGAGATAATTAGACATGTAAAATCAATAAAATCCACGATAACGTGATAAAATACTCAAAATTGATTACATGCGTCTGGTCACACAACTGCTTCAACAACGTAGCACACGGAAGAGGAAGTTCGATAAGCTGGTTCTCTCCAAGAAACCAAAACGACGCTATTTAAAAAAAAAAACTATTTCCTTTTCCAGATAGTCAAAAGTCAGAAACGTGAAAAGCATGTTCGCCTGTCTTAAATCACAGAGACTGTCAAATGTGATCTGTTCGTGCAGAACTGATTTTCAACAAATATTATTGGCAACGAATATTCAACAACATAGTAGTGTAATGGTTAGTAAAAGTCAGAAGATATAGTAGGAACAAAATCAAATCAACTATAAGTTACCCATCGTGCGAATAATGTTTTGCAACCAACAAACCAATGAATGACGTCACTAAAGCGCAAGAGAAATCAACTCAACTAAACGCCTACTTCACGAACAAAATCTCAAGTATAGAACCATTTTTTAAATAGAACATAGTTAGTCAATGCCTGTGGAAAAGGTATTGGACACATACGCCAGTGTCATCTAGCGTGATTAGTTACAAACATGAACATTTGACGTCATTTTAATGCAGGTTTCTTCAAAAAACCCTGATTTTAATGCTTTTCCATTGTTTTAATCAAGTTACGACATGACTTGGATGCGAGCTCACTATCGCCATCTACATGTCGCTTCCATTTTGATCCAATTATAATCCCATAAGGTTGACCAACTATCTTCTATATAAACAATGATAGAACTGAACTACTGACAGAAACAACTCGCTGAAATGAAACTGAAATCAAACTACTGTCAGAAAATGATAACCTCACATATCTCGTAGCAAATAATTACATTTTGAACGTTATTTCAAGATGAAAACATTATAAAGTGACGAAAAGATTTCAATTAAACAATAATAAGATGGAAACCAATATAATGAAATGATTAAAATGGAAAATGCCCAGAACACATACACAATCGAAGGTACCAATAACAATAAACAGAGAAAGAGATTCAGATACCATACCATAGGCGAATGTTTATCAAAATAAAATGTAGAATCGATAGCAAGGTTTCAGGATCTTACACAATATAAGGTAAGAGAATAGTCTCATTTGCAAACCGATGTTAAAATTTGATTTTGAATCGTAACAAAAGGTCTTTATTTTCATCAACCAGATGAACATAAAATACATTTTTGAGTATTATGAGCACAGCACTCCAGGTTGATAGAAAAATGCCGAAGAAAGCACTGTCTCTGTTTTTTATCTTAAGCGAGGTAAGGAAATAATAAAGAGAAATAACAATAATCAAGTAACAAACCGTTAGAAGTAAGAAAAAAAATAGGAAAGAAAAAGTTTAAAAAAATATTAATATGTACTTACATGCAGATATCATTATATGATATATAATAATAAGTGAAAATCTATATACAGGGTGTTCCAAATTAAGTCGACACCATTGCCAACTCCTCTGTTCCATTTAAAAAATATATCATTTCATAAAATATTTTGAAAACGCGACTTTCAATTTTTTTTGGTTTCGGCATCGAGAAGGCCATCAAAAATGGTACTAGTTTTCCCATTTAACTGAATTCCTAACATGAATAATAACGGAGTTGGCAATGGTGCCGAATTAATTTGGAACACCCTTTATATAACATTTATTTATTAGCAGGAGTTATCAGAGAAATTTAGATTTGGTTTTGATGAGCAAGTAATTTCAATTTTATACCTGATATGAAGGCTGCTATTGATTTTAATTTCAATTCATTGAAAATTTCATTATATGATTTTGATGACTGGTAAATGAAACATCGTTTGAACAGTTAGGTGCGATGTTGTGGTGTTGTAATTCTATATTAGAATCGAGTATTTACCTGATGGATATAAGTTTGGATAACAATTTTTCCAAACAGGTATTGGGGTTGTTTGTTTTTAATGATTTTGTGAAAGAGACATGCAGAGTGTAGATATCGTCTATTCGACATATTCAGCCAGTTAGATCTCGTAATTTGTAGGAAATTCTTTGGCGTCTACTAATACCATAAATAAGCCGCATACAAGAGTTTCGAACGACTTCCCAGGTAGCACATCATATCGGCTGAATCTTGGTTCCATATTGGGCCATTGTAATTGCAAATTCAATATTGGTCCAATATGGGTGAATATTCAAAAAACAATATTATATTAATAACATTGGTGGATTATTGATTGAACTAGTTTTGAATGTAGATTATCGCACGAAATATTGGGTCAATATTGGTTGAATAATTTCTACCAATATCGATAATACAATATTGGTTATATATTGTTTTCCACATCTAGAATAAATATTGCAATCCAAATATTCCAGTCATATCGATTATAGGGGAAAAAAACTATATTGTATTTCCAAGTTTGTTACAATATTGGTTGAATATCATTTCCACTTTATTTGACAAATTGTAATAACTCATATTGAGTCAATATTGGTTGAATGATATTTACCAATATCGATAAAACAATATTGTCTTCACATCGTTTTCAACATCTAGAATAAATATTGCAATCCCAATATTCCCCTGATATCGATTCTAGGAATAAAAACTATATTGTATCTCCAAGTGTGATTACACATTGGTTGAATATCATTTCGCCAATATTCAACAAATCTTATGAATTAATATTGGGTCAATATTTGTTCAATAATATTAATCGATATCGTTAAAACAATATTGTCTTCATATTGTTTCCTACATCTAGATTGAGATGAAATTTGAATATTGGCCGAATATTCAATGAAACATATTGAAATTATATCAAGATCAAACTTAGATAAAAATCCGCTAGATGGCTCTACATATACAACGTCTTCTAAAACCTACGAAAGTATATTAAATACTTCCTTTATCTTGTTTTCAACACAGCTCACTCAGTGGTTATGGCGATCAAAAGACAGACCTGGTGTCACCTTCATCAACTAAAGGATATTTAATAATTTACCAAGGTATATTGACATCCACCAATATATCCAAATGATATTGTACCAATATCAATAAATATTTTGAGGCCATTATTACTTCAAGAATATTCCTCCAAAACTATTTCTAAAATATTCAAACAATATTCGACCAATATCGCAAAATGTTCACATACTACTTTTCGACAATATAACTTTTAAATATTGTGGCAATATTGTCAGAATATTGTATCAGCGATATTGTAGCAATATCGCTGAACATTTTGAGGTCAATATTAGTTTAAGAATATTTTGCAAATATTATTCAAATAATATTGGACCAATATCGCCGAATGTTCACATTTTTTTTCTCGCCAATATTGCATTTCCAATATTTCGCCAATATGTTCACAATATTGTACCAATATTTTACCAATATAGGTGTGCTACTTGGGTTGTTGCCTCCTAGAATCGTTTGCGTCAGTACAGGGGCCAAAAACTACATTTCCGTAGGAGACTTCAGATAATACATTACATAGTATTTTTTTACGCCAAATGAGAGATAATGGCGATTGTGAAAAATTGATTTCATGTTCAAATAAGCGTTCCTGATGCAAATGTTAACATGATGTTTAAATCGCAGTTGATCATCAAAATCCATGCCAAGGTTTTTTGTCTTGTTTACTGGTGCAATTTGCTCTCCATCCACATTTATTCGGAATACTTCGTTGATTTGCAAACGAACTTTACTTGGACCAAAAGCTAGAAAAGAAGTCTTTTTACTATTTATACTTAGACGTGTTTGAAGGACCAGGTAACAATATTGTTCAGATCATAATTTATTACGTCTACTGCGTCCTGATAATTTTCAAGTATGAAAGAATAGTGTTCAGACTCGGGTTTGTTATTTTGTATTTTATAATATCCGATGAACTGACCGAAGTTGATGTCCGAAGATCTGGCCGTCGCCCTGTAAACGGGACGGACGAGCTCTTTCAAAAAACAAATGTTTTTTTTCTGGAAAACAGAGAGAAATGATAGTTAGTGAGAATTCTGAATTGGTTGAATGTAAATGTTGATAATAAGTTGTAATTACTACTACATTACTGCGATACTATTAACTATATCAAAACTTTTACTAAACTCGTGACAAAAACATTTGGTAGCAGAGCGTGGTTTGTTGTCGTGATTTACATCTAAAATCGCATTAAAATTGAATTACTTTGTTACGAGTAGGATATTTGATCCTTCATATTAGTGAACTTTTGTTTAACTGGTTTTGGGACCTCTCTAGTGTCGCATTGCTGAGTAGTGAAGTTTGTGCTGGGGACTTTTTTTAGGGTTACACAGATGAACTGAGTTTTTATTGTTGTGACCCACTAGCACAAAAAAAAAGTGAAACAGTGATACCAGTGTGGAGGAGCGTTTTGAAATCCACGGATGATATCAGGTACCATTACAACATAAGTAGAGTCTTGTCTGGGAGAACTACTTACCGGATGTGAGGTAAAACCCAACCATTTTTTCTGCTCTTTTGCCGAAGTTATCGTAATTCAATTTCGTATTACCAATTTTGGGATCTGTGAATTGGACTTTGCGTGTTGTTAACCATGTCGGACATTGCAAAACAAGAAAACCGTGGTAAATTGATCAGTAACTTTGCAGAAAATTCCGAAAGGAAAATGCCTGAAAAAGTATCGATTCAGTATTTTCAGGCACGCCTTAGCTTATTAGAGCGATACTGGTCCAAATTTTATAATGCTCATTCAAAATTGTTGGAGGATTCGGAAGCGGATTACTTCAAAAATAAAATCTTTGATGAAATAGAAAGCGATTACATAATGAATGTAGCTTCCTTACAGGAGAAAATTGATAACCTTCGGGATAATAGTGCTGTAGGTTCGTCCTTAAATACTCAAAGCGTTGCATCCAGCTCTAGTAACAGACGTCTTCCCGTGTTGGATGTTCCAAAATTTAGTGGAAAGCAACAAGATTGGGAGACATTTAAAGAGCTTTTTTGTTCGATTATAAAGGATGACATGAAAATAAAATAACACCTGTTGAGAAGCTGCAGCATCTTCTGAATTGTGTTGAAGGGCCTGCAGCTAGCAGTTTGAAGGGCATTAAAGTAACCGGTACTAATTTTGTTGCGATGCGATTTCTGTGCGTGCTCTAATAGATCCAGGGGCGGAGGCATCCTTCATTTCTGAGGGGTTGGCCAATTTAATTTGTTTACCGCGACAGGTAGCTCATGTTTCTGTATCGGGCGTTGGTGCCACAAAATCTGGAGTAGCCAGGATGAAAACATATGCCAGATAATCTTCGAAAATTAATTCTGAATTTACTCTATTGGTGCCGATGTTGAGTATGGAAAAATTGACGATGGATATTCCTGGGCGTACTTTAAGGACGTTCAACTGGTCGCACCTCTCAGGGTTGGCATTGGCTGATCCGCACTTCTGCAAACCGTCTTGAATTGATTGTATCCTTGGGGCAGATGTTTATGCGGCAATATTGAGTGAGGGAGTGGTTGAAGGTCCTCCAAATGCTCCTGTTGCACAGGAAACACAGTTTGGATGGGTGCTGACAGGACTCACCGGGGAACCTGAATCTATACATGGTAGGTCGGTGCAATCTTTACATGTTTCCCTCAACCCTTCAATTTCTTCCCTCATTACGCGTTTTTGGGAAATTGAGCACATACCTTCCAAGCCTATCAAATCAGAAGAGGATGAATTTTGTGAAGCTCTTTATTGCACGACGACTTTCCGAACTCCGGAAGGACGTTACGTAGTAAGGTTACCGGTCAAAACAATTGCTTCGTTTCCGGATTCCAGAAATATCGCACTTTCCTGTCTGAACAGGTTAGAAAGAAGACTTATGAAACAACCCAATCTGAAAGAAAAATATTCCGAATTTATGCAGGAATATGAAAATCTGGGGCATATGAGGTCGGTCTCTGACGAAGACGATTCAAAGATCTACTACCTACCTCATCATTCTGTCCTTGGATCCAATGGAAAATTGAGAGTTGTGTTCAATGCTTCACAAAAATGTGGCACAGGAATCTCCCTGAATGATACGCTCTATCCAGGGCCAAAGTTGCAGCAGGAGTTGGCTGCGGTGATTTGCCGGTGGAGATTAGGGAAATTTGCCTTTGTGTGTGACACTGTAAAAATGTTTCGTCAGATTCTCGTAGCTGACGAAGATTTGAATCTGCAGAGAATTCTATGGCGGACGGAGGGTTCCAAGGATCTTACGGAGTTTCAATTGTTGACTATTACCTATGGGACGACTCCAGCTCCATATTTAGCCATTCGAACACTTCTTCAGTTAGCAGAAGATGGGAAGGACAATTATCCAGATGCCTCTGAAATTCTGAGAACTCAGACATATGTAGATGATATTTTGGTTAGTAGTGATTCTTAAGAAGAATCACTTTCTCGACGTGACCACTTGATATCACTCCTAGCATGTGCTGGGATGTCTCTGAGTAAGTGGTCAGCTAGCTGCTCTGAGGTACTTACCAGGCTGTCAGCCGAGTCTGTGAATACTCAGTCCCTGGAGCTGGATTCTCCGGTATCGACACTTGGTCTGCTCTGGTATCCAAGCTCTGATTGTTTCACTTTCAAGGTGTCTCTACCAAAACTTCCTAGCACGGTAACCAAGAGATCAGTACTTTCCGAAATAGCCAAATTATTTGATCCATTAGGATGGTTAGGCCCTGTAATAATACAGGGAAAAATTTTGCTCCAAGATGTATGGCTAAGCGGCGTTGACTGGGACATAACGATGCCCGATGACCTCAAAGCCAGATGGCTGTCAATTCGTGATGATCTACTCTCAATACCAAAAATTCAGATACCAAGATGGCTCGGGGTAACTTCCGATTCTATATGGGAAATTCACGGGTTTTGCGATAGTTCTAGCCGAGCATATGCAGCTTCGGTCTACGTGAAGGCTGTTGGTGTTTCACCGTTTCTTTTGATGGCAAAGACCAAGGTCGCTCCTCTGAAAACCCTAAGCATCCCTCGATTGGAATTGTGCGGCGCTCTCTTTTTAGCAACCTTGTTGCACTACCTGATACCGGAAATGTCAATTTCTCCTTCTTGAATACAGTGTTGGACCAATTCTACGGTAGTAATGGCCTGGTTAAACAGACACCCATCAAATTGGACCACATTTGTTGCTAACAGAGTTAGTAAAATCATGAAGTTGGTATCCAACAGTTTAACTTCAGTGTAGCAGCGACAGAGCTCAACGAGCTGTTTTCAGCTACTGCTAGCTTCAGCAAAGAATTATCTATGTCTTTAGCCAGAGAAAGCACCAGTTGGTCCTTTATACCTCCTCGAGCCCCTCACTTTGGAGGACTATGGGAAAGAGCAGTGAGGAGTTACAAGTACCACCTGAAGCGGGTGACGCTAAACTGACCTTCGAGAAATTCAGCACCTTGTCAGCCCAAATTGAAGCATGCTTCAATTCCAGACCTCTCTGTCCACTGAGCAATGACGCAGAAGATGTAACACCTTTGACTCCAGGACATTTCCTTATAGGGACTTCTCTTAAAGCCCCGCCTGAGCCATTTGACGAAACTGATTTGTCTCGAACTTATTCGTCACGATGGAAGCATATTCTAGTCATGCGCAATCATTTCTGGATGCGATGGCGAAAAGAAGTGTTGCAGCAATTGCATCAACGAAATAAATGGTTGAAACCTTCTGATACAATTCAAATAGGAGACCTAGTTTTGATCAAGGACAAACAACAGCCTCCCACTCGATGGCCGATTGGCCGTATTACCAAACTCTATCATGGTTGCGATGGATTGGCTAGGGTGGTTGATGTTCGCACTTCCACTTCACATTTTCGGAGACCTATCGTAAAGCTCATTAAACTGATAGACGATTCGAATGCAGTATCCGCCTACTCATGCCAATATTCATTTGATTAACCGACTCCTTCATGGCGGGCGGCAAGGCATGCCGGGTACATAGCAGGGCGGGTGGTCTACCGCCTATGAAAACTTACCTAATGGAAATTCAATTGAAGGAAAGAATATTTTGAAGCTTGTATATACTGTAAATAGTAGTTTTAAGGTTTGAATTGCATTTTGTGAATAGGGTTTAAATACATTTCCCGTTTTTTTTGTTAGGTGCCTAAGATTTAAAGCTTAGTAGATATGCATTAATATATTTTGATACTTAGTATTGTGTGTATTGCTAGGGATCTCTAGATCTGTATAATTGTAAAGAGTTCAGTTAGATTAGGTTCCGTCGTCGACCTTTGGACAGACGAGGCGGGCGGTATGTTCAGACTCGGGTTTGTTATTTTGTATTTTATAATATCCGATGAACTGACCAAAGTTGATGTCCGATGATCTGGCCGTCGCCCTGTAAACGGGACGGACGAGCTCTTTCAAAAAACAATGTTTTTTTTATGGAAAACAGAGAGAAATGATAGTTAGTGAGAATTCTGAATTGGTTGAATGTAAATGTTGATAATAAGTTGTAATAAAGTGTATATAGTGGGTTCGACTGTGTTTCACTTTTATAGGACTCCATTACTGCGATACTATTAACTATATCAAAACTTTTACTAAACTCGTGACAAAAACAAATAGTAAAGCTGAGTATCATCAGCGTTACACCATTTTACCACTTTTCCTACACTGGCAGCGTATAAGGTAAAGATGGGTGGCCCCAATATAGATCCCTGAGGTACACCCGAGGATATTCTGATGGAAAAAGATACATCGTCATCTACTTTCACTCTTTTTGTTCTATAAGGGAGGTAATTTTTTAAAAAAGTTAGAGAGGTAGATCATACTGAAAACTCGTTTTGAATTTCATTTCAAGCTTGATGCAAAACTGATGCAAACATTTTCGACTTGAAATTTTGTTATTCATTGTAGGTATTAGTTATAGATTTAGGTCCCTATTATGAACATTTGTTACTTGGGGTCAATAAAGATGATTATTATTATAATTTGCTATTCCAACTGCATATTCCAACTTCAGGAAAGAACCGGAAAAACCTACAGTACCACCAGAGGAGCCAATGAGAATAAAAATACAACAGTAACGCTCATCATCACACCTTAGGTAAGTGAGGAAAAGCAACATTCATAAAAAGTTTGTTCCACCAAACTTTCCGGACGCACAGTTGCTCCAATATACTGACAAAATGGAATTTGTTTGGTGCCCGATGAATATTTGATACCGTTTTCCGAGAGAAAAACAATTACGTATTCGACAGCTCATCAGGTGCTAGAGGGCGCAGTTTCGGTCGATTTGTGTGAAGTTTCAAACATCAACCCGATACAGAAGTTAATGATTCACTACAGCAATGAGACATTTTATAACTGAATCAATACTGGTATATAATAACCAGGAAAGTTTATGAGGGTAGTTCAACATATTGATTTTGAAATCAATAGAAGCTACTTCGGATAAGATGAGAATTTTACGACTGCCGTTGAGTGCGATGGAATGAAATTTTTGATAGTACACCAATTTTAAGTGATTGTATCGTTTGTTCTGGCGTACGATGGCGCACTGGTGCTACTACAAAAATGAAAATATTTTTCAATTGACACATTTATTCTGTCAAGTGACACATTTAATCTGTCACTTAGAACATTTAATCAGTCAATTGACACATGTAATCTGTTAATTGGCACATTTAATTTGAGGTGTCAATCTGTCAATCGACATATTTATAATCTGTCAATTGAAACTTTGAATCTGTCAATTGACACATTCAAGCTGTCAATTGGCACATTTAATGTGAGGTGTCTGGAGCAAATCCATCCCTCCGCCGAACCCCCATAAGTCTTCGAGAGACGTGTGCAAGCTAGGGAAGACGCAACCCTAGTCTTTCAACGTGTGATACAATGTGTAAAGTTCACTATTTGCTCGTTGGGAAATAGAAATAGAAATAAAACACTTTATTTAACTGCACACTTTAGTCTCGACTCCACAAACGTCTCGCCTCTACTGACTCCCTAGTCATCGATGATAGCTATCGCTTATGTAATCGACCACCAATTCTTTATTAGTAATCAGTATACGGGGCCATACACTACATCTCTTCCTTTTTCTAATGTGACTTATATGTGAAAATAACACGAACATTTATACGTTTTCACAACCTGATATTACCATGGCTAACTTAATATAAATACAAAGCATATATAAGTATTCTATTCATATAAGTATGTATCAAAGAACAACAATTAAAATAGCAAATAATAATAATCATGAAAGAAATAAATATTAGTGACCTGAACAATAATCTGAAAACAATAAAGTTTTAACAATTTGAATCGTCACACACACTCCATTTTCCTTCTATTTTCTTCAGATGGACGATGTTTCTTCTACATTCCTGACCAGAGTCGTCATTTCGAATCACAACATCCCCACCTGTTTTATCGACCACTGTGTGTGTGCTTGGGTCGAATTCTGGCATTGTTTTATTTTCTCTAATCAATATTTTCTTGTAGACTTTATCGCCCAATTCCAAGTCCGTTTCTCCACCCCTCCTTTTTCTATCACCATATTCTTTTCCTATTTGTTTTTGTGTTTGGTCTTTTTCTCTGGCATGTTCTTCAAATATGCTATTTTCGGTATCACCAGAACTAGGGATCTTATCTCTGAATTGGCGTCGAAAGAATAACTCACTTGGTGTTTTTCCAGTTGTTGAGTGCGGAGTACTATTGTACATCATTTGGTAATCTACCAGTTCTTGTCGCCAATTTTTCTTGAGTGCTTGACTAATTTTAAGCCTCTTTAAGATATCCCGGTTTTGTCTTTCAACCTCCCCATTCATCTGGGGCCAGTATGGAATGGAGTTGAATATTTTTATGCCATTTTCTTCAAAATACGTTTTTATTTCCTCACTTATAAATTGTTTGCCGTTGTCGCATGTGATAGTCATGGGAAACCCCAATCTTGAAAATATATCTTTCAAGATGTTTATTGTGATCATAGAGGTGATGCTCCTCATTATTTTTATTTCTTTGTAGCGACTAAAATAGTCAACTATTACAAACAAATGTTCTCCTGTAGGCAAAGGGCCAATGAAGTCCATGGCTACGTCTATCCAAGGTCCTGTTGGCAGTTGCCTCCTTTTCATTGGTTGAGGGATAGTGGGTGTTGAAACTAACAGGCACCCTTTACATGTTTTCACGATCTTTTCAGCATGTTCATCTATCTTTGGCCACCACACTTTCGTTCTGAGCCTCCCCTTCATAGCCACTATTCCCGGATGACCTTCATGCGCTGCGTCTAGTACACGCTGTCGCAAGTTCTTTGGAATCACTATTCTTGTACCCCTCAGGAGAATATCACCACACAGACAAAATTCCTCCTGGAAGATTTGGCACCGCTTCACAGACTCAGACCAGTTGTTGTTTTGAATGCCATCTTTGAGTTCTAATATCTCTTCATCAGTTTGTGACGATTCTTGTATTTCCTGCATCGTTACTGCTAAGGGGCGAGCCAGTTCGACAATTTTGCTAACCTGATCGTATGCCTCGAAGGATGTGCTAGGATTTGTTTGGCACAATCGAGATAGAGGATCAGCGATGTTTGTTTTACCCGGCTTATAAATGATTTTGAAGTTGAAAGATTGTAATCGTAAAACCCATCGTTCTATTCTTGCGCACGGACGAGATCTAGGTGAGAATGTAACTTCAAGTGGTTTGTGGTCTGTGACCAGTTCAAATTCATCTTTTCCTTATAAATCGATACCAAAATGCTCTACTGCCCATATCAACGCTAGAGCTTCTTTTTCAGTCTGGCAATACTTTTTTTCGCAATCTGTGAGGCTTTAATTGACGTACGCGATGATTCTGGGGCCTTCCTTATCAAACTGTATGAGAACTGCTCCAAGACCCACTGGACTTGCATCTGCTACCACTTGGGTTCTATCGCTAGGGTCATAGTAACCCAAGGTTTTGATATGTGACAGTGATTCTTTGAGTTTTTTGAAGTTATTGTTTTGGTCTTCCCCCCAGTATTTTATAATGTTTGCGTGCTTACTCAATTTCATCCACAATAATTTCCTCAATGAGTCTGTTAGAGTAGCGAGATTTGGTATCCATTTACCGACGAAATTGACTAAACCCAAAAAACTATGTACTTCTTCTATTGTTTTTGGAGCCCGAAAAGATTGTATTACGCTTACGTAATCTTCTAATGGTCTGACCCCCTCCGGCGACAACCTATGTCCAAGAAATCGAACTTCCGTAATTTTGAAAATGCATTTACTTTTATTCAAAAGTACATGGTTCTCGCGCAAAATATTCAATGTATTTCGAACCCTATGATCATGTTCTTCTTCACTTGTTCCATAAATTAGGATGTCATCAATGAAATTAACTGTACCTTGACAAGGTTTTCCAGAGTCTTTTGAAAGATTTCTGGGGCAGATGTTATTCTAACATAAGCCTTTTGTACCTGAAGAGACCTTTACTACTAATAAAGGTGGTTATGTACCGTGATCTCGGAGAAATTTCGATTTGATGAAACGCATTCTTGATATCGAGTCTGGAAAAATATTTAGCTTTTCGAAAATTTGGTAAAAGGCTGTTCATAGTGGGTAGAGGATAATTTTCCCTCAAGATAGCCTTGCGCATGTCGATGCATATTCTGACGTCACCGTTCTCTTTGAGAACAGGAACCATGGGTGATACCCATTCAGATGGACCTTTTACCTCTTCTATTATGTCAGCTTGCATAAGCTCCTCAAGTTTCAGGTTGATTTTTTGTTCCAGAGGTATGGGTATCCTCCTATAAGGTTGGCTCACAGGTTTAACGGTTTTATCGATGGGAATGTGAATGAGAACATCTTTGAATTTTGGGAAAATTTCAGAATTCAAGTTATTAATGTTCAGGCCTATCTTGAGGACTCCTAAAGAAATTGCTGTTTGTTTGCCTAACAAATTCCTCTTTCCATCCTTCATGACATAGAAAGAAGCCACTTCTTTTTGAGGTCCAATTTCGATTATTGCTTCAAATGAACCCAAAATTTCTAGGGGATCTTTAGATCCATAACCGAATAATACTTTGTTAGGCTTTTTTATTTGATTTTGAACTACTATTCCGCATTTCTTTAGGGATCTCCAAGTGTAATCATTTATGATATTGGATTTACATCTAGAATCTATCAACATCTTAATTACAATACCTCCTACCTTACAATCTACCACATCGTCATCGTCAATGTGAAATACATACTCCACATCTTCTTGGTTTTCTACGTGGTCCACTTTTTCATTTCTTGGCTGTCTTTGCTTGAATTTCTTTGGTGGCGGTCCCCTCTGGTTCTTATTAATTTTTTTTTTGAGCGGCAACACTTTTCATAATGGCCTCTTAAGTTACATTTCCGACATACTTTATTGACTGCTGGACAATCGTGTACTTGGCCCTTTTCTATTCCAGATCCGCATCTCATTTTGCTGTTGAGAGTATGTTCTTCTGACGAAGTAGATTGACGGTTGTAGCTGAACTACAACCCGGCTTCTCGGTGAACTCCGATATTTGCCTATCAACAGTTTCTGACGAGATTGCTTCGGCGATAATTTTTTTCAATGTAATTGAATCCCCAGTAGCCAAGATTTTCTTTTTAAGTTCAACGGAGAGGCACTTCTCGGTAATTTGGTCAATTATTTGTTCTTCTACATTCATGAACTGGCACTTTTCGGCTTGGTTTCTCAGTCTTACTAAAAATTTCTCAAATTTTTCTCCTGTTTCTTGTTACAAAAGTCGAAATTGGTGTCTCTCGTAAATTCGACTTTGCTTCGGGGAAAAATATTGATCAAGTTTTTCAATAGCGATAGTATATGAATCACCATCCTCACAATCAGTATCTGTGACATTTGCACCAGGTAAGTTGTAAAAGATTTCTTGAATTCCTAGTCCTCCGAGGTGTAAAAGATTCGCTCTCTTTTTCTTCGGTTCAGTTATAGAGGCAGCTTCCAAGTATATTTCGAGGGCTCTTATCCACTTTCTCCATCGGAGTCCAACAGAACTGACATCTCCATCACAATCGAATGCTTCGAGAGATGGAATGTTCGACATCGTTTCTGAAATACAACAGCTTCATTTCATTCAGTTGTTCGGAAGCTTGCACATTTTGGTGTACTTTTACTTTTACATAGTATGTAAAAACGTATTAGAATTCAAATTTTTTCTGTGTGTAACCAGTACGTTTTCACACAGTCATGTGTTTTTGTTCGATGTTTGACACCTACGCCCTTACGGCTTTGAATGGATGTGTAATGCATTCGGTGTTTAACACCTACGCCCTTACAGCTTTGATCAAATTTGTAACGCATCCGGTGTTTAACACCTATGCCATTACGGCTTTGAATGAATCTGTAATGAATCCGGTGTTTAACACCCATGCCATTACGGCTTTGAATAAATCTGTAATGCACCCGGTGTTTAACACCGATGCCCTTACTCTTTATACAGTCATGTTTTTATTTGGTGTTTGACACCTTTGCCATTACGGCTTTGAATAAAGTAATGCATCCGGAGTTTAACACCGATGCCATTACGGCTCCATGCCATTTTATCATTTATCCGGTGTTTAACACCTTCAATGTCCATTTAAGTTATATTTTGGTACTTACTTGGTATAGTTTTATCCTCGTCGCCAATGTAAAGTTCACTATTTGCTCGTTGGGAAATAGAAATAAAACACTTTATTTAACTGCACACTTTAGTCTCGACTCCACAAACGTCTCGCCTCTACTGACTCCCTAGTCATCGATGATAGCTATCGCTTATGTAATCGACCACCAATTCTTTATTAGTAATCAGTACACGGGGCCATACACTACACAATGCACGAAATCGGTGACCTTGCTGGGAATCTAACCCATGACCCTATGCTTGAGAGGCGAATGCACTACCAGCACGACCACCACGGAGTGGATAGTTTGAATGACCAATGAATAGCCATGAACCAAGTCATCCGTAGGTAGTTTTCAATTGGGTTCAGCAATGACAAAATTTTATTATTTTTCGAATTACGTGATGGTGTTTTGATTCGCAAAAGAACACTGAAACGATGATTGAAATTGTTAACTTTGTTCTGGTGGAGAAATTATGCAGATACAGAAACGCTTCTAACGTTTCTAATTAATGAAATATGTAAATCAGGGCAGTTTCCAGGATATAAATGGATGCATTCAAAATGCTTGCAAGCTGGTTCAGTTGTCACGATAGAAAAAGTACTATAATGGTTTTGATAATAATTTATTTTGTAATTTGAAATTATGAAATAACATTTATTATGAATTTTGGAATTATTATTATTATCATTATTATTTACTCACATATTCTTATGCAAAGTTGATACTCTACCTTGGCTTGGTGGAGTATTTATTTGCCTCTCAGTGGGATTCTCTGGGTTCCAGGGCTCTTGATGACGTCAGACAAATGAATATTATAATGAATTCAGCAAATTCAGACCAAATAAATGAGAAAGACCATAAATTTCAATAAATATAACGATTTAATACATGCAAAAGAATAAATAAATCACTGCTGAAGTTGATAACATTCCATTACTTCAAATTTTAAATGGGAATGAACAAACCTTATATCTAAAAATATGCGCTATGACATCATATAGTCAGACCTCCCTAGCATTAAAAACCTTGGTTTACTATTACTCCTGTGCACTACTGAAAAGTAAATGGATATCGTACATGAGCTCAAGTTTTTATAAGGCCTTTACATGACGATTCTACGAAGCTGCTTCCATTTTGAGAAGTGACTACTGAAAGTTTTCATTCATCCACTGAATCAGTTTCTTGGGAAACATCGAGGTAATTGTTTTCGAACTATTATCTATCAGTATGTGTTCATCACTGCACTATTATTAACTAATTATTTACATATTTTCGAGAAATCATTTTACATTTTGTTGCTAACTAATAATGTTGCAACATGCCTCCTTTTTAGTTGCTTTTATTCTCCCTTCTTTACAAAAAAATGTAATGTTCATGTTTCCTGGTAACAAGAAGTGAAATATCTTTCATGCTAATGTTTATTAATGTATTGCTAATTAAATACTATATCTAGAAAAATGGTTTTGATATCTTCAGAAAGCTTGTACTTTCAGGATTCTTATATTATTTGAGGAGCGACGGAACACAAGTGGTCAAGTACCAAATGTCGAAATTTTCAGGAGAAACAAAAAACCTTCATCTCATTTCAACGTAAAGCAACGCCGTAATGCTGTAGTTGACAGTTACTAGGGAAATCATGAATGTTTTTGGTATTCAAGAGAAAATGTTATATTTTAGTCCTGTCAAATAATTGTCATTTTCATTTTGCAGTTAACCAGTTTTGATGCAATTCACAGTAGTTAACTAATTTTGATCCAATTTGCAGATTGCGTTAACCAATTTTGATACAATTTAATCGAATTGCTTGGAGTCTTTTCCACATTATCTTAGTATTTGAAAATGAAGAATAAAACAGTCGGCATCCAAGTTGCTTTATTGAAACAAGTAAAGTGAGGTATTCAAAGGGAACAAAACACAACATAAATCTTTATTGCAAGAAATAAATAGGGTTATTCAAAAGGAAATAAACTCTACACAAAAGATATCTTAGATTCTACAATCTTCACATTCTAGTTCAAGACAGTCACATTCATTCATTTCTTCATCTTCATCTGTGATGATAATTCCTTTTCTGATGTCTAGGAATTCCTTGAACCAATTCAACTCTTCCAGTTCTCTCCACTCACCACCAAATTGTTTGTCCAATAGACTTGCATCTTTTTTCTTCTCATTGCTCAAAACTCGAACCACTGTTTTTTTCTACTGCTTAGGATGTGTTTTTCCTCGTTTGAGTAGAGTTGTGAAACGTTCATCAACTTCAAATATAAAGTTTTGATGACATCTCATTTGAATATCGTGTTGGCCTCGCCTAGTCGTTTTTTTAGTTGTATTCGTTTCAGTTTTTGAATGCCATCGATTTTTCTATAATGGTTTTTCTCAATGGACTTCACATCGTATAGGAACCAATCTTCATTCAATTTGTGAACGGTACCATGTTTAGAAAATAAAGTGTAATATTCGTTTGGTGTAGTTATAACAACCTGTTTCTTCAAGTCTTTTTCAAGCCTACTAAATACTCGGTCTGCAGGCAAAAAACTATGACCACGCACATGAAAAATTATAGTGATTTCCTTGATTGACTTTGGTGCTTTATTAAAAAGCCAAAACGCTAATGTATGGATAATATGGCAGTTTTTGTTCTGCCCTCCGCATACATCACAGAATAGACGCAGGCTCTCTATATCGTTAGAAAAAGTGACATTATTTAAATGACTAAGAAGGGCCGATCCAATTGCTTCTGACCAGCTTCAGTTTCATTCCAGTAATAAAAATCTGGGCTTTTTGAAATGATGTTCACGACACAAAAATTATGAAGGCTCACTTGTCGACTATAGAAAGTATCTTGTATAGGCGTCTTAGGTTATGGAAGAACTTGCTGCAAGTCAAAGCAAAGAGTCAGACTGTTAGGAACATCTTTTACAAGATGAGTATAAAAAGCATTTGCCCTGAGTTTGTCAGTTCTCTTTTGTACCATTAATTGGGACTTGATTATTTGATCTGTTTCACTTTTCAATTTATTCTGCAGTAGTATGCATGTGTCACAAGCACTGATAGTGGAGAAGCAAAACCAATATTGAAGTCTTGCAAAAATACTTGAGTAAACATAGTACGTTTTACTTGTGATTCTAGAGGGACTGTAGAATTATATAAAGTCCATAATAACTTCATATTGAGGTCCGAATCTAAATATATTCGGTGCGATTTGTTTCGGTTATAATATCTCTCCCTTGCTGGAAGCTTTTTAATAAATTGTCTTACACTCTCTATTTTAGCAGCACTTTTCACAGATTTCCTGTCCTCTCCTCGCCTTTTAATAGGCACTTTTCCTCCATGTAGTAGCTGTCTAATAGTTCTAAGCCGCCCCTTCTTTATATTGAAAACTTTCTGGAAAAAGTTTGCACATATTTGTACATTTTTATTATCATATCTGAGATAATAGGAACAGCTGAACTGTCGCTTCTTAGAACCTGTAGTACTCCGAATACGTACTGGATTATACGGTGATACAAATCTAGTCAAATATATATCTTGTTTTACCTTTGATATCTGACCAAAAAACTGTTTGCGGATAGATAGGATATCTTCCACATTGAATCCTTCAACATTTCAACGTCTTACCGCTGTGTTTACAAGTAGCTTTCAATCCAGTGCCAGATGGATTCTGATTTCTATACCTGTAAACAATAGCACCTCTTAGAAACCGAAAGTCGTTATATTCATATTTTTTAGTTTGTTTTCATGTTCATTACTAAATAAAGAAACGAATAGATAGGTACTTACTTCTCATCTCTCCTAGCGAGAGTCTTTCTCACTCTACGTTTTCTTTTTTTACTCCCAGTATTAATAGTAGAAACAGTCTTAAGATTTTCCATTATCATGTGATTTTAACCACTACACATCGAATATCATCTACCTTTACACGTGTGCGATTGAAACACTACTAACTACTAACAAACAAATCACATCATCGATGAAAGGCTGGAAGACCTATTAGTAAACTTATGCAACCAATATTACCAAGCTTGTGAATCACCTAATGATAAACTCGAACCTCAAAAAAGATCAAATTGAGTTAACTGTTGTGGAAAAGCTATCCAGATCGGTACACGACAGAACAAAAATGGTTAAATGTAATGTCAACACAGTTAACCATTCTTGGATTTTATATAGGATTTAACTAGATTTGATCTGACTCCACCATCGTGTAGGATTTTGAAACATAAGAGAATCACATGTATCACGTCATATTGGCCGATGACGTACTTGACCACTTTTGTTCCGTCGCTCCTCATTTGTCAATTCTGGTTAATTTATTTCCTTCTTTGTCAAATTTTCTAACGCATCATTTGATGTCGTGAAATGATTGAATATGCAATTTTATCAATGTTGTCATTTACTTTAGATGATTTTTAAAATAGTTCTTGTTTATATTTCTCTTTTTGCATAACTATTATTCCTTTATGTTTATAATCGACCAAGTATGTTTTTATTTGAATCACTATTGCTATTTTCTTACATTTATCGTTTGAAATTCCCTGAATTCTGTTTGACGGTTGTTACGTCAAATGCTGATTGTGGCTTTGCTCATATTATACTTAAAAAATTCTCCCTTCTTCAACTTTCAAGCATAAGTATGGTAATGAGCAATTCTGAAATAACAAAGGATATCAACGACATTAAGCCGGCAGGTAGAAAGGGGACAAATCCAGATACTAGAATACAAGGGAACAGTATGTCTACAGTTGATAATATTTTCGCGTCCACTTCTTCCCAAATACCTTCTGTTGTCATTCATCCTGATTTTTCTGCCCATGCACTACACATTATTAAACATCCAATTAAACCTTGCATCATCAACGAGCCCCAATACACACTTAACAGAACGTTTAGTGACTATAACATTTATCATTTCAATAATTTACTGTCACGTGAATTTTGGGACTTCTTATATCTCCAGAGCATTAATATCGACACTAAATTTTCCAAATTCCACACCTTATTCCTCGAACAATTTGATGCAGCGTTTCCGACTGTCTCACGTAAAATCAATAACACTCGATTTCATAACTGTAAACCATGGATTACCGACGAGATAATCAACGAAGGTATACTACTCCGTGATATTTTCAATGTAAGCAAAATACAATTCGACGAAGTAATTAACGAGCAATATAAATTTCAATTGAAAAATCATAGAGTGAAAATCGAGCAATCCAAAAAAGAATATTTCAGACACAAATTTCTTGACGCTGAGAACAAATCCAAAGTTGCCTGGAATATAATTAAACAGAATACGACATTCAATAATATGAGCAATTGTTTACCAAGATACATCGAAACTGAAAAGGGAAGTAGTGTTTATGGTGGTCATGAAATTCCTCAAGTCTTTAACGATTTTTTTGTTGATTCTGTCAAATTACTAATTGATGATACTAAACCTGTTGGAGAAGATCATCACCACATATAAACTAACTCATTTTTTCTCCATCCGCTGGACGAAACTGATCTTTTCAATATTCTTAAGTCTATTTCGCCTAAGAAATCTAGAGGAATTGATCAATTGCCTGGAAAAGTATTGTTGCTTGTTGCTGAGCATATCATCGAACCACTTACGTATTTAGTAAATTTATCATTTCTGGAGGGATCATTACCCTCATGTCTCAAAGACGCCATTGTTATTCCTGTTCACAAAAAAAATTATAAACATTTGATTTCTAATTATAGAGGTATTGCATTGCTGTCTTCATTCTCGAAATTATTCGAAAAATTCTATTTCAACAGACTTGTATCCATTTGTAAAAAGTATAAGTTGTTCTCAAAGAGTCAATATGGCTTTCAGGCTGGTTTATCAACTCAAGATGCTACTCTCTCTCTCTGATCAATCATGTTCTATCCAAATTTGATAATGGTGAAAAGACTTTAAGTATTCTTTTTGATTTGTCACGTGCATTTGACACCATCAATCATCAACTTCTTTTTGATAAACTTTATGACTTGGGTGTTCGTGGTCATAGTCTTAAATGAATTGAAACTTATTTAACTGGCAGAACACAATCAGTTAAGGTTAGGCTCGAATCGGGAACTTATTATTCTGAAAATCGTAATATCATAACAGGAGTCCCGCTAGGTAGTGTCCTGGGTCCTACCCTCTTCCTTCTATTTGTAAATGACATATCTAATATTAATCAACCAAATTGTACCGTACAGTTTGCGGATGACACGTCCTTCATATTCAGTTCTGCTTCATGTAAAGGGTTGTCTGATCAGGCAGAAAATGCAGTTGCTAATATGCTAAACTACTGCTCCAGAAACGGCCTTGTATTAAATAAAAATAAAACGAATACCATTGTTTTTTCTCTTAGAGAGTTGGATTGCAGTATATTGGTAAGAGCAAATTCAAAATTGATTGTACAGAAAAAATCAGTTAACTTCCTAGGGTTGACCATAGACTCACAATTATCCTGGAATGACCATATCGACAAAACATTGTTTTGTTATCTGGAATCTCAGAAATTTTGTCCCTATTAACATTTTATCAAACTATTACTATGCCTATGTACACTCAAGTCTCAATTATTATTGCTTACTTTCCTACGGTAATTGCGGTAGATTGAATGACTTGTTGATTTTCCAAAAAAAGATATTGAGGACTATGTGTTTCAAAAAATATGGCGATTCTTGTAAGCACTCATTTATTGAATTGAGAATTCTAACTGTGATATCCATGTATATTTTGAATTGTGTCACTTATGTAAAACAACTCTGCCACATGTTTCAGGAAAGGGACACCACCCGTCTTGCCTCAGGCTACACTCTAAGACAAAATTTTAATTTCATTGTTCCCAATCACAAATTAACATGTGTATCTAACGGACCTCATATCATGTCTATAAGACTTTATAATAAACTTCCTATATCCATTAAAAAAATTTATAATCTCAATAATTTCGAAAATTGTGTGAAGAATCTTCTCTACAAGAATGCATTTTATTCTCTTGATGAATGTTTGCTTGTGTATTTTTTGTTATTTATATTGTTTTTTTACTTATATCATAGAATTCCGTTTTTACCACTACTAATAATTGTGTTGTATTCTTATTTGTTAATTTAATTTGTTGAAATGATTCTAGACTGCCACTTTATTTCTTAACCTTTTGTATTTGACGATTTCCATGCTTGTAATAGTCTCATGAAATAAAAAGATTGTATTGTATTGTATTGGTAATCAATGCACAAGACTACCTGAAGCAGAATAAATACAATCTTCGCAGACGGAATCTCCAGTCATCTGAGATTATTCATGATGTATAAGCCTCTGGAGAAGCTAGCCACTCTTGCTAGCGAAACGTTAGGAAGAAATTCTGAAAGACGAAGGCCTTCAAACCCGAGTGAAAATTGTCCTACCCTTTTTGTTGGTCGGCACAGTACGTGCAACATAACCTTCCTAGTTTTCTCATCACCCTTGCCAAAGGATTTGGTTGGGGATGGCGTACGGATGAATATCTCAATCGTATATTCAATGATTGTAAAGTTTATTTCCAACACTACAGCGTTAAACTATGTTCCGTGGTCAGATAATATGTTTTTCACCTTGTCAAACTTGTCTGTTGTGATCCTAATAAGAATCGCACGTGTTGCTCCTTTCAAAGCGCATAAGGGAACATACTTGGAGAACACGTCGAATGGAACTAAAATAAAAGTGACACCTTCGTGGCTCACAGGCAATGGCGTAAAGGTCCAGTGCTACCAATTCATTCTATGATTCAGGAATGAAAGAGTTCTTTGGAGGATCCGGTAAAATCGGTGTTTTTGATTTTTGACAGATCTGACAGTGGCGCATGACTCTTTCAGTATCTTGATGTATGTTAAACCATCATAATTCATTTCTCAATGCTCGCCAAGTTGTGAGCCCTGAAATGTCCAAATGACACATTATAGCCTTCTGCAAACTTTGCGACAGTAAATATTTTTTTTTAAGACTTTTGATTTGATAGGGAATTTCCTTAGGAAAACCTTGGATCGGAGGGTATATTCTTTGGAATTTCATTGTATTTCATATCTTTCCGTTGCCAATATTCCAGCCATATTTTTGACAAGTTCTATCAAAACTCCTTCACGTTCATTGGTTTAGTATATTCCAACAAATCTTGGATACAGATCGGATCCGATTTTAATCCCTCGGAATTCAGGATGTAACCGAAAAAAGGCATTTTTTCTCGTATAAAGTTACATTTTTTCATTTTAAGGGTGAATCTAGCTCTTTTGAGGTGATCCATATTGGATTCGAGATTATCTGATACAATTAATAGGTAATAACGATAAAAATTATCAAAAAATCCTTCTCTCTTGTCCGAAAATATTATTGAGACAACGTACGAACGTACTAACACTAGTACATAAACTGAATGGAAGACATGTAGCAGTAGGTTTTACCAGCAAATTTGAACCCTGTATATTTCTGCGATTCACTTTCTAACGGAATTTGCCAATATACATTAGTAAAATCTGAAGATTGTCGTGTACTGTATTTTTGAAGGTGAGTAATGGTCCTTCCATTTGACTTGATGTGTCATGTTCCTTTTCCATCACCGAATTCAGAAACCGTGCATCTGAACACACCCGAACAGAATTGTCTATTTTTAAAGTCTCCATCAAAGATGAAACATAGGGTATTGCGATTTGCTCTATCATCCCCATTCCTCCAAGGTATCAAGTTGATCTTGCACAAGCTTTTTATATGCCAATTGAAGCCAGTATTGTTTCAAAAATAAACTCGCTTCTGTCACGGAGTTTGGTTTTTTGATGATTTCCTTCCATTTATTCCAGGAAATTAGAAATAAACATCTGAAGTCTTTCCATACTCTTTCGAATATTCCCTGTTCACTTGTTTCCAGCTGATGAGATGGAACAATTACCTTTGTCTCTCCTACTGCATCTGATTCTGTGAGACTTTTTGACTCATACCGTATGTGTTTTTTCAATTGCGGCGATGTTTCTAATATGAGGAAACTCAGAGGAAATTAATTTCTCAGTAATATATTCATAAGTAATATTCAACAACTAGCTTCTTCCTCACTAAAAAATTAAACAGTCCACTTCAACCGAAGTCAAACGCAAAAAATCTATTTTCCAAGATGACTGGAAAAAAATCCGTAATCAAAAGATACTCCTGCGTTTACTCGTATCCCGCGATATCAAACATAATTAGTGATTTTTGTTTCACGCGTCTTTGTTTTACTTCAAATGCTTCTACTACTTTGAAACCAGTACATAAAAATATCGGTATAATTTCACCAAGAGATTCTAATTGACTTCCAACCTCTTCGCTGAAACAACAAATTTCAATCGCTGTTGCTACGCTTCTATATAAAGAAGAAGTAGTAAAATAATAATAATAAATACCACCAGAAAGCAAATTGAAACATAGCAGTCACCGACTAACTCAATTCGGTTCTTTCTAAAATTTATACCGCGCCAGTGAGTTGAAGAAGCCAGCACATAACACATACTGCTCCAGATCTCTAAGGAGATTTCTAAATGGAATTTATAATAATATTAAATAATAATAGCACGGGTGGTATGTAGTATGGAGACTACCTTGTTTGAGTATTGGGGTTAGGGTTGGAATAAAATGACAAACCTCTAATTATCAATAGTGATGGATACAGAAATCCTTCAAATAAGTGAGTACCTTGTAGGGTGCTGTCTCGATGCCTTGCAAGCTCCCGTTGTGATCACAAAGGGCTGACAAGGAGAAGGAAAGTACTAGTTGAATGGGACTCAAAGTCCAATGTAGAGAACAACAAATATTTATAGATTCAAATTATCAAAAATTATTAGGCTTGTAAACCACAAAATTAATGTTACAAATAATCTCCAGTTAAATAAATCTCAAGTACATCATTCAAATAATATGGAAAAGTAGTAACCCAACACACCCAACACTGATGGTGTGCAACAAATACCAATAATTATAAATAATAGTAATGATTATAGTAGTGAAATATTTATAGTGAAATTTCTCTGTGAAGAACACTATCAAAAACAAACATAATGAAACCCTGGTTGCTGATAATAACAATTATAATAGGGTGAATACCTTCATGAAGTACCCTCGTAACGATGAATGATAAAATCCAAAAGAAATCTGGATTAAATGATAAATCAATTCAAAAATTAAAAATAAATGAATTTAGGCCAAGAAAGGTTATGTAAATTTGGAAACTAATATAAATGTGCTCTATCCGTGTGCTTCCCCCCAATACAATGAAATAAGTGTGAATAAATGTTGATATAGAATATAATTTATGCCAAGAGAGGTTCCGTCGATTTTTAATAATATATGTTAAAATGATGAACGGTGAGATGGCTATAGTTACACCAGCCTGTACTCCATCAGCGAAATAGCTCAGGGTACCTGTGGTCGTGGTTCAACAGGAAAGTCCAACACTTTCGCCCTCTAAGCAGCTACTAACAACATACTGATCCTTTAGTCCTCCTGTCAACAACCTTGGGACGGGTAACTCGAAGACTCCAGTCTCTCGGTTCTTTCACCACTGCAGACTACTAGTGAACGGTCCCTCCTGTCCCTCCAAGACTTTGACTGTCCTGAGGTGGATGAAAAAGACTGCTTGACAAGTGTAGATGGCAGAATACAGATAGCTAGTTCAACATGAAAATCCAACTCCCTCGCCTGCTCAGACTACGGCTGGATGATCTCTCTTGTCCCTCCAAGACTACCAATGTCCTGAGGTAGATAGAATGAACTGTTAGATCTATAATACAGGACCAGTCAAGTAGCTTGGTACAACGTGAAGATCCAACACTTTCGTCTTCGTGGGTGGATTCTAACTAATCGTGGTATTACGGTTTACCAGGTGAAATGGAAGTATCACTCCAAAAAAACGATGAACGTCAGCAACAAAATTCTAATATCTTGAACTTGGGGCTTCCAAAATGGCGGTGTGTGACACTAACGTTGAATCCCCATTACAGGTTCTCTCGGTGATATATCAAATACCAAACTGACTACTAAATTCCACAAATATCACTTGAGATTATAGAACATGTAAAATCAATAAAATCCACGATAACGTGATAAAATACTCAAAAATTGATTACATGCATTTGGTCACACAACTGCTTCAACAACGTAGCACACGAAAGATGACGTTCGAAGAGATGGTTGTCACCAAGAAGCCTACACGTCAGACACACGAAAAGTATGTTTGTCTGTCTTAACTCACATAGACTGTCAATTGTGATCTATCTGTTCGTGCAGAACTGATTTTCAACAACTATTAGTGACAACGAATATTTAACAACATAGTAGTTTAATGGTTGGTGAAAGTCAGAAGATATAGTTGGATCAAAATCAAATCAACCATAAGTCATTCTCCGTGCAAATAATGTTTTACAACAAACAAACCAATGAATGACGTCACTGAAGCGCAAGAGAAATCAACTCAACTAAAGGCAAACTTCACGAACAAAATGAACTACTGACAGAAACAACTGGCTCAACTGTTCAATCAAACTACAGACTGAAAATGATAACCCCACAAATCTCGTAGCAAATAATTACATTTTGAACGTTACATCAAGATGAAAACATTATAACCGTAACACTGTATTATTCATTGCCAGGAAGTGAACCCATACATACGAATATAAATAAATGGGGATTGTTCATTCACTATATCATGGTCGGAATCACTATAATTTATCTAGTCATCGCAGGATTAGTCACTGAGAAGGGGGTATCATCCATTAACTCACCTCAAGTCGAGACTAATTATTGTGAGGTTTCCTTTCATTTTCCGAATAAGCTGTCTGAAATGATTCCTCGAAATACCCCAAGATCCTCACTCAAGGCCTGATACATTGTTTATTTTTTTATAATGGTTGTCTTTCATGATGCTTACGTTGTAAATGTCTACGTTTTCGGTTTTCTCCGGATTCTAAAGATAGGTTTGAACGCGATATGAAACGTTCGCTCCCACAATATCAATCTGCCTGTCAAGGAGCTTTCAAACCACCATGAATAGTGTTTGTTAAGACCAATGAACTTGCTTCATGTGGTGGAAATAACAGTGCAATATTTTTATTAGAAATACGTTCTGAGTTGCTATGTGTCAATAATGTTCTGCCATAGATGAACAAAGTGAAAAGTGCTGTTCTAACGTAGATTCACCATCAAACCTACCTTTTCTTCATCACCATCATTCAAAAATTGTTTTTGGAAAGCTCTTCCGAAGGGTAGGAATTCAGGAAATTTGTCTAAATAAGCTTTACTGAAGGGTTCACACCTTGAAAGAGTATCTCCTCTGAAATGATTGGAAATATCAAATTCAAAAATGGATCTCAAAGCATTTGAAAAGAAAATTCCAGTTGATCCAAAAAATTATTGAGATGTAAACTGCCATTTTCATAAAAAATTGGAAATTTATTTGTTAATTCTAAATTGTTGAGGGTTCTTGTGGAAGCCTCTGGTACTTTCTGGTCTAGCTGTGTTGATTATAAGTTGCCATATAGAAATTACCTTTGTTATAAATGGAATTAGATGTTGTATCACTCCCATCAATATCGGCCTTAGATTGAAATGCATTAGACATATTTTCGATTACTCCTCTTGATCTGAAAATATTGCCTTGGATTACAGTGGGCTCTGCAACAATACCCGATGTCTCAAGAATATTTTCTCCATATACAATTTGAGTAGTCGAGTTTTGAACCATTTTGTATACTGCAGTAGTTTTTTCAGTTTTCAATTTATTCTTAAAGATACCAGACAAAAAGCATATTATGTAGGCCAATTGTGAAAGTGGTTCTAATATTTCATGTGAAATAGTTTTGATAACAACACTTGGTATTATATCTTACCCACTCAAGAATTTGGGAGAAAAATTTTTTATGACACTTTCAATTTCTTGAATGAAGAAAGAGAAAGGAATTTTATTCATATTCGAATTGTATAAGATTCAGACTGTGGAGAAAAATCTAAAAAAAAAATCATTTATTCGCTGTGGGTCTCGATCAACTATCTATTGACTCTCCATCATTTCTAGTGGCACAAAAGATTTTTTAGACCCATTTTCCTGTTCAGTTAATTTCCATGCTGTATATGTTTTATTTTTAGAATTCAGAATTGATCAATTATTAAAAAAAATTTACATTGGTTGACAAGTTTTTTGTAGTCATCTTCTCCAATATTATTGTCAGGATCTTGGGAAAAAAAACAGAGAAAAAAATAAAAATATCCCGACCTTCTCATCTTAAAATTATGGTAGTTCGAATAAAATAGCAACCCAATTATTTTCCGAATTGGATCCTGATATACACTGTCTAACTATCAAGAACTTTTTTATCAGCAATTAGTAGGATTTTCTGGAAGTGAGAAAAGTTTCTAACCACCTCAATAAAATGGAGTAATATCTGTGAAAGGAATTTTGTACTCGTGTCGTGCGGAAACACCGGTCATTAGGAATCCAATTAGACCTATCTGATTATTTCTCTAGCATCCATTATGACGCGATACCTACAACATCGTAAAAATAATATTATATGCCTCAGTTCCTAATTACGTAAGTAATCTATTCCACTGCCACTAAATACACACCTGAACCTTTTTTAGATATTCAGATATACTGCACGATTTGATCCTATATACCTGGCGAAATATCAAATTCAGTACAACGTTGAAATACATTTTAAACTGATCTTGGAGGCGATTTTTTGTAATGAGTCATCATGTTCTGGTAGTCCGTGTTTATTATAATTTCTATGGGTAGTCCTTATACACAGGTGTACGGGTGGCTTCAAAGTAGAGAATTTTATCACTTTCAGAATTCTCCCACATCGTTTTGTCCTCGTGCGCAATAACTAGATCTGGTACCCCAAATTTCCTATCCTGACGATTCCCATTCAACCATCCCGTGAATCTTTCTTCCACTCTTACCTCTATCCAGGTAGACGTCAACAAGATTACTCAGGTAACAGTTAGAATGTCATTCGGATTTATTCTAGTTTTATGAAAGTATTATGAAGATTGTGTAATAGCCAATTTGATTTATGCAAATCATGAATTGCTCCTAATACGCTCCCAAAGCAAATAGAATGATAAATTGGTTTCAAAACACCCCTGAAGGCTATAGAATGGGAATATTCAGCATATGCGTATATTTGTAATTATGAAGGTTTCGAAATGGATGCATATACATACACGATGAATCTTTTTGGTCTTGAATAATTCATATATAGAAGCTCAGTTCTATAATGGTTTTGCACTCATCGAGTTCATGACATGGTTCTTTGATAAAAAACAATGGGGTTTCATTAAGGTTTTGAGATTTACCCCCGAGAACCGTTTTGAAATCAAAGTAAGAAATTATTTTTACCTGAATTCCTGCATAGTAGTGGGCCCTCGTAGATTTACAGCAGCTTCATAGAGGTTTCATGTTGTAACAGCAAAACAATTCAATCATAGCTGTTATGGGCCGTGTTGGCCGTGCTGGTAGAACGTTCGCCTTTGGAGCGAAGAGTCGTTAAAAGGAAAGGGCTGCGACTTCCCTAGCTCACACAAGTCTGCCTAAGACTTCCGAGGGTTGCGCGTAGGGGTGCAATCGATTTACGGAAATAACAATTTTAACAATTATGGTCTTCAGAACCTGCTGAGTGCTATTACAAAACTATTACTCACTCACTGTATAGCCAAATAGGCTGTACAGTCTATTCACCCCCACCCTCCTGTTACGATCCACAATTGAGGCTAACGTTTTGGTTATTAAAACTGAAGAGCTCTATGAGACCATTGCATTTTTTTCAGCAATCACTAGAGGCTGATCATAGAGTTTGACAAAGATGACAGGTGTTTTTGTCCATTCTTCCTTTTAGTCTAGAAAGCAGGAGTTTTAACCTGACACTGAAACCAGTAGAAGTGAGGTTTGGCACACAAGCAGTTCTTGAGAAGTACTTTGAGAAAAAAAAAAGTTCTGCATGCAAGAACCTATGGAAGGTGGGGAAAATTTCCGGGAAAATTCGGATAATCGGTATTTAATCAAAACTTGGAAGGGGTTGGAAATTCCGACAGAACGTATAGGAGCAAATATGTAGAACGTGAAAGTTTTCACAAAATGATTTCTTGAAAATTGCTTCATATGACAAATAATGAGCTATAAATGATATTTTCAAATTTTTGCGAAAACAACTCGGGATCATAATATAGTATATTTAAACGACTTCACACTAAAATAATTTATTCGACGAAATACAGTTGTTCACAATACTCTGATTTATATAACAATCACTGAACTCTGCTGCGTGGTTCTTTTTATATACACCGTTCATGTCGAGGAACGCTCCTGATATTTCTAGAAAGCCTAAGGAACGTACTCCGCTTAGACCAGATTCTTCTCGAAGCGCCTCGGAAGTAATTATTGGTCACGCGCTGTCTACGTGAGCGTTCAGGTCCGACATCGCCCCCAGCTTCGCCTCCTTCTTAGAAATAATTCGTCCCGAAATGTCATCCTTAGAGTGTGTCGATATTTGCAGGATTCCCCATATTTGCATCGTGAAGTTCGATGAAAATAACACTCCACAGTCTTCATGTTGGGTCGTGGGATATGATTACATTAAACCAAAATCTGGATGCCGCTGGGTCGGATTATCGTCTCCAACATACTTCTTATAACTCTCCAATCCAGCCCATCAATACCAAAGGATAATTTTGGGATTGCCAAATCCTCCAGATTCTGGTCCAACATCGAATCTCTCAGTTTTCAAGAATCGTCTCTCCAAAGTTTTCCTGGCATCACGCAAAATATGAATATTTTACATATCTCATAAAGTAATGAAAATATTATATTGAATTCGATCCATTTAACGACCAAATAACTATTTATTTTTCATACTTTGCCTGATGTGAGTTGAATAACTGAAGAAATATATTAATTTATAGATAATAATAATAGATATAAACTATACTATCGTGGAAATATCTCCTAGGTGATAATAATTTTCAAAATCGAAGTTTTTCTGGTCTCAGACAAAATATGTGTAGTTTTCGTTTTCCATGATATAGTGATGAAAACGTTTCATTCAGATTAATAAATTTTCTGACCAAATAACCATGTATTTTTTCATACGTTTTCCAACGTAAGTTGAATACCTGAAGAAATGTGTTCTTTTATTGATGTAAATAATCGATAAAAATTATTATTTCATCAATATATCTCTTGAGTGATTGTAATATTAAAAATATGATATAAATATATCATTTATATGTTTCCAAAAATTGTTTTCTCAAAGATTTCCTGGCATCAGGCAAAATATGAATATTTTACATATTTCGGAAATGGTAATGGAAATATTATATTGATAAATTGATGGATGTAGCCGTTACTACGTGGTAGGAAATCATCACGAAAAATGAGAAATAAAACATTCTATGTTTTTATACCACTTCTATTTGTAACCAACGTTACTGCAGTTTCGTCCTATATGGACATTATCAAACAATACAATAATCTAAAATAATAAATAACACTCCTTAAATACCCTTAATTCTACCCGAGGCCTGTCTTAATGACTTACGGTCATTAATGACTTTTACCTGGACCTTGTTTATTTGCGACAATGTGACTGAGCTGCCTTGAAAACCATAGACCAAATCCAGTTGATCATTCAGTAGGTTACATCCACAATATGAATTTATGAATTTCTAGGGATTCTAAATAATTCAGTTTCCAACCCTTGGTTGCATAGTGCAAAATTTCCGTATCGTTCAGACTCGGAAACTTGTGGTTGCATTCCAAGGAATGGTTTGAAAACGTCGAATAATTTTTTCCCAGTCTGAAGGACCTTTCATGTTCAGCGTATCTTTTTGAAAAATTATGTCCACATTGTCCCACATAAACACCGTTACACTCTGGACACTTAAGCTTATAAACTCCAGATTTTTCAATTTTTGCTATCTTGTCTTTGGCATTGAAAAGAAAATCAGACAACCTGGCATGCGGACTGTATGCTACTTCTATATTATTCTTTCTAAAGAATCCTGCAATAGCCTCTGTTCTTCTCCCGAAGTACGTTAAGGTTACAAATTTCTTAGTTTCTGATTGTTTGACCTGGGGGTATATTAATTTGTGCGAAAATTTAGGATAATGTTTTCTGACTAACTTTTGAATTATGGCTGCTAGGAAACCATTATTTTGTCCTATCTGTATAATTGTTTTAATTTCTCTAACTAGATTATTAGCAGACAAAGGTAACGAGAACGCTTTACGTAACATTGAATTATATACTGCTAATTTTTGACTATCGAGATGGAAAGAATCACTTGGGATGGTAATGTCCGTGTAGCTCGGTTTTCTGAATTCAATGTATTCAGGGGAGGGGCCGTTGGTTTGGGGGATGTCCCATTGGATGGGGTTACTACGGATGTCTAAGGTGTAGAGGTCATTTAAGTAACGCGGTACGTTACTTTTGGGGTCGGTGCTGTCATTGGCTAGACCACCAAACAGGTATACCTTGGCGTTTACTAAGGTAAAGCTGTGACCTAGACGGGGGCATGGCGGTGGGCTCTTTTGGCTCCAGCTTTTTCCACTCCCATTTTGATGCCTGCAAAAAAAATCAACGCTAATAATACCCTGTACCGCAAAAATGTCAACAGTCAAGTTATTCTAGTCTACAAGAACTATTTTGGTGAATTTCTCTTCAAGAGCACCAAAAATTATAATCCAGGGCTCATTCGATTCGGAATGACCTCTAGAATCTTTTTGAAAAATTTGAAGGTGCGCCGGCAAAAATTGCAAAAGTTATAAACAATTTAGTAAAAAAAAGGGGGTGGTTGTTTTTTTACAAATATCTCGGAAACTATGAAAGAAATCCAAAAGTTGAAAAAATATCCTGAAAGAGGAGGAAATTTTCTAGAAAAAAGTCCTACCTCCCGGAACTCTACCACCAATATTCAGAATTTTAATTTAGAGGCGAAAATAGCGCTAAAAGCTTGTGATTATTATTTCTGCTGTGAACATTTTCAATTTCAAATAATGGTGGACGATCGGGTTTGATATCGTCGAGTAAAACTGCATTTTATCAAGAATCGTTGCTCCGATTGACTTTCCATACGAGTACTTTTATTCAGAAAATTGTCTACGCAACTTTATGTTGTTGAAAAATATTGAAAAATATCTGTCATTTCAAAGTTTTGGGGTGTGGACCATCGGGGGTAGTCCGTTCCTGACTTTGTACCAAAACAACTGACTCCTGCATGAACGCTCATCGAAGGAATTCATTTGTTTAGTAAATCACCACAATTTAGATTATTTTGCATATTTACTTTGAAAGTTATCAAAGAAAAACATTTTTCATTTTGTAACTTTGAGGGCCCGTAACTTGGTAACGAAGGCTTTTAGGAAAAAATGTTATATAAAGTACTGGTGATATTTTGACCCCATCTATACAATCCCAAGAGGAAAAGATGAAGTCCAGGGACACTCTGTATATTTGTATTCCAGACATTGAATATGTGTCAAAAATAGTATTATGTCACTTGTGTCTATTATATATCACTCTTGTCAAAATTGGTTGAAAATGTTGGCTTTCAAGAGAGCATAAACAAAATGACAGTTTCAATTCAATAGGCGGAAAGTTTGAGACATCGCATTAGTAGAGCATACAACACTGCTTCATACTTTGGCTATCTGATGAATCACCTTGAACAAGACACCTACGGAGCGCTGTATTTGCTTCCCAGTTATTTATAACACTGGCTTAACTTCTCAAAAAGTTTCATCTTTGACGTATTTTTTTGCTGGCTCTCGGTCTAATAATATTTTTCAGTGAATTCAAATTGTAACCATTCATCACCAAGTTGTACACCAAACAAGTGAACGAATTTTCGAACAACGACAACAAATTTGAATAATATTCCTCCCTTTGAAAAAAGGAAACACATCTATCTGATAATAAAACGTATACAGAGAATAATAGCGGTAAAGTTTTATGTTTTTACGTATTCAGCGTAGACTGATACAAACTTCGATCGGTATTAAAAAGTGTTTCATGCGGGTTGAGTCGGTTGTAAATCGCGGATGAAGCAACCAAAATATACACAGTTCATAGTCTAGTGAACGAAGCAAATGGTGAATAGTATACCTTGCGGAAAATATCGATTACTTTCATGTTGTTTCATTCCGGTTTTATAGATATGACGTGAATTCAGAGATACTCAAATAGTTTGATAGACTTGGAGACCTAGCAGTCAAGAATACGGTGGAAATGAAAGTTTTTCTGATGCAGAGTCGTAATGGCTATAAACAGAGATAGCTGAATATTCTCCAAAATAAAACTAGAATACCAGAGAACCCAAGAACAAGACAGTATTTTTGTCGATTCCTTCAAAAACACAACAAATAAGTTTATTCGTTCCGGCCTTTATTCGATCAACATTATTAAATCGCTTGAATGATATATCTGCAACAACCATACCTCAGATATAGAATACTTTGAAATTGTAGTGAATCGTCTGTCAAAAAATCATTATTTCATTTTATTATTACAATGGTTGAATGAGAAACAAATCTTAATACAATTGATTAACATGGTATAGAAACTTTATTTTATGAGGTGTTGAAACTGATGACCATGCACCCCGTTGATTTAGTCTAGCTTCAAGCCTTCCGTACTAATATCCATGGATATTATTGAATTATTCGTAGAAGTGAATCATCTATAGGCTCTGGCTTGAAAAAATGGTATATGCAGCTGAGGTGAATCACTTCAGAAATATTATCTGACATGAGTCAAAAACAGATTGAAGGAATTTATGAAGTAATGCCGAAATAGTTATTTCTGGTTCGATATTTTTGAATGAGCGCAGCAAAGTTCAACAACACAGGCGAATACAAAAAAAGCTCTATACGAAAATTTATCATTTTTTTTTCACTCGACAGAAGTGACAAATGATGTTGCATTTATGAAAAAAATCATGGAAGAGGCAGGCTGGAAAACTGCAATTTTCATTCATTCAATGAAATGGTAGAAGATATAGTGTTTTTTTTCTTCAAAAATATGATTTATGAAGTTCCAAATAGTCTGAGCATGCACTTTTTGGAACCTTTGGTGGAGTATTGATTAAACTGTGGTCCTAACACCAAACCGCTATTTTTAACACACTTGTTTCAATCACCAGGTGATCAATTTCTTTTGAAAAGATTGAATAAAACTAGCGGTTTAGTGTTGGGTTGTGACTTCAGTGTATGCAGAAAAAGTAATTATTCTGTCAAGTGGAAAACACACGTGTTGTATAAAAAATTATCACATCATCAAATCATTTCTACTTCACATAGGTTACTAACTTATATGTGAATTAGATCCCTTTCTTTCAAATGGAGAAATGTTTGTCATTTGACAATTCCCCAATCAAATAGTAGGCAACACCAAAATAAGAAAATTCATTAATTTCCTATGATTTTCCCATGATCTAGAATATTTGAAGGTTTCCTTATTCAGATGTATCAAATTGGTTGGATCCATATTGTGAATTTTGGATCCAATAAAACCAGTATGTCCTTGCTTAAGTTTGCGTTTGTTTTTAAAGGGAAATGTTTATGGTATTTCCTGTGTATTATAACCATAAGTGACTATTGGTTTTTGTTCTTTTCAATTTTTTTTCAATCAATCATAGTTCTGAAAAACAACATTTTTATGGAGAGAGTCTGATAAAAAATAGAAATTTAAATATAAATGAAAGAGTAAAAAAAAACTTTGAGAAAATAATGAAAGGAAAGTGTACACTAATCAGAAAGATGATGTAAACAGCATAACTTGAAAATCAACATAATCAAAATGTCACTAAGGTCGGAACGATTAGATTTTCACAGATTAAACCTAATCGTGTTGACCTCAGTGTCCTACACTGGATATCCATTGATCATCTACCAAATCAATCAAAAACGTTTTGTACAGAGGAAAACCCTAGAAACGTTCTCACGTAGATCACTGTAAAATAATTTTTTTTTTTAAATTTACTATTCCACAAGCTATTATAATCATGAGATCAAGTGAGTGAAACATTTTATAGTTTACGCAGGAATGCATTTTATGATTTTTTAATTCCCTCAATGACCTTTTCAACGTGATTTGTTAGGGCAGCTATTCGTTTTCGTTCCTTCACTCCTTATTTCGAACTCATTTATGTGGTACTTACACTAGGTGGCCTCATCAATTCGCACTGTTTTGAAGATGAAAATGTGTTTGAAACCTCTTTCAGCCATTACATTAAGTGGAAATTACATAAGGTAATGCCTCAAAAAACCCAGAATTTTACTAATATTAACTTGTTTAACTATCAGATCTAATATAAAATATGTGTTTTTCTGCAATATTCGATGGAATCTGCTTTCTTTTATTGTAACAGAAAGTTGATCGTCTTAAATCACTTATTGAACAGAAAGCAATGGAATACCGGGTGGCTTCGGAAGTATTGCCTACGGAATATCTCAGTTATTGTATGAAGTAGTTTTGTGAAATTTGGAGCGTCGATATAATGACATAAGAGCTAGAATTTGAGCATATTGACATGTCGAAGTTAATTTCCGGTCTGACCGGAAGTAACATCAACTTTCTTATTTTAAATGGACACCCTATTTTTTTTCTTCTCGCTTTATTCAGCATTCTATTCCCTTTCTAATGACATATCACAAGTTGGTATCTAACCAGAAACTAGATCAGAAAAAAATTATTATTGAAATTCACCGAGTAGGCCGTGGAAGCAAAATGAAAGCCAAAAATTGAAAAAATGGCTATGGAAACCATACGTCACTTGATAACAGTTGCTACTACTGTGATATTTTATTTTCATTCGTCGGCGTTATAAAAAGCCGCCAAAAAAATATTGGAAAAATTGGGAAAAAAACAATATTCTGTAGGTCCATAACTTAAATAGGAACATACAACTTTTTCTTGCCTGTACTATTCAGCATAACCATTCCTTTCTAATGATAGAATAGAAAATAATTTTTTGAACTGAGATACCGAAAAATCGAATTATTATACTTCAAATAACAAAACAGATTATCGCCATACGCAAAAATAAAATTAAAAATAATGTGGAATGATAAATTATATACTGTAGGTTCTAGGTTAAATAGGAACATAAACGTCTGTGCCATCGTCCATAGATATTCTAATATCTACCTATGGACGATGTTTGTGCTATTCAGAATAATCATTCCATTGCAATAATCATTCGAACCAAAATATTAACAAGTAGGCTGATTAAGATGTATTTTGGAATGAAACAAAAAAGAAATGAGAGCTGTCACGAACGCTGCTATCCATATTATTTTGACGTTCGAAGTAGTGTTTTTGATTCTGCCATTTTAAAAGGGTTTGGAAATCGAAATCAGTTAGTGGAATATTCAAAAAATGCCCCGTTATTCACGAACCGAACAAATTGACATGCTTCTCATTTATGGTGAATGTTTAAAAAATTCTTATGCCGCTGAACGATTGTATTTAGAGCGATATCCAGGGAGGAAGCAACCGTCAAGAAGGTATTTCCAGTGGCTTGAAGAAAAATTAAGAACTGAGCCTGATGTTCACGAAGACTAAGAAGCATTTGTTATTAATGAGGAAACTGAAATTAATATATTAGCTTTAGTACAATATGATAGCACAATTTCCTCAAGGCAGATTGGCGCCGAATTAGCTATAAGTAAGGACTCTGCTAGGAAAATTTTGAAAAAACATCGATTGAAATCCTTCAAGTATCAGTTGCATCAACATTTGTATGAAAATGACGGTCAAAGGCGCCTGGAATATTGTAATTGGTTTCTTCGACAAAATGCTGAGAATCACCTTTAACTATTATATCTTGTTTACGGACGAGTCAAGATTTACCAACAATGGATTATTTAATAGGAATAATACAAGGTAGGTACTGTACTTTATTTGGATTATTGTCGATAGTCGAAGTGTAAAGTGCTAAAAGTGTGAACGGTCTTTTGTTCCAGGTACTGGGCGATAGCAAACGAGCACCGGTTTCGACAAGGCGGCTTCCAGGAGAGATTTGGTGTGAATGTTTGGGCAGGAATAGTTGGAACTCATATTGTTGGCCCCATTCTTTTTCAAGGCCAACTAACCGGAGAGAGATACTTTAATTTTTTAACGAATGAAATTTCGGAATTCATTAACAACCTACCAGCGGAAATAACTGAGAGAATGTACTTCCAGCAAGATAGCACCCCTCCACATAATTCAAGAATAGCGAGAAATTATCTTCAAAATCGCTTTCAAGAGAGACTTATAACAACCCATGGTCCAGTCAGGTGGCCACCAAGGTCACCTGATCTTACTCCGTGCGACTCATTTCTATAGGGGCATCTTAAAAATAGGGTGTATTCCACACAGCCTACAACTCTACATGAGCTAGAAGTAAAAATTCGTGGAGCTTTCCAAGATATCACGCCCCAAACGTTGAGAAACGTTTTACATGAAAATATCACCAGAGTCAATAAATGTATTGAAGCTGAGGGAATGCATTTCGAACATTTGTTTTGAATTTATTTTATCTTTAATCCTATCAATTTGAATTTTTTTTTTTCGATAAATCTGTTTTTTCGTTCTTTGAAGAATAATAATTGGATTTTTTGGTATTTCATTTCAAAAAATTACTTTCTATTATATCATTAGAAAGGAATGGTTATGCTGAATAGTACAGGCAAGAAAAAGTTGTATGTTCCTATTTAAGTTATGGACCTACAGAGTATTGTTTTTTTCCCAATTTTTCCAATATTTTTTTTGTCGGCATTTTATAACGCCGACGAATGAAAATAAAATATCACAGTAGAAGCAACTGTTATCAAGTGACGTATGGTTTCCATAGCCAACTTTTCAATTTTTGGCTTTCATTTTGCTTCCACGGCCTACTCGGTGAATTTCAATAATAATTTTTTTCTGATCTAGTTTCTGGTTAGATACCAACTTGTGATATGTCATTAGAAAGGGAAATGAATGCTAAATAAAGCGAAAAGAAAAAAAATAAGAAAGTTGATGTTACTTCCGGTCAGACCGGAAGTTAACTTCGACATGTCAATATGCTCAAATTCTAGCTCTTATGTCATTATATCGACGCTCCAAATTTCACAAACCTACTTCATACAATAACTGAGATATTCCGTAGGCAATAATTCCGTAGCCACCCGGTATAGATTTATAGTAGTTTTTTTAATTAACACAGTTTGAGGATGATTTTTATAATTTTTCATCAATAAGGTCTCGGAAGAATTGCAGATCTGCTTGAAGATTGATGAGGGTGTCTCTTGAGGTTTCTGGAAACTGTTTGCATCTGAATTATTAGTGTTTCAACTACAAGAACGAACACTGGTGGAAAATCCAATACATATACTTCTTTCCTATGGTTTGATGTTTACTCGAAACCTTTCATCAAAAAATATCGGATTTGGTTCAGATTCATAATATATGATTTCAGGTTTGTGTTTACTTCCATAATCTGCATAAAAACTTTGACTACTGGAATGATTCACTAGGATATCTAAGAATTTTCATCGAAAAAGAATAAAGGACCCCGCACTTTTTATAGGTAAAATGGTTCTCGGTGAAATTGTCTGAATTATTAGTATATTCTAGTTTTCAATGTTCTGATTGAGCGTGCAGAATCGCAAAGTTCGTTGATGTATTGATTTTGAAATACAGGGCGTTCTAGTTAAAAATCAGTAATTTTTATTTAATTATTTTCTCGGGATTTAAAAGTGCCAACTATATTTCTTTTCGTTCTTAACATCAAAGTGCCTTCATATTGCTAAATATCATTCAGATGGTGCAGATTATATCATGATGTACAGAGTGAAAAATAAAAACATTTTAGTAATGTCTGAAAATTCGATGTTATAATGAAATATTGATAATGCAAAATACTATTCTCATTCCATCATTTATCACAATTCATACATTTCGTACAGGGTGATTCGAAAAATTTCTGAAATATGTGGCCAGTTCTTTCGTACATATCCTGTATATTCAAGTGAACTGTCATCCTCCGAAGATAGTTAATACCGTATAAGTACGATTTCGTTAGGATATATAGGGTGATCATGAAAATTTTCGATGATAAAAATGACAAAATATCAACGTTTCAGAAATCACCCTGTCATTCAGGATTAGCTAAGTGAAATCCCTTTATTATTATTATGTAAATTTATCATTCTTTCCTCAACTCAGTCCCAAAAATTCAGTTTCCTACTATGACTTGTTTCATAGATATTAATTAAGAAACTTATTACCATTTGCATGACGAGTTGAAGGAACTTGTTCACGCGTGCATTCTACTAGTGGCCAAGATTTTTCACAAATAGTGAAACGTGAGAATGTGGAGATCAAAATAAATGTAACAATATATGCAGGGTGATGACTAATGACGGTCCATCCAATTCCATCTACCATTTAGGAACTGACTGAATTTACGACACATCAGTTACAACTCAGGCATGAGCCAGATGAAATTCCTAATGCTTGGATTGCTTGACTCGCCTAATCGTGTATGAGGTCCCGGTACGGGACATAACTCATCACTGAAGGTGACAAGGAACAGCCTTAACCGAATCTACCTCTTCCGTAGCAGCGCTACGGTCCTCATACAACAAGAAAACCCTATCGGCTAACAGGTACACTTTGATTCTGTCGCTGACGGAAAGTGAATTAAAGAGAAAAATCAATCAGTTCCATCAATGATAATTATTATTACCTTAACGTATTGAATTACCTATATTGATGAAATATAGTAGATGTCTACGCCCGTATGCACCGTGTACTATCGAATTCTTATCCACTGTTATGTCTCTATCTCTCTCATAATGTCAACTATAATGTCATCTCACGTATTTGCTGGATAGTTAATTAATCCAGATTAAGTACATACGGTGCATACGGGAGTATATGTTTCTATTGAAAGCCAGCAAATATAAAAATCATGGAAACCCCTATCCGAGTGGAAGACGCATTGGTGAAAAAACCGTCGCTGCCCAGATTCAAATTCTCTTATTACAAATGAAAGCGTTCTATCAATCATTTTCACTTTTCCCAGATAGTTTGTTTTTTATTCCGACAAAGCTCAAACCATCAAAATTCACCTAACTATCTGTATCTTACATTATTAAATTCATATATCTGATGTGATTGTTATCTCTAATCTTCACCCTCTTTCACATTTATTTTAATCTCGAGATTCTCACGTTTCACTATTTGTGAAAAATCATGCAGGATGTACGCGTGAACAAGTTGCTTCAACTCGTCATGCAAATGGTAATGAGTTTCTCAATTGATAACGATGAAACTAGTCATAGTAGGAAACTGAATTTCTGGGACAGTGTTGAGGGGAGAATGATGAATATATTAAATAATAATAAAAGAATTCCACCGAGTTAATCGTGAATTACAGGGTGATTTCTAAAACGTTGACATTTTGTCGTTTTTATCATCGAAAACTTTCATGATCACCCTATATATCCCAACGAAATCATGTTTATACGGTATCAGCTATCTTCGGAGGATGATAATTCACTTCAATATACAGGATATGTACGAAGGAACCGGCCATATATATTTCACCAAATTTTATATCACCCTGTACGAAATGTATGAATTGTGATTATTGATGGAATAAGAATGGTATATTGCATTCCAAAATTATTTTATCAATATTTATTATTACATCGAATTTTCAGACATTACTAAAATGTTTTTATTTTTCACTCTGTATATACTGATATAATCTGCACCATCTGGATGAGATTTAGTAATATGAAGGTGCGTTGATGATGAGTACGAAAGAAAATGCAGTTGGCACTTTCAAATCCCGACAAAATAAATAAATAAAAATTACTGTATTTCAAAATATATCCATCAACGATCTTTGCGATTCTGCACGTTCAATCAGTACATCGAATACTACAATATACTAAAAATTCAGACAATCTCATTGAGAACCATTTAACCTATAAAAAGTGCGGGGTCCTTTCTTCTGTTGTCAGTTCTTTCCAGAACTGCATTCAGAAGTGAATCTATATCTCAGTCATTAATTATAGATTGATTTAAAAAAATTAATAAATATAGCATTTTCAACATCACTAAACTAGGCCATTGTATTAGTTTTTTCTTTGGAAGGCCTATCGAGACCAAGCTTTCTTTCAACTTTGACTCCCAAGCACCCAAGTACATTTTAACATTACTTTATCCCCCACTTGATAACTAAATCGTTTTGATTTAATGTCATTTCTTTTAGCTTCTGATTCCACTAGATTGTAATTGGCATCATTACAGGCTGTTTGTACTCTATATTTCAACTTCAATGGATAGATTTCGAGATTATATAGAGGATCAAATGCCTCGGTTAAATTTGATGGTAATCGTACAGGTTTTCCAAATTTAAGTTCATATGGTGTATATTTAGTTTCAGTGTGTACTGTATTATTGTATGCGAAACACCAATACTGAACCCATGAACTCCATAAATGTGGGTGTTTTGAAACCTAAATTCTCAAATATTTTCCCTACATCTTATGCGTATTTTCAAGAGAACCTTTAGTTACGTGATGATTAGCTGTTGAATTAAAAGTCTCAGATATGGTAGAATTCAGGAACTCATATCCCCTATCAGTAACAAATTCTTCTGGAAAAATTTTGCAACAGTTATTGCCTCTTTATTATGAATAGGGTAGGCTTCTACAAACTTCGTGAGTTCACACTGTAAAGTAAGGAATAACGGTTATTGTCAGAATCTGCTGGTAATGGACCAACATGATCTGAAAATATTTTTTGAAACCCGGAAGAAACTGTTGATATTGTCATTGGTTCTGCGTTAGGTTTGGAGTGTTTGAATGGTTATAAATCGTCACACCTCTCAACAAAATCTTCTACATTTGTTCGCAAACCTGACCAGAAGTAGTTTTTCTTTATGTTATTGAACATTCAGTTTATCCCTACATGTCCTCCAGTCGGTACTACTTATATGGTAGTTAGTCATTGAGAATAAGTTGTCTCGTATCAACATTAGTTATATTGTACATCCATTCCTATCGATATTTTGAATCCTGAATGTTGTGCTTTTGCGGTATTTCAATATTTTCTTTAAAATTTGTGTACACTTTTCATTTTTGAAAATTATAATTTCCGGAATACCATATTCTTCACAAATAATGTTAAGATCTCTCAACGTTGTACCTTAGTCAATCGTCGATCGAGTATCCTGACATAAGTAAATGATTCGCAAATCAATATTACATATCAATTTTCCAACAACGAAGTACTTCTTAGTCTGAGCAATTTTATTGAAATCGATTGTTGAAGCTGGACAGAGTTGATACGAGTCTCTGGGGCGTTTTAGTGATTGTATAACTCCAGGGTGATCAATCCTTCCGTCAGAATTAATAATACTCCTCGAAAGATTATTCGTGTGAATTGTTTTTTTTTTTTATTTTAAAATCGTATTCTTCGAGAACAAGTCTGAATTTTGCGATTCTACTGATGGGTCCATCATACCGAATAAATATATTAATGGCCTGCAGTCTGTTGAAATACCAAATTTTCTCGAAAACAACTAAGGTTTAAATGTTTTACGGCCCAACCTACAGATAAAATTTCTTGATGTATAGCTATAGAAGGATAATTTCTTTGTGCCTCATCAAGAGATCTGCTCGCATATGCAATGGGTTTGTCATCTCCATTTGAAATAACAGCCCCTATTGCATATCCAGAACCATCACACTTAAGGATGAAAATATTATCCTGAGAAAAATCTGGATATTACGAGAAGGGGGCACCTTTCAACAAATTTACAGTGATTGCCTCTTTTTCATCGTTGAATTACACGAACGTAATCGTTTATTGTACTTTATAATTCCACTGTATATGGTGGTCAACTTTGAGTAATTGTGTTTCACATTTGGAATAAAATCATAGTTTCATAATGAAAAATGTTTGGTGGTACCTCTGAACATGGTAAGGGGTAGTTTTGAACATAAGGAATAAGATTCCATAATATGTATTTTATTCAGTCGAGTGATCTACATAAAAGATATACGTCTTAAGGACTATCGCATATTATATTGAGAATGGTGAAACTTGAAATAAAGTAGAGATGAGGTCCTTTTGGTACTGTTGGCGTTGGTGGGAGGATTTAATTTGCGTACAATATCCTCGATCTACATTGCTGACGTCGTCGACAGGAGGAAAATTAAATTGTATTCCTTTCTTTCTTAAGAACTGGACTTCTAATATATCATATCCCATTTTTTCTTTCATTCGACCGACATAATGCAGCATAGTCTTCTTTGTACAAAACTTTACCAGAACATAGTCATTCACTGATAAATCTTTAAATTCCAGTTCATCATTTAATTAACTGTCTGTATCTTATTCTGAAATAGGACCGTCAGAGTAATCATGGACGGAGAATGTTTCACTTTCACTAGATGTTTCTTCTCTATTTAGATCTTTTTTTCTAATTTTTTTCCTTTTCTGTTCTAAGAGTGTGTCGCTTTCTTTAGATTCAGCTGCATCAAAAACTTTTTTTATAATCTTCTTCTTTCTCTGTTTGTCTATGGTCTTCTCTCTTATCTCTTGTTCTAACGCTTCCTTCTCAGGCGTTTCTGTCAGAATTTTCGAGCGACCACTTTTTCTTCCACGAGATTTCTCAGTTCTGAGTGGTGCTTCAGGGAAAGGGCGTACAGCATCTGGTGAAATAACTGACGGCAAATTGAAAAATGCAGGAAGCTGATTAGTGATAGTCGACGCAGACAATACTACTCCGGCTCCGCAAGAAGAACTTGAAGAAGATTCAATTGGATGAGACAACAAAGCACTGGTGGATATTTTAGTGAATCTGAAGGGTACATTGAGAGTAGAGTTCTCTGTGACACCAGATGAAGTGGATGGCAGTTCTTCAGTCTGTTTTGTTAACGAAGAGTTTGAGAGCTGCTTGGATGACATAGAAACATGGGCATAAGGAGGTCTATCAGTGACAGCTGATGCGTCAAAATCTTCATCTGTGAAAGCGTTTTGATTCAAAGGATGAATTCCTGTTTTTCGAAACCAAGCAACAAAATTGTTCATTGTGAAGGAATTCTGAAATGCTTTGCCTGACAGCTCAGCAATATTATGGATTGTAATGGTTTTTCCGGGATGGGAAATCATCCAGTCATTCGAGGCTACTTCATACTTTCCTTTAAAGGGTCCTAATACAGAGACATCAAGCGGCTGTAAACGATGGAAGCAATGAGGGGGGAACGTAGCTATTACTATTCCATTATCCATTGCATATAAAATCGCCTCTAATGAACAATGGCTTTCATGGTTGTCCATAACAATAAGAATTGTATTTTTTTTACTGCATTCTGTATGATTTACTACATGCTCCAAAGCTTTTAGGAATAGTTGTGCAGTCATCCACCCACTACTTGGAATATTTACTATACCAATGCTTCCGGGTGGTGAACCGTTCATGAATGTGTCATGAAATCTGGCTCTAGGAAAAATGAAAACAGGTGGAATAGTATTGCCTGATGCACTAATAATGCCAACCATTGTAACCAGGGTTCCGCGCTCCCCAGAAACTGCTTGTCCCACCTGCTTCACACCCTTTTTAGCAATTACGTTGGGATCCTGCACAACAGTCATCACACCAGTTTCATCCAGGTTATAAATTCTACTTGGTAAAAATGGAAACTTTTGAAGGACTCGACTGTAGTTGTCATAAAACTTATCAACATTTGCCTTGTGGAAACTGGTAGCTCTTGAGAGACTTGTGTTCTCTGGTTTTCGTAATGAAAACTCCGTGTGCCTCTTCATAAAACCTTGAACTCAGTCGAGTCCTGCTGCCTTATTTTCAGTCCACGAATTTGGAATGTATCTATTTAGTTTCAAAGCATACTCGTAAGCCAATTTTCGCAGCATTTGGTAGGTTAAGCCATAGTTCATGCGAGCACATGCCAATGTATATTCGCCAAGAAGTTATTCTTGTTTATTACTGAATATCTGCCGGAAGGTATGCTTTGATGAAAACGTTTCAGCTTCCTTTTTTTGTGCAACATTGTCATCCAGCCTCTTTAATCTATAAAAAATGGCAGTGTGAGGTACACCATAAACTTGGGCAGCCTTTCTCAAGGACAGTTCCTTTTTTTGACTCTTTCAATTGCCTTTTGCATCTCCTCCTCGGGGAATTCTGGTTCAGCTCGTTTTTATATGTAGTTTCTCACCATTATCGGGACCCTAGAATAAATTTTTAATTAACTAAAAACATATTGTATTATTTCACCCAGAACACTTTGGGGCACATTTGAACACCACTCAAATGAGCCCCGTTCATGCTGTTTAGATGTGCTCCAAGTAATACAAATCTTTATAAGTAGGAATAAAAAAATGGAGTTATATTACCTTTCAAGAACCACCTCTCTAGTACTTCTTAACAGACAGTTACACGATTAAATTTTGAAACACTCAGAATTGTCTGTACTTTTTGTTCAATTCAAAGAATTATAGTCGTCCAGTCTTACAATTTATTATCACAAAACAACATAGCCACGTGTTTTCCTAACACATAACCGACTATGACTCGATTCGTCTGTGGTGCGTACAGCACTTCCCGAACAACGTTGCCAAGTCGAAATGAAGCAGGATATATTTGTGAACGAGAGATAATTTCAATTGTTCAAAGGTGCCCCCGTTGAAAGGTGCCCCCTTCTCTCCTACAGTAGGGCTTTTCAGTGATAATTTCAATGTTCCATAAGACATTAAGCATTCGTCCGTCCAATTAAATATTACACCTTTTCTTGTTCAATGATTCAAAATAGCCTCAATATCTGCAAAATTTCTAATAAATCTCCTACAATAATTTGCAAAAGCTAGGAATCTTTTTTTATCGCTACAATCTTTTGGAACCGGATATATTTCGATAGCATTATTTCAGATGGATCGGGAGAGACTACTTCACGAGAAATATTGTGTCCAAGGTAGGGAATTTCTTTTTTAAAAAATTGACAATTTTTCAGATTTAATTTGAGGTTTACTTTCCGTAATCTGTGAGATATTTTCGGCAAATTTTTGTCATGGTTTGATAAATTATTTCCAAAAACAATCAAATCGCCAAAAAAAAAACAAACCAAATTTCGTAATTTAGACCTGCCTTAGCGACTGTCATGGCGCGAGAAAAATATTTTGGTGAAACTTTCATTCCTTGGGGTAGTCTCGTCAGTTGATATTGTCCTCGATCAGCAGTGAAAGCTGTGCAATGCCCACAAGATGCTTCCAATTCTATTCGATAATACTCTTGAGATAAATCAAGATGAAAAAAGTACATAGCGCCAGAGAGTGAATCCAAAATTTCAGTAATATTCTGTAAAGGAAATCTATCATCTTCAAGTTGTTCATTCAAATGCCATTTTTCATTTCCGTTCTTATCGGGTTTCTTTGGGACATTCAGTAGTGGTGCTGACCACTGTGATTTTGTCTCTTCTATTATACCATCAGATAACATTTGATCGATTTGACTATGAATTTCCTCTTTTTGAGCATGTGGTAACCGATAAGGTTTGACATACGCAGGTTTTGCAGAATTTTTCAAATGTATTTTTTGTTTATAAATATTAGTGAACATTAGACGATCACTTTCTAAATGAAAAATATCAGAGTATTTTGCACAAATGTTTTCGATTCAAAGTTTGAAAGTTTTTAGTAGAACTTCTTCATCCCGAACATTGAGAATTTTTACAGGTATCATATTATTTTCATCTGGCCTCGCTATACATCTGCTACAAAAACACCTTTACATAATTCACTAGGTAAAACAACACAATCATCAGATGTTTCAACGTGAACAAATTCAATTGTTTCACATCGTGGTGACATCGAAGTAAATAAATTATGCTCAGAATGCAATGATATGATTTTACTATTATTTTTCCAGAATAAAAACAAAAATTCCTCGTAGTCAATTATCGCGCTGTGTTTGTGGAAAATATCTGATTCTAATACTCCTTGCATATCATCATCAAAAGCTTCCATCAGCAGACCCAGATATGCCAGTTATTCAATGTTATTTCGAAAGGTCAATAACTTCATCTTTTCTGACATATTCTTCAAAAAATATGCTGTCAGATGCACCTGTTTCAACTAGAAATGTTATAGTAATGAATCCCTATAAACTACTTTCACAAAATTTAGGCCATTTACATTAAAACAGAGATCATTTTCGATATCTATGTTAGACCCTTTGTGGATTGTTTTTCACTGAATTACCATGATAACTCCTGTAGTTTATTGTCCGAAAATGAAAAATTACCTCTGTTTTGTTGAAAGCAATTTGAATTACTGAACAATATTTTGTTTCCAGTATTATGTCTGAAGTTTTTACGTCCTTGCATGTGAAAAATTACATTTTGCTTTGGTATATCTTCATCTTTTGATTCCTGAATATCATCACTCAATTAAGAACAATTTCTTGATTCAATGATAGTTCGTAATTCTGAGTTTTGTGAGCCGTTGGCGAATGCATTGATTGCTATTTTTCATTCGCTTCCCTTAAAACCTGAATGGCATTTTGATTACCTTCAGCTTGCGTGAAGATCAAATGAAAGTTATTCTATAGATTTTCCGAAATCATCAATTGAACAGTTTCTTTGTTTACAATTATGCATCTGAAATTATAGAGCTGAAATAATTTTTTTAATGATGAAATGAGTTCTTAAATCCAAAATTAATTGTGCATCACTGACATACGAGGATGTATTGATATCTAGTTAGCCCAGACCAGTTCCCTGCATGAACAAAATATTGCGTTACCATAGCAACGAACAATAACTTATTAGAAGTGTCAGTGTAAAGTTTGACGTCAAAAAAGTAAACCAGAGTTAAATTAAAAGAAAAAATATTTCCTCCGAAATTGTGAAAATCGAAAAATTGGAGTATCGAGCCATCATCAAGTACCTGTATTTAAAAGGGTTAAGAGGTAAGCAGATTAACGAAGATATGCTTAATATCCTTGGTGATCAATGTCCTTCGTATGCGACCGTGAAAAATTGGACTGCAAGCCTCAAAAGAGATAAATTTTCCAATGAAGATGATAACCGATCGGGACGGCCAGTTTCTGTGTCAGTCCCCGAAAATATCGATGCAGTCCATGACATGATTTCAACAGACCGTCGAATTGGGCTAAAACGGATATCTGAAGCATTGAATATTTCATACGAACGCATTCATCAGATAGTTCACGTCAATTTGGACATGAAAAACATTGTTGCAAAATGGATCCCCAAATTTTTGAATATTGACCAAAAGCGTGCAAGGGTAGTAGCATCTGTGCTCGATTTGAAAACGATGTAGACTTCTTAAACCAAAATGTTACTATGGATGAGACTTGGGTTCATTTCTATGATCCAGAAATAAAGCAACAATCGATGGAATGGCGACACTCCGGTTCTCCAAGACCTAAGAAGTTTCGTGTGCAAAAATTTGCTGGAAAAGTTCTTGCTTCAGTTTTTTGGGATTGCCATGGAGTAATCATGATTGATTTTTTTGGATAAGGGTAGAACAATAACTGGAGATTCCTATTCGACATTACGGACCGCTCTACGGGAAAAAATTAAAGAGAAAAGACGCGAAAAGATATCCAAAGTTGTTTTGTTTTTGCAGGACAACGCCCCTGCACACAAATCTCATGTTGCCATGCAAAAAATTTGTGATTTAGGGTTTGAATTACTAGAATACCTCCCTTATTACCCAGATTTGGCTCCGTCCGACTATCATCTCTTTCCTCAACTGAAAAAAAGTTTTAAAGGTCGTAAATTTTATTCCAACGAGGAGGTAATAAAAGCTGTGGAGGTCTGGTTTGCAGAGCAAGAAGAAACATTTTTTTTAAAGGTCTAGAGACGTTGCTGGTTCTCTGTAATAAATGTATCCAATTATGAGGAGAATATGTTGAGTTATAAAATATTTTGACATTGAAATTTTGTTTGGTTCTATAGTAGGCTGAGAATTTTTCAATATATCCTCGTATGTACTATTCATTCTAACTTCTGCACTTTGAGACAATAGCGTTTTTAAAATGTAGTTGGTTAGTAATCTGATAACGTATCATAGATTTTAATTGAATCAATGAGCTGTTTCGTTACTTCCTCTGTACCGTCCATTACAGGTAGTAAGCTTGCAGCCGTTTTTTAATCAAATTTTTCTGTCATATTGTCGGTTTCACTTGAGAAATCTGAATCTGTAGAGCGTATTGACTTATATTTCCTCGTGAAGTTGATGACCTCGGTCTTATACGGGTTCACCACGATCTTGTTCTCCGCAAAATACGGTGATATCTCCCTATCCAGTCTCCACTGGATCCGTGTCAAAGCAAAAGCGTTTGAGAAGGAGTGACAGTATAAGGCAGTGTCGGCCGCATATATTGTCTTTGATTTTGGAGGAAACAGTAATGGTTTTGTCAAGAAATTTACCTATTCTACTGTTCAAATGTTCATCAATCTCCCTAAAATATTGCTCGATATATGTTAAATGAGACCCAATTCCATTCCTCATTTAATCTTCTACAGTATATTTATTAAATTTATCCACTTAACAACGATATTGATCCCTGAACTTTTCTAATAATTGTTCAAACTTACTACGTGTAGCTTCTTCGTCTCTTCGTCTTTCAGTATCGTCCTTCTGTAAATTTCTATAAAATACTCTTACTTCTCCAACGATATACTTGAATTCATCTGGGTTAGACATAACTTCCTACAGTGAGCGAATTCCATTGTTTGATAAGCTCTCATAGAAGTATAATTTTTTATTTCACGCTATTCCTCAACTAATTACTTTCAATTTGCATCTTTTTTCCATTATCCAACGTTTTCAATAATGATTAGTTCCATCTGCATTCGTTTCTCCATCACCTTTTCCAGCTTGGTTGATAGTTGTTATTTGACTTTTGGTTTCAAAATTCCCATTTTTGTATGAAACAATTCAGTTCGATAGAACTTTAATTTCCATTTTGTTCTGAAGCAGGATCGCCATCTGATAAACTTGGTGTTACTGTTGCAAAGGTGTTCTGCAACGGGTTCAGTTGGGAAGTTTTATAGGCCACCAAGATTAACAAGCTACTCGAAAGTAAACTACACTGCTGTGAATGTGAAGAAGAGATGTAATGATTAAAAGATATATTAGAAAACTCTTCAAAAAATGTACACAACTATTAACAATATGATATCAACAACTCTTGAGCTATCGGCGTTCTGGCGCGCTGTCATGGATGCGTTCTGTCAGTCTGGAAGTCCAGTGCTGCCAACTCTAGCTAAAGCCGGGATTAACTAAAGCTGGTGTTACAACTCCCCCCTTTGCTTCACTAAACGTCTCGGGAGTAGAAGCAATGGATTTTGTCTATTCACAACATGAACAGGGTTTGGGTTTTATTATGGTCCTGTTGCGCAACGGCCGGTTGCATGTATCTTCGGTAGCAGCTTCATCATCTACGGATTCGTCTTCGGATTGAAGATTTGGAGCCACTATTGAGACATCACCAGTTGTCTGGTTACGGGGGCGACCTCGCTTACGCAGGGGGCGCACAGGCTCTGGGACATCTGGCTCTTCCTCGGTGCAGCACCGATAGGGAGTGATGGCGGAAACATGATATTTCCCAAGCACTTCCAGAGGATCTTGGAGGGTAGCCACATCATATGTGGTTGGAGTAACAATCCGCCATATTTGGTAAGGTCCATCACGGCGAGGTGCGAACTTCGCGGTATAAGACTTTTTAGCCTTACTCGAAGATGCACTGATACCAGTACTTTATCTCCCACATTGTACTGATCACATTTTTGGCGGGATTTGTCAGCGTTCGATTTAGCGCGGTCTTGTTGTCTTTCACTGGCATCGCGATCTTGTCGTAACACTCCACTTAATGTTCGATGGTAAGGGGTGATAAGCGAAACAAAATTGTCGTAGTCTAATAAAGCGCGCATGTCTCTTTGCACGTCGTCGGGTGTGCGTAACTCACGACCGAAATTTAGGTAGGTGGCACTATAACCGGTTGCTTGAGATTTCACAGAGTTCATAGAAAAACGGATAGAGGGCAATTTATCCTTCCAGTCGGTATGTTCCGAGGCTGTCAAGATTGACAATTGACACTTCAGATCGCGGTTCTTTCGCTCTACCGGATTGGCGGCAGGGTGATACACGGGTGTTAGAGTTTGTTTAAATACTAGCGTGTGCGCTACTTGCTGCATAACTGCACTCACGAATTGTGAGCCATTATCGCTAATGACCCTTCGAGGAACACCGTAGCGAAGGATGACTTCATCGATTAGACACCTGGCACAATTTTTGGCAGTCACCTCTTGCAGCGGGAACAGTTCTACCCATCTACTGGCGGTGTCTTCAATAATGTAAATCCATCTATATTCATCAGATGTCTTGGCAGTGGACCGAATAGGTCCATAGAAAGTGTTTCAAATCTCTGGGCTTGAACAGGAGTTTATAGTTGACCAGCCGGTTTCAAGTAACCAGCTTTATATCGCTGGCAGTCAAGGCAATCAGATACATACTCGGCAATGAATCTTTGCATACCTGGCCAGTGATAGCGACTCGCTATTCGTTGGTAGGTCCTGGCAACACCATAGTGGCCTGCTAGTTCTCAGTCTCGGCAAGGATAAGATCTCTTCTGGATATAGTTACTACAAGTTGAGCATCTTCTTCGTCCATTTCGGGAACAAATATGTACAGGGGTCCATTGTTCATCACATATCCTCGTTCTAACCACTTCTTGAGGTGCAAGTCGTTAGCATCTGGATTTTCAAATGCCTCGATGATTTTCCGTAGATCTTCGTCCGCTAACTGGTCATTTCTAAGGTCGTTAGGAGACTGCTTGGGCAAGTCTACAGCGATTAGTTGAATTTTTGTTCCAGCAACTGGCGGGCGAGATAGCATATCTGCAACCACATTGAGTCGTCCTGGGGTATAGTCTATGCGTATATCATAGGACTGCAATAGAAGGCACCATCGTGCTAGACGACCCGAAGGTGATCTCAGTGACAGGAACCATTTGGTTGGTGATCACTCTGGACGTATGTAGTTGCGTCTTCAAGATATCCCCTGAATTTCGTGACAGCCCAAACGACTGCGAGGGCTTCCCTTTCAGTAGTGCAGTAATTTCTTTCCGGCTGCGTCAGAAGTCTACTGGCATATTCGATAGGTCGCTCTTCTGGCCCCTCCCCCTGGTGTGAGCATGCTCCAAGAGCATATGATGCACTTGCGTCAGTTCTGAGGATGTATGGTTGAGCAGGATCAGCTTGCCGAAGGATCGGGCTAGTAGTCAATAGTGTCTTGAGTGTAGCGAAAGCCTTTACCTGATTTGGTCCCCAATTCCATTCAGCATTCTTTTTGGTGAGGACGGTCAATGGCTTAGCGATATCTGCAAAGTTATTTACGAATCTCCTATACCAGGAACAGGTTTGTAGGAAGGACAACAGTTGTTTGACATTACGAGGTTCTGGCATGCGAGTAATGGCAGATACCTTATCTGGATTGGGCATTATCCCTTCAGGACTAATAACATGGCCAAGATATAGGACGGAGTTACAAGCGAAAGAACATTTGGATCGATTTAGATGAAGCTTGAATACACGCAGACGTTCGAATACCATTTGTATTTCTCGGATATGTTCGGAAAACGTAGACGAAAAAATTATTAAATCATCGAGATAATCCAATAGGTTTGTATCTTGCAATCCGGAACGGAACCTATCAATTAATCTTTGGAATGTCGAGGGTGCGTTAGGCAACCCAAATGGCATACGAGTGTAGCGAAAGGTGCCTAGTGGGCAGATGAAAGAAGTTTTATCTCGATCAGAGGGTCTGACGGAAACTTGGTGGTAACCACATTTCAGGTCCAATGTAGTTATATATTCGGGCTTCTTGTTGGCTTGAAGGATATCGTCTATACGAGGGAGGGGATATCTATCAGCTCGAGTGATCGAGTTGAGTTTTCGATAGTCAACTGTTAAGCGAATGGTACCATCCTTTTTGGGAACAAGGACAACCAGAGCTGCGTAAGGAGATTCACACTCCTCTATTATACCCAGTGATAAGAGTTTCTCAATTTCTTTTCGAAGAAGTTGTTTTTTCGATTCTGAGAGACGATAAGGAGGGACAGAGATAGGGGTGTCATCCGTGAGACAAATGGTATGTTCAGCAAAAGGGGTAAGCTCAGTACTAGTTCTGAAAATATCTTGATTTTTCCTCAGAACATCGTCGAGTACTCCTCTTCCTTCATCGCATAGGCTAGCGCCTTCATTTTCCCTAAGCTTGACTTCGACCACGTCGACAGCATTCAATGTGCATACTTGCAAGTTTTCCGGTTGATCAACGAAACTATAAGCCATGTCGGGAGCATCTCCATAGGACCATGAATCACGTGGAACATCAAGAACAACGTTTGCTGTTTTCAAAAAGTCAGAACCCAAAAGTGTCCTACTGCTGGTGTGGTTAGGAACAGATATAAGAGTTACGTAATGTTTTCTTTTTTCAAGAATTAAGGTAACTTCAAATATTTCCACGGCGACAGTAGTCGTATTACCATCAGCGAGGGTCATTTCCATGACCTTCGAAGAGAAAGGTACTCCATCTTGTAATAAAATGTCTTGTAGTTTTGCTTCAGCGATACTAGATTGTGCACCGGAGTCGAGATATGTTAAGCCTTGGTGATCTTCAATGTTGACCATAGCTAAAGGTCGCATTTTGTTGGGTGCCAACGAGGGTGAGTTACACATAAACTCAGCTGATGTTGAAACAGATGAACGTGGTATTTCTGGGGGTTTAGAATACTTCGGACAGTTGCCTCTTACGTAGCCAGGTGTCCTACAGCCGTAGCATACCACAGTTTTGCCGTCATTAGATGTACTGGTATTAGATGAACTATTAGAAGGCAAATTCGTTTTATTTTTATTATCTGAGTTCATTCGCGAAGCTAATTTTCGGCATTCGTCCTTTAGATGTCCGTAGTTTCTACAGAAAGTGCATTGAATTTTTGATTTTTGGTTTGTGGAACCAGTCGAAACTTGAGAAGTTTGCGTGTTTGATTTTTGCGAAAGATTGTTTTCAAACAGCGACTGTTCAGCAGTACGAGCAGCTTCTATGAGTTCTTTGAACATTTTCGCTTGGTCACGCGATACTTTGTCTTTGATACGCGGGTTTAACAATCCATAAACCATATCTAACTGAGCATGTTCAGATATTGACGAGTTTCCGGATAAGCGAGACAACAACGCACGTTTTTTGCTAATGAACAGGTGTTTTTTCATCACCTTGATCACTGGAGAAAAGCTCCGTGTATATCTGGTGTGCTGGCTTTGAGAAACCATACGGATGGCGTAAAGCATCCACGGCTTCGGCAAATGTACTAACTGATGATTTTATGCCCTGCCACCAGGTAGCAGCATCATTAAATAATAACATGCTCAACCCTTTAACTACATGTGCATCCGACAAACTAATATAGTCTTTATATGTCGAGAATGACTAAATGAAAGCTTCCACATCCATATTCGGACTTCCATCAAAGCGAGATTTGCATGCGGAAAAATTGGCAATATTATTACTTACATTCTGCTCTCTATTAGGTTGACACTGTATATTTTGCATACCCTGTATAAGACTTTGCAGCATCTCTGTTGTCATGAGGATTTGTTGAACAGGCACTCCGTTGTTATCAGGCATCGTAGAGGTGTTTCCACTGATTTATCCGATCTCAAGTTCATGCAGAATCTTTGAGCACAACACTGGTTATTTTGTACACAAATGAAGTGATATTCGGAATATTACCTACGCAAAAAGGAATGGAACTGTGAAAACCAGTGTCCAAACGATGTGCATTCAATACTCGGAGAGGTAGAGCAATGAGTACGAAATAACTTGAATTAATGAAAATGTTCACTATCACACATTTCACGAAAACAAACCAACAACAATCAGTGTCAATTTCCGCGGAAAGCAGTTCACAGTCACAATGGCTTGAAAAAAATCTTGATGGGTCACGTTGGAGCGCCAAATAGTTATGACGGTGTTCTGCAACGGGATCAGTTGGGAAGTTTTATAGGCCACCAAGATTAACAAGCTACCCGAAAGTAAACTACACTGTTGTGAATGTGAAGAAGAGATGTAATGATTAAAAGATATATGTGAAAATTCTTCAAAAAAAGTACATAACTATTAACAATACATTATCAACAACTCTTGAGCTATCGGCGTTCTGGCTCGCTGTCATGGATGCGTTCTGTCAGTCTGGAATTCCAGTGCTGCCAACTCTAGCTAAAGCCGGGATTAATTAAAGCTGGTGTTACATTACTTGACTTAGTTTATCTAAATAAAACACATTTATTCGGTTTTGATGTCTAATAGCATTGTTTAAATAGAAGATAGTTAGTCAATGCCAATGGAAATGTCAATGGAAAAGGACCTAAACGCGAGTGTCATCTGACGTGATTAGTTACAAACATGGATATTTGACGTCATTGCAATGCAGGTTTCTTCAAAAAAAAACCCTGATTTCAATGCTGTCCCATTGTTTCAATCAAGTTACGACATGACTTGGAGGCCAGATCACTGAAGTTATGACATGAATTGGAGGCCAGATCACTGAAGTTACGACATGACTTGAATGCGAGATCACTGTCGCCATCTACATGTCGCATACATATGAATCCAATATAAATCCCATAAGGCTGGCTACCTATCCTACTTCTATATAAACAATGCTAATAGTGAATGTATAGATATTGCTTACATGTTACAATAAATAATTATCAGGTCAATTTAGTAAGATTATTCAACAATAATAGGATTTCCTAATTATATTAAAAATAATAATTCTTCAATAATACATACCATCACAACTTGA